>JAJTWQ010000007.1:935000-1595000 GCA_029007595.1 Solanum commersonii
TTCGAGGTGTGAAGTGGGAGAGAAGGGATGTCACAATTGGGGTTTTGAATAAAATGACCTTTTTATTTTTCATTTTTATTTTTCGTTTTCATATTGAAAAAGTAATAAGAATGAGAGGTGTTAAGCTTTTTATCATCCTGGCGTCGAGCTATTTTTCCGCAAGACCTCCCCTACAATATCGGTTTAACCACCAAGTTCTGGATGGATTGGTGTGGTTCATCTACGCCTAAGACACTAGAATATCGAACCATGAACGAAGAAAGGCATGAGAGAAGCATATTGGCTAGTGATAGTAAGGCCCCAATTCTTGACTGGAGGGGACACCAAAGGCCTTTGCCCTTCCATCCCTTGGATAGATAGAGAGGGAGGCCAGAGCTTTTGATTTTTTCATGTTGTCAAAGAGTTAAACAATGATTTTTTCGTGCTGTCAAAGATTTGAACAATGAAAATAGATGGTGAGTGCCTGATCGAATTGATCAGGTCATGTAGGAACAAGGTTCAAGTCTACCGGTCTGTTAGGATGCCTCAGCTGCATAACCATTTGCACTTGCCTTTTCTTTTATGTTAGGCAGAAGAAAACAGTCTCTATCTTTTTGAAATAGTCGTAAGATGTGTATACTTTCTATCCTCTCAAATTTCACTTATAAAATTTTACTGAATATGTTATTGTTATGCAAAAGAAAAAAAAACGACAAAATGGGATCAGATCCCCACTAATAAATAAGGTGTTAGATATCTTTACCATAATTATATTTTTTATTGAAATGAATTGGTGCTCAAGTTCTTGAAATACAATCTAGAAGGGTCCATTTTTGTTGAAGTGTGCTTCATAACCACTCTTTCGTTCTAATCAAATAGTAGAATCTATCTACAACAATTATTTTATGTAGTATAAAGTTATATGAAGCTTTATACCATGATAGTGTTTGCTTATACCAGTAATGCAGTAACCATATAACAATAACATACCCAGTGAAATTCCATAAATGAGGTCTAGGAAGAAAAGAATGTACACAAATTTTATCACTACCTCGTGAAGGTAGAGAGATTGTTTCCGTAATACAATATAAGTACAGCAGATCAAAGTACAAAGAAGGAGACTGTGAAAAGAATATAGCAAGTAACAAGGAAAAAGTGAAAAGACTATCAGAAAGGAGCCAAAACCAATAAAAAAAATACTACAATGTGATAATCAAAACACAATAAACAATATACTAGGATAGATTATTGAAAACAATAACAAACAATGATAAAAATAAAAAACAAGAACTGCAATAGTCCAACTAGTACCGTGGCAAATACTAGCCACCCTAAGACAACACTACACTACCTACTAATGTTCTACCCTAATATGTGTCCTCCACACCCTCCTACTTAAGGTTATGTCCTCGATAACCTGAAGTTGTGTAATATTTTATCTTATCACCTCTCCTCAATACTTCTTCGATCTATCTTTGTCTCTTCTCATACCCTTTATAACCAATCCATCGCACCTCTTCACTGGTGCGTCTACGCATCTCCTCTTCACATATCCAAATTATCTCAATCTCGCTTCCCTCATATTTTCCACCACATAGGTCACTCCCACCTTATCACGGATATCGTCATTTCTAATCTTATCGCTCCTAGTATGGCCACACATCCACCTCAGCATCATCATCTCCACAACATGCATCTTCTGGGCATGAGAGTTTTGACTGACCAACACTCCACCCCATACAACAATGTCGGTAGACCACTCTATAAAACTTACCTTTGAGTTTTGACAGTACCTTTTTATCATGCAAGACTACAGAGACAAGTCTCCACATCATCCACGCCGCACCAAATGTAATGCAGTAACCAAATGTGAAGCGTAATAGAACTTCTTTCAAACAACCCTAACTGTTGAGATGGTGTCAAGGAGAAACAACTAACGTAACTAGGAGACAGAACATCAAACATGGAGTCCTACGATGGATTAGGAGTGTTAATTATGGACTTAAGAAAATCAACATTGAGATTGTTTGAATAAAGCTTATAAGTTGGTCAAGCAAACTTATCGTTCACATAAAGCAAGCACAGACACAGATGGATGTCTTTTTGAAATGTTTCATTCAGGCATTGCATCCTCTATTCCATTTACTTTGAACTGGGACATTGCCTCCAGCCCGCCCCAATACATGCTTGGGCAGTGAGCAAATATTGATATGAAATGACCATAGTTTCAAGGTTCTCTAAACACCCCTAACTCACTATTCTAGAAGGGAACCTTTGGAATAACACTTAATAGGATTTTCATAATACTGAAACTAGCAATAAAAGAAACCCAACAGTTCTTTATATTCATGCACCAGTATGTACAAACCATGTCGAAAATTTACTTTGATAAACTGGAATAGCAGAAAGGGGAACATTTTTAATCTGGTTACGGTTACGTTGATAATAGACTTAGAAAGTATAGAGGAAACATTATTCATCCACTTGTAGATTTGCACATGAGAAAGGATTAACCAATCCGAAGCTGAAACTTGTATTGTGACAGGCTTCACCGTAAAGCAATAAAGCCAAGGTCATTCGGCACCTTTGTCAAATTATCTGATGAAACCAGAGACCATTCTGCAGACTAAGAAGCTGCAGTTGTATTGCTTCTAAACCCTGTAAACCAAAAGTCAACAAAAATTTATCACATTGAGAACACCAATATGTACCCTATTCTGCTAGGTACATATCTCTCTAGCAACTTTGACCGAGCAAATGAACAAAAGGAACAAAGAAAATGAGTGAGATGCCCTATGACAACGGATAGTGGATCTATAAAAGACCATTGGAAAAAACAGTGTTACATATTTAAACATTTGGCGGTGTATGATGCCAAAATTCATACAGGAGTGGTACACGACTTTCAACATACCCTGTTGGTCTCGGTCATTCGGTCTCATGGTGGAAACAGTTAGAACTACACTTCTGCTAATTTGACCAACATGAAATATTTTTTTAGCTGAAAGCAAGCTTGCAAGTTCAGCCTCTCTTGTGGAGAAAACAGAGACAAAAATTACTAGCAAGAAACCAAAGCTTTAAGCTGCTTCAGGCAAAACGCTATTATATCCCTAAGATGCAGGAGAAAACCTTCTTAAAGAACCCATTATTCACATGAAAATGAATTATGCCATCAAGAGCCAAAGGGGACAAAGGAGATGGAAACAAGAAAAATAATGTGTTATGTTCATTTACTCTTTAATGACAGTGTCTCCTATTACTCTCAGAAATCACAAGTAAAGAATGTTTCCTCTAAGGAATCTGCAAATACCCACCAAATTCATATACCATGTGCGCCTTTTAGCTTTGTGGTGAGCTGATCATCAAAAGGCAATGCCATGGCGACAAAGGCAGAGGCGAGAAAGGCATCGCCTTTTGTATTTTCTTAAAAAAAGGCGATCAATTTAGGATTTAAAAGTTGAAAGATAATTTTAGGGTTTTCTTTCCAATTTAGCTTCAAGGTTATGGGTAGACATGCTACTCTCCATTATGCCCACTTAAACCAAGAGGCACATGTATGGTTAAAAATTGTGTCTAGTACTTTGATGTCGTGCAAGCACACCTCCGAAGTAACTAGAGAAAGAGTAGTGCTCATCTATAGACTAATGGAAGGGCTGCAAGTTAATGTGGGCGCTATTTTGCGTCAAAATATGTTGAAGTTTAGGAGTAGTAAGAGATGATGTTTCTGTTATGAGAGCTTGCTCACTAGGTACTTCCGTGCTTTGATGATTGAGGAGGAGGTCCATGATGTGTGTCCACCCCGTGCCCCTCATTTGGTATGCCATTTGGTTGATGTTACTAAAACTAAGGCGCAAGAAGCATCACATGGGCCAGTGTTATCTACTGCGGATAGGCAAGCACGTGATGATAGTTGGATGGGCAGAATGTATGGTATGGCCGAGCTTCAATTGCAGATAGGTGGCTGTTCGGTGACCGAGGAAGATATGGCAACATTGACAAAGTGTTACCCTTTGACGGATAACGCAATTTTTATGTGTCGTATGGGCCCGGCATTCCAAGAGCCTATCGATGATGATGATGCCACTGAGGATGAAGATGATAAGTCTGAGGAGGATGAGACAGATGATGGTAGGAATGATGATGATGATACCGACGCGGGTGATGATGAAGCGACCTTAATGGTTGTGGATTTTGCACAAATGTGGCAACTGTTGATTGAGTGCCAAGAGGCCTAGAGGCCAAAAAAAGGGAGTTTTTCTTTCACTCTTTACTTATGTTTTGTTTTGTGCACCGAGGACAGTGCTCTGTTTAAGTGTGGGGGAAGATGAACTACCATATATATATTTTACTACTTTATCAAGTATTTTATTTTATTTAGGTGGGTTCCTTGATTTTTGTTTTCGATTCTTTTCCCAAGGATAGTCCCATTGAACCAACTAGGACTAGTATTTTATTTAATTGTGTTGAATCATAGAGTTGTCATAGTAGTGACAGTTCCCAATGACGGATGGATGACAACTGTCTTAAGGGAAAATTTGTCACTAGGAGTAGTAGATGGTGAAATCGAATTGTCAGAACTTTGAAACCTTGCTTAGCCTACCGTCATGGGTAGTTCACACTTGTGTATGCAACTTGAATGGGATTAGTAACCTTAAGACACACATAGGTTCTTTGCTTTGACTCTAATTGATAAAGATGGGCTTAATTGAGTGTAAAACACCGCAATGTGATTTGTATAAGCATGCTAAGTTGATTATATCCTTATGCGTATGTCATGATGCCATGTGGGATGAGTAATTGCTAGTTCTTGCATTGAATGACATCTAGAACTTGCCCTATGTGTGCTTAATAAGTAACTTGTATGGATTGTGGAATAGGATTGAGGCATTTCTCTGAATAGCCAATTTGAACTTTCTTATGTGTTTCCAAATGACTTGTCCTTAGTAAAGCCCCATTGAGCCTTTTAGCCTTTAATTTTTTACTAACCACATATTGAGTCGAATGCTTTTTTATTGATACCATGACTTTGTTTGATCCAAAAGTTGATCCTTAATGCACTATGTTAAAAGGCAAAATGAAAACAATGGTAAAAGTGAAGTAGGGTGGAAATGCTTGTTTTGTGGCGAAATTAAAGAAAGAAGGTGAAAAACATGGCGATTATAAATTGCAAAAGCACTTGTAGTGAAAAAAATGTAAAAAAGAAAAATATTGCTTGAATAGGAAACAAGTGCTTAAATATACAAAAGGGTAAAGCTTGAAACATGAATTGAAGGATATTTATGAGATTTGTACCAAAAAAAAGAGAAGTGGTTGAAGAAGTATGTCTGAAAAATAAAATACATGCATTAGGGAGGAATAGTCACTAATTATATCCTAAATGTACCCTCCCTTGCCTCAAGCCGACATTACAACCAAACTTAAGTCCTCTTGATTCCATGATTAGTGCTTTGTGAAAGTTAAAAGTACACTAAGGGAAAGCTTATGGTATGTTAGATTATGTAAGAACATCATTTGTTGAGGGTGAGTGCTAAACTTTGAAAAATAGGCCTTGGTTTGAAACAGTGTTTTGGACGGCGAGAGGCGACAAGGGCCTGCCTCGCCACACGGTGAGCTGCTCGCCTTTTTGATTTGAGGCGCCAATTAATACAAAATATTTAATTGCATATATAAATATCCAAAATCTCAATAACAATAACATTCATTAGCAATGTCCCTCTTTTTGTTAGCATCTGACATCATTGAATTCACAATTTATGGACAAATAAATACTATATTAATTAGTATAAAACTAAATTAAGTACAACATACCCAGTAAAATCCCACTAGGTGGGGTCTGGTATAAAACTAAATTAAGTAGGGAAGAAATAATTATAGAAGGATCAAATTATTATTTTTTTAAATATAGGCAGATTCCAGCCCAGTGAGCAGAGCACTACAGTCTACCACAGAAGTACAGAACTTCCAGCCCAGTGAGCAGAGCACTATAGTCTACCATAGAAGTACAGAACCAAACATAGTCTCAAACTCTAAATACTGAAAATAGTCTCAAACTCTAAATACTAAAAAACAAAGTAGTTCCACCCAAAAAAAAAAAAATAGAGTAGTTCCACCAAAAAAAAACAGAGTAGAGACTAGAGAGTAGAGAAGAAGAAGAAAAGAAGAGAAGAAGATAAGAACTAGAAGAGAAGAAGAAAAGAACCAGAGATAAGATTTTGTACCTGAGAAGGAGCAGCAATCGCGATTGCAATTCGTGCAGAATAAGTCTCCACGAAGGAGCAGCAATCGCGAAATAGGAGAAGAGGAGGAGCGTCTTGCGAAGGTCAAGTTTGCAAAAATACCCAAAAAAAACCCTAATTTTGGCTTTTATTTATTAAGTCAGACATTAAAAAAATAAAAAAATAAAAAGGCGACGCTTATTGCATCGCCACACCACGTCATCTTATGCCTTTCCATCGCCATGGCACGCCTTTCTGAAGTCGCCTCGCCTCGCCAGAAAAAGGCGATGACCCCTCGCCTGACCTTGTCGCCAAAGGCGAAAAGCGAGCGCCTTTCATAACACTGGTTTGAAATATGATGAGTGTAAGGCTATACTAAAAATGGTGAGGGCATTCATGACGCACATTTGGGTGAATTGTATTTTGGCGTGTTCTTATATGATTACGTTGGCCCGAAATATTCGTGAAGAGTCATTCATTGAGGTTATGTGGTGTTGATTGGTAAACTAACAAAATGAACTAAATTGTTGATTGTTGCATAGTGTGGATTACAAAAGCATGATTGAATATGTTTGGTTGATTTTACTGTGGGTGGATAAGTCCAAAGGTGATAATGATGAGTTGATAATCTAGAGATTGTTTGAGGTCGAACAAAGGTTTAAATGTGGGGTGGTGATCCTGAGCGTATTTATATGCCCAATTACTACGAATTGCCCATGTTTACCTTATGTTTTGAGAGCATTCTTAATTCTAATTGGTATATTTAGATAATTACTACGATGATTGCACACTAACCTATATGATTAGCTATATGCAGGGGTTCCTAAAGAAGTATGCACGTAACGAAAGCAAAGGATACGACAACGACGAAAATGCACCAAATAGAAGCTGGACGCACTGCCCCAGCACATTAGGCGCGATGGTGGCACAGGGCGCCAGCCTCAAAACTTCAGAGAACACTTTCAAGCGTACTACTGGCGCAAGGCGCCAGGCCCGGGGATGCCCAGACCTCTCTTGGCGCGATTCAGGCGCATTGCCCCTGACTTTTCCAGTGAATTTTAGTTGTTTTAGGATTCCAAAGTTAATTAAAAGTGAGAATTAATTTCCTAAACTCTATATATATGACCCTAGGGTTATTTTGTGAAGTACTTTTTTTTCGTGTGCAAGAGCAAAGGATTAACAATTTGTCTTAGGTTTCAATTCTCTACTCTTCCTTTAAATTCGATTTGTATGAAATTAATAGTTTTTGAGTCTTTGAATATTATGATTGGCTAAAAGCCTTTGTTTTGGGGTTGTAGGTACGAGTAATTGTTGAGCATCAATTGTTTTGAATTAATGTTGATTATCGCTTAAATTACTTTTGTATTCTTGTTTTTAGTATTTCATGCTTGATCACCATAGAGATAAATATATTGTCTAGAATAACTCAAGAGACAAAGAGGTTGATAGACCAAAGAATACAAAGAGCTCAATCTCTCTTGCATATCACTTGTTCAGATTCGTGTTCAAGATTGACACCCAAACGAACACCTAGCTTGGTTACGAAACATGATAAAAATACAAATGCTTCCAATTGAGTTTTGTCTATCTCCCGCTCAACAATGTAGTTAGACATTCAATTGGAGTAGGCGATTAGAGGTCGAGAGATCATGATCATGATCATAAAATCAACCTTAAAAATCGGTCATTTGATAACCATAGTTAATTCATTGCTGAGATGTGATACATGAAACCCTATGCATGTTGCAGCCCTGGAATTGTCCCTTCATTGTTTCAATCACCGAAATTGAAGTTGTCGTTATTAGTTACTTTTATAATTTAATAATTCACAATAATAGTATTGAACAAAAACACAAGTTCTTGAAAACACTTTCTTTAAATTGTGTAATTAATAGAATTAATTTAAATTGATCGTAAGTCCTTTGGGTTCGACAACTCGATTCTAAAAGAGCCATTTATTACCTCTGCGACCACATACACTTGCATGTGCATTTGGGAGCAACAAGTTTTAATAGTGGTTATTTATTGTAGTTATTAGCAGTATCTCATTCCAGTAACGTTAGGAAACCATGTCACGGTTTCTAGGGCAGTTATCTCATCAATATTGTATTTAAACTCTATATTTATCCAATGAAATCTAAGCAGAAAATTATTCCAATTTTTGAGTACTTCAACTTAAGAGATTGCAGGTTCTCTCTTGACAAACCAAAACCATAGTTGTAGGAAGAAAACATCTAATTCCATCATGCAGCTTCTCATAACTAGATTTATTTAAGGACCGTAACAACTTGTTATCAAAGCGGACATTGGGCATTATGGGAGACCAAATCCAACAATGGGGACAATTGATGAACTTGTTTCAAAAAGAATGTGCAGCCAATTTAGCCAGACACAAAGCCATAAATGGTCATTTGAATGCACTCGCAAAGTATTTAGCAAATTCAAAGGCCAATTCTGAATCAAGTGAAAATGTCGGTCATAATTGAGGTTGTAAGGGTAAAGCTACAGTGGAAGGAGGGTCAAAATCATAACAGGAGGAAGTTCCATCATTCCTAGATATACAATGTTGGATTTTTCACAATTTAATGGCCAATAGGACCCTTTGGGCTGGCTGAACAAGTGCGAGCATTTCTTTCAACACCAACAAACACCAGAAGAAGAAAAAATTAGACTTGCTGCTTTTCATTTGGAAGGAACTGCACAACATTGAACTAGAGAAAGATATGCCTCAATGCTCTTGGGATGAGTTCAAACGTCAATGCAACCTTTGTTTTGGACCAACAATTAGAAGTCAAAATTTGGGAGAATTGGCTAACTTAAGTCAAATTGGGACGGTGTCAGATACCAAGAAAAGTTTGAGCAATTAGTTTGGCGGGTTGGTACCCTTACACAAACATAAAAAATTGAACTTTACATGTAGTGGTCTTGTTGATTACATAGCAATTGAGGTATAATTGCATAATCTTCAATTGAGGTAGAGTTGCATAATGCTCCCGATTTGGTTATGACGAATATTTCCCAGCTTTACGAAAAGGAAGGAGCAACCTCTTTGTTTGCAATTGTTAGATGTATGTATATCAAAGACACCATACTTCTCACCTCAACAACAAGCCAGATTTGTGTGAAGAAATTGACCAGATTTGAAATGCAAAAAGACGACTTAAGAGGACTTTTTGTTTCATCAGTGGTGAACTGTTCACCTGAGATTATCAATGTAAGAAATTATTCTAGGTTGACTCGATAAAAGATGAGGAACAATTTGTTGAAAAAGAGGAAAATACTAGTAGTTTCCACATCAGCGCTTGAGACAAGCAAGATTTAAATAAGGGAGGAAACCATGTCCTAGTTTCTAAGAGTAGTTAGCTTATCAATATTGTATTTAAACTCAATGGTTATCCCATGAAATCTAAGGCAAAAATTATTCCAGATTTTGTGTACTTAAACTCAAGAGATTGCAAGTTATCTCTTAACAAACCTACACCATCGGTCATAGGAAGAAAACATGTGATTACATCTTGCAGCATCCCATAACTAGATCCATATTAGGGACCATATTAAAGTATTTACGGCAATGAGGCATCCTACACTATTATGCATGCTCTTATATGAAAAGAAAATGAGGTCCACTATTTTAGATGGAAAATGGGTTACTGAAGATGACATCCATTATGGAAACATTATGTCTACCCACAAAGATAGGGGTGGGTAAGGTCTTAATACACCCTACCCTTCCCAGAGCCCACTTTTGAGATTGCACTGGGTTAGTTGTTGTTGTTGTTTGATGATGGCATCCATCACATCAATACCTAGGAGTACTCTCTTTTTTAGAAAGGCAAGTAGAACATCAATGCGTAGGTGTGCTCATTTACTCCATTATTTGTTGCAATTTACTTAGTATATAGGGAAATCAGAGAGGAGGAAGCTACTCCGTTCTCTGTTGCACTTAACTCAGTATGTACATCATCTACCATGTCATAGTCATATTTATCTTACGCATGGTACTTGGAACAATCATAAGAATGGCTCCCGAAACTTCAAGTTTGTTGTGTAAGAGAATATTTTTATTACATGCAGATCAATTAAGTCAAACAAATAAAGTAGGCAGCCAAAGGAAGAAAAAACAAAGAGAACTTACCCCATGATCCATGGGCTGGCAAGCTGACGTACTGAGGACATGACCTTCTTAAGTTTGTATCATGTGCACAGTCACGAGGCTGTAAAAAGAATGGTATTGAAGCACATGTTTATAATTTACTTCTAATTGTAATGGGGAAGATTAGGGGAATGACAGTCTGCTAATAATAGAGATTCAAGATAAACATGAAATTAACTTTTCCCAGTAACTTGTATGATGAATAAAATCAGAATACCAAAAACAAAGCCCATATTCTTCCTAATCCCCCTACTCTTAACATCTAGGACATTGATTAATGGGACGACCAAGGGGGTAATGGATGATAAAAAAGAAGGAAGGTCATTGTTTTTTGTTCATTTGTCTTATCAGTTGGCCTTTCGGCAATGCACAAAACCTTAGTAACCCTAGACATATAAACAAGAAATACATCCTTAACGATCAAGTCATGAACCTCTCTGCATTATGGTCATGTGATATCTACTGCTGAGGCTGTCCGGGATAGAAAAGAAGTAACAGAATGAAAGGTACTTCCTTGATGCTGACAAAGATTTCTGTTTTAGATCAGGCACTGACAAAGATTTCCGCAGATGCAACACAGTGTGTCTGATATTTTTTATTTGATGCTATAAGAATCATGGTTACATAACAATAAATGTGAGATCACAAAGCATCTATTGCAGTATTTCTGTCAGAGCATCAGAGAGACGACCAACCTCAAAATTCTTATAGAAACATATACGAAGTTCTTCCAGGGCATCGCCTGAGCATACCAACTCTGGGGTTGTATGAAAAGCATTTTGAATGGCTGAAATGATGCCTCCTAATGGATACTTTTCGGAATTTGATGGTACATATCCAGCTTCAAATAGAACTTCCTGGCATTGTGTTTGAGTGCGTAATGTTAGTCAAGTACCACACATAATCTATTTGGTTAGTTGACTAACAGGGAAGAAAAACTTATAAGTGTTCAACAGGTTATAAAAGGAAACAGTAGAGACTAATCAATGAGCAACAGCATGTTCATATTCAATTATCAGGCATAAAATCACTAGATGGTTGGTTTATTGACATTGAAGAGATCTTGTTAATATTCATCTGATAACAAAATGAAACTGTATCAACAATAATACCATTATAAACAGTTTTTAACGCATAAACAATGATATCAAGAATATTTTGATACAGATGATTAATCCATAAGTTACAGCATATACATTACACAATGCATGTGCAGGTTACGTCCCCCCCCCCCCCCCTCCTCTCCCCTTAATTCTGCTGTTAATTACCAAGTCACAAAGATTTCCCTCTTGATAAATTTTGTATCAACAAGAAATAGGTACTAATAAACATCCATAAGTAAGTTTTAACATATAATTATTCAAGTGAAAACAAAATGAAACTGTATCAACAACAATACCATTATAAACCATTTTTAATGCATAAGCAATGATATCAAGAATGTTCTGATGCAGTTGATTAATTGAGAAGTTACAGCATATATGTTACACAATGCATGTCCAGATTAGGTCCCCCTCTCCCCTTAATTTTTCTGTTAATTATCGAGTCACAAAGATTTCCTTCTTGATATATTTTGTATCGACAAGAACTAGGTACTAATAAACATCCATAAGTTTTAACATATAATTATTCAAGATGCAACTTCTTTTGTATTTGATATCATCAACAACTTCATAGAATGAAAATATCCCAACAAGCATAAAAAAAAATTAGAATGTATACCAAAAAGAAGGAAAAGGACATGAAATTGCTACAATAAAACATATATTGGTCTTCCAAGGATATTATTTCAAAACTAAAATACATAGCATGAAAAATCACTTACTGTGACGTTATATTTGAAGTAAACATTCAACGTTGTCAAAAAGAATTCATATTCGTCATGGACAACTGGATAAGCACATGTCCCATGTTTTTCTGCAATCAATAAGGATGAAAATATAGTCACAAGGGATAAATTAAAGAGGATCCTATCTGACTTATGTCCGTATGATATATTTAAAGCGCATATAACTGTATCAGACCTTCTGTAGTCTGTACTATAATCAGATTGGATTTAGTAGAGAGATAAGGCCCTGTGTTAATCTCCATATACCTCCCTATTGAAAACCAGGCGTTTTGTTGGCAACCATAATATATTATACCACAACATAATACATACTATGAAGTGTTGGTTGAGGAAAAGAACATGATTTCTTTTACCTATTGCATTGCAAAGAAATATGACAACCACTTTTAGGAGGTGGATCCTCAGTGTAATGTAGAGGGATTAATGCTCCTGATAACCCCACACTCCCCCTCGATACTCCTTAACCGCTACCAAATGCAGAATATGAGTTATTCAAGCCCATCCACAAATTATGTGTAAATATTTGATAACCAAAATTATATGTAAACCTTGCAAGCTAATAAACACAATTTTTTGTCTTTTAGTCCTATGTTGGCACATTATTGTCATACCAAAGGGAGATTACGGCATCCTCTTTGTGTGCACATTAAGTGCATACCCAAAGACATCTCATTGATGAAATGACAAAAGCAGAAGGAAAAAACTACCTCATGCCTCAGTTTTAGAAGGAGAAGAAAGAAATATATTAATAGTAGTAATAACAATAAATAATAATAATACATGAGGAATTAAATGTCTAATCACTTATCAGTATCCAAGGAGAAGAAGGGAGCTACTCTTAATTTGTTAAGAGATGTAAAGAATCAAGTAATTTCTAGGTTTTTACATCCTTGGCTCCTTGCTGCGGAAATCTAGAACCTTGCTTCTCAATTAAATTCTAAAAAATAGCAAGCTCTTAACCTTCTTTCATCTTGTACAATTAATTTTACTTTTTGGTAAATGACAATTTTATTACAGAAGTCAACATTACAATCCAGAAACAGAGGCCCAGCTGGACATGAAGCCCCAAGCCAGCTGCAACTAACAGCTCATAGCCCCCAAGTCCTCAAGTATCAGCTAGTAAACTATAGCATTACAGATAGTAGTTAAGTTCAACCATTCTCCTAGTCAATCTCTTGTACGATTAATTTAATATAAATAAAGAATAAGGCAAGGTAATTACCCCACTGTAATTGAGTATCTCCAGAGTCAGCATAGATGAATGCAAGAAGAATGTGTCAGTTCCTTAATTGTATCAAATTCAAACAATCAATGAGCAAAGATAACAGTGAAACCACCTCATGACCCCAGAATGGTCCTTTTTTGTGATGGCAAGATCTGGGGGAACCACAACTTAAAGAAGGCCAATACTTCCTCATTGGCTCAAGCAATGTTGAAATCTGACAAAAAGTACTTGGCTCATAAACAAATAAATTTGAACTCAGTGATGAGGAGTAAGCATGAAATAGATATAAGGGAAGCACCACTATGATTAAAGAAATCTAAACTTCTCAATGACCTCATTGCGGAATTTGCAAATATCCTAGCTAACCAATAAAGTTCACAGATGCTAGTTGCTGCTAAATAAAATAAAATCATTTCAAGACACTTCACAACAAAAGATTGCTGATGGCTTAACGCTCTAATTATATTTGCAAAAATTCTTTGGTGCACATCACATAATCTCACAGCATGGTCTATGTTGAGAATCAATATGTGCAAATCATTTCACAGAATTAAGATCCGAAAAATCAAATTCATAAGTAGACAAGACATAAGGTCTTATATCGCATACTTCATGATTAATAGTTAAGATCATAGCAAGTAGACCAAAGCATATGAAGGTGAAAATTTGGGAACTCCTTAATAAGTTGTTTAATGCTTAAACTTTATCAGAGAACTGCACCCAAGGGTGTTGCCAGTGATAAAGCTGGAACGAGGACCACAGGAGACAAATGTTTGAACCCCAACTTTGTGAACTGGCATCAGAAGACACTGTTGCTCCAGTTACAAACTGTTGAGTAGCAATGCAGATGGTTCCACCCATCCATTCTCACATTCAAAGCTTCTCTGTCATAAAGAAAGGGCAAACATACCTCCTTCTCATCAAAAGGGCGACCAGAACAGCAGGAAGGCCAAGTTCCATCGTTATACTCTGTCCAAAGTCCATCTAGAAGAGAACAAACCTTATTGAGTTGTATCTTTCACTTGTGAGCACATGAAAAATGAATTACACACCTCTGGCAGAAGGGAGTAGGACTTACGAATTGTGAATACAGATGGCGAGTTTGAGCTGGAAAACACACACAAAAATCACACAGGTAAGCTACTACTTTCAAACGCATGCGAAATTGTAGGAAAACAAAGATACGAATCTTGTCGGTGACCACAATTTACCGGAGTAGATTTAGTTATGAAAGACCCAATTTTCCAAGAGTGAGAAGAACAAATGAATGGATTTGCCCAAATTTGAATGTAATAGTATTAAAAAGAGGGATATATATAGATACCGGGTGCAACAGGCGTTGGAAGAGCAGCAATGGCGAGTTTTCCGGCAATAGGTGCCGGGCCATTGAAGAGCTAGCTTGAAGTAATCGAACTCTCTCTGTTCTCCTCTTCTTCTAAGTAATCCAACTTCCTCATCCCATCCACCCTTCACTGCAATGAGAATACAGCATACAAATAACATCCGCAGATTCACAATTGCAGGAGGAGAAGACATGGTGGCTCTTCTCTTCCAATTTTCACTTTTTTGGATTTCTTTCTTATGGATGCAGCCCATTGATTTGTCAAACTGTATGTATTAAAAATACTAAATAAAGAAGAAGAAGAAGAAGAAGAAGGAGGCTGGTAGGACACGGCAGTTTTGGATTATTTGTAAAAATATAAATAAAAACAAAAAGGGTTAACGCATAAAATAGAGTTTTTGGTTAAAAACATCTTTAAACTATACCCCAATTTAAACTGCATTCTTAAATTATCTTTTTTAACAAAAAATATCCTCCAAGTATTTAAAACTTAACAACTTTCAGCCCTCTATTTAAATTTATCAAAAATTTAGCGAATTCCACACAAAAACATATGTAATTCATACTATTCTCATAAAAAAAATCTACAATATTATTACCGGTTGGAAAAAGCATCCAAAAAAATTTAAAAAAATTGAGACTCATATTTGTTGTTAAAAAAACAATGTTAGAATAGTGTGAGTCTACGAGGAGATATGATCTTTACTTCTCCTTTACCAACTAAATGAAGTTGAAGCTTAATTTCACATAATCTTCACCTTGCAAAGTTATAATGTCGTTAGATCAATAATTTTTTGGGGGAAAATTAATAATTGAAGTGATCAAGATTCAGCTAATTTTGATCTCTAGTACTCAAGTTTCGTTTTCCATTATTAGAAGTAAATGTCTTCGATCAACACCACTTTCTGTAGATTAAATGAAAAAAAAACATTTCCATTGATATTTCTTTGAAATCAAATCAAATGAAAAATAAATATAAATAAAATTGCTAATTAAAGAAAGACAATGCAAAACGTTATTACTAAAAATATTTATAATATTATTTTAGATGTATGTCGAATGAACATAATTGGTTTATTGGGGTAATTTAGGGAGTTTAATTTGTTGAGAGTAGTGTGCACTGTACATGTTGTGAAGAATTTGTTAGTTTTTGACAAATTTTAACAAAAGGATAAAAGTTGTCAAATTTTAAATAATTGAGGAATGTTTTCTGTTAAGAAAAATAATTTAAGGATGTAGTTTAAGTTGACAATATAGTTTAAGAATGATTTTTGCCAAAAACTCCATAAAATACAACTTGCCTGCACTTTTAAGTTCCTTTTTTGTTACCAATTTAAGCGCTTTTTCTCTTTTGTGTTTTTTTCTTTTGTCACCAATTTAATCCTTTTTCTGTTTCATTCTTTTTATTTCAAAAATTACAATATATTATTTTTATAATTTTTACAAATATAGATTTTCTAAATAATCCATTGTTTAAAAGAACAGTTTTTTTCTGAGAAAGTATACCCTGCACTGTTGTTGTAACGTATGGCAAGTAGCCAGCTTATTAAAGCACGTTACCCCATGTGCAAGCAATAATTAATTCTTTAAAATCGGAACAGGCCTATTAGGCATTAAGTAATTAGCATCGTTTACTACTTAATTAAAATAATCTAACAGCAAAAATTTCAGCCAATGTCAATTGGGTGTGTAGTGATCTTCGATCTACTAAAATTTCAATCCATCTACTCTGTCTTTTTTAGTTCTCTCGTGATTTTACTGTCTTGTTTTGTTTGATCCTCCCCATCCTGTTTTGTTTAAGTGTTGTTTTTTATTTTCTATTTTTCTTTTAGTTATTTTTTCCTTAATCAATCTTAACATATTACTATCTTCATCCACTTTCAATTGTCATAGTTTCTTTTTTTAGAGTTAAACTATTAAAAAAAAACTACTAACATTTTACAATATATTTTTTCATCATATTGATATGCAAAAAATTGCAATTTATACTACTTTTAGTATAGTTTTTGAATATCTAAATTTTTTGTTTAAAATATCAAATTAATGTAATCTAATTTAACTTTAAAAATTAATCAAATTGACTTTCGAAAAGCGTAACATGACAAATAAAAATAGACAGGGAGTATTACTTACTATTAAATACTTACCATAAAAACATTTAATAAGTACTAGACATTGTTGTGCCCATACTATTAGGGGTGTTTATGATTCGATTTGAGTCAGATTTTTTTCTAAGGGTCTGTTTGGAAAGCCACATGGTAATTGGAATTGGTATAATTACTAGGGTAGTAATTACACTATCTAATAATTACACTGACATGTTTGGTTGTCACAGTGTAATTACACTGACCTGTTATACAGTCATGTTTGGATGTCACAGTGTAATTACACATGTTCTGTTTAGATGCACAATTGCAATCATAAAATTGTAATAAATTTTAAAAATAAAAATTAATTATTTAAAATTTATACTAGACAAATAAAAAACTTTATAAATGACATTAAATAAAATATTTAAAATATATATTCTTTTTTGAAAATATATTAATTAATAAACATATTTTCTGTAACTAATATTATGGAAAAAAAATTGATTTATATTTTTTCAAATTAATATATTTCAATTGAATTGATCGTAACAACTAAAAGTATGAAGTTTCTACGAAATGCATATTTGCTAAAAAGAATAATATATAAATAATGTCATAAATTATTAAATGTTTGACAAAAATATAATCTATCAAGTTTAATTAAAAAATGACATGCAATGTAAATTCAATATTACTAAAACAAATGAAACTGAAAATATAACATAGGTTATAAATTCAAAACAAAAAATTTAACATAATACTCTTATAACAAATTTCAACATAGCAATAAATATGATTTATTTTTATTTTTTCTTAATAAAGAAAACATAAGTCTATAACCTTACTTAACAATAAATTCTATTTTAATTTAAAAATTAGAATACTAATAAAATTATGATAATGAGAAAATAAGCATGGCATTAAGAAATAGATAATACGAGAAAATTACATAGAATCACGTAAAGTAAGGTTGAGAATAAGAAGAAAATGAAATATAATAATATAAAATAAAAAGTAAACTTTTACAAATTTTTAGAATAATAAAAATAAAAAAAAAGAACTTAAAATAATAGAAGTAAAAAAAATTAAAACAACAAAATAAAAATAGAAATTAAAAAAAAAAAAAATTAAAAAGTAATCAGGTGATAATTACACCATGTAATTACCAGCAATTCACAGCATCTGCCTGTGAATTGTAGAGTGTAATTACCCCTTGTCAATTACACCAATTACATGCTGACCAAGTAATTACATATCCTTCCAAACAGGACAAGACAGTATAATTACAACAAATCCAATTACTAGAGTATCCTTTCAAACAAGCCCTAAAAGAAAATCAAATCAATTAAGTGAGTTTTTTAAATATTAAAGTCAAATCATTTAAGTGAATTGGTCCAGATAGTTTTACAGGTTTTTTTTTATCAAATATGTTGGGACATAGTTGGTGATGATTTATGGAAGTTAGTTACTGCATTCTTTGAGGGAAATTCACTTCCTAAATATATTACCCACACTAACCCTGTGTTGTTGCCTAAAATGAACGAAACCCATACCTTTTCAAATCTAAGGCCTATCAATTTGAGTAACTTTATTAATAAATTTATTTCTAGAGTGGTGCATGACAGATTTGAGATGGTGCTTCCGAGATTAATCTCTTCCAACCAATCAGATTTTGTAAAAGGAAGAAACATTATTGAAAATATTTTACTCACTCAGAAGATTGCTTCATATATTACCAAATGGGGAAAACCAGTCAATGTCATTATCAAACTTGATATGACAAAGGCCTATGGCAGAGTCTCTTAGTTCTACTTTATGAAAGTCCTAAGAAAGATGGGATTCTCAGAGGTTTGTGTTGATATCATTTGGAGGATAATTGCTAACAATTGGTATTCAGTGTTGGTAAATGGACATGCACAAGGCTTTTTTCGCTCTTCTAGAGGAGTAAAACAGGGGGACATATTGTCTCATGCTTTGTTTATTCTCGGTGTTGAAGTTCTTTCTAGGTCTCTCAATTCTTTGTTTAATGATGGTCAATATGTGGGATATGACATGCCTAAATGGAGTGCAAATCTTAATCATCTTGCTTATGCAGATGACATAATTATTTTTTGCAGGTGCACGTGAAAAGTCTCTTAATAGAATTATGAAAATTTTGTGCAATTATGAATCTCAATCCGGACAATTAATCAACAAAGAAAAAAGTGTATGGTACATGCATCAGAACACGAGTGCTCAACTAAGAATGTTAGTTGATAGATGTACAAGTGGCCAGTTCCCTATTACTTATTTAAGGTGTCATATCACCCATGCTAAGAAGAGAAAGAGTGATTATAATGAACTTATCAAGAAGGTGAATGACAAGTTGCACACATGGAAAGGGAAGATGCTTTCTTTTGGTGGTAAGGCCACTTTGATCAACAATGTACTACAAAGTATTCCTATTCATACTCTTTCGGCAATTGTCCCCCCTTAAATGTGTTATTAATGAATTACACAAGATTTTTGCTAAATTTTTCTAGAATAATAAGGAGATAGGTAGAAGTAAACACTGGGCTAATTGGCAGAGAATTTGCTTACCCAAAGCAGAAGGGGGTATTGGTTTCAAATCTTTATTTGATGTTTCCAAAGCTATTTTTGCAAAATTATGGTGGAAATTTAGAACTGATAATTCTTTATGGGCCAATTTTATGTGGAATAACTATTGCAAAAAAAGATATTCCCACTTTGGTGAAATGGAAAGGTGGCTCTCAAGTGTGGAAGATGATGTTTGAGCATAGAGAAAACTGATGTACCGTGAGTTTACGATATTTATGATGCATTATACTTGAAGTTTGCATCCGTCTTAAGCATTTTGTTATTATATGTGATGATATTTTGATCTAATTTTGCAGGAAATAGGTTTGGAGTAGTTAGAGTTTAAAGTAGTTGAAGTAGGAGGAAAATGGCAGCAGACGAGCCCACCTACGAGCCATCGTTCAGTTGACGAGCCATAGGTGGAGGCATGGATAGAGAGTTCAACGAAGTTTGACTAAGTGTGGAATCATGGTAGCTACTAACGAGTCGTAAGTTGGATAACGGACTTTCGTTGAGGGGTCGTCGATGACTTTAGAGAAGATGAGTTACAATACTTGAACCACGAGTGTACAAGACAGGCCATGCTTAGACCTATGGGTTGTAGGTCATAACCATCAATTGACATCCACATAATTTTGGCCAACTGCCGAGCAACGGTGAAAGACCACGGGTCATCGTTTACTTGACGGACCGCAGGTGGTCAACCGTCGATGAAATTTCCTAAATTTTCTTTTCCTGCTTGGTTTAAGATTTAGTTTCTATAAATACTAGTTGTATTTTTCATTTTTTGGGTTGCTAGACTTTTTGTGATACTTGGTTTTGAATTTGGGAATTCTTTTGCAAACACTTTCGACAATTAATTCTTGAAGCTTGGTTTATGATATTCTCTTTTGATTTTTAATTCAAGATTCCGGATTTCATCTATTCGAATGGTAAGTTTATGATTTATCTTATTAACTCTAATATGAGTAGTGAATTCTCAAGCATGAGTAGCTAAATCCACAACTGGGGTTGTGGGAACCACGAGTAATTAACAACGTAAAACTAATAATTAAGTAATTCTTGAATAGTGTTTATGCATGTATTGTTAATCCCTTTGTTTTGAATGCTTTTTAACGGTGTACAACATTAGAACTTGCCTCATTCCTACTTGACGGACCAAGGAAGTAATGCATGAGAAAGGGATTGAACAACCGAGATTTAGCGTGATAATCTACTATCTAATAACCTGACCCACCTACCATAAGGGCTAATCTGGGGTTAGGGGTAAGGGTTAGTAAAGCATACACCCGTAAACGGACCAAGTTGCGTGGTGAAATTCCCTACTTGGAGGACCAATCACTTAGGAGATACATAACTTACCAACCTTGCATGTTAACACTAGGATAAAGTTACTATTATTGAAATTACTGCGTTAAGAACTTGTGGGGAACACATGTACCCTAGTTTCATCTCATATTAATCTTGCAAATTGCGAATCTTGTTTACTTGTTACTTATTACTGCAAATCAATCAATTGTTATTTTAGTTACAAATCCCCCATTTTATGAAAATAAACTTGATGAAAAGTACAATTAACTATGAATTAGTCTAACTCTAGATCATATTCCTCATGGGATCGATCCTAACCTTAGTTAAGTTCTTTATTTGGCAACGTCGCTACCTCCTGGACATACTTTTGTGGTGACTAGCACTTTGATGCAAATGCTCAGATCTAGAGTTTTATTTGACGGGTTACCTTCGGAGGATCCATATGCCCATATGAGCAAGTGAAGAGTGCTTGTATGAGTAGTGTGGGATGACCCAATTTAGACATGGATGCTATCGGCTTAAGAGTGTTTCCGCTTTCGTTGACATGAGATGTTATTGTATGGTTGTTTGTTTGAATTTCCATATAACTCAATCACCACGTAGGAAGGGTTGTACAAGGTATTCATGTAGAAGTATTTTCCGTTGTCAAAGAAGTTAAACCTCAAGGATAAACTCAATAACTTCATAGCATTGCATAGTGAGTTAGTTAGCAGTTCTTGGGATAGATTCACTGGGTTTATGAAGAGTGTACCTAACCACCGCATAGATGACGAGTCACTAAAGGAGTATTTTTATAGAAGGTAATATGATAATGGAAAGATTGTACCAGACACTATCGCTAGAGGGTCTTGCGGAGCAATCATTTTTCAAGAGATCGCCAAGAAGCTTGAAACGATCTATAAGAATAACAAGGCATGGAGCACTAGAAAGTCAAAACTGGAAGGACTATGTTTGCTATACAAGTTGCACCAACTCAATCTAATGGTGATATTCGTGAGAAAATGGCCCAATTAAGAATAGAGGTTGGCTTGGTATTGAAACATGTGAGCGAAAATGCAGAGAAAGTAAATGTAGTAAACTATTATAACAGAGCACCACCTATTGATGAGCACATTTATGATGATGATGTGAATGATTAGACAAAGGGTTTCCAGACTAACGCCTAAGGATTCAATTCGGATAATTGGCACCAAGGTCAAGGAAACTAAGGTTGAAACTATGGTAACTATAATCATGAAGGGAACTATGTCTGTGATGGGAACTACAATCGTGACAACAACTACAATCAGAATGTGTATGGTAACAGGAGTGATAAGAGTGGTCCCTATGTTCCATCTGGGAACCAAGATGCTGGATCAAGTATGTATCGAATTGAATATATGATGATTAAGATGATGAAATGATTTGATTCAACTGATTACAATGTAAAGGAGATGTGTAATGACTTATTGGGAATTGGTCAAAAATTGGAGTCAGATGCAGTATCTATTAAGCAAATTGAGCAGCAGCTGACTTAGTTATCCGCAAGTGTAAATCCGCATCAGCAAGGGACACTTCCTAGCAATACTATCCAAAATCCAAAGAATGATGTGCATTGGTGGAAAGCAGACTATAGACCTTTCTATGCCGGCTAGAGTGGAAAGTGCGAAAGAGCAAGATGATGATGAAGTTGAGGTAGTTGAGGAGCCATCAGATGAGAATGAGAAGGAGGTTGAGGTGACACAAAAGATCATCCCTATGCTGAGACCTCCACCTCCCTTCCCATAAAGGTTGGTAAAGAAAGTGGAAGAAGGAAAATATTGCATGTTCATAGCTATATTGAATCAACTGTCCATAAATGTTCTATTGATAGAGGCACTTGAGTAAATTCCAAGTTAGGTGAATTTCATGAAGGATTTGGTGACTAAGAAGAGGGTTGTTAGTTTCAAAGGTGATGACAAGTTGCAACATTGTTGTTCTATTGCTACTAGGTCATTAGTGCAAAAGAAAGAGGATCCTGTAGGTTTTACTATCCCATGTACTATTGGTATGTTGCACTTTTCTAAGGCCCTATATGACTTGGGTGCTAGCATTAACTTGATGTCGCTGCCTATCTATAAGAAGCTGGGCTTAGGAACCCCCAAGCCGACTGCAATGCGACTCTTATAGCTGATAGAACTATGAAGAAACTGACTGAAGTGTGATGAGTAAGGAATTTCGACTCATTTGGGGCTTATTATTCAATTATTTAGTGTCTTAATTGCCTATTTTATGCTCAAAACTGATGTTAATATGTTGATATGCAGCAATGAAGGTTTAAGAGTGAGGCAAGGACATTACAATCCAAAAATAAGTGAAAAAGTTGGAAAAATTGAAGAAAAGAGAAGCTGAAGCTTGCAATAGCCACTCGGCGATTCGCCGCGTAAGCCTCCAGCTCGCCTAAAGTTCCAGTGAAGTAGCCCATGGACCAAACCAACTTGGCGAGCAAACAGGTGATTCGACAACGCGCCGAATGGATCGGCGACGCGCCAAATGGATCGACGACAATGATCAGGCTCGCCAAAAGTTCCAGAATAATTTGATGGAGGAACCAAGCCAAAAGGCGAGAAGAAGAGCAACTCGACGGATCGCCGAACGGGTCGGTGATCCCGACTAACTTCGTTGAGTTGACTCTGTGCTGAGTTTTTGGAAACATATAAATTCAATTTTTGAAAGAAAAGAAGTTCCCACATTGTGCATTCCTGATTATAGAGAGTTTTTACATTTTTCACGTTGTTTTAACATTTTGAGAGAAGTTTGGGATTTAGAGCTGGAGATTTTGAGGATACTAGCTTAATTTCAGCATTTGGGTATTTGCAAATTGTTAGCAATTCGGATGGATAATCTATTTTGTAACAATTTCTTATTTTCCACTATGTTTGGCTAAAACCCCTTACCTTAGGAGTGTGATCATGTCGTTGAATGCATTAATTAGCTTATGGGTTTTATTAATTGTTGATTTTATTGTTGTTTTGAAGTGGGTTCAATTATTTTTCATGTCTTAGTTAAGAAATTGAAGTTGCAAATCCAGTTCTAGCTAGGTTCTCTATACTTTCTTGAGAAAGAGGTATTAGAGTAGAACAATTAATTTATAATTGTATCGATTGCGTCTTTAAAATCTAGTTTGAGAAAGTGGGTTTGATTGCGTCCATACAAACAGATCTTGAGAAAGTGGGTTAATTAAGGAAATGGGTTGTTTGGTAATGGTAAGCTTGTTGAGGTTCGAGAGAACTCACTTGAAACACAATAGTTGATCGAGAGATGGCCATTGTATCCAAAACTTAGCATGCCCACTGAGACTCAACACTTTTAAGCAATCAATGATTACCCATTACACGAAATTACCATTCAACTGATCACATTCCTAAGGTCTGATCTCTAATTGCTTAATTCCCGTGTTAGTGATTCCTTTTTACAATTGGCTACTAAATCCCCCAATTTGATATTGATCACTAAAATTTATTGATTTAGTTTATGTTGCGTGATTCCTTATACCTACAAAAGATTAGAACACATCATAATCAAATTCTTTACTGTATCACTCCTTGTGGGATTGACCCCAACTCATTGTTGGATTTATACTTGTTAGCAACCGCCTACACTTCAAATCGGAAAAGTGTAGTTGAAAGTTATAAAAAATGGCGTCGCTACTGGGGAGTGGTGTTTATAATTCTTTTATTGAAATGGTCTTGTGGACTAATTTTGTTGTAGTAGAATTTTCTTACTTGTGTTCTTGTTGGCTACTCTAAAACATGTGAAGAAATGAGTGTGAATGCAAGTCAACTTGGGAATGATGATGACATCGGGGACTTACATGATATCAATGTGGATTTAGTGGTAAATGTTTGTGTTATTCTCTTGCCTCCAACTGTGGGTAATGCGGTGTTTCATATGACCAGTAATATGTTGCAGTTGTTGCAAATAGAGGGTCTCTTTAGGGGACTTACTCATGAGGACCCTCATGACCACATTCATAATTTTGTGGATGCGTGTGGACTATTTTCATCCAAGAATACCACTCAAGAGTCAACTCGACTCCATTTGTTTCCTTTCTCTCTAATGGGGGAGGCAACAAAGTGGTTAAACGCGTTACCAAATCAATAATTTATTAGGAAGGGCTCACATAAGTGTTTTACGATAAACATTTCCCTCCCTCAAAGATGGTGAAGTTAAGGGATAACATTCATAATGTCAAGCGGGTTGAGGTTGAACCCATTCATGAAAAAATGGCTGAGGTTTCAAAAGTTGCTTCTCTAATGCCCTGATCATGGTTTGCCGAATAATGTGCTATTGCAATATTTCTACCAGAGTCTTGACACTCTTTCAGGGATCCAGAGCAGAGGGAAGCATTACTACGATGGATGGCTCACCTCATTGCTGATAAGGAAGAGAGAACCGTGTGGGTGCATGATATGACACTACCAATACAAAAGGCGACCTTGAGCTTTGCGGCCAAGTTTTGGTGGTCCATCATACGGACCAAATTTTCTCCCACACATGCAGATAATGTTGTGACTTAGGATCGTACAATTATGCTTACAACATTTATGGCGGGGCTGGAAGTTGATTTCTCCAAATTATTATAGCAGATATACATGAGAGGACTTTCCGAAAGACTACTGCTATGCCCTTTCCATGC
Source organism: Solanum commersonii (assembly GCA_029007595.1). Lineage (NCBI taxonomy): Eukaryota > Viridiplantae > Streptophyta > Magnoliopsida > Solanales > Solanaceae > Solanum > Solanum commersonii. The sequence continues at coordinate 960,399 of JAJTWQ010000007.1, forward strand.
CTTATTTTCACATTTGTAAGGAGGCTATAGTTCTGGTATGGCACTGTGACCAGCTCATCCAGGTGACCAAAACAGTTGATGTGGGCTTGATCAAAGATGATGCGAACCCAGCAGCTCCTTGAAAAGGTATACAGATTGACTTACCGTCTTGGGGTGATGATATTGTTGTTGATGTTGAGAGGGTTGGGCCGAGCGGGCAGACGATGAGACTATTCCTCCTACTAATGTGGAGCCCAATGTGCAGGCTCCCCCTTCCACTTCATCCGGTCATACTGCGAGCACACCTCATGCTCCTACACCTTTTGGGTTGATTTGATGCCACTTGCTCAAGTCCAGAAGTTGGAGACTCAGATAGCCACTCTTCTAAAATATATGATACCTTGGATAAAGAAGTCTGTTGAGAAGTCAGAAGCCAGGATTTATTCATTTGAGCTTAGAGTGATGGAGAGGCCTCAGCCTAGGCCCACTGTTGATCTGACTACTTTCTAGGCGGAGTTAGCCAAACTCCGAGCTGATGTAGATGCTTTAACTGTTGTTGAGGAGGCTATCCCAAAGCCTACACCCGAGGTAGATGTTGATGATGTGGTGCTGAATGCACTATTTGAAGATGATATTCCTTCTCTTGACCCCCCCTCGTGCGGCTGGAAAGCCCACACACACTTCTATGACCACTATTAATCCTGAGGATGAGAGATGAGCTAGAAAAGGGAGAAACAGAGTTTGAGGTAGCCCAACAATAGTCTATTCTTGATGAAGAGTTGAGACAGTAGAGAGTTATAGAGTTGGCTGCAGGTGCATCTGGATCGAGGAGCACTACTGATTATGTTCCCACTACTGTTGCGGGTGTTAATGATGGCGTCACTCTTGCTGATCCAGCGGGTTCTGGGCAACCGAACCCACCCGCTTCTTGATTTGGCTTCGGGTGCTTATGCGCCATAAGTTTGTCTCGCCCGATGTATTATATTTTGTTTTTTCTGCATTGAGGGCATTGCACTATATTCTTTGAGGGGGTGAGGTGAATTGGATTATGATTGTTAGGGTAAAATATGAGTAACCCAACTCAGATGTTAGGGTGAAGTCTAAGTAGCCCAACTCACAATCCTTCCTTGGGGTTTTTTTGCATGTGTTCTTTTTTCCCAAGGAACTGCTTTCATTTTTGTTGAACCGACATGTTTAGGATAGTATAAATGTAGAAGTAGACTAAAAATGAAAGCATGATAGCAAAAGAGCATGAAAAGTGATACCCCTCAAAATTTTGATTATGTGTTATATCTGCGGGATTGATAAGTTGAATGTGTTGGATTTTTATATGGCATGATAAGAACCGATGTGACAACATGCCGTAAGCTATAACTTGAACCATATGCATTAATGATTTGATAGTGAAACTATGTGCCATGTGTGTGAGAGAGGTTGTTTGTATATTCATATAGTGCGTGCCAATCTAGAACTTGCCCCATTAGTCTTGCTAAGATGATTTAGACTGGAAATTGGGAAATGATCATAGGTCATTGTTGATATTCGTCCACTTAAGCCTAAGAGAAACTCAAAAGAAATAAATGCTCCCTTTGATCGAAATGGTTGAACCTAACAAATAATTTCTTTCAAAATACCCAACTCACCTTCCCTAAAAATGTATTTGGCCCTGGTATCTTCTTGGACATTGTGCACCTCAACTCAGGCCAAAAGCCTAAGTTGATGGTGGCTACTTCAGAATTTACCTTAATCTTGGCCCCGGTCCTCCCTAGGATATCATGCATCTCAACTCATGCAAAATACATAAGTTGAGGGTGGCAATGGTAAAGGAAAAATAAAAAAGGGTATGAAAAGAGTTGTTTGTAGAAAAAAAAGAAAAAAATTAGCAAAAATGTACTAAATGGTGTGATCGAATCCAAAAGAAACAAAAGAGTGATAATGCTTGAATAAAAATATGAAGAAAAGATTAAAAAAGCAAGAATGGAAGTTAAAGTCACACCCGCGCTTAAATGAGTCATAAGGAGATTAGCAGAAAACAAGACAATCTAAGAATTGGTTGTGCAAGAGGTGAAATAACCAATGTAATGTCAATGAGGGCAGAAAAGTCACAAAATATCCAAATGTACCTCACTTGACCCTGAGCCTATGTTACAAGCTAATAAAGTCCCATAGTGATATGATGAGTCGGGAATTTTGACTCATTTAGGGATTATTATTCATTGATTCAGTGTCCTCAATGCATATTTTACACTCATAACTGATGTTAATATGTTGAAATGCAGAAATAAAGGCTTAAGAGTGAGGCAAGGGCATTATGATGCAAAAAGGAGCGAAAAAATTGAAAAAGTTGAAGAAAAACAAAGTCGGAGCTCGTCGAGTGAGCTTCCTGCTCGCCTAAACTTCCAGCACAATAGCCCATGGATAAAACCAACTTGGCAAGCAAATAGGAAACTCAACAGCACATCGAATGGATCGGCGACCATGATCCATCTCGCCAAAAGTTCCAGAATAAATTGATGAAGAAACCAAGTTGAAAGGCATGAGAGGAGAAACTCAACGGATCGCCGACTGGGTCAGCGATCTCGTCTTACTTCGCGACTTGACTCTGTACTGAATTTTTGGGAACATATAAGTACAATTTTAAAGGAATTTCCCAGAGTTCCCACATGGTGTATTCCAGTTTTGGGAGTTTTTTTTCATACATACATTGTTTCAATATTTTGGAGAGAAATTGGGAATTGAGAATTGGAGATTTGAGAATTTTAGCTTAATTTTAGCATTTGGGCATTTGCAAATTGTTAGCAACCTTAGATGGAAAATCTATTTGGTAAAAATTTCTCATTTTCCATTATGTTTGGCTCAAACCCCATACCTTAGGGGTGTGATCTTGTATTCAAATGTCTTAATTAGTTAATGGGTATTGTTAATTGTTGATTTAATTGTTGTTTTGAAATGGGTTCAGTCATTTGTTCATGTTTAATTAATGAATTGAAGTTACAAATTCAATTCTATTTTAGTTCTCTATTCTTTCTTGAGAAAAAGGTGTTAAAGTAGAACAATTGATTGATAAATATATTGATTACGTCTTTAAAATCTAACCTGAGAAAGTAGATTTGGTTGTGTAGACAAACCTAGCTCGAGAGAGTGGGTAAATTAAGGTATTGGGTTGCTTGGTAATGCTAAGCTCATTGAGGTTCGAGAGAACTCACTTGAAACATAATTGTTGATCGAGATATGACTATTGTATCCAAAACCTAGCCTACCCATTGAGATTCAATTCTTTTTAGCAATCAATTATTACCTATTACATGAAATTAGCATTCAACTGATCATATTCCTAAGGTCCAATCTCAAATTGGTTAATTCTCATGTTAGTGATTTCTTGTTCACAATTGGTTAGCAATTCCCCCATTTTATATTAGTCAATAAAATTTATTGATTTAGTTTATGTCGTGTGATTCCTTATACCTATAAAAGATTAGAACATGTTTGCACTTTATAATCAATTTCTTTATCGTATCACTCCGTGTGGGATCGACCCCAACTCATCATTGAGTTTATACTTGTTAACAACCGCCTACACTTCAAATCGGAAGAGGTGTAGTTGAGCATTATAAAAAATGGTGTCGCTGCCAGGGAGTGGTGTTTATAATTCTTTTGTTTAAGTGTTCTTGTGGACTACTTTTGTTCTAGTTGAATTATCTTATTTTTGTTCTTTGTGATTGCTCCATAACATGTGAAGATATGAGTGTCAATGGGAGCAATGCGAGTCAACTTTGGCTTAATGATAACATCAGAGATTTGCATGATGTCAATGTGGATCTAGTAGGAAATGCTGGTGCTATTCTCTTGCCACTAATTGTGGGCAATTCGATTTTTCATGTAACCAGTACTATGTTGCAGTTGTTGCAAATGAAGGGTCTATTCGAGGGACTTGCTCATGAGGACCCTCATGACCACATTCACAATTTCGTAGATGTGTGTGGACCGTTTTCATTCAAAAACATCACTCAAGAGTCGGTCCGACTCTGTTTGTTTCCTTTCTCTCTAATGGGGGAGGCATCAAAGTGGCTAAACAAGTTACCAAGGGAATCAATCACTTCTTGGGAAGAGCTCACGAAAGTGTTTTATGAAAGATTTTTCCCTCTCTTGAAGATGGTCAAGTTGAGGGATTGCATTCAAAACTTCAAGACGATTGATGGAGAACCTATTCATCAAACATAGTAGAGGTTTCAAAAACTACTTCTCAAGTTCCCCAATCATGAATTACCGGATGATGTGCTTTTACAATATTTCTACTAGAGTCTTGACACGGTCAACAAAGGTGTCGCTGATCAACTTATTAGAGGTGGTATAATGAGACAACCTTTTGGTATACTAGAGAGGATCAAGTGTCTCCACTAAATCTCGAGGTGACCAAAGAATAGTTGACAAAGAACCAATAACATGACGAGAACATGACCAAAATGATGACTCAAATGACGTTGTTGACAAAGCATGTCATGGGAGGTGGCTATAAGGTTATGAGTCCGGATGATGTGGAATTCGAAACTATGTATGATGAAGAGGTTCATTTCTTGTCAAGGCAAGCGTGGGGTTCTCGTTTGAGCTATTTGAAGCCGAGGGGAATTAAGATTGGAAAATAATTGTGAGGATGAATGGATAGGTCGAGATTGAAATTGGTGTGATCAAGACACATATTGGAAAAATGAAGATGATACTAATGATCGCTATGTACATAATTATAATAACCCAAAGTCAAAGGAATCGTAAATGACACCAAAAGCTTTTGGACCGAGGATATGCTTTCGCTCATCATAACCAAAGTGGAAGGATTAAATGAAGTTCTCAAGGAAATGAAGGCAGATGTTTTATCTTTAAATAAAATAGTGATGTATCACTACGCATCCATAAAGCAACTTAAGGCTCAAATGAGCCAACTTTCGGCTCAACTGAATGCAAAACCACAAGAGGGTCTCAACTGATATTTTGGCTAGTTCGGAGGATAATCATGACTAATGCATGGTCATATTGATTCGGAGTGGTAAGGTTGTGAGCAACGATGTAGCAAATGATGACAAGGCAAGATCAAATGAAGAGAAAAACATTACTATTGATAGTGAAAGGCTCATCGAAAGGTTAGACAATGGAGGATCCAAAGTAGTTGATTAGGTCGAAACAAATATGGGGTTGCTCCCCTTCAGTGCCTACAAAATCCTTGCCTAAAGATAATCCACCATTCCCCCAAAGATTGAAAAAAAGGGATGAAGATGCAAAGTTCCAAAAATTTCTCTCTGTTTTCAAAACGTTATCTATCAACCTTCTTTTGGTAGAGGCGTTGTTGGAAATGTCGATTTATGTGAAGTTTATGAAAGAATGGGTTACCAAAAAGAGAAGCATGGATTTTGAAACGGTTGAGGTGTCCCATAGTTATAGGGCCATTATGACAAGCAATGTGGTTGTTAAGAAAGTTGATCCGGGGACATTTACTATTCCATGTACTATTGGGATATTTCAATTTGCCAAAGCATTGTGTGACTTGGGGCCACGTATCAACTCGATGCCATATGCCATTTTCAAACAACTTGGGCTAGGTGAGCCTAAGTCAACAATGATGCGTCTACTCATGGCCGACCGATCTATCAAGCATTCTATTGGCTTTCTTTATGATATTTTGGTAAAAATAAATAGGTTCATATTTCCTACCGACTTTGTTATTCTTGATTGCAAGATTGACGTTGTAACACCTCCACTACTATAAAAACAGCGTTTAGCGACGAATATTAGTGACGAACAATATTCCTTCACTATATAACAATGGATTCGCGATGGAATAACCATTTTGTTGTAAAATTAACAAATGATTTTTTGATTTATAATATAGCAACAGATTTGCAACGGAATATTTAATCCGTTGCTAAATATTAGCGCGAAATTTTGGCGCCTAATTTTCCCTACAGATTTAATAAGAAAGTAGTGGTGAAAAATTTAATTAATATTGGGCGACGGAATTAGTGACGGAAAAACGGTTGCTAAACTATTAAATATATTTTTATAAAAATTATATTATATAGTGACAAAAATATCCGTCAATATAATTTTTTCTAAATATATATATATATATATATATATATTTGAAAGTAACAGATGTTAGAATTCGTCACTAATTCCGTTGCAAACTCCAATTTCAGATTTTAATTACTCTCATTTAATCTCATCCGTCCATCAGGATTCATCAAACTCCAAAAGTCAATCTCATCCGCTCACCTGAATTTGATCAATGGTCCTGATTTAAGACCCTTGCTTTCTTGTTTTATACAAAAGACCCCAAATCCCTAATTTTTTTCATTCTCCTCCTATTCTCTCCAAATTCGCCGCCTAAACCCCTTTTGCCCTCCTCTCCATCCTTTTTTCTGTCCAGTGTAGCCTGGAGAATGAGTAGTGAACAACAATGGAGAGCTCCGACAGGCGCGCAAAGACCACCAGTGAACCTCCATCGCTGCCAGCAACTCTAATCGGCGAGCATCCAGGCGACCAGGCGATCTCCATCCGACAACAATAGCAGCACAGAGATGGTGCCACCAATTGCCTCCCTCTCCGGCAAAAAATGACAACAGCATTAACTCCACATAGCGAGCAACGATTGTGAGCACTGACAGCAGCCAGCTTTAGCGAACAACATCAGCAAACACCGGTGACACCCAGGTGAAGATAACGACGCAGTTCCAAATAAACAGCAGTCGCTGCCTTCGCCTTCTCTCTTTTTCAGCCAGCAACAACTCCACGCAAGTTCGAGAAGGATAACGGCAAGAGCATTAAAGCTCCGGCCAACAACTATGTATACGAAGAAACAAGCTAAAAGCTCTGGTAAATTTTCTGAATTAAGCTAAGGATCCATCCAGGTAGGTCACTTTAATGTCATTCTGTTAACGCTTACTTGTTTATATACTTTTCTATTAAATTTTAATCTATTTGTTTAAGACTGCTTACTGTTATCTTGTTACTCATATGACTGATTATTGCTATCTATTCATTCATTTTGGCGATGGTCCGCTGTAAATCCCTTTTTGTTGATCAACTTGTTCCTTATTCAAATTAGAAATAATTTGTACGCATAATTTAATCATTGATTTTTTTGTTAATTGATATGTTTGATTTTGGAAAATAATTGGAGTAACTAGTTGATTATTATTAGAAAATGGCTTAAATATGGTATAATTTGAGTGATTAATGGATTTGTTCAAAATTGGTATATGATTATAAATGGCATATGATATGCATATATTTGTTTTCCCTTCTTTAATTGGACAATTTGGTCACAAGTTGTATAACAACTAGTTATTTATAGTAGTATGATTGGATTTTGATTCTTCTAACCAGCTTATGGTAAGGTTTTGAGACTTCCATTTTGAGATAAATTCCAGCTTAATTCGATAGGAAATTAGGAGTAATTTGTTAATTGATTGTATTACCTTGTTAGCTTTCCTGCCAACTAATATGTTATGATTTAATGACTTTGTTGATAACATCTTGTATGGCAATTATCTCCTTCTACCTAATGTGGTATAAGATGATTGGATAAAGCCTATGAAACAGTAGTAATCTTTCATGACATCAAGTTTGTGAATAATTGTAAGTGGTGCTTCTAGTTATACTTCCTTTGGGAAAGTCTTTTACCAGAAAAATTGACACTTCAATGATAAGTCTTTCACATGTACATATTAATTCCTCTTTTCATTTTTCACCTGTTAATGATCCATTTTTCAAAAGATTGTAGCAAGAGACTTCCAATATAATATTTTTGTAACCATGTTGCAAACACCAATCAATGCCATGAGTAGCTGTTGAGTTTCATAATGTTATAGAATAGTGAATGCATAAATCATCTATTTTACTTCTCTGATGTTGTAGCTATAGTGGGGGGTGGTGATGTTTTTTTTTTTTGCCTTTCGTCTAGTAAAGCTGATAGATTCCTCTAGATTGTAAGGCATCACTTTCTATAAATTAATGTTCTTTTTTAGCTATGAATCTCGCTTTTTCTCTTGTAATTTCCTTTAAATGCCTAGTGTCATCTCCTCTGCATAGTGAGCATGTTGAATTAGTTGTTATGTTTTTCAAATTTGACATTGATTTTGTACTCACCTAAAAAAAAGAAAAGTTAAATGAACCATGTTCATCAGTTTCACATTGCACCACACCAGTTTGCCATTCTTTCAGCAAATTATCAACTATGCCCCCAACAGAAAGGTTATGAAAATTGGTATCTGTTAAACACATTTGGTAACATCCATTAGAATGTAATTATGTACAAAGCATGATTCCATTTACACCTGGATGTGAAAATCCCTCTCTCAAAACCATCTCTAGATATTTAGCTTGTCATCATATTCACAAAAAACTATTATCATCAGATCATTAATAATACTTCCTCTGTATCAATGTGTTTGTCTGGTTTTGATTGGACATGTAGTTTAAGAAAGTAAAAAAGACTTTTAAACCGATTTTATTGTTATTGTAGGTGAAGTACCCTGACCTGAATTTCTTTATCAAGACTCTTGTTGATATCAACTTCTGTAAGCCATATAAGAAGTTTAAGTATAGCCAATTTGTCTAACACTGCTCTGATAAGTGGAGGATTTGGTACTATAAAATGTCCTTCTAGGCCAATTCCATCCATGAATATTCCACATTGTTTTAAATCTCTCAACTTGGAAATGTATGCATCAACTGTTGAATTTATGTCATAGCAAGTTTCTACAACATTATAGTCATTCATAAACAATTTGTCTAAGGGGTCATGCTTGATTTGTTAGTGCCAAAGCCAAGACGAATAGTGAACGTATAAATCATCACCCCATTTGACTCTCTTAAAATGCCTCCTCCCCCTATGTTGCCTGGATTGTTTAAGGCGCTACCATCGGTGTTAAGCTTGAGGATATTGTGTGGAGGTGTCATCCATTTTACTTCTCTGATGTGAACATCCTGCCAGCACCCCTCAACTAGTTTAATCAAATTAGTCCAGTTGTTAGGCCATTGTAAATAGGAGTAGGCGGAATTGAGAATGAGATTAATGTCTTTGGAAATTAAAAATTGAACTCTTGCAATACTAGACTTCTTATCACCATATTTATCTGAGCATCTATTCTTCCGCAAGTTTCAACATAATGATAGGGAGGGAGTATGTTTTGTGAACCTTATTTTTATCTTCCAATCCTCACCATTGCAACATGTAATTTTTCAGAGGCAATTGCCTGTGCACAGTATCAAGCAGAAGTGAAAAAAAATCCCAGATGTGTTTTGCAAAGTTCCCATTGATGATGGTTTTAATCTAAGCTTAAATGTACTGTAAGTTGGCTAAAAATGTATAGCACATTTAATTAAGCTAAAAGGTTATGTATGTTTCTACCTTTTCCTTCCATTATAATTTTATTCCTAATCTTTAATGTTTTCTATTTATCTTAATTTATTATAGGAAAAATATGAAGAAATATTACGGAAAAAAATAACCTCTCAATCTGATTTTGATCAATGTGAAGCATACTATCAAGCTGTCGGGGGAGAAAAGAGCGAAGAATATACGGTCTTGAATCTGAAGCAAGAACTTACTACGGGCAGAATCTTTGTGCCTCGTCATTTGTAGAACCTTCAGTTTCTCAATCAACATCGACTAGAAATATGGATGTGTTTGTAAAGCAAATGATTTCTGCCCTTACTAATCATTTTATTCCGATTATGAAGAAGCGGGTACAACAAGTGCTTACTCCCATTGATTAGTCTTCTATTTTGATGTTGTCTGTCTTTTTGAAAAGTATAAATTGTGCGATAACAATAGTTGATGAATGTAGGTTCTCTTAAGAATAGTTGACAGATTGCTTTTGATGTTTTCCACCAAAAGTATGTGTTTTAGATTTTGCTATCTACAAATTTTGAACCCTCTAAATATTATTTTATATGAATGTTTGTTATTTTAGAGGTATTTAGTAATTGTTATTTAATTTATTTTACAAGAAAATTATTAGCAACAAATTTAATGATGATTTGGTCGTTTCTATAAAAAAATATTGGCGACGGATTAGCAACGAAACATTTTAGTGGCAAATATGCTGGCTCAAATAACAGAATATTTTGTGACGGATTAGTGACATCAATTATGTCGCGAATTTATTTGAAATGACGAAATTAATTATGAAATTAGCAACGAACTATCTAAGTATAACGACGGATCAGTCCGTCACTAACAAATGGCAACGGATATCACTCGTCTCTAATACGTCGCTACACTTGCGACGAAACTCATTTTTCGTCACTAAGAGATTACTAATGAGCGAAATACTAACAGCCAACAATCCGTCGCAATTCCGTCGCAAATTCGGCTTAGCAACGGAAAATCATAAATTAGTGACGAATTTCATTAGTCGCTAAATGCTATTTTTTTTTTGTAGTGCACGGATTTGAGAGAGAGGGCATATCATGTTAAGAACCTCCAGGTGCCATCCCACAAAGGCCAACCACGACCCATGGGTGGGACCACGGATCGTAGGTGGATTCGTGGATGGGCACCAAGAGAAAAGGCCTAGGTAGTAACCACGTAGGACCCACGATCTATCGATCGTCTTGTGGCTAGGGGTATCGTAGGTTTCCCAAAATCCTCTCAATTTAGTGACGATTGACCTAGATAGACCTAGGTCTATCCACGGTTCGTCAGTGAGGGCATATATGGGGGTCGACAGGTTTAAGTTTAGGGTTTAAGGGTCTTTTCCGGTTTTAATTAGATCAAAGTAAGGTCGTTTTACCTAAGTCTAGAACACCTATATATTTAAGCTTCGAGGATGGAATTTCATTATTTTAGTTCCTTTTCATGTATTTCTCTTTTGGACATGATGTATGGGCTAGGTCCAATTTCATTCTATTGTATTAGATGGCTATGATGAGACAAGATGTCTAGACTTTCGCTTTTCGTTTATAAAAATGTTTGGACTTGAAATGTTGTTTTTACTTCCATTATTCTATTTCTTATGTTATGAGAGCTAAGTGGCTTGTATGGAGGGAGTCCTTCGGGGTTTTCTACGCCATATTACACCTAAGGGGTACCCTGGGTCGTGACAAACTTGGTAATCAGTGCAGAAAGTTTAGAATGGTCCTAGGATGTCTCATAAGATTTTTGCAAGTCTAGTAAATTCTTATTCATGAGTGTGAAATGCGCCACATTTATGGATGAGAAGCTACAAGATAATTAGGAAACTCCACTTCCTTCATTACTCTATCGTGCGATAGAGTTCAACTCTATAAAGTCTCTCTCCTAATCCTTATCCGATGTTCTTCAGGATATGGCTACCTGAAGAGCTTATGCTAGAAGGAATGTGAGGGAGAATGAGGAACAAAAAGCTCCTCCCCAAGCCCTTTAAGTTCCAGTCGATCCTTTGGCTGAGCAGGTTACAAATGCGGAGTTTAGGGCTACTTTTCAAGTGTTGGCTCAAGCCATGACGGCTCAATCCAATAGGGAGGTTATGGTTCCCATGAACCTAAATGTGGGTATGGCAGCTTGAAGAGTGAGGAACTTCACAAGGATGAATCCTCCAGAGTTTCATGGTTCTAAGGTTGAGAAAGATCCTCCAGAGTTTATTAATGAAGTCTATAAGGTTTTGATGATCATGGGAGTGACACTAGTGGAAAAGGCAGAGTTGGCCGCTTATCAATTTAAAAGTGTTGCTCAAGTGTGGTATAGCCAATGGAAAGAAGGTAGATCGAAAGATGTGGGTCCTCTTGATTGGGAGAAGTCTAATGTCATTTTTCTTGATAGGTTATTTCCCCTTGAGATGAGGAAAGCCAAGGTGCTTGAGTTCATTAACCTTTTTCAAGGAAGTATGAGTGTGAGGGAGTATGCTCTAAAGTTCACGCAATTGTCTAAGTATGCTCCAACAATGGTTATAGACTCAAGAGCTAGGATAAGTAAGTTCGTCTCGGGTGTGTCTGAAATGGTGGTTAAAGAGTGTTGGACCGCCATGCTTATTGGTGACATGGACATCTCTCGTCTTATGGTCCATGCTTAATAATTTGAGGAGGAGAAACTTAAGGGAAAGCCTAGGGAGGCAAAAAGGGCTAAGACCGATGATGGCAATTTCTCTCATGCAAGGTCCGGTGGACAAGGTCACTCTAAATTTCAACAAAGGTTTTTCGGTCAAGGTTTCTCTAATACTCCTCCTAAGTTCAACAAAGATATGATGTCTAGCCCTAAGCCTAAATGAGGTAATGGTAGTGGATCTTCATTGCCTAGGTCTACTTGTACTAAGTGTGAAAGAAAGCACGAGGGTAAGTGTCTAGCCGGCACAGATGGTTGCTTTGGTTGTGGTAAGAGTGGTCACAAGATAAGGGATTGCCCGATGCTTATCACTGAAGGAAGATTGGGCAAGCAAGCTCCTCCTAGTGGTTCAGGTTTCAATGCTCCGAAGTAAAACCACTTATATGCACTTCATACTCGTGGTGAACAAGAGGGTTCTCCCGATGTGATTATCGGTATGTTAAAAGTTTTCCAACTTGATGTATATTATTTACTTGATCCTGATGATACCTTGTCTTTTGTGATGCCATATGTGGCTATGAGGTTTGATGTTCTTCCGAATGTGTTGTTAGAACCTTTTTTTTGTCTCTACTCTTGTTGGTGATTCTATTGTGGCTAAGAGGGTCTATAGAAAGTGTCCCATTTCCTTATCCCACAGAGTTACTCTTGTTGATTTGGTAGAGCTTGACATGTTAGATTTCAATATTATCCTCGGTATGGATTGGCTGCACTCTTGTTATGCTTCTATAGATTCTAGAACTCCTGTAGTCAGATTTTAGCTCCCGAATGAGCCTATCCTAGAGTGGGAGGGGGAAATTTCTATGCCTAGAGCTCAGTTTGTCTCTTATCTTAAAGCTAAAAAGATGATTTCTAAGGTTTTATTTTACCATCTTGTTAGAGTGAGAGATGTAGATTCTAAAACCCCTACTCTTGAGTCAGTCCCTATTGTTAATGAGTTTCTGGAAGTATTCCCCGATGATTTACTTGGTATTTCTCCTGAGCAGGAAATAGACTTCGGTATTGACCTTCTCCCAGATATGCAACCTATTTCTATTCCTTCTTACCGTAAGGCTCTGGCAAAATTTAAGGAATTGAAAGAGCAACTGAAAGATTTGTTGGATAAGGGTTTCATCCGACCGAGTATCTCTCTGTGATGTGCTTTAGTTTTGTTTGTTAGAAAGAAGGATGGTTCTCTTTGTATGTCTATTAACTATCGTCAGTTGAACAAGGTGACTATTAAGGATAAGTATCTTATTCCAAGGATAGATGATTTGTTTAACCAATTTCAAGGGGCAAGTTGGTTCTCTAAGATTGATCTTAGGTCAGGTTATCACCAATTGAGGGTGAGAGAAGATGACATTCCAAAGACAATTTTTCCAACCCGGTATGGTCATTATGAGTTTTTGGTAACGTCGTTTGGGTTGACTAATGCTCCGGTGGCATTTATGGATTTATGAATAGGGTGTTCAAATAATACCTTGATTGATGATATTTTGATCTATTCGAGAAGTGAGAATGAGCATATTGATCATTTGAGAATTGTGTTGCAAGTTCTCAAGGAACAACAACTCTTTGCAAAGTATAGCAAATGTCAATTTTGGTTAAGGTTAGTATCTTTTATTGGTCATATTGTTTCTAGTAAGGGTATTGAGGTTGATCCTAAGAACACGGACACGGACACGGTCAAGAGTTATCCTAGACTTATAACCCCTTCGGACATTAGAAGCTTTTTGGGTTTGGCCGGTTACTATAGACGGTTTGTTGAGGGATTTTCTTCCATTGCTTCTCCATTGACGGCTTTGACACAAAACGAGGCTGAGTTTGTATGGCCGAAGCTTGTGAGAAGAGTTGAAAGAGTTGAAAGATAGACTTACTTCACTTCTGTGTTGGCCTTATCGAAAGGGACAAATGGTTTCCTGGTTTATTATGTTGCCTCTAGAATTGGGTTGGGATGTGTGCTTATGCAAATTTGGCAAGTTATTGCCTATGCATCAAGGCAACTTAAGATCCATGAGAAGAATTATCCTACCTACCTTGAATTAGCAGTGATTGTGTTTTCCTTAAAAGTTTGGAGACATTATTTGTGTGGGGTTCATGTTGATGTTTTCACAAATCAAAAGAGTTTGCAATATATGTTTAACCAAATGGATTTGAATCTCTGCCAAAGAAGGTGGCTTGAGTTATTCAAGGATTATGACATGAGTGTTCTCTATCACCCCGATAAGGAAAATGTGGTGGCAGATTCTCTTAGTCGGTTATCTATGGATAGTGTTGCTCATATTGAGGAAGAAAAGAAAGAGTTGGTTAGAGATGTGCATAGATTAACCGGAGTGGGTGTTCACTAGTGGATTCCACCAAGGGTAGTGTTATGGTTCATAATGGTTCCAAATCGTCTTTTGTGGTAGATGTGAAAGGTAAGCAAGGTCTTGATCCAATATTGGTTGAATTGAAAGAGGCGATGCTTAAGAAGTCTGTTGAGGCTTTCTCCCAAGGGGGAGATGGTGTTGTTAGATATCAAGGTCGTTTATGTGTTCCTAATGTTCAGGGAACAGATCTTTTCAGAAGCCCATAGTTTTCGAATTTTATTCACTCGGGAGCCACCAAGATGTACTATGATTTGTGGGAGATCTATTGGTGGAATGGGATGAAGAAAGATATTACGGGATTTGTGGCTAAGTGTCATAATTTTCAACAAGTGAAAGTTGAGCTTTAGAAACTGGGAGGTTTATCCCAAGACATTAGCATTCCTACTTGGAAGTGGGAGGACTTGAATATGGACTTTATAGTTGGTTTGCCTCGCACCTGGCGACAACATGATTCAATTTGGGTAATAGTAGATCGAATGACGAAATTGGCTTATTTCCTTCCTGTCAAGATTTCTTATTTGGCAGAGGACTATGCTAAAATGTACTTGAGAGAAATGGTAAGGTTGCATGGAGTGTCTTTGTCCATTATTTCCGATCGTGGTACCCAATTCACTTTTCAGTTTTGGAAGATATTCCAAAAGGGTCTTGGTACTAAAGTTAAGCTTAGCACGACTTTTCATTCCAAATCGATGGGCAAGCGTAACGTACTATCCAAACTTTGGAAGATATGTTGAGAGCTTGTGTGATTGATTTTAAAGGTAATTGGGATGACCATTTGACATTGATTGAATTTGCTTATAACAATAGTTATCACTCAAGTATTGGTATGGCTCCATTTGAGGCTCTTTATGGTAAGAGGTGTAGATATCCTATATGATGGTTTGATATGGGTGAAGTTTCCCTAATAGGTCCTGAATTGGTTCATGAGGCTATAGAGAAGGTTCAACTCATTAGAGAGAGGTTCACAATGGCTCAAAGTTGAAAAAAGTCTTATGTCGATGTGAGAAAAAAAGATCTTGAGTTTAATATTCACGATTGGGCTTACTTGAAAATATCACCCATGAAAGGTGTAATAAGGTTTGCTAAGAAAGGGAAGCTTAGTCCCCATTTTGTAGGCCCATATGAGATTTTGAGACGTGTTGGTAAGGTTTCTTATGAGCTTGATTTGCCAAATGAGTTGGCATCAGTGCATCCGATTTTCCATGTCTCTATGTTGAAAAGTGTGTTGGAGATCTAACATCTATAGTTCCCTTAGAAGGGTTGGGAGTTGATGAGAGTCTTTCATATGAGGTAGTTCCGATTGAGATTTTAGATCGGCAAGTTAAGAAGTTGAGAAACAAGGAGGTTGCTTCCATGAAAGTGTTATAGGGAATCACTTAGTTGAGGGTGCTACTTGGGAGGTCGAGGCCTATATGAAGTCCCGATATCCTCATCGTTTCCTTCTACTCCTACTTTAGCTTAAGGTAATGAGTTCCTCTTGGTTTTTCCTATGTTTTGGAGTCATGTGTTTTTAGGTATTTCCATGATTTCCTTATGTTATGCATGTTTATGAAAAACTTGTGTTTTGAAAGAAAAATGAATTTATATGATTAATTTTCATCATGTTGTTGTGCATTGAGTATGAGTTGCCTATAGACTTCATGAGATGAATTGATGAACATGCTTTAGCTATGAATTTGAGAAAAAATTGTATATATGTGATTTCACATATCAGGACGCTTTATCCAATTCTAAGTGTCAATGATCACTAGTCAGTATAATAACCCAACTAAATGAGTTGGGTCGAATCCCACATGGAGTGGTACGTGCTTAAGATTCAATAGAAAAGTGTGAATATGTTCAAGTCAATCATAGGAGTAGACAGTGTTGAATAAAAACATAATTCAAATTTAGGGTGACACGAGTGTCAAATAAGGGAGTTTTGGTTTTAACTATCAGTTACAACAGCAACAAATAACACAAATTAACAAGTAATGAGATGGGTTCTTGGGATGTGATTCGATTATATGCTAATATAGACAAATGGGTGATTGCAACTGATAGTAAATAGTTGTAAATAAGTGAATAAGCTAGACTTTAGTGGGGATAAACTTTCTCTCGAACAATGTACCCCGAATCAAGTTGGTTTCTCTAGAACACCAACAAACAATCAATTAAGAATAGCCTACGCTTTAGTCCATTCACTCTCTCGAGCTGAATGCGTGGAAAAGGATTTATGATTCACTTTCTCGAGCTGAATCCATGACAACCCAATACCCACAGACCATCAATTCAGTAATCTTGGTTTTAAAACCTCTCTCTCAAGCAAGCGAAAAACAATAAGGTAGAATTGCATTTACAACTACAATCCTTAAATTAAACCACAATTACTAAATGAAGTCACTTTTAAACAACATTTAAACTATCAATTAGCAATACCCATAAGCTAAATCATCCCATAATCACATAATCACACCCCAATAATTGGGGTTTTAGCTAGACATCATAAAAAGATATAAATCGTTACCAAATTGTGTTTCCATCAACTGGGTAATATTAATTTCGTCTTTAAAAGGTCCAAATTGAAGAATTTGAAAGACCCACTTCCAATTTCTCAAAAATGAAAAACTTCAATTCTTCAAAGCTAAGGAAAAGTTTGTCTCAAAACTCAGAGTTCCAACTCTAAAACTGAAAAATTCTATATTATGAAAACTAATTAAATGGTCACTGATACTAAATTAAAATGTTCAAAAACGTATTTATAGTTGCCAAAAATATGCTGCAAAGGACCATTCGACGTAGTAAGTCGGGATCGCCGATCAGCTCGGCGATCCGCCCTTTGGTCAATTCCATTGCCTTTTTGCTTTGGCCTTCAGCATCCTCAAGTTCTGTAACTTTGGGCGATCCAATCACTGCATCATAGAACCGTTCGGCAACATTCTGACTGCTCCTTTCTCTCGCTGACTTAATTTTCTCCTTTAGGGCTTGGCACACTGGAACTTTAGGCGAGGTAATAACCACTCGACGACTTGTCCAATGGATTAGGCGATCAACATGCCTTTTTTTCTTCGTTCTTTCAGTTACCTTGTTCTTTTTTGCCTATTAGTGTCCATGCTTTGTTCCTAAATCCAAATACCTGGAAATCAAGGATTTTACATCAGTTATTGGCACAAAATAAGCATTTGAGGACACTAACACTTTGTTTGGATCATTGTTACCAATTGTTTCATAATGTATTGTATTGTATTGTACTATATTGTACTATACTGTATGGTAGATACAATGTTTGGCTAGACTGTATTGTTTGTTGTTGTTTAATAACATTTTAATTGTTTGGTTTGATTGTATCGTACTATATTGTAATTTATAAATTTACTAAAGTACCCTTAATTATTCTAGGGTAGAAGGTTTGACTAGAATTAAGTAATATAAGATAAAAGGTAAAATAGTATTTTGAAATATTATGTAAAGATATAATTGGAAAAATAAATTAAGTAACAATGGAAACACACCAAATCGGTTGTTCCATAAAAAAAGGGTTTTCATTGTTACGTAACAACGAAATTTAAAAATAAAATACAATACATTTTATATATCAATCAAAACAAACATTGTATGTATAGTAACGATACAATACAATACAATGGGTAACAATGATCCAAACAGAGTGTAAATCTATCAAAATAAAGCCCTAAATAAGTCCAAATTGTGGACTCATCAATAGGATCCATGAGATTGTGTTGAGCATGCTTTTAGCTTGGAGAAGATAGTTTGTCCTTGAAGATGAGAAATCTTGAAAGTTCATGCATATTGGGTTGCTGGGTGGAGTTCCTACCTTCCATATGATGCAATTGATTATGTTTAGCTTGGGGTTGATGTTTCCTCCTTGATTTTGTGCATTTATGTGATTGCATGCATGATGGGTTGTTAGGATAGGTTCCTACTTTCCTTAAGATGCCTAGAATCTCATTCAAGGACGAATGTTCCCAAGGGGGAGATAATGTAACACCTCAAATTTGAGAGAGAGGGCATAACATGTTAAGAACCTCCAAGTGCCATCCCACAAAGGCCAACACGGATCGTGGGTGGGACCACGGACCGTAGGTGGGTTCGTGGATGGGAACCATGAGGAAAGGCCTAGGTAGTCCACGATAGGACCCATGATCCATTGATGGGTCCACGACTCGTGGCTAGGGGAATCGTAGGTCACCTAAAATCCTTTAAATTTTGTAATGATTGACCAGGACGTACTGTAGGTCCATCCATGATCCGTCAATGAGGGCATAGGTGGGATTCAACATGGTTAAGTTTAGGGGCTTAAGGGTCTTTTCCAATTTTAATTAGATCAAAATGAGGTCGTTTTACCTAAGTCTAGTTCACCTATATAAATGATTTTAACCCCCAAATTTCCCCATTCAAGTCATTATTTCCAAAACCCAAAAGAAATCCCAAAGTTCTTCTCTCAAATAATTCTCTCTAGAAACTTGAAGAAGAAGAAAGAGATTAAAGCTAGGGTTCAAGATCAAGCTTCCATACTTCAATTTCCTTGAGCTTTGATAGTAAGGTATGATAGTTTTCATCCATGGATTTCTTTCATCCATGGAGCTCCCAAATTCTCCTATTTCAAAAGATAGAAATTCCCTAATTAAGTTAGGGTTTTCTTCAATTACTATGGGTTCTCTTCATTATTGATTTAAATGATGGAATTATGATTTTTTATGCATAAATTGTTGAAATACCATTATTTTATAATGATTTCTCCATGAACCCATGTAACCCCCATGTTTTCAAGTTATGAATCATGTGATGTGGGATTTTGAATGTAAAGGGAGAGTTTTATGAAATTAAGCATGTATTGCTAGCTCTACTTGAATTTTTGATGAAATCCATATCTAACCTATGTTTTCTAAGTATTGATGATATATAGTGGGTTTTGAACTTCAAGAGGTAAATTATGAACTTATGCATTTTCTTAGGAAATCTATGCAATTGTTTTAAGGGTGCTTTGAGAGTAAAGTACCAATGATGATGTTATTGTTGTGTTGTTGAAAGGATATTCTCATAAACACAAACTAGCTTGATGTGAAAGGTTTTTCTCACATAATAAGGGTTCGTAGGTTGAAAGGATTTCTCACCTAATTGAATAAAAAACTAAAAGTGATCATGGATGGTAAAAGGTTTTTTCACGCATGGTATAAGGAGCTATCCTATAATAAGACAAGAGGTGATTACCCATGTCTCTTAATTAGAAGTTAAGTCAAGACTTAATAACTACTCTGTGGGATTTATGCTTAGCACCGACTGTATGTTGATATGAGATAGAAGCCCTCACGTTAGTAGAGGTTGGGTTTCTAGAAGCAATCTCTTGAGATGGAAGCCCTCACGTTAGTAGAGGATGGGTTTCTAGAAGCAATCTCTTGAGATGGAAGCCCTCACATTAATAGAGGTCGGGTTTCTAGTAACAATCTCTGTATCCCTTAACTATGTGCCCTTATATGATGATTAGCTAGTAGATCCACTTAAGCTAGAAGTTTATGGTTCTAATTGGGCAAGTAGGACAACCCTTTTTGGTGTGGGAGACACTGGGGAATCATGTTATAGCTCACATGGTCTCTATGTCGGTTATGGCTAATTCCCTACATGAATAATGAACTAAGGTTACTTCAAGAAGTATCACATATGAGTTCAAAGGTTTTAAAGATGATGTTAGCTTGCATTGACCATGTTTTTGAAGTATGTTTTCTAATTTCTTTTATATCATGTTTATCCTGGTCAATTGCATGTCATGAAATGAAATGTCTCTTTTTACATGTTTTAAATGTTTTATGCATGGCTATCATACTTGGTACATTATTTTGTACTAACACATACTCTTGCCTACATTTTTCCCAAATGCAGGGTTCGACAGTCAGGGTCATTAGTTTTGTGGCTAGAGGTTGACTTGAGATATTTTCGAGTTTTGGTGAGTCCTCATGCTTCGAGGACGTACTTTCATCATTTTAGTTCCTTTTCATGTATTTCTCGTTTGGACATACTGTATGGGCTAGGCCCAATTTCATTCTATTGTATTAGATGACTATGATGAGAAAAGATGTCTAGACTTCCACTTTTCGTTTATAAAAATATTTGGACTTGAACTGTTGTTTTTACTTCCTTTATTCTATTTCTTATGTTATGAGAGCTAAGTGTCTTGTATTGAGTCCTTCGGGGTTTTATGCGTCATGTTAAATCTAGGGTGTACCCCTGGGTTGTGACAAACACTAAGGTACCCATTTGGCTTAAGTTGGCTATTCAAAATGACCAATGCTTTATGAAGATTTTAGGTGGGAGAGAAAGAGGTCCAATGTGTTCAAATTTCATCCAAAGAAAAGGGTAGGCTCAAATGGTGCCAAGCAAAGTTCACACTCTCACAAGGTTGTCACAAAGAGGGATAACATCAATTTTGGTTCACTCTCTACAAATTGTTCCTAAGATCATCTCTATCATTCACCTACGCTCTTTGATTGGACAAACGGGGCAAGTTCTAGGTATTATCAAGCACACATTCCAATGCAACCTTACCACACACGGCATTCAACACAATCATCAAACAAGACTTTACAATTTTTGTCACGACCCAGATCGTTGTGATTGGCACCCATACTAACCCTCCGGTGGGAGAACCATTACTATAACCCGTCTAACAAATTTTACGAAAATTAAGGCATTTAAAGATACGGAAGCAGGTTTAAATGTAGAAATAAACTGGAGTTCCCATAAACTCCGAAAGTTTGACAAACCATTACTTAACATTTGCGGAAACAATGCCTAGAACCTGAAAGTCAATGTACCAAAACTCTAAAGTTCAACAAGTTTACGAAAAGGGGAACAACCACGAAACTAAACAAACGAATATCTAAAGTATTAATCCAAGTTCGAAGAAAATGGACTAAGCAAAAGGGGAACTTATAGCAGCCTGGAAGAACTGGTTCACCCTTGAGTTCGATCTAGATCACTGATCTCCTAGCTGAGGTCTATCAATAGCCGTCTGATGATGTCATGTACTCAACAAAGAACGAGCAAGTGCAGTATCAGTACACAACCACAATGTACTAGTAGGTTCACGCGGCTATTCCAGTAAGCAAAACATATATAAGCAGTGACAACATAGTAAACATGACATGTACAGAACATATATACACATTGGTTATCATTTCAGGAACAATGTACAATTACACATTCTTAATAACAAGTATATATAACAATTCAACGGTCCTCTCATGGAACTCATACCCAAACTATTAGTGTGCCAGAACGTGACACCCGATCCCAATTAGTGTATCGGAATGTGAAACAACTCCAATATAAGTGTTAGTGACACTCGATCCTAGTTAGTGTGTTGGAACGTGACGCCCGATCTATTCAACACAACCATAATCACAATCACACTCATATGTATATACTCAAAATCATACAATCAAGTGTTGAAGCATGGCATACATTTATTCGTTCATACTCATTTCATTAGGTTTGATCAACAAGGCTTCATTCACATACATACATGCATGCATTATAATGAAGCAATTACCAACATACATCACGCAAAACATGAAATCAAATCATCACCTATCGCGAACCCAAGCTTGAATCCCCATAAGGCACTTGAATCCTCCCTTTCTAAATTCTTTCCACTTGTTCTAGGTCTACAGACAATTAATATACGCAAAGATCAATAATTTAAGGTCTAATTATCCAGATTATAGCAAATCCAATAACCCAAGCCCAACCCATGATCCCAATCCCCAATTTAGGGCTTTTTCGACCATCAAATTCAATCAAAAACCCTTCCCCAACAATAATTACCCAAGAATTTAAATTCTACGGATCGAAAAATGGATTAGGGGAGTAAAATCCTTACCTTTAGTGCTAGAACAGGTGGAAACCCTTCAAGAAATATCTGTGGGTCGTCTCTTAGCTCTCAAGAACGAAACTTGCAGAAAATAACATTTTTGGGGTTTAATCCTGACTTAATTCGCGACTGGGCCGCTACGGCGGACCCCATTCTGCCACAGCGGGATAAATCCCACCTTGGCGGCTTACACGAAGACATAGAGTCAGAAATTGAGTCCCAAACCTCGATTTCACAACACACCTTCAACCCATGACGTTCAAAGACTACCCATTCACGCTAAGATCAGTTTCGGGAGTTTTACTTGCCTGAATTCGATTTTGTAAAGTTGTACGGGTTCCTTAACGTCTTAGCTATCCATTCATGTAACCCAATTCATTATTGAATCTCTTATTCATTACCAGATTTCCCTAGATTTCGCATGACTCAAATTTTATCCAAATCTAGACTAGGCTAGGAATTTCCAAGATACTACAAAAAGTTTTTTTGTCCCTAATTCTTTCCACGTTGGCTTTTCTATAACGACGGGAACAGGTTGTTACAAATTTAGCTAGTGTGCAACAATAATCACAAGATTCATTTTCAACAATCGGCTAGTAACAATGAGATGTTAAGAGTTCACATATGACTTATGCAACTCAAATTTGCCTCATTGGAATCGCACACACATATTGGTCAATTAAGAGCACTATTAAAGTCATCGGTATTGATCGCAATCGATACTCAAATTTACCAGAGAACAACCACATTTACAAACATCAAGAGCTGATAAAATTTAATTAGCTAAAAACCAACATTCATATTAAAACAATGGATCAAAACCCAATAGTCACCAACAAAATCAAGCAATCACACAAGCATTCACAAAAACAATTTATCCATAAAAACAGCCTAAAAGAGGTAGGTATGAATATACCTCACCCCGCCAAACTAAACTAGCAATTGTCCTCAAATGCAAATGAACAAAGAATCTAGAAATAAAACTAAAAGAGAGTCAAGATCCCCTCCTGTCAGGCTAAGCCTGAGGTGAACTATGCATGCTTGTGACTCCCTCAGTCTGGAAATCAATGCCCGACTCAGCTCTATCCATCACTCAACTGGAGCCCACCATCGATGTATCTATGAAATATGCCTCCACAACACTCTTCCAGGTTCTCTAGATTATCATACACTGTTGCATCCCGCATGGAAAACTCCTCATCATCAGTATTGGGAGCCTCTAACTCGACATCATCATTAGCCATAACAATATCTCCAATTGTGGTACCCAGAGGGATCTCAGAAATGGCTGGTAAATCTGTGCTCAGAACCTTAGAAAGGTCCATTGTGCCGAAGAACATGGACAAATCCATGGATTTTAGCTCATCCACATCACGTCTCAAACCAACAATATCAGTCTTTAAGGCTGTCACATCATCTTGCTGCCTCTGACCCTGCTCACATGCCTCCACTCTCACCGTGAGGGCATCCAATGTGAATCCATAGGCGGTAATAAGCTCCTGGTGCTCTCTCAACTCATCCTGGATAGGATCTAAGGCAGTAGTAATAACTCTGATCTTGATTTATCTCGGGAACAATAGCCTCTACCCGGGAGGCACACACATTAACAGATTGGGTCATATGGCCCATCTTGATCAACATGGACTGGGTCAATGGGAGCCGGGAAGCAGCAACAACAAAACTGGGAGTACCAGAACGAACAACAACATAAGTAGAGGGTGTAGTAGTAGAAGTGTCAGTGGTACCTAAAGGCTCACCGGCCTGAGTAGGAAGGGATGCATCTATCGGAAACATATCCATATCAACCACCTGGGAAGTATCCATTGGTGCAACTCTCCTCCTTTTGGCCTCATTTCTAGTGTACTTGACCTCTATCCTCCGGATGCTAGTAGAGGAAGTGGGAGTCGCTTCCACATTTGTCTTCTCTATCAATAGTACCCGAGAATGTCTACATAACTCTGTGATTAATATTGGAAATGAGAGAGAAGTCTAACTCTGCTTGACCCTCATGGTCATCTCTTGCTCAATGATCAGACTAAGATTTAGTCTATCCCGGTCCATGATGGAGCCCAACAATGCAGCTTTCAGATGCTTGAGTATGGAATCATTCTGTGATGACATCTAGGTGTTGCTGATAAATCCGAACCAGTATCTGATAGCCATGTTCAGATCCTTTTTCTCTATCGGGACATCTGCCTCAATCTATGATGGTGTGATATCAGAGATAAACGGAGAGAGCCAATCCATCAAGTTATCAAGGGTCATCTCTTATATCTGATCCACCAAGTAGTGGATCACATTTAGTGTACACCCAAGCACCTCATTTATGTCGGTGATGCTGCATTTGACTTTCCTGTCGCGTACCACCATATGGTCAACCGGGGTAAATGAACTGGCCTTCTTCTTCCCCTTTGACACCAACTTCCCATACTCAGTATAGAACTCTCGAACCCACAAAGGAATGTAGGAGACACAGAGCTTGGTGAAAATCTCAAATTTGTGGAACTTGATAGTGTTCCACACCTCAGGATATCTATCTACTACAGCATCGGTAGACAATCTCTTCTCCTCCAGAATTGTCCTCAATACCACGACTTTCAGTCTGTTCAACGACCGGGTAGAGGGTGCCTGAAGTGGTGGAATCAGAGGTATCTGCTCGATTGTCTAAGGTAGAGGTGGAGGAGGCATAGGAGGCACTGTGATCCTTGTTGGATTATGTAATAACTTAGAGCAAAGCTCCGCTCTCCTTGTTTGTAGAGTATGATCATCCTACGGCTCAGACATGGAGACTGGAAAAGACACATGGTTTATATCAACATTGAAGGCATAATCTTTGTTTCGCCCAATAAGTAGGTCCTACCTCATTTATAAGTATACCACCGATATGAAATATTAAATTTATGTACTCAGTGTCCACTACTTTGGAACAATTGAAATATGCAAAGTTTAATAAGCCAACTATTGTTCATGAAATTAATTATTAAAAATCACCACCAATACGAAAATTAAGTTCACGAGTAAAGAAAGAGTACCATGTGTAGTCAATTTCTTCTCATTTGAACTCTTTTTAGATGGTATGAATCAAACCCTAGAAATATATGCAAAATCGATAATATTTTGAGATAAAAATGAGAACCTTAATACTTTTTGATGAATCAGTAACTAACCTTCAAACCATGATGACTTTGTAAATTAATAGTGAAAATCTTAATTTTACTCAACATTATTTACACATAAAGTAGACTCAACAGAGAAAAATGCTTTACACTTTGAAGGTTAAATTTTAAACCTTTTGCCACGGTAGAATTTGTTTTCATGTGACAATTTATGTGGCATTGCTATAAAAAAAAGTGAAAATGTAATATACACACCATCACATATTACTTGATGTATGTTTTTCAAACTAATGAATGATAGTTTAGGTGTGTTTCTCACTCTCTTAATAATTTATGTATGAAACTTAAAAAAATGTATAGTTTAGGTGTGTTTTTTTACCCTTATCTCTTTATTTTTTTGAGTTTTTAGTACAAACACAGAGTCTACACAAGAGCTATTACGTTCGTCCAAATTCCCATGTTACATTGTAGCTCTGCCCCTACTCTTTTTAACTTCAATTTTTTTTCATTTTAATCATATACATTAAGAACATAACATTAAGCTCGCCAAGAGATAAAATCAATAATAAAAGATGATTAAAATACTATACGTGAAACACAAAATAACTAGAATATAACTGTTCTTTTTAAAACATCAATTAAATTTCTTTAGATTACCCAGAAGGTTCAATAAAAAGTTAAAAAAGTTTGAAAGCAAAATCGTAATCATATATATATAATCACTTTCACTGATCAACTTATATTGCAAGTGATACACACACTTTGTAGAATATATCTATCAAAAATATGATTGCGTCATAAGGATCTTCAAACAAGAGATCATGCATTAATAGTGTCACGCGAGCTAACCTTTATGATTATATCATATATAGGTCCAAATGTTCTGTTTTATAAACATTTTCATCTTTGCTTTAGATTTTAATTGATGTGAGTAATTCAAATACTTTTTGTAAAAATAATAATTTAATTCTTAATATTAAAATTCAATAATCCTTAGAAAATTAAAATTATGGCATCAATTTATATTATTAGAAAAAGAAAAAAATAGAAAAGACATGGGTTTCTTTTTGGGATAATTGTACATAATGACCAACTTTTAATGTAAAATAAATACAGTAGCTACCATTTCATTTATTTCCTTTAAGGAGCAAAGTCTTGGTCAGTTTGCTATTAATGGGCCCCACCAATTTGTATAAGTAAAAAAAAAAGTTGACGTTATTCTCTTCCTTTTATACAATATCTTCTTCTCGTTTATATCTCTTATTTCCTTCAATTTCTCCCAAATTTTCTCCCCAAAATTAGTTTGAAATTTCAAATCTCCACCAGCACGTTCTCAATCGCGATTTCAAAATTCCTTCAAAAATTTCAGGTACCGCCAAAACTTATCTCAATCGATTACTTTAAATTTTTGTCTATTTTTTTTCCCAGTTTTTTCAAGCTATTTTTTACATCAGTTCATAATCCATACAGAGTTTTCCTTCAAACAATGTATGCCCAATCTCCATCTAAAAGATTCACAAGAGGTATACACTTGCAAGTCGAAAATAGTGTTGAACGCCCATCTTTTTCCTTGGGTTTAACTCAGGATTTTGGGGAGGTTTCAGGTTCAATGTCCAAATCCAACACAATGCAAGAGATCAAATCCAAATTGAAAAATAACCCAATCAGATTGGAGGGAATGAGTGCAAAATTGAAGCAATCCAACATCAAAATTATGGAGGGAGGTAAGAAAGATTAGTCTGCTACTGGGTCAAGTAAAAAAAGAAAAGAAAAAACAACTAATTATACAGAAGAGAATGCAAAAAGAAAGGAGGTTGTTGTTTCTGGCTTATTGGAGCATGATGAGGTATTTGTATAATCATTATTTTTGTATATGTTACGATTTTATATTTTCCTTATATTTTCTGTGTAGATTCATGTCTTATAACTGTTTGTTTATACAGTTTTATATAGTCACTATGTTAATATCCAAAGTTAAGTGTATAAAATAGAACTATTTAACTATACATACAAGGTAAATAATTATACATTTGAAATTGGTTGTATAATGTATAATATATATATAGTATAAACATTTATACAGTTTTGTGCATTGTTTTATGTATAAGTTTTTTTCATTTGTATCAACACCGAGTTGCATTGCAATAACATTATACAACTCCTTATACGATGAACTTTCTTTAAAAATCACCCCCTCAATTGTATAATCAACGTAACAATTTTCATTGTCCCATCTACCGGAATGCATAACCAAAATAGCTAATGAAGCCATTTTCAAAATTTATGTATAAAAAAAGAAGTTATATATACATATACATTTATACTATTAAGAATTTCAACAACAAACATAACATATATTTATACAAATTCTAGTAACTTCAGTTATTCACATATATACATATTCTAATTACATACTCATAGAAACGTTTATATACACATTCTGCATATACATTTATATATAAACAATTATATACACAAATTATAACTTTATACACAATTATACAATTTCATACAAGTGCAGTGTTATTGTTACTTTCACAGAGTACAAATTTTTGCATTTGTATAACAATCATATATCCAAAATCATGATGAAGATGCACTATATAATACATATCTTACTGAATCATATCTAAAAATCTATACGTATAAACTCTAAGCAAATATTCAAATCCGAACACAAATATTACTGTGAAATGAGCGAATCTCCGATCACAAATTCAAAATAATCAACAAGTTCATCCAGAAAATTTCCAGATCACAAATTTTTCTAGATTACAAATTAACTATACAAATGATAAGTGTTAAACTCTATTTCGAACAAAATATACACCTCTCAATATACATTCAACTTAAATTGATGATAGTTAAAAAGGAAATTTGATTTTGAATACATGTTGAACACCATCTTCGACCTAAAAAAGCAAAATCAGAGTATGTTTTCGTCATGAAATTACCTCCTATTGCTATCTCTGCAGTCCAATGATCTCGATTGTTTGTGTAGTACCGTCAATTGCTTGATCAATTTTCTGAATTGAGTTACAATGGAGTTCTTACTGTTGAAGATGACGAAGAAGGAAGGGAATTCGAATGGAACAGAACGTGCGTGACTTCAGTGATTTTTTTCCTTTTTTTTTTTCTAACTGTTGAAGACGACGAAGAAGGAAGGGAATTCGAATGGAATAGAACGTGCGTGACTTCAGTGATTTTTTTCCTTTTTTTTTCTAATCGAAATTAACGCCCTTCTCTTTTTTAAACTATCAAAATGTATAAAAAAAAATGACAAGCGAATATACAGAAAGACAAGTCCATAGCAAACTATAATTTTGCTACGGACTGCAATTTTACAAAGTTTGCTATAGCATACAATTAGCAATTTTTTATTTGCTATATGTAAAATTTTCTCTTTGTTTTTCCTCCTTTCCTAGATAAATGTCATTTGAAATGACGGAAAGCTCCCTCGAGGATAGAGCCGATGAGGGACAATTAACGTCAGAATACAATAAATAAAATAATAGAACTAATAAGGTTGACAGTATATCATAACAAGGAAAATCAGAACATCAATTTCGTTTTCCAATCGCCAATCGGAATTAGGGTTTATTGCAGTTCAACCAAATACTAATTCGAAGACGAAGCCTTTGGTCAATTGCTAAACCCTAATTCCTAAGTTTGAATTCCTGACGACTTTGGTGCTTTCACGGATTCCAAAATTAACTCGATCTTTCTATTTCAGCTAGTAAGCTCCTTTTCCCTATTTCCTAATTTTGTTCAAATATTCAGATCAACATGTTTCATTCATGAGGGAAATGACTAGAGGTTTGATTCTGCTTCTAAAGTATTGATTTTGAGGGTAGCGCCTACTCTCGGTGGTACTCGGAGTTCGACTCTTCTGGTAACTTGGGCACTACTGTGATTGCTATGTTCAAAACTTGGTCTTGTTCTATTTCTCAACTAACTTTCTAAAAATGTTGAGCTTGGCCTCATAGTCTGCTATTTCTTGACAGACACAATGAATCTCTAAAAATGTAATAATGGGACTGTAGCTAATTGAAGTTTCTGAGTATGAGATTTTGCTGAATGAGTAATCATACAATTGCTGTTAGCTGTAAAAAAGGAAAGCAGAAAGAACAGAGTATAAAGGAATATCAATTTCTTGCATTGCATGGTGAAAGAAGCCTACTGTTGTTAGTTGTTTAGTGGGGTCTCCATTTTTGCATGTTTAGATAAGATGCATATTTCAAGCTTAGGATAAATTATTTTATCATGTACTTCTGCTGCTTAGGGAATGTGGTATCTACTTGTTAAAAATGAAAAAAAAGGACTTACTAGACTTTTCCTATCGGAAACTATGTTATCGTTAGTTTTGTATAAAAGTTTGATGTCTTGGTGTTTGCAATTCCTGTTGTCATTGTCTACTAAAGACAAGTAGCTTTTTCTCTTATTTTCTCCTCTTTTTGGGATCCCCATTAACAATCTGATTAAACATTATGTATCACCTCCTTTTTTCATCTATTTCTTCTGCCTTGTCATCACAGATATGGACATCATTGCTTAAGTACGACTTGCCTCCTTACTTACCTAAAAGTGAAAGAACCTTCTACACCTTGTGAAAGCATAGTGCTGAACATTGAGTAACTTTTTGCCTACTTCATTTCTTAACAGATTTTGTTTTCTTAGTTTTGTTTCGTTCCACGTCCTTTTGGAAGTATCTGTGCATGTCCACTCTTAGACTTGCCAACCCCCCTGGAAGGTGGAGCTTTAGAAATTGAAAATATGAGTGTATCTCTGTGTGAACCCACATTCTGAATTTTCTATTAAGTTCACCCAAAAATGTTGTAATTTTGTTCTGGATATAGCTTTGTTTTGGCACATTCTTTTTTCCGATGCTTCATATTTTGGTTTTGTTAGACCAGGAGAGCTTATGCAAAATGAGGGCATCAGGTAGCTTATTTTTGGACAAGGTAAAAAAAAGGTTGATGAGCTCTTTTTTTTTGAGAAGGTAACATGTATATATTAGACAAAAAACAATACATGAGTTGTACTGGAACAATATATACAAGTGAGCAAAACCATTCTACTGTTTTGACAGGAACGTAATGTGTGTAACCTCAGGGTGTTTCTAGTTTCACCAAAAACATAAGAGCTTAATGCAGTTTAAGTTTAATTTTCTGCACTCTGTGGCTGCTGTTCTCAAAGCATCTAGAGTTCCTTCCTTTCCAAACTGTCCACCAAATGTGCAAGCAGTGACCATCCTCCACCTTTTAATACTTCCTTGTTCTTTGTGGTGGTCTCAATATTACTCTTACATCTTTTAGTTTCTGCTTATACTATCCATTCTGTTTTAGTTCCAGTGCTGTACTCTGACCGTTGCCTAGAAAGATATGGACCTATTCTAACCTATTGATATTTTCCAGGAGATAATGCTGTACTCACATACTTGTTACTAATTAATGGATCCTGATAACAAGAGATTTGGAAGAGGTAAGACCCTTATAATGTTTTGCTTTTCCCTTTGAAACAGAACTAGTAAACTACAGTCCTTTTGCATGGTTCCCTATATTGACTACTGCAGATATTTGATAATGCGAGGATCTTTATATGCATAACTAGCTTCTGTTTTACAGTAAAATGAATTTCATTTCATCAGGTTTTTGCTCAAATGTGCAGCTGGCTGATTTATTTTCCCTTGCAATCCTTGTTTGTGGCAGTTATCTCTTTCAGGATGTAAAAGTCATCTTTTACTGCCTTCTCATTTTTGTGTGGTTTCTGCATCTCTCGTTTTTGTGTGGTTTCTGCATCCAAAGGATTCATGGTTCAGTTTGGAGAAAAGAAAAGGACTATTGATTCTATGTTATATCTCTGGGGCCTTACATGTGGCATAATTGTTTATTATAGAATGGGTTTTTGTAAACGTTTGTCATCACAAAACAATGTATTCTCAAGCATTTTCCTTCATCACCTGGATGGTGTTAGCTGTCAGATTATAATTCTTTGACTTTTGATCGTTGCGACTAGTATAAGCCAAAATTGATTAAATCTTGACAAAGGGAATTGATATTTTGTTCACGTGTGAGGTGTTGTAAAGATTACTGGACTGCTAAAGAATATGGGATTTCTTTTACTTGTCTAAAAACAAAAGCTTATGGGTTTTCTTGAAGTGCTTGGATTTATCTCTTGTTGTCTCAGATGATGGATTGAAATTCATACTCTGATATGGTGATCTTTTTGATAACCATATCAGAGTCTGAGTTTTTATCCATCATCAGACTCTGATATGGTTATCTTTAGAATGCCTGCTATTTTTAATCAAGAGATCTTTAGTTTATAACTGTTTTGGTTTGGTCAAAATGCACAACCAGGGCCCAGAGAACTTACAGGTGCTGTGGATCTTATTAGTCACTTCAAATTGTTGCCTCATCAGGAGTTCTTCTGCAAGAAGTCACTTCCGTTGTCTATTTCAGATACCCACTATCTTCACAATGTGGTCGGGGACACAGAAATTAGGAAAGGGGAAGGGATGCAGTTGGATCAGCTTATAAAGGATACTTCCTTGTCAAGAGAGACGAGTTCCCGCATCCAGCCATTTGACCTAGATGTTCTTGGTGAAGCTTTTCGACTACGTGAAGCGGCTCCAGTGGATCTGCCTCCTGTAAGAAATCTACTGATTGAAACTTAAGTGACAACAATCCATTTTAGTTAAGTGTTTTTT
The DNA here is from genome assembly GCA_029007595.1 of Solanum commersonii. Lineage (NCBI taxonomy): Eukaryota > Viridiplantae > Streptophyta > Magnoliopsida > Solanales > Solanaceae > Solanum > Solanum commersonii. The sequence goes on from JAJTWQ010000007.1 coordinate 992,491, forward strand.
AGGTAATGCTATAACTTCTTCTGTTTTATAGTCTGAGAAAGGCATCCCTACTGTAGCTGGAAAATCCAAAAGTGAGTCGAAAGACAAGGAGAAGAAGCATAAAAAGCACAAAGATAAGGACAAGGAGAAGGACAAAGAGCATAAGAAGCACAAACATCGTCATAAAGATCGAAGTAAAGACAAGGATAAAGACAAAAAGAGAGATAAAAGTGTTCATCATGATTCTGGTGCTGATCTTTCGAAGAAACATCATGAGAAGGTCTGCTACTAGCAAAACCTTGAGACAATTGGTGCAGTATGTTGATTCTTACTAAATATTCATCTGCTTTTTTGGTATGAAGAAGTTCAGATGACTGGTTTAAAGAACAGCTCTTTCAAATTAATTTGCTAATATTGTCTTTTCTTAATAGAACTGTCCAAAGCTGCTGAAATATTTGTCATGTGATAGTAGAACTTTGCTGAACGTTACCCTTCCTTAAATTTCACTGGATCATACAATTCTATCGAGTTTGTTATTCTTTCCTGTTGTCAGTTGCCTTTATTGGATTGCGGGGAGAAAAAGTCAAGGAAATAAAAGTTTTACCTTTCTTGAAAAAATGCAACCTGGACCCTTTGAAGTGCTCTGTTGCTTGACTTTTTAGTTAATAAGGCAAAATGTTTAGTTTGCTCTATGTTTAGCTTATTAAGGTACTTCGACATCAACATAAATCTCTTTCTTGCTGCTGTAGCTTTGATACAGCTCAAGCTATCTCTCTCTTCTGACCCATTTGCAGTAACCTGAACTTTGAATTTGTTAATCTCATTTTTTGAGAAGGTAAGGTAAAATTTTACAAATGATACAGCACAACAACTGTGTTAGCTGTTTAATATCAGTAGGGGAATTTCAAAAACAAAAGACAGCCTTAGCTAGCCCCAAACTGATTCTAAAACCTATAGCACTATTTCCACCTCATTTACATATCCCAGTCTACACCTAAAACAAAACAAAAATCTTGTGAATAGAGTTGGCACCATTGTCAAAGCATCTGCCAGCATATGCCAGCATGTATTAGTGCTGAATTAGATGAGACTAGGTTGACGTTGTAAACTTCTATTTGCAAACCTTGGTTTTTTTCCCTTTCCAATTTTAGTTCTTGTTCTATTGATGCTTATCTACCGTCTACTTGAGATGTTTTTTGAAAATCATCAATTTTTGCTGGAGTTTAGGACTTCAGCCAGAAGCAACAATGGTACTTCACAGTATTGAAAGTGTTGACTGATTATGATATTTTCATTGTTCCCAGAAAAGGAAGCATGATGGAGAGGAGGAACTTAATGATGTTCACAAACACAAGAGAAGCAAGGTAGAACTGAATAATTTTGAATTCATATGTTCCTTTATCTTTGGTATGTTTGCAAACTTTAAAGTGGTGTTTGAACAACTTCCTTTTAGTGTTTTCCTTGGCAAAATATTTTTGAGGAAACATTTTTGCGAGAAAGATGTCTGGATAAATGTAGTACCTTTTTTTTTCAAGTTGAAGTTGCGTGTCTTTTGATTTGAATATTTCTATTTTTTTCAAAAAGTAACCCAGAACTTTCTAGTCGGAAACTTTTATGAACTTAACCAAGCAAGTATCCAGAAAGTTTCAAGTTTATTGTTCTGAACAAGTTACATAGGTGATCTTACATTGGTACTTTTATCTTCATCTTTTTCTAACTCTGCCGTATTCACATGCTGAAATATTGCAGCACAAGAGCTCAAAGATTGATGAGATTGGTGCAATAAAGGTAGCAGGCTGAAATATGTGTGGTTCTATCATTTGTTTTATCCTCAGACTTTGCAATTGAGAATTTGGAGGGATCCTTTACTTAGTATTGTGAAAAATCAGAGGTACAGAAGTTAATGTCATGCTATATCGCATTAATTGAAGAACTTAGTGGCTTGCCCTGTTGCTTTAATCTTATATTTTCCACACTGGTAAGATTGTTCCATTGAGTTCACAGTTTAGTCAGATTGCACCACGCTTTGTGCATATGTGATTTTGCTTTTTAGTGGTAATTTGTTTTCGTTTTCTGAAATTACCAAGTCAACTAACAAACACATTAACTATCTTTACTGTGTTAAGGGAGCAGCATATGAAGAATCAGGTATACTTTCTGTGCTTCCGTTAGGCATCTAAATTAGTATTTCTCCTCCTTGAAAGCCAGATAAATTTATCTTTAGTATTTATATCTAGATACTTGTTCCTTCTTTAAAATGCTAAGTAGTATATCATCTCAATAGATTAAATCTTAAAAACATCAATCGGTCGAAATATGGTTGTGGTAAGAGAAATATTTGACAAGTTGTGGCAGAACTCAACATGCATATTATCCCAATGCCTGACTCTATACTAAGCTGAGGTGTAAAATAATCATATTTGTCTACCTTGCCGTACATGTAAACTAGAGGATAAAAGGTTAAAGTTGGCAAAGGTTAGTTGGAAAGGATTGAAACTTCTTAGCCATATTGGCAATACAAGCAATCAATTCTGTGTGATTCCTTAGCTCTTGGTTTCCAATTATTATAGAATATTCTCTCATATAAGGGTTAAATATATATACATAAGATTCTTAGTTGTGTCACTAAAAACTTCGAACCACAGAGGATGTTCTTGACCGTGTAAAATGGAGTATATCAACTGACCAAGCATCTGGGTATTTGTATTTTATCCAACTTAAATAATGCTTAGGCAGAATGGCTCTGTGAATTTGCAGTATGATAGTTGTTCCTTTTGGACATATTTGTAGGTGAGTGAGAGTGGAAACTGGATGCTCTGTGAAGGAATTGCATGAGCAGATTGTCTAACTTTTTGCTCAAGCACCCTTTTCTTAATTTGTTTTTAATTATATAGAGGGAAAGGGGATTACAAGGTGGGGAATCGAACCCCCACCAACAAGGTGGAAGTTTAAGTAGCCAACCAATAGGGGCGATGATGGGCTCAAGTACCTGGGTGCATAAAAACATCAATTTGAATATGTCCAAATTTATTGGTAAATCTGTTACACTTTTTCGTTGGTAGAGTTGCCATTTAAAATAAATACTGATGTAAGCCTTGATTAAAAAAAAACTGATGTAAACAGATTCAGCTTTATTACGAAGTTTCTAGTGTCACTTAATTGAAGTCTATGACGGTTTGACCTATTTTTCCTTATTTTTGTATTATTCCTCCCTACTTTTGTTCTCTAGACAAGAAAAGAGAAGAACAGTATCAGAAGGAAAAAGAGAAGAAGGGACAAAAGGGAAAAAGGAAAATAAGGATATCTGAAAATCCATGTTCCCTTATCGAGTATTAGAAGCAGGAACTTGACTTCACAGTATAAACTTGCATTGCATCTCAATGTTAAGAAAGCCCTGTATATATTTTACTAATTGTTAAGACTGGTTCTGTGTAACCAGTTGGCAAGTATTTTGCTCCTTCCGAAAAATTGTGTGAGGAAGGATCCCAAAAGGAAAACAATTTGCCTGGCAGTCTGCAGAGGTTTATAATCGCATGGACCGTTTCTTATTTATATGGTCCATATACTTGCATATGTTTTAGAATTCCTTTTTTGGGATAAAAGAGGAGCGCACTACTTGTACTTTATTTCTCCACAAGAATGTTAATGTTGCATCAAAAGTGTTTGTAGCAGCCTAGTATGCGCTCCCTTGAGTGCAAATGTAGGTAGTCCTTTGACTGCTAATCTGAAAATCAAATGCCAGCAACTACCATCACATATTTTTCTCTCTTTATCTCCTCTCCCTGATTGTGTATTTATTTTTAGAACTGGAGCTGTGATAAGAAAAAAACGAAGATGGTAATGTATAATTTGTTTTCAGTTATTATAGAAAGGCTAAACAAGACACAATTAGAAGAGTACTTCAGCATATGATATTGAACAATGCACTTCTAACAAAAGATGCACTTATGTTTTCGGATGTCCCTGAAGGGACTCCAAAACTGCACATTTTGGCTTAAGAAAAGCAGCTACCTGTTCAGTTTCTGGAATTTTGTATTTAAGGTGTTGTAGAAAGGTTAAACAAGACACAGTTTGGACAGTGCTTCGACATGTAAATATTAAATGGTTGGATTTGATAAAGCAGCTTTCTGTTCAGTCTCTGCACCATTCTGAATTTTCACTTTTAACAGGTATCCATAGTGAACATCTGTGTATCTAATCCTAGTGATATTAAAACTTATTTCTCTATATCTGCAACATATGTCATTTGTTGTTGAATGCTTGTTTCGCTTCCTTTTGAAGCCAGTCTCTGCACCAATCTGAATTTTCACCTTTGAACGGGTATTATTTCCATTTAGAATATATGCCATTTAATGTTGAATGCATGTTTCTATTTGGAAGCATCTATAAATAAATTATCTTTTTGCATGCTACCTAATGACTTTACAGTTGTTATAAGGGTCTAATTTGGGAACCAAGTCTTTGATCTTTTTGTGCCTGGAGTGTGTAATATTTCAATGATAGGTTTTAGCTTCATTTTTGGGTGGTGGTGGGTGGGTGGGTGGGGGGTTTCGGATAGGTTTATAAGTTTCTAGTTCACATTTATCATTATATATGTTGTGTAATTAAAGGATTTATGTGGGGCTTCTGTGTGTGCAATCCCAAGATTGAAGTGAAATGGAATGGGACATTGGTACTCTGCGGAAATGTAGTGTTCATTACAAGCAAGACAATTGAAGCATTAAGAGGAAGTGTATAAATCTTCTATTTTCAATGGAGTATAAATTTGTGAGCAGTACTCTAGATAAGTTTGTTTGACATGAAATTTTTCCTTTTTGTATCCTTGTTGATGTTATCAACTAGGAGTAGAGCAGCATGGTTGGTGCATGTTGCGCCACATATTGCATAATGTGCCTGTTTATTTTTCCATGCAGAATTGCCTTTGGACTTGCTAAAGATTGCCAAGGTGTACTCACTCTTGTTGAAGTAGATTTTAGTGCATGGTACAACTGCTGAAAAAAGCACCTCTTTGGGTCTTGGGCATTGAAACTGAAAACCTTGATCCTTCATTATGCTTTAGTGAGAGTGTGTTGTGTTAAACAACAGGTTTGGGTAATAAAAATGGTAAGTGTTGGCGTGGTCTTTTATGATTTGTCCTTCCTATTGAGCTTGAAGGTGATGTCTTCATCAGCAAAGATCCAACATAGGAGGGGAAAATGTTTAAAAGGATATGTCTATATGTACAATGCTAGGAGTTTTGCTTCTTGTGGCTAGATATTCTTGTTGTATATACTAGGGTAGAATGAGATCAAATAACTAATAGTTGAGGATATTGAAGTAAAGCCAGTTGTTTCATCCCTGGGCAAATTACGTTCCTTGTAGAAGGGAACAGGACGTTGAACATTTAGTTTTATTTGATAACTTCCCTCATCAACATAGTTGACAAATCTTGTAATTGTTACAGTGTTGTGAAGTAGACCCCAAAAGATTTATGGCATTTCATATAATATACTTTGTGTTGCTATTTGTTTCTTTTGAAAGGGAAGAGGGGAACAAATGATCTCTGGGAAGGTCGTAATCTAGAATGGCATTAATAGCATCTGATCTGATCTGATCTGAACTGTTGGTTGATGTCTGAGTGGTGGCAGTTTGTTAGGAAAGAGCAAATGCCTTTTTGCCAAAGATGAGCAAATATGTTGAGAGTTTTATTTATCTATACTACCTTAAAAGCATGAACTTTCAAACTTGAATGTTAAATTACTATAATACCCCTAATTAAAAAAATCAATTTATTTTGTTTATTAATTTAATAATATTAAAAGTAAATACCTTTTCACATTAAAGGGTTGTGATTTTTTCAAAGGGTTGTGACTTTTTCGATGAGTTGTGGCTTTTTCAAAGGGTTGTGCCTTTTTCGATGAGTTGTGACTTTTTCGATGAGCAATGACTTTTTCGAAAGGTTGTAACTTTTCTGATAAGGCACAATTAGCACCTATTCATACTACTATTTGTTAGCTACAAATATAGGGTTTCCTCTCACTTTTAAACTACAATTTATTTTATAAGTTTTCTACTCTTCTTCTTCTTAAAAAAACTCAAGGGTTATTTGGACAGTTGATTAAGTTAAAAATTCAATGAAATTTGAGGTACCACATAAGAAAGAGTCTGTGAACAAATTGTAGCAAATCATTCATCAATTCCCACTCATATTTTTTCTTATGATTTTCATGAGTTAATAGTGACGAAAAGTTGTGGGAAAGACAATAATAATAAACAAATGTGAAAAAAGTCACATGATTTGGGTAGATATTTCTTCTTTGTTTTTTCATTTTTTATTCTTTCACACTCAAACAAAGGAGTTTTTTTTTTCTAATTTTACTAAAACAACGGGCATCAACACAGTCCATTGAATTATTAGTTTTGATGTTATATCCACTATTTCAAAAATAGATTTTCACTTTTACTTATAATATGATAATATAATCATGATAATAATTATATTATTTTTGAATACATATGTAAGTAAAAATGAACGGAGAAAGTAATGTGTTGGTGGGAAGATATTTCAATCAAATGGAACACTATAGTGAATGTAGCATGAACATATATTTTTGTCTTCCTTCTTCATTGGCTATGTATTGTTCCATATGTTTTTTCTTTTTTATATTTTTATTGAGTGTGCAATTTTTTATGAATTTCCTGTTATTTTGTGCTCATTTTAATTTTAGAAAATGTTATGTCACAAGATATACTCCTTGATAGTTATATAAAAATAAATAAGAAAATAGTGATTGGTCATAAAGTATTCTTAAATCAAATTAAGGATTCTATAAATGACACTTTAAATTTTATTCATCAATTAATTTTTATTATCGAAAAAGGTAAATATTTTATATCACGATAAAACTTATATAAGATACTAGATAGTTTCATTAGACCAGAACTATATGATATGTATGTGGTAGAAAAAATGAAAAGATTACAATTCTACAAAGATAAGATAGAAACTTAATGAAATGAAATATTTTTCACCAAACATGATGTTCATATATTAAAATTAAATTATGCTACTGAAATGTATATATATAACAAAGTGTTGGTCAAACTAAATAATTGACATACACTCAAGCCTCTATTTAACCATCATTCGTTATAACAACAAAGTACCCTCTTTTTTTTTTTTTTTTTTGTAAAATTACCTCTCTATGATAGTCTTACTCAAATATTTATTGAGTAATAATATTTTATAAAAAATAGATTACGTATAAAGATAAAATATTGAAATATTTATGGTAATCCTTATTAGTGTCATGCACCTACTAAATTTCAAGTATGAATTTTTAAGAGAATAATTATACTTAATGGTGTCCATCATTTATGTTCATAACCTCAAGAAGAAAGGCTATTGATATTTTAAAATAAATAAATTTGTTCGTTAGATTTGTTTACAAATTGAGTGAAGTAAAAATACTACTACTAAAGAAATGTAACTTTCTCACCATATTTAAATTCTGAATGTATTTTGAAATGTTACAATAATATCTGGTCAATATGATCTCAAAATACAAGTAACTCTATGACAATATGTATTAATCATTTAAAAACATTGGTCCCATGTTCTTTCAATTATAATTATTTACTAGAAAACATTAATTTAGTAATATTAATTGTAAAAGAAAACATTAATTTAGTAATATTAATTCTATTTTACAACATCATATACTAGTGATACACACGTGCAACGCACGTGCCGTGAAACTAATTACTATATATATTCCAAAAGAATATTATTGTTTAGAGTACCAAGATTCAAAACATTTTATTTGGCAACTGAATTCCAACATAACTTGTATTGGGAAGATTATAATTTAAGGAAAAGGTATGGTAGTTGATTCTCAAAATAAATAATAAGAATCTCCTTTAAGTAAATACTAGTCTTTTTCATTCTTTAAATGCCATATTATTCGTTCTTGAACACAATTTTTTTTGTGACGATGTAAGTAGAGTCAAATTTAAGGAAAAACGGGGAGCGACAAATCTGCACCTTTTCTTTTTCCTGCATTGCCTTTTGGTATTGGGGCAATCGTCCTTTACAATTTCAAAACCGCATAATAAAGGTCCAATATTAAAGGAGCAAGTGAGGTAATTATCTTACATTTATTATGGGCACAATGTCAATTTTTTTTTAAGAGGTTATAGTGAAAATTAGCGGTCTTTTTTAAATATATAAATATGAATGGAGTCTTGTATGTGTATTTCTTTTGATTTATACACCATTTCAGAGTTCTTGGGATGTGTATACCATCATGACCTTGACTTTTGGGTCTTGACACTTTGAGAAATAGAAGTTAAAAGCGTTGTAATGCATGTGAAAGAAGTACACTCGAATCACATTAATGACTAAAAAGTATAAAATATTTATAATTATTTATGAAAAACTAAAATCATATGTTCAAAAAATTATATAATTTAGTTGTTTGATTATTTTTAGGATTTTTCTTAGTGAAATTCAAAACCAAATCAATATTGTCACCAAACCAAATGTCGTTTGATTTTTCACCCAACCGTGAACAGCCCTACGGCCACCTATACCACTCTCCATATAGGATCCAATTTACTCGGATCACCCGTAAACTATATTTGCTCCTTCAATTCCGTCTAGGTACCAGCAGCTGCTGTAGCTAATCCTGATAATTCTCCACTTTCTTCTTTCCAGTGTCACACATATTAAGCCAACAACCTTCAAACAAACTATCATCCATGAAGAGTGGTGACAAGCTTGAAAGTAGAATATGATGCTTTGATGAAAAATGGTACCAGGAGACTCAACGAAGAATGTTGTGGACTGCAAATAGTTGTATCACGATTAAAAGAAAAACAGATGGCAAAGGGGTTCACTCTGCGCTGCGCCCTCCCTGGCTTGGATTTTCATCAAACCTTCAGTCCTGACGTCAAGCCAACAACAATGCGACTTGTATTATCCATACAAATGACAATTCATCAACTCGACATCAACAATGCTTTTCTACAAGGACAGATTGTTTACTCCTCTATTTGAGGGGTGCCATTTTAACCTTGTCATTGAACTTCCAATTAGTGATTCTTCTAATTTTCACAATGACAGTTTTTCTTTGGAACTAATAATAGCACTTCTCTAAAATCTAAATAATTACGCCTTTCAGGATATGTAACACCAACTTGTTTTAAAAATAAAGGAGAAGATAAATTTCTAAATAGTAAAATAACCATCATTTCAAAAGATTCAGAAAAGATTATATGAGTTGTTGCTCATAAAGTTATTGCAAGTTACATCATAAATCAAGTTTGCAATTTATTCAAACACTTGAACAAACATAAATTTCTAAACACTAAGTTTGGTAGCCAGTAACAATCATTTCAAATTTCCAGAAAAACTAATGAGCTTTTGCTTATAGAGTCATTACAAGTCAATGTTGAAATTTATTCAAATGTATGTGTCATTTACTTCTTGCTGAAAATCCCCCTAGCTGATGCCATGCTTCGTCTTTCTGTTTTCAAGCCTAAAATGAATAATTTTTTCTTTTTGGTAACCAGGACAAGTATAATACTAACAAATATGGTGAAACAGGAAAATGGCACCGGATAAGAGTCAATGAGATGATCTTGTGTCCCAATCTGGAGGTTGTATAGTAACTCTGAACACATAATTTGCCATATCTTCATGTTGTGTTGTTTGAAATTCCTCAATTGGCAACAGACCAGCTACACCAGTTTACTTCAATGTTTTCTAGAGATGCAACATCCTCAAAATGACAAGGGGTTTTCTCAAGACACCAAACGCTCAAGCTTAGGAAAAGCATCATCACTCTGCAATGTTGAGGTTGTCATATTTTAAGTATTTGAGTTCAGGAAAGTCGGAATCTTTCACTTCCCATTCAGCCCCTTCAAAGGCTCTGAAAAGTAACTTTAGAACTGTCAAAATTTGGGTCCAAGGTAGACGAAAATTTGACAAAGTCAATTCCCTCAGTTTTGAGGGGAAATTGAATTCGTGAGGATGTTTAGCTGGATAACTGTAGGAAAACAGCTTCAGAGATTCAAGCTGATGTAGAAAGTCTAATCTAGGAAAACGAACAATGCTTCCTTTAGTTGAATAACCCAATAATCCCTCAACTATGCATCTCAGCTTTCTCAAATTTGGCATGCTTGTCAATATCTTCACCAGAGGAGAGACACGGACTGGTAAAGTTCTCCAAATTAACTAATTGTGACTCACACATGTTATCGTGCAGACTGCATGAAGCACGACTATTTACATGTACATGCCTCAATTTAAACATCTTGAAAAGTGAACAAGGTAACTTCAACACTCTATGCAATCCGTTAACCACGAAAGTTTCAAGATTCCAAAGATCAGCCACGGATGAAGGAATAGAATCAGTAGTTATTCGAACAGCCAAGTACCTTATATGAATTAGAGATTTTAAATTCATTGGGAAAGGTATCACCTATGTTGATGGATTCCAAATTCAACACCTTAACAAGTTTGAATATGTTAAAGATGAAGGAGATATCTCGTGCCATTGCAGGGTAAATTACATCACTGCTGGCATTGTATAGCAAAGAACGAACACTTGATCCAGCCCGCTGCCACTGAGCAATGTCATCTATATGGACAAGCGGTATACCTCGTGCTTTTCAGGATAAGAAATGGAATCCACACCATGGTCTCTGTTCAAACAAAAAACATGAAAATGAGAATTGTGATGAAGGTTATCATAGTAAAATCGATATACTCTATTGTACCTATATATCCAGAACAGGAAATTATCTTGTTTGGCCTTTTCCACACAGAATTGATGCAACAAATCATGAACACGTCAGGTTTTCAATTTTTCATTGGATCTCTTCTCCATATCCGTTACCAAATTTCTTCTAATAAGATCTTTCAGGTAATTTCAGGCAGCATCTTCTGATACTTTTTCCTTACTGTCTTCAACAATTCCTTCTGCTAACCACACTCGTGACAATTTTGAGACTGGAATATCCTCGCCCCTAAAAAATCCTCCAAAATAGAGAAAATACGGTTTTAGATGGTTTGGTAAATTCTTGTAACTAAATCCAATTATAGACATACTCTCTTCTGAGCTCCCAATGTTGTGTGAACTAAGACTTTCTTCTACTTCTTTCCAGCAATCTGCTATCTTCTTTTTCTCTTTGAGAACACCAGCTACTAAGACAATAGAGAGAGGCAGAACCTCCACACCTTTTCGCTATACGTAATCCCATATCTCCAAGTTTGGATGGGAAGCTTTGCCCATGACACAACTCCCCCTGTAGTAACTTCTAACTCTCTTCGTCTGTGAGTAAACGCAGACGATGGGGCTCGCTGTTACGTTTAGCATAATGGGAAACCTCATACAACCTCGTTGTAAGAATAATTCTACTCCTATTCTGAGAACCTTGAAAACACATGTTCAAATAGTCCCATGCTGTTGTATCCCACTCATCATCACTGAGAATTAAGAATCTCTTGGTCAATAAAACATGACGCAGCTCAGTAGCTAACTAATCATCTCCTTTTTTGGTGCGATCAACAGGCTCAAGAACATCATTCAAAATACTAAGCAACAAATCTCTCCATGAATATACTTGAGTCACATGACGCATAGCACGAACATCAAAGTGAGAGACAACTGTGGGATCATTGTACGTAAATCTTCTTTGCAAGGGTGGTTTTGCCATTTCCAGGCATACCAAACTTCGAGATAACATCTAGCTAATGTGATCCTCCAAGAAGCTGCTTCTTTAATTTGTCCCTCACTTCTTGAAAACCCACCATTTCTTCATTTGCTCCTGAAGTATTAGCTGATAATGGTGGCACAATATAAGCAGAGCCTTTTGCAACTCGGTTGACATCAATCTTCTCACTTTTTAGGTTCCATAACATCTTTATTGACAAGCTACATATTCTCAACAACTTCAGATATCCAATAAGCTTTGTACATCTATGAGTAAGAACAGGCCAAGCAAGTGTCAATGACATACTCGGCTTCGTATGCCATTTCAGCAGCATTGATTATAAGACCACAAATTTCATCATTCTCATCATAGATTTCTTCCGTATGATTGAAAAAAGATCTTAGAATTAATAATCCCTCCTTGACTAATACAATCTGAGGCTTCAGTTTGGTAATTAGGTCAAGCTTAGAATGTAACAGCTCCTCCAACTTTCCCAAGAAACAGTTGAGAAATCCTAATCCATTGGTCTTGGGAAAGTTAAGCCCTGTCACCACTGACAGAGAAGAAAATGACATACTTTTCCCTATAGGCAACATTTTGAACACGTTCCATAAGGTCTTTGAGTTCTGTATGCATATTGCACGGCTTTAAAATATCAGCAAGAAACTCCAGTTTCTCTTGAGTTACTGGGATTTTGATTCCTCACGACTGGGATCACGTCATCCCAAGAATGCAGATGGTTCAGCATGTCCAATAACATGTTGATAAAACCTTTCAGATCTGTCACAGTAATATAGGAGGCGGATTCATCCAGCAACTGAAAGCATAGTTCTCTAATCTCTGCATTAACAGACTTGGTCTCTTTTAGGAAATCGGATAATGAAAGACTCATATCCCTAGAGCTGCTTCCATCCATGAAACTTTCATAACTACAAGTACTAATTAATGTTGCCTTGTGGGCAGCCACTTCAGCATGCATTAAGAGACCATCTGATTTGTTAAGCTATATCGTTTGTTGCCCAAGAAGATCAATGAGAAAGATTCTAAGGAAAATAAGCTCTTCATAAGCATTTTCCACCAGATTGAGAAATTCAGTTTCAAGAATGGCTTTGTGCTTTAGTTGATCCGTCAACTTCCCCTCACACCTGATTAGCATGAAAGCCACAGTTAAAAGTTGAAGCAAAAGATTGGCCTTCCTACTCTTGTTGCTTTGCGAAGAATCCTCATATGATAAATGGATAGCAGCTTCGGCCTTAATCGCTAAAGTTCCAATTTCCCACAAGAGATTATTTTGCTTCTTGCATTCAATGTACTGAATTGGGGGATCACTAAGGAGTGTTACCAAGAGCAACAAACTGTGGTAAAACCCTTTGAGCTTATCTGAATCAGTAAGTTTTAGATCAGCTTCATCCTTTAGTAGCAGATTTTCGAAAATATATTCATGAAACCTTAGCAAAACCTCATCCGTCTTCGGGCTATCAGAAAAGGATTTCAACTTGGTGAAATAAGAATCAATGGCCCCAAAGTAAGTAGGAAGAAAGTTCAGCGGATATATCACATGATGATCTGGTGTTGATGATGCAGAAAAGGATGGACCAATCTGTCGAATCGCTGCCTTAATAAACTTAAACTTAAGAAACAATTGAAAGTGCAAGAGATTAATTTTGTTCATCAATTCTCTTTCCTCTGAATCATGAGAAAGAGAAGTAATGAATGAGTGTGCTTCAGTGGCCACATATAAAACTAGGGGCAATACAATGTGATGCATCTACCTCGATAAACTCGGTCTCCTGTAGGAAATCAGATATTTCCCCTGTGCTGCTTCCATCCACAAAACTTTCATAACTACAAGTGCTAATTAATGTTGCCTTGTGGGCAGCCACTTCAGCATGCATTCAGAGATCATCTGATTTGTCAAGCTTTGTTGTGTGTTGCCTGAGAAGATCCATGAGAAAGCCTCTAAGGAAAATAATCTCTTCATGAGCATTTGCCACAAGATCCAAATATTCAGTTTCAAGAATAGCTTTGTGCTTTAGGTGATCCATCAACCTCCCCTCACACTTGATTAGCTTGAAAGACACAGTCAAAAGTTGAAGCAAGATAATGACTTTCCTACATTTGCTTCGGTCCAAAGCATCCTCATATGATAAACGGATAGCAGCTTCGGCTTGAATCGCTAAAGTTCCAATCTTATTCAAGAGATCATTTTGCTTCTTGCATTCAATGTACTGAATTAGGCGATCAACAACAAGTGTTACCAAGGGCAGCAACCTATAGTAAAACCTTTTAACTTTATCTGTATCAGTAAGTTCCAGATCTGCTTCAACTTTTAGTAGCAGATTTTCAAAAATATATTCATGAAACCCCATGAAAACCTCATCCATCGTCGGGCTACCAGAGGACGCCGATGTCTTTATGGATTTCAGCAAGGTGAAATAAGAACTGATGGCCTCAACATAAGTAGGAAGAAAGTTCAATGGATATATCACAGGAAGAACTGGTGTTGATGATACAGAAATGAAGGGACAAATTTGTCGAATTGCTTCCCTAATAAACTTAAATATAAGATGTAACTGAAAATGCAAGAGATTAATTTTCCTGGCTAATTCTCATCTTCTGGATCACGAGAAAGAGAATTAGTGAATGACTCTGCTTCGGTGGTCACAGATAAAACTAAGGTCAAGACATCAGTTAGCTGAATCTGTACTTTGCACTGCTCCAATGAATCCATGAGGAACGTTATCATTGAAGTCAATTCTTCCTTAAAACAGTCCATCTGGGACTTTGGTAACCTTAGTTTCTGAAATAGACTGATCTCTACCTTGAGATAATTAAACTTCACTTGCAAAGAAGTAGAGGACGAGGAACAAGTAGAAGAAGAAGAAGAAGAAGAAGAAGAAGAAGAAGAGGGAGAAGAGGAGAAGAAAGAGGAGGAGAGGGAGAGAGAGGAGGAGGAGGAGGAGCAGAAGCAGAAGTAGCATAAGAAGAAGGAGAAGAAGCAGAAGAGGAAGAAAAAGAGGAAGAGGAGGAAAAGGAAGAAGAAGAGATAATAATAATAATAATAAGAAGAAGAGTAAGAAGAGGAGGAAGAGGAGGAGGAAGAGGAGCACGAGGTGGACGAGGAGGAGGAGGTAGAAGAAGAAGAATGAGGAGGAGGAGGTGAAAAAGATGGAAGAGAAGCGGAAGGAGAAGAAGAAGCAGATCACTGTAAAAAAAACGGTGAATACCGACCTAAATTTTTTTTATCTCAAATAGAGGTTGGTAATTTCTGATTTTTGGAGGTCGGTATTTATAAGTAATCGGTTTTTATGCAAAATAAAATGGAAAAATCAAATTTCGACCTCTGGAGGTCAGAATTTTTCCCAAAAAAAAAGAATTATAATAAAAACCGACCTCATGAGGTCGGTATTTTTTATATTTTATTGAGAAAATAATACCGACATCAAGAGGTCGGTTTTTGTTTCTGGGAAAAATTCCGACCTCCTGAGGTCGGAATTTGGTTATTTTGCATAAAAACCGACTTTTTGATGTCAATTATAATACTGACTTTCGAATGTCGGTAAAATTAAATAGTATGTAATTAAAATATCGACCTCATGAGGTCGGTATTTTTTCTAATTACTATTAATTAAAGTGACTTTCGGAGGTCTGTATTTTTATTTCATCTATTACTTTTAAATGTGACATCTGGAGATCGGTATTTTAATTTCATCTATTACTTTTAAATGCAACATTTAGAGATCGGTATTTTTATTTCATCTATTACTTTTAAAAGCAACATCCGAATGCCGATATTTTTATTTCATCTATTACTTTTAAAAGCAACATTCGAAGGTCGGTATTTTTATTATTACTTTTAAAAGCGATATTCGGAGGTCGGTTTGTTGTTCATTTTACACCTATAACAATTTTTGTATACTATGAAATTACGTTGATATTAAAACCAACAACAAGTAGTCGGTTTTCATGCAAAATAAAGCGGGAAAACCAAATTCCGACCTCAGGAGGTCGAAATTTTGCCCAGAAAATGAATTACAATAAAAACCGACCTCTTGATGTCGGTATTATTTTCTCAATTAAATATAAAAAATAAAATTGAGAAATATTTTGATTTAATTTTATTTAAATCGTCTTCCAGGAGACGATTTTGTGTAATATAAAAAATAAAAAAATTATAATACCGACTTTTGGAAGTCGGTAAAATTAAATAGTATGTAATAAATTAATATTTTCAATTAACTTTAAATAAATCGTCTTTCGAATGATGGTAATTTATACAAGTTAAAAAATAATTTAATATAAAATACCGACTTCCTGATGTCAATATTATTTAATTAACATGATTACTTTTTAATGTGATACCGACCTCATGACGTCGATATTTTTTTATTAAATCTAATTACTTTTAATAAAAGCGACATTTGGAGGTTGATTTGTTTAAAATATTCCTATTAATAATCATAATTTTGCTATTGTGCATAATACTAAAATTTCATTTTACACCTACAATTAATTGTTCAAAAAGTATAACAATTTTGTGTACTTCTATAAATAAAAAGTTAGAATTTGTGGAATAAATAAAAAAAAATCTATAATCCATATTTAGAGTATGAAACTACGTTGATATGAATTAGGAGATAATTATACTTATATTTCTAGAGTAATGTACAAATTCTATCAGTCTTTCATCTAATCATGAACTTAATATCTGATGTCATGATGTAGAGGTGAAGAGCTAACATATAATCCATTCGAGTATGAAATGCGCGCGAGATAGCTAGTATTATTATATACGTTCGATCTAATTGAATGAATGTTAATTGTAGTGATCACCTTCTAATTATGATGACATGTAAACGATACTTTATCGGAGTATAAAATACGTTGATTAATTATATACTCCTCGAGTAGTTTAACAAATCAAGTATTATATACTAGTGGTTTAGATATGAAATACATTATCAATTAAAGAAATATCGATGATCAGTTCAAGGAGATTTATATATTAAATTTGATATTGATAAACTTTTGTTGATCAATAAAATTAAATTTATATAATTAGGAGTTATATAATTTAAATTTATAAAATTAACTTGATCGATAAATTAAATTTATTAAATTAAACTTCTATTGATGTGCAGTTAAATTATATATATATACACTCCTCGAGTAGTTTAACAAATCAAGTCTTATATCCTAGTGGTTTAGATATGAAATACATTATAAATTAAAGAAATACCGATGATCACTTCAAGGAGATTTATATATTAAATTTGATATTGATAAACTTTTGTTGATCAATAAAATTAAATTTAATGTATTTCATATATATATGTGTGTGTGTGTGTGTTTAATTAATAAATCAACCTCAAGAGCTGAGTTTATATTAAAATAAATTAATAAATACCGACCTAAAGAGGTTGGTATATTTAAATTATTATTTTATTTAAATAATATCGACTTCACGATGTCGGTATTTATTAAATATTTTTAAATATAAATAATTATTTTAAAAAATACCGACATTCCATAGTCAGTAAATTAAACAATTCTTTTAAGAAAAGAATGATAATATCAAGTCTCACTCTAAGTAAAGTCTCAAAACCTAAGTGAAGTCTTACTCCCCACCCCCACCCATCCCCGACCGGCGACCCACCATCCCCGATCGGCCCCACCATCCCCGACCGGCGCCACCGTCACAGCAGCAGAGGAGGTCGCGCGCAACTGTAGAGGGTGTGTAGCTGCAGAGGAAGGTCGTGCCGCCTCCATCCTGACCGGCGCCGCCTCCATATTAGTTTTCTCAGTTCGCGCCACCATCCCCGACCTTCTTACTCAAGGTGAATTTTTAGAACCTCCATAAAAGATTACTTTTGTTTCTATTTAGTTGAAGTATCTCAAAATTAGAGTACTAATATACTTAGTTTGATTGATTGTTAGTTAGTAAGTGAATGATTTAGGGTTTTTGATTGTTAGTTTGAATTAAGGATTATTTGATTGTTAGTTTGTGTTTGTTGATTGTGAATTGAAAATTTTAATGTTAGGGTTAGTTTGAATTAGGGTATCTGAGGATTTGTTTGAAATTCGATATTTCTTGAGTTAATTAGTTTGATTTTGGAATTGTAAGATTAGATTGAATTAGGGTATTTAAGGAGTTGTTTGAATTTGGGTATTATTTGAGTTAGTTTGAATTATTATAGAGATTTTAGGACTAATAGTTTGAATTTGGGATTAGGAATAGCTAACTAATTTTAATTTAGGATTTTAGCACTAGTTAGATTTTGGGATTTAGGGCTAGTTTGAATTTGTGATTTTAAGACTAGTTTGAATTTTGAATTTAGGACTAGTTTGAATTATTATTGAGATTTTAGGACTACTAATAGTTTGAATTTAGGATTTTAGCACTATAGTTTGATTTTTGAATTCTAGGAGTACTTTCAATTTGTGATTTTAAAGCTAGTTTGAATTTGGAATTTAGGACTAATAGTTTGAGTTACATTTGATATTTTAGGACAAATTAATAGTTTGAAGTTGGGACACTAGCTAGCTAGTTTGAATTTAGAATTTTAGGGATTTAAATTACAACTTATTTAGAACTTATAATTAATTATAACTTGAATTCACTATAAATTGAACTTAATTAGGAATATGAACTTGAAATTAGAACTTGAACTTGAAACTAATTAGCTTGAATATATAACTAATTAAGTTTAGAAATTAGATATGAACTTGAATTGAAAACTTGAACTTATTAAAACTTGAATATATATGTAACTAATATTCTTGGATATGAAGTTTATATTTAACTAATTTAAGAACTTTTCGTGCTAGGCAACTGAGGAAGCTCAACATGTAAAAAAGTTGATACATGACTATATTGCTTCTTTCATCAAAGTTGGAGATAAGGTTGGTGCTTCTAAATTTCTCAAGTTCAAGTACAATTATTTTGAATAATGTGTTTGTGTCCATCTAGTATTAATATTTAGCTTTAATTCTAGTGATTATAATTGATTGTTTGTTAGTATATTATTGTTTTTGTTTGTTGGTTGTGTTATTCAATTGTTAATTTGATTTGATTATTGTTAGTTAGGTATAGATAATTGAAGATTTTTATTTTAAGGTTTTAAAAAAAAAGAAATTAGGCATTGTTAGTTAGTGAAGAATTAGCATTTTAATATTTTAGGACTAGTTTAAACTTAAGAATATGTAATTTGAGGTTGAATTGGGATTTTTTTGGATTTGATTTTAGGACTAGTTAGTAAAGTGTTAATTTGAAGATAGAAATTAGTAATTGAAGTGTTATGAGTAGAAGATGAATGTTCTTGAATGTCATGTATTTAGATGATGAATGTTTGAATGTCATGAACTTAATTAGAATTTGAAGTTGAACTTAGAATTTGAACGTGAACTTAGAACTTGAACTTGAAATTAGAACTTGAATTGAACTTAGAATTTGAAGTTAAACTTAGAACTTGAAGTTGAACTTAGAATTTGAACGTGAATTTAGAACTTGAACTTGAAATTAGAACTTGAATTGAACTTAGAATTTGAAGTTAAACTTAGAACTTGAACTTGAACTTAGAATTTGAACTTGAACTTAGAACTTGAACTTGAAATTAGAACTTGAACTTGAACTTGAACTTGAACTTAGAACTTGAACTTGAACTTGAACTTAAAACTTGAACTTGAACTTGAACTTAGAACTTAGAATTTGAACTTGAACTTAGAACTTGAACTTGAAATTAGAACTTGAATTTGAACTTTGAACTTGAAATTAGAACTTGAACTTGAACTTGAACTTGAACTTGAACTTAGAACTTGAACTTGAACTTGGAACTTGAAATTAAAACTTGAACTTGAACTTGGAATTTGAACTTGAAATTAGAATTAGAATTTAAAACTTGAACTTGAACTTAGAATTTGAACTTGAAATTAGAACTTGAACTTGAAATTAGAACTTGAACTTGAACTTGAACTTAGAACTTGAACTTGAAATTAGAACTTGAATTTGAACTTAGAACTTGAACTTGAAATTAGAACTTGAACTTGAACTTGAACTTAGAACTTGAACTTGAACTTAGAATTTGAACTTGAAATTAGTGTCACCCCTCGAGCTACCCGCGAGACGCGGACACGGGACCTAGGACCACAAGTGATCCCAAGCTAACCCTGCTGGCATGATCATGAGCATACTAAAGAAAATAAACTGATGCGGAAGCTAAATCATAAATAAAATGAAAAAGATAGGGAATACCCATATACTATAATTGAGATATATGAAAACAGATGATATTAATACAAAGAAGTTATTAACTCAATACTAAGCTGAATCTAACTATGTCTGAAAATAGCCTCTAAACTGACTAGAAATGTTGGGACATTCCCCAACTAGATCTAGCAAAACTGAAACTAAAGGACTAAAAGTAATAAAGGTAAACATGTCACTAGTCCTCGAAGAATGAGGACTCACCACTGATGTTGCTGAACTGAAGATCGGGAATCGATCTAAGCGTGATCTGGATGCTGAGAACCTGAACCTACATCACAAGAAGATGTAGCGCATGTATGCGTCAGTACTTGAAAGGTACTAAGCATGCAGGATAGAGTAAAACTGAAATAACATATAACTGAACAAAGCAATAAAGCAATGAAATAATCTGAACATGATATATATACTAAATGTGAGCTAACTGAATGCAATGACCAAATTTATAACATGCTGAGACTGAATACTGGCTGTATTGAAATATGATCAATGCAATAGAGTATGACTGAACTGTGGGAGCTACTAATAACCGACATAAAATCACATGAGCTAAATGTGGAGTCTAATGTATATGCCCCATCGAGAGGACCCAATATACCCTGTCAGAGGTATAGAGGCATGCTGGCGTGATCACTAAACTGATGTTGCCCACAGAGGGGACTTACACCTACGTGGCTCGTAGTTCTGGGTCTATATGGGTACGCTGAACCCTAGTCCAACTCGGTATTATGTTACTCCCAATGAATTAAGTAGTTAACTGGTTATGACTGAATTTCTGTAAATACTGGATAGCTCGAACTAAACATGCAAATTGAGAATGCAACAATTAATCTGATAATGATGCATTCATAAACTGAGGCATGTATAACTGAATATATTATGACTGAAATATTGAATAGCTCAAAATACTGACATGTAGATACTCATACTTGAAAACTCCTTTTTTAGAAAACAATTCAACATCATATTATACTCTGATCATTGATGACTTGGGAAGTCATACTGCATAAACATTGATGGTATATCTAGATACCATACTATTCATACATTGATGACCAACTCAATTGTCATACTAATCATGTTTTAGAAGTTCTTTCTCAAAAACTCAGTTTAAAACTCAAGTGTTGTCTTAAAGAAAAGCTTCTTAAGATTTATAACTCAAAGTAGGGTTTATACTGAAATATACTGATAACCTGGCATAAAATTGGAGCATGTATATCTGAATAACTGAAGTATCTGACCTAGCATGTGTAATTCAAGAACTAATGAAATACATAGCTAGGGTTCTGAAATTTATGTAAGAAACTGAGCAATAACATGATAATCTGATTTGGAACATTTAAATAACTAATTCATGATGATCTACTGTAATTTTAGAAATCCTAGGTCTATTCATAATTATGAAATCAAGAATCTGACTGAATTCTAGGTACCTAATGGGCCAAAGGAACCTACAAGTGAAATCCCACATACCCGGTGACGAAATCCACAGAAAAATCTTTCGATTTCGAGGGTGGAACTGATGGAACCTTGCTGCGTTCTAGAACTAGGGTTCTTGACCTCTCTTCTCCTTTTAGCGTTCTAATTTTTCTAAGTTTTGATTAAATGTTTTGACTAAGGTAAATTCTACTTATATTTCTAGGCTTAAACTGACTAAAATCTCATGATTTAGGATTTAAACAACGTATCTTAGGGGTTAAACGAAATAGGAAAAGACCAAAACACCCCTGACTTAACTGCTATCGGAGTGATCGACGGATTGGACTGACGGGCCGTCATTCAATCGACAGTCCGTAGATTGGGTCCGTCAATCGAGTCTGCCTGACAAGGCTTCACTAAAATGAGCATAATTTTTTACTCAAAGGTCAGATTTTGGCAAACTTGGTGGAGTTGGAAAGATAATTCAATTATCTATCATATCATAGGTCATGGGGCACCTAATTCCTTTTTTACTAAAAGTTATGACCATCTGAAGTTGATCCATCAATAATTTTCAGCTAACTGGCTGTTAATCCTCACCTACGGTCAGACCTACGGACCGTGGATCGATTTACGGTCCGTGCTGGTCAATCGTCAATCTGTACTGAAGCTGGGCTTTTGGGGCATCGATCCACAGACACGAACTATAGTCCGTGACCTGACCTACGGACCGTAAATTCGGCCGTGGGTTAACACTTAGCTAAATTTTCTGACTGAGTTCTGGGGAAATTTTCTGTCATGAACCACGGACCTGCAGGATAGACCGTGAGTCCATTTACAGTCCGTGAATATTGTCCGTGAGTGCCATCTACAACACCATAAATCTGCAATCTGGTCTATTTTCGGATACGGGGTGTTACAATTAGAATTTAAACTTTGAACTTGAACTTGAACTTAGAATTTGAACTTGAACTCAGAACTTGAACGTGAACTTGGAACTTGAACTTGAAATTAGAACTTGAATTTGAACTTAGAACTTGAACTTGAACTTAGAATTTGAAGTTAAACTTAGAACTTGAACTTGAAATTAGAATTTGAAATTGAACTTAGAATTTGAACTTAAACTTAGAACTTGAATTTGAAATTAGAACTTGAACATGAATTTAGAACTTGAACTTGAACTTTGAACTTGAACTTGAACTTGAAATTAGGACTTGAACTTGAACTTGAACTTGAAGTTAGAATTTGAAGTTAAACTTAGAATTTGAACTTGAAATTAGAATTTGAACTTAGAACTTGAACTTGAACTTAGAATTTGAACTTGAACTTAGAACTTGAACGTGAACTTGAAATTAGAACTTGAACTTGAACTTAGAACTTGAACTTGAACTTGAACTTAGAATTTGAAGTTAAACTTAGAACTTGAACTTGAAATTAGAACTTGAACTTAGAACTTGAAATTGAACTTCGAATTAGAACTTGAACTTAGAACTTGAACTTGAAATTAGAACTTGAACTTGAACTTAGAACTTGAACTTGAATTTAGAACTTGAACTTAGAACTTGAACTTGAACTTGAAGTTGAAGTTGAACTTGAACATGAACATGAACATGAACTTAGAACTTGAACTTGCAATTAGAACTTGAACTTGAATTTAGAACTTGAACTTAGAACTTGAACTTGAAATTAGAACTTGAACTTGAAATTAGAACTTGAACATGAAGTTAGAACTTGAACTTGAACTTAGAACTTGAACTTGAACTTGAAATTAGAACTTGAACTTGAACTTAGAACTTGAACTTAAACTTTAACTTGAACTTAGAATTTGAAGTTAAACTTAGAATTTGAATTTGAAATTAGAATTTGAACTTAGAACTTGAACTTGAACTTAGAATTTGAACTTGAACTTAGAACTTGAATGTGAACTTTGAACTTGAACTTGAAATTAGAACTTGAATTTGAACATAGAACTTGAAGTTGAACTTGAAGTTAGAATTTGAAGTTAAACTTAGAATTAGAATTTGAAATTAGAATTTGAACTTAGAACTTGAACTTAAACTTGAACTTGAACTTAGAATTTGAACTTGAACTTAGAACTTGAATGTGAACTTGGAACTTGAACTTGAAATTAGAACTTGAATTTGAACTTAGAACTTAGAACTTGAACTTGAACTTGAACTTATAATTTGAAGTTAAATTTAGAACTTGAACTTGAAATTAGAACTTGAACTTGAACTTGAACTTAGAACTTGAACTTGAAATTAGAACTTGAACTTGAACTTAGAACTTGAACTTGAACTTGAACTTAGAATTTTGAAGTTAAACTTAGAATTTGAACTTAGAACTTGAACTTGAACTTGAACTTAGAATTTTGAAGTTAAACTTAGAATTTGAACTTAGAACTTGAACTTGAACTTAGACCTTGAACTTGAACTTAGAATTTGAAGTTAAACTTAGAACTTGAACTTGAACTTGAACTTGAAATTAGAACTTGAACTTGTACTTGAACTTAGAACTTAAACTTGAAATTAGAACTTCAACTTGAACTTAGAACTTGAACTTGAACTTAGAACTTGAACTTGAAATTAGAACTTCAACTTGAACTTTAACTTAGAACTTGAACTTGAACTTTAACTTAGAACTTGAACTTGAACTTTAACTTAGAACTTAGAACTTGAACTTGAACTTAGAACTTGAACTTGAAATTAGAACTTGAACTTAGAATTTGAACTTGAACTTAGAACTTGAACTTGAACTTGAAATTAGAATTTGAACTTGAACTTAGAACTTGAAATTGAAATTAGAACTTAAACTTGAACTTAGAACATGAACTTAAAATTTGAAGTTGAACTTAGACTTGAACTTGAAATTAGAACTTCAACTTGGAACTAATTAGCTTGAATATGTAACTAATTAATTTTAGAAATTATATATGAACTTGAATTGAAAACTTGAACTTATCAAAACTTGAATATATATATAAAACTAATATTCTTGGATTTGAAGTTTATATATAACTAATTTTATAACTTTTCGTGCTAGGCAACTGAGGAAGCTCAACATCTAAAAAAGTTGATACAAGACTATATTGTTTCTTTCAACAAAGTAGGAGATAAGGTTGGTGCTTCTAAATTTCTAAAGTTCAAGTACAATTGTTTTCAATAATGTGTTTGTGTCCATCTAGTATTGATACTTAACTTTAATGTTGTGATAATTTTTATGTGTCTATCGATTGTTTGTTAAGCATAAGTACCAACACTAGTTGATCCTATTGATGACAAAATTGATTTTCTTGCAAGATCTATTTGTGTCCATCTAGTCTTGACACTTAGCTTGAAATTTAGAAATAATATATTTGTTAAGCATAAGTACCAACACTAGTTGATCCTATTGATGACAAAATTAATTTTCTTGCAAGATCGATTTGTGTCCATCTAGTGTTGACACTTAGTTTTAAATTTAGAAATAATATATTTGTTAAGCATAAGTACCAACACTAGTTGATCCTATTGATGACAAAATTGATTTTCTTGCAAGATTGATTTGTGTCCATCTAGTGTTGACACTTAGCTTTAAATTTAGAAATAATATATTTGTTAAGCATAAGTACCAACACTAGTTGATCCTATTGATGACAAAATTGATTTTCTTGCAAGATCGATTTGTGTCCATCTAGTGTTGACACTTAGTTTTAAATTTAGAAATAATATATTTGTTAAGCATAAGTACCAACACTAGTTGATCCTATTGATGACAAAATTGATTTTCTTGCAAGATCGATTTGTGTCCATCTAGTGTTGACACTTAGCTTTAAATTTAGAAATAATATATTTGTTAAGCATAAGTATCAACACTAGTTGATCCTATTGATGACAAAATTGATTTTCTTGCAAGATCGATTTGTGTTCATCTAGTGTTGACACTTAGCTTTAGATTTAGAAATAATATATTGTTGAGCATAAGTACCAACACTAGTTGATCCTATTGATGACAAAATTGATTTTCTTGCAAGATCGATTTGTGTTCATCTAGTGTTGATATTAAGCTTTAATTTAGGAATAATGTGTTTGTTAAGCATAAGTACCAACACTAGTTGATCCTATTGATGACAAAATTGATTTTCTTGCAAGATCGATTTGTGTCCATCTAGTGTTGACACTTAGCTTTAAATTTAGAAATAATATATTTGTTAAGCATAAGTACCAACACTATTTGATCCTGTAGATGATAAAATTGATTAAGTTGGTGGATTTAGTTGTTGGAATTAAGTCAAAACTAAACTAGGTAAAAGTTGCTATGTTATTTAAATAAGTTAAAATAAATAATGTGGTTTAATTAGTGAATTTAGTTGTTGAAATTAAGTCAAAACTATTGTAGTTAAAGTTAAAAAGCTGTTAAGTTGTTTAAATAAGTTAAAATAAATAATGTCGTTTAGTTAGTGGATTTAGTTGTTGGAATTAAATCAAAACTATTGTAGTTAAAGTTAAAAAGTTGTTAAGTTGTTTAACTTAAAATAAATAATGTGGTTTAGTTAGTGAATTTAGTTGTTGGAATTAAGTCAAAATTAAACTAGTTAACGTTAAAAAGTTGTTAAGTTGTTTACATAACTTAAAATAAATAATGTGGGTTAGTTAGTGAATTTAGTTGTTGGAATTAAGTCAAAACTAAACTGGTTAAAGTTAGAAAGTCGTTAAGTTTTTTAAATAAGTTAAAATAAATAATGTGGTTTAGTTAGTAAATTTAGTTGTTGAAATTAAGTCAAAATTAAACTAGTTAACGTTAAAAAGTTGTTAAGTTATTTAAATAAGTTAAAATAAATAATGTGGGTTAGTTAGTGAATATAGTTGTTGGAATTAAGTCAAAACTAAACTAGTTAAAGTTAAAAAGTTGTTAAGTTGTCTAAATAAGTTAAAATAAATAATGTCGTTTAGTTAGTGAATTTAGTTGTTGGAATTAAGTCAAAACTATTGTAGCTAAAGTTAAAAAGTTGTTAAGTTGTTTAAATAAGTTAAAATAAATAATGTGGGTTAGTTAGTGAATTTGGTTATTGGAATTAAGTCAAAACTAATGTAGATGGATCCTGATTGTAGTT
Source organism: Solanum commersonii (assembly GCA_029007595.1). Lineage (NCBI taxonomy): Eukaryota > Viridiplantae > Streptophyta > Magnoliopsida > Solanales > Solanaceae > Solanum > Solanum commersonii. Next base: position 1,018,941 of record JAJTWQ010000007.1, read on the forward strand.
GGATGTATAATAGAAACAATCCTGGTAGAGCGGGTATGATTCCAAAATGCGCAGAAGGCGTCACTAGATTTATAAATTATGCAAAGACACTTGATGATTTTTTAACTTCAAGTTTGATTAGGTGTCCGTGTGTTAATTGTGAAAATGTAAGATATCATACAACAAAGACTGTTGCTATGCATCTTATGATGAATGGATTCAAACCAGGGTATATTGTTTGGACTAGTCATGGTGAGGTTGAAAGTGACAGTATGTTTAATAACTTTGTTGTCGGTGAAAGTAGTAGATTTACCGAGCATAATTATTTCCAAGGTTTTAGAATGTCAAATATGGTTGATGATGCTTTTGGGATGCATTCTGATTTGAACAAGGAGAAAATGTAGAAGAAGCTCCTAATGAAGAAGCAGACATCTTTTATGAACAATTGCGTGATTGTAGTAGTCCTTTGTTCAACGGGAGTCAACACTCTAAATTGTCTATTGCAGTTAAATTGTTAAGTATCAAATCTGACAATAATATTTCTCAAGGAGCAATGGACTCTATGATAGATCTTATAAAGGAATTAGTTGATCCCAATGTAGAGATTCCTGATTCTTATTATAAAGCAAATGGATTGGTGTCTAAGTTAGGACTCTCCTCAATAAGAATTGATTGTTGTGAAAAAGGTTGCATATGTAAGAACTCCATTCAAACTAATCTTTTTTCCTTTTTCTTGTATATATTACATTCTTATTCGTAGAGTTATTTGTTTAAATTATAGGATAGGTATATATGAATATCTTAGGAATATCGTAGTACTCTACCTCTTGAGAGTCAGGATAGACCATTTACACAAGAAGAAAATGAGAATCTTTGGAAACAGAGTGCTGGTGAACCGATTAGAGGTTCAGTCTACGGCTATCCAGAAAAGGTATATCAGAAGAAGAAGTCTTGGTATTGTGGTCCATCATCCTCAAGCTTTGATGGCGGGGATAGAGAGACAATATCTGCAATGGAGAGTAAGATAGCTTATCTCAATGACGAGCTTGCTGCTGTAGCCGAAAGAGAGAAGAAGAGAGAAGAAAGAGAGAAGAAGAGAGAGGAGGAGATTGCGGCAACAAAGAAGGTAGAGAACAAGAGGTATGCATTGCTTCAGGCCCAACAAACTTTTCTTTTTGAATCAGGAAATATTATTCCTCCATGTCCGACCAGTAGTGATGGATCTGATTAGGAGGGTGATGAGAATGATAAGTCTGATAAGGAAAGTAAGGGTGATGAGAATGGTAAATCTGATAAGGAGAGTGAGGGTGATGAGGAGTAGTTGTATCTATTTGACATTTTAGACTTCTATATTTTTGGAATTGTTTAATTTGATCGTATTTTAGTTTATTTTGAAGTTGGATGAAGTTTATTTTGAAATAGTTTAATGTATATGTTGAAAATATTGTGTTGTTTTTGGTTGGATGAAGTTTATTTGGCTTTGGGTTGTTTTGGTTTGATGAAGTTTATTTGGCTTTGTATTGTTTTGGTCTAAATATGCAGGTAAGCAACTAAAAATTGCAGCAATTTGCTGCCTATTTTGTAGCAGAAAATCGACCTCGGGAGGTCGGAATTTCAAAAATAAAAAATAAAAATACCGACCTCCGGAGGTCAGAATTCCAAAACTAAAAAAATAAAAATACCGACCTCCAGAGGTTAGAATTTTAAAAATATAAAAATAAAAATACCGATCTTCGGAGGTCAGAATTTTAAAAATACAAAAATAAAAATATCGACCTCCGGAGGTCAAATTTCAACAGTACAAAAATAAAAATACTGACCTCCGGAGGTCAGAATTCAAAAATACAAAAATAAAAATACCGACCTCCGGAGGTCGGAATTTCAACATTACAAAAATAAAAATAATGACCTCCGGAGGTCAGAATTTCAAAAATACAAAAAATAAAAGTATCGACCTCTGGAGGTCGGAATTTCAACATTACAAAAATAAAAATACCGACCTCCGGAGGTCAGAATTTCAACATTACAAAAATAAAATTACTGACCTTTGGAGGTCAGAATTTCAATATTACAAAAATAAAAATACCGACCTCCGGAGGTCAGAATTTCAACATTACAAAAATAAAAATACCGACCTTCGGAGGTCAGAATTTCAAAAATACAAAAATAAAAATACCGACCTCCGGAGGGCGGAATTTTAACATTACAAAAATAAAAATACCGACCTCCGGAGGTCAGAATTTTAACAATACAAAATTAAAAATACCGACCTCCGGAGGTCGAAATTTCAACATTACAAAAATAAAAATACCGACCTTCAGAGGTCAGAATTTCAACATTACAAAAATAAAAATACCGACCTCTGGAGGTTAGAATTTTAACATTACAAAACTAAAAATTCCGACCTCCGGAGTTTAGAATATCAAAATGCAAAAATAAAAATACCGACCTCCAGAGGTCGGAATTTAAAAAAAATGAATATTCTGACATAAAATAAAAACTGACCTCGAGAGGTCAGTAAATACTAACCTCCAGAGGTCGGTATTGAATAGCGACCAAGCTTTTTCCGACCTAAGCTGGGATGTCGGTTTTAGGTCGGTATTTCAAGAAATACCGACCTTCGGAGGTCAGTATTTGTAGGTCGGTATTCACTGTTTTTTTAGTAGTGAGAAGGAGCAAAATAAGAAGGAGTTGAAGCTTAATTAATGAATTTATGATTGTTTTAAAAAAAATGATTGTTTTTCTTTTTTTGGTAATACTTTAATTTTAATTAGTGAATTAATATGTGCTTCACATGGTTTAAAAAAAAAGATAAAATGTCAATAGTTTTATTAAAATATGATATGAGAAATATTTATAATATGTGCATATATATTATATATATCCAAACGTATAAGTGATTTCATAAAAAAAAATGTTTTGTTAGTAGTTATATGACTCCCAACAAAGTCATAAGTTGTTATATTGGACAACAAATTTATAAACTTACGATAACAAAAAAAATCGTATAATAATATAAAACAACAAAAAATATGGGGAGAATAGAAATACATAAATAAGTAAATACGGCAACATCATTCTTATGATCCTAATCATTAAAACAATAGAAGACAAAATACGAAATTAATGCACAATTTTTCAAACTCTTGTCTAAATTCATTCCCACAAGCCAATCATCATTCAATATCCTTCACTTTATTATTCAAGTCAAATTTAAACATGAATATAAGAAGTATGTAAGAAAAATATATTAAATCTAATGTGATCATTTCTATAAAGTCTTACAATGTCTTTGTTTGTAGGAATACAATAATATCATGACTATAAATTATATTAATGGAACTCCATATGGTACTTTTATTCATATGAAACTTGACATAGACTTATGGTATAGGTGAGGGACCATATTTCTTAGATAAGTAGTGTTGCTTTAAAATAGATTGGAAGGTGATGTTTGCCTTGCATGTTTCAGCATGTATACTCCAAGTCAACTCCGACGAAAGCATTTAAACTTGAGATAGTAAGGTTGTATTTGAGCTTAAAGTTTAAATCGAAGTGCTTATTTAAAGCAAAAGGAAGTAAGATTTAGAAAATGAAATAAAATAAGTGAGTTGCTTGCTTGACTTAACTAAGCTAGCGGTAAGAATTAGGTGCATCACCTACCTTGACTTATTGACCAGCCCAAAGGACCAAGTAGGTGCATCACCTACTAAGACTTAACTAAGCTAGTAGGTGACAAGTATGTGCATCACCTACTTTGACTTATTGACCAACCAAAGGACCAAGTAGGTGAATCACCTACTAAGACTCTTTTGACCATGTAATTGGATCAAGTACACTACCACCTACTTGCATTAATCTGGCCCAAGAGTAGAAGAATAAAGGGAAAATGGACAGCCTAGGCCCAATATTCTTAAGTCCAAAATGGCCCAAGTTAAAAGTCCAAGTAGGTGGATCAGCTACTTGCATAAATTATGGTCCAAATTGACAAGAATATAGGGATAATTGGCAGCAAGATCCAACAAGTGTTGAAGTCCTTAAAGGCCCAAGTTAAAAGTACAAGTAGGTGGGTCACCTACTTGACAATATATGACCCAAAATTGGCAAAGAAAGTCGGCCAATGCACCTCCTTTTTAAAGGGATAAAGATCAGATCTTTTGCTTCATTTTTAACTTGTAAAATTTTAAATTTATTAAGTTTCTCTCTTGGTCTTTCTTGGACCTTAGGGTTCTTGAATATTGTCCCCCTTTTCAAGTAAAAGTTTGAAGAAGAGTTTCAGTTTTTGAAGTACAAGTTTATAGGATAAATTTCCAGAAACTAAGATAAGGCTACTGCCCATTTTTTCCTCTCTTTAAATACAACTTTAGGGTGGAGAATTTTGTATATATTTGTAAAGAACTCATGGATGGTGATAAATCCTTTAGTTCAATATTCTCCTATTATGCTGAAAGATTTTTGGGGATTGAGAGCGACATCCTTATGTTATCTTGGCAAAAGATGTATGAAGTTGTATTAATGTATAGAAGAATGGTGTGGTAGTTCACCATTTGTGTAAGGATGGTATGGGCCTACTTTCTGTGGCGTGGCTGAACCATCTACGATGGAGGGAGCTAATGCACATGGAAGAAGCTTAGATAAAAGAATATGTTCTTGCATCGCTTTTTTTGTAGAAAGTTCGACTAGCGAGAAAAAGTGTTTAGCTACTATTTTTTGAGGGACTTAATGAGATTAGCTTCTAACATTAGCTTAATCATGACTTATATTGTAGATTAGAGCCCAAAAAGAGAGGCTGAATCGTGATAGTTGTATTGTTAAGAATATAAAGTATGTAAGGCTATTCGATTCCATATTCCTTGTCATGAAATATGATATTTGTGATTTATATCAACGAAGTGAATTTCCTAAGTTATATTCCTAGTAAAGGAAACATAGTGACAACGTACAATCTCCAAATAGCTAACAATATCCCCCCCCATCTCCTTAGTGTGTAGAATTACTTCATTATATGTTCATTACCTCTATACTTGTGTAATTATCCTCTTATGTGCTAGTATAGAAATTGTAATTGCAAAAGCAAGCTTGGTGAATTCTCCTCTTAGTCAATTGTGTCATTTAAGCTCATAAATAATGCATTGATGTTACAGAGCTCCTTGTGCCATTCTTACTGCCTTGAAGTTATTATTTTCATGTCTTCTACTACTGGTCCATAGCTTCAAATCACAAAAATGGTTATGACCACCAAAACAACAATCTCAAAGATTAATGAATCTAAGTGAAGTAATATGTATAATTATAGGTGGCAGCCCATGGAAAAAAGCCTAGCATAGGTCGATCTCAATTGGTACAGAAGGGTGGCAGCTCAGGGGTGAAAGCCCAGTATGGGCCAATCCCAATTTGTGTAATTATGAGGACAACATCCTAGGGGTTAAAATGCCTAATATGTGTCATCATCTTCTACCACTGATCAGCTGGTCATTTGCATCACATGTACTATAAAGATCATAACACACAGAAAAATAAAGAAATGAATGTAACATACATACTCCCGCAAGAGTAACAAATGTGGTCTCCTATTCTGATTTATGCACATATATACAGATACTTGATTTCATTTGAGCCTTGTTTTACATATCTTATTGTCTTACATATTCAATACAGTTTTTCGTTATGACGTTCCTTACGGGGATGTTGCATTTCATGATGCATGCATAGGTACTCCAGCTAGTATGCCTCTTTAATTAGTAGGAGCACAGGTACTCAACTGCTATTGGTGAAGCTCCAGGTCGGGGGTTACCAACTCTTTGGCACCTATTTTGTTACCGTATGATAGTTAAGGGTAAGGCGAGGTCTTGTCCTGCCCTAAACTAAGATTTCTATCTTTTAGAGGCTTTGTAGACTAATGTATATCGTTATGTTGTGTCTTGTCTCTTCACCTGTTGTGGCCTCAACTGCCAAGTCTTGTCTATGTCACGACCCGATTTCTCGAGTCATGATGGCACCTACTATACCCTACCAGTAGGTAAGCCAACCCGTAACCCAGAACATCAAGCAATGAGTGAAAGGGCAGAAACTAGCGAAAACAATAATCTAAACAAGAATAACAAGGCGGAAGCAACCCAAAATAAATATATATAGAAATCCATCCTTAACCGGAAGTCACTAGTACAGAGCTATCTAATAAAGAGTACAAGTCCCAAAAGTGGACCACAACAGAGCGTGTCTCAGAGGCAACAAGACTAGCTAAAACAAAAGAAGGAGACAGAACAAACCCAAAACGTCAAGTGCTCGCCCTCGTCTCCAGATCACTGCTGCAAAAGAAGGCTGGAACAAATCACTGTTGGTAACTGGTACTGGGACCTGCATCACGAAATAGATGTAGAGCGTAGCATGAGTACCAACACAACAGGTACTCAGTAGGCATCATAGGCCGACTGAGCAAAAAAGGTAAAAACAATAAAAAAGGATAGAATCTAGACACAGAGAGGTCAAAGCGGATATGCAAAGAAAGCACACGAACATACCAGAAATAACTAAGTATACTAAACTAAACCTAACTGGGCCCCCATATGCCCAGAAGGTACACTCGTGCGCAAGCTCAAATAAAATCTGAACGGACCCCCATAAGCCCGACAGGTACACAGAAAAGTTAAGTCTACTGAGAAAGAAGAAAACCGGGCTCACAACCCAAAGTAACTAAGATAATCCATCAGACTCCACCCAGCCAGTAGTGCACTCCCAGCCCAGCTAGAAAGAGTGACCCTAGGGGGCACCCAACCAAACAGTCCACTCCCAGCCCAGCTAGAAAGAGGGACCCGTGAGTGAGGTAGATATCGCGAGTCGTCCTACTTGCAGTTAGCTCCTAGCCCAGGTAGAAAGAGCGACCCAGGGACACCCAGCCAGCAGCACACTCCCAGCCCAGCTAGAAAGAGAGGCCCGGGGGTGATCGCCGATATCACCGAGTCTACCCAGCTAGCAATACGTTCCCAGCCCAGCTAGAAAGAACGACCCCGGGGGTGATGGTATATGCAATAGGATCCAATCCCACAACAACCACCGTGGAACGCCGTCCACTCTAAGAAATCACAGAAAAGGCTCCAAGCCTATACTATCTCAAACTCACGCCTCTAGTGATGCACCAAACCTTCGAGAATGCGTCGGAACCGCAGAATGCGAGGGAGAAGATACAGAAGTGCAGCAAGCAGCGATAACGCCTAATCTAAGGCTCAAACTATCAGACTCAAGTCTGCTACTCCAGTCTACAAGGAGCTAAGTCATCCGAATGACGTCGGCAGCAAGTCAAGGCAATCCAGCCCACACGGGTCATAAGTCTAAGGCAATGCTAGCCTAACCTAGACTAAGGATATCATGCTTACGGTTAAGGATGAACAAGACATACAATACATAGCACACAAGCATATAATAGCATTTAGCACATAAGCATGCAACTCTACTAAGCCGGTTAACATGATACTATTTCCGAAATGTGGCCAATCGATTCTAACATGAGGTATCTAATCAAAGTAAGGTAGTAAACTGGTACCCACCCCCAATTCACTCCAATTGACATGCTTTTACACAATTAAGCTCAATCTAAAAGAAAGAAAGTCGTAGCCTACCTTAAGGCCGATCGTGCGTTCTCCAAATCACTTTACCGGAGCTTTTCCTTTTTGAACAATCTCAAAACGCTGCCCCGCTATCAAAAATAGAGTCACAACGTTACTACGGTCATTTAGGCACCAAAATCACAACAAACGGAGATGGGTCAATTTTGGAGTCAAAACGGGAATCGTGGGACCCACACCGAACTGTCCGAATTTGACTCCGTCAAGAGACCCTAAACAGAACCCCAAACTTGTGTCCCAAAAGTGGAACACAATTCGAGGCTCAAAACACCGCAAGAACCAACAAGCAAGAAACCACACTTTAATCAACTAAAAGAAACCCTACAGCAGCCTTCTAAACTCGAAATAAATGAAAATCGAAAGGTGCCCAGCACTCTTTGAACACTCTACGATGAAGTCTCGACAATTCTCAACATGTGGGACTTCGAATCACCCAAAACCGAGTTAAAATGAGTGAGATATGATCAAAACAATAATACCAAAAACAAAGACTCAAAAAAGGTACTGCAGTCAGGTCTTATTGCGGAAATACCTCGAACTAGGACCCCAAATCACTATCTAAGCTCACCAACGCGTTGTCCTTGAAAAATCTCACAACTTTTCCCTTTGAATCGCCCAAATCGGTTGAGAAATGAGAGAAATGTGAGGGTTTGAAGTTTGGAATTTTGTGCTGTTTTTCTGCATATATTGCAGAAAATCTGCAATAATTTCCAAACTTAAAACTCCGACGGGGTGCTCCGATCTCGTTCGGAACCCCGTGCACGCAAACGAGATATGCAACCATACCAAATTTGATATTCCGGACTCAACGGCGTAGTCGAAATTTCCATCAAAGGTCGTCTTGATAAGAAGTGGGTCCCACTTCCAATGGCCATTTTAAGTCAAAACCCACAAAAGGGCTCGGAAAGATATCGAAAACCTCGGGACACAAAAGGAGGGTCAATCTAGACCAAACTCAACATTTCGGAGCTAACCGCACTGACGGAATTCTCATCCAAGCGCGTTTACTCAAAATGTTTACCAAAGTCAAACTTAGGCTTAAACTTAAAGTTAAAACGCCTAATCGCACCGACTCACACTAAAAACCTCGGGAGTCATGTCGACCATGCTACTAGCCTAAAATGACCCTTTCGGAGCTGATGGAATCGTCAGAATTGGATTCCGATGTCATCTTCTTGAACTTTTGATCGAAAATGATCGTTCAAGGTTCATAAGCTCCAAAACACAAAAACTCGCACCAAGACCAAACGAACGACTAGGTGACCGAACTGCCAGTCCCAGCAAGTCATAAATGACTTAGGGTCGCTACAAGAATGCTCTAAACGATACACAGCAGGCAAGACACAGAAATGACCTGGAGGGTCATTACAATAAGTTTTGGGTCTACTTATGTTGGTTCGTATCGCTGCATCCTATGTGAATTTGTCTCAACTTTAAGATTGTGATAGGTATATGCATAGCAAGCACAAGTTACATGTTGGTTCTCTCGGGCCTTTAGTGCATCGGGTGCCTGTCCATCTTAATGGGAACTGAGGCGTGACATTTAAAATACTTGTATTCTTTATGGGGGAAATAAAAGGTCAAAGAAGTAAATATTTAGGCTTTTAAATTTTATTAAATAAACGTACAATAATATTGTTGAACTTTGGTTAATAGTTAGTATTACTACACACAAAGATTACAATAACTAATTTGCATCTAAACAAAAACAAAGACTTGCAAAATAAAAAATTATATAAATTCAAACTAAAGAAGTTACATGGAGAAAACACAAACACACATATTCCTTAAAACCTTATCATAATAAAATAGATAAAAAATATGAAAAAAATAAATAAGCGCCTACTTTTTTGAGCACTTGGCCGACACCCTTTTTGGCAAATTAATCAACATTCAAGAGTCATCTTCATCATGTCAAGTTAACACATGAATTTGATAATAGAAGTATACTACAAATAACAATGAAATATAAAAAATAATATTGAGTTGGAATTTCATGAAATAAAAAACTTTTGAATTTATATTGACAAAAATTGAGGAATATCATAAAGTATAAGTATCTTAAATTATAATTTAACTAGGAAATTTACCCGCGCTTCGCGCGGCCAAAAATAATCTTTCTAAGCTTTTGAACGGTCTTTTCAATAATCGACTATAATAAGAAAGAAAAAAAGTGAATTTTAGTAGGTTTTAAGAACATTTCAATAGAAATTAAATGATTTGACATTATCACATATCTCAAAAATTGTAAATATTAAAAAAATGATTAAAAGTATCTTGATATCTAATCATTTTTATATTTTACATAATTTATCATAATATTTGTTTGTTGATATAGTTGTCTTGTTAAAATTGAGTGATGTTTTTATGTAGCGATGATGTATCACTTTTTCTATTTTTTTGTACATGAAATATATAGAATCTGATCATTTTATGGTTAAAATAAATGTACACCACCACAACATAAATAATTTTTTTAGAAACAATCTACTTGTCTGAGATCCAACGTTCAACACTTTTCGTTATTGTTACTTTGTTACTCTAACAAAATTTATATAAGGATAAAAATAAATTTGAAACAACAACAAAATAATATTGTTGACCCTTTTAGAAATTCATTCTTCATCAAACTGTTGCTCTGAAGGCCTTTCTAAATGCTTCATCAATGAAACTGTACGACTTTTTTAGAAATATGTACGTATAATTGTTGCATTATAAAAGTACAAGTAGATCAAATGTTGGATTCTAGACTCATGTTAAAGAAATATATCGAACATGAAAAAATTAAAACTGGGTCTAACTTAGATAACTCAAATGCTCAGCAATGACTTGGGACATGAATGCCAACAAATCTATGTTAATAGACATATATTTTGTAGCTTAAGATATTACTTTTATTTATAGTAGGTTTTCTTTCATATTCTTCAAATTAAGCTTGCCGAAACTAGTCATTACTCACACCAAAAGTATTTAAAAGAGTCGAATGAGAACGAAAAAAGAAAAACATTAAAAGGACGAAAGTTTTGTCCAAGTGAGATCATATACATACCAAAAGAAAAATAGTCAATACAATTTTAAGTGGACAACAAAACAGCGAGAAAAACATACATTAAATGGAGCAAACTATTCGATATCGAATGATGATAACAAATCATTCTAACCAGAAAACTTTCTATATTTTGAAATAGCATACCTCAAAAAATTGACTAACACTTCAATCAACTTTCAATTCTTTAAGTACTCATAATACCCATTGATAAAATTTAGTAAAAATAGATAACTTACATTATAAAATCCAAAAAATATGGGCATGCAAAGTTATTAACTCTCAAATGATTTTTTAATGAACAAAATTCTCATCCTTGTATGTGAAGGAATGACGTTGTTGAAGAAGAAATTAGAGATTTGTAAGAGATTTTTTTATTGTACCTTCAACACTTCCAGTAGAGAAAACTTGTCTAAATACTTAATTAATGTTTGTTAATCTGCACTAACAAATACTTATAACAATAACATTGCAGAAACATAAACAACAAATTTTAAAGTATATGCTCAAAAATAACAATTAATAATATAAGCATAAATTAATCACTGTAAAAAATATACCAGTGTATTGATACAAAAATAATGATGTCAGTGAGCCACTCAATAGGAGCAAAGTACACAAATATTTAACTGTCCAGAAGAAGTTTAGAATTTTTGTTGTTCTTAAATAAGAGAAAATTCCTCTATTTATAGACAACAAAGGGTAGTGTGAACAAATGCTTATCGTGCCTTATCGGAAAGGTCACAATTCTTTGGGAAAAGTTACAACCCTTCATAAAAGTTACAACCATTCGAAAAGGTCACAACCTTTCATAAAGGTCACAACTTTTGATAACACTTCGGAAATGTCATAACCTTTCATAAAAGTCACAACTTTTCATAACACTTCGGAAATGTCATAACCTTTCATAAAAGTCACAACTTTTCATAAAAGTCAAAACTTTTCATAAATGTCGCAACTTTTCGTAAAAGTCACAACTTTTCATGAAAGAGAAAGGCTAGTTTTGGAAATAAAATAAATGAAAAGGGATCCTGGTTTGTGGTTGCGCCACATAGGCGGGCCTAGGGTTCTCTTTTATATAAATATATGATATTTAGGGGTTATGAATATGAAAACTTAAAAGTCATGGAATTAATGATATTATTAAAAGTAGAAGTTGGGATAAGGCACAAGTAGCCCCTAGACTATGACCGAAACCCTAAAGACACACATAAACTTAACTAGGGTCTAATTATCCCCCCCCCCCCCCCCCCAAACTAATTTAAAATGGAAAAAATACACCACAAACGCTGACATGGCATATAGAGTGTGCACACTCTTGAAGGCAAGTGATGAGTGCACAAATTGAACACATGTCCTTTTTTAATTGGTAACTTTATAATGTTAGTACACATATTTATTGATATTAAAACTTATATATATTTAATTGTTTTTGTTTCTTTCTTTGTAAAATATTTATTTTCATTTCTTTCTCACTATAAACTTTTTAATTAATTTATTATCTTTTCACTTTTAATTATTTTTATAAAACTATGTGTATTTTTTTTGAAAAAATAATTGAAAAGTGTCATTTAATTTTAACGTTTTAATTTTTTTATGTTTTATTTTATTTTCTTCACTTATTTGATATTCATTCAAAATTAACTTAATTTAAATACAAAGCTTTTGGAATTAAATTTGAAATCAAATCAAAATGAAAGACAAAGAGAATAAAAACAATAGAAAAATAAATGAGAAAAAATAATGAATGAAGGTAAGAAAAACAAAAGTTTTGATACAAGGTAAAAAAAATGTGTATTAACTTAATTTAAATACAAGATAAAGAAAATAAGATACTTTTTTTTTTAAAAAAAAATTAAAATATTTTTAAAAAATAAAATAAAATTTACACATGTGGCAGACGAGTGTGTACAAACACAACCAACTTGGGTGGTTGAAGGTTCCACATCGTTAGCACAAAAAGTGCACAAAAATATGACAAAATGAGTTCAAGAGGGTAATAAGACCCTAGTTAAGTTTAGGCGTGTCTCTAAGATTTCAGTTATAGTCTAGGGGGTATTGCACCTTCTATTGTAGAAGTTCAATAAATATAAGTTATGGAGGGGAAACTCTAAAAATAAATAAAGGAAAAACACAAATAAAGAAGATAAAAGAAATACTTTTATATTAAATAGAGACATAAATTTCTTGAATTTAATAAATAAAAAATAATAATAAAAAAGGAATAAACAATGGAAGAGAAGTGATTTAAGGAAATGTTTAATGTCTTAAATGATCAGATTTTGGAAACAAAATCGTAAAAAAGTTTTTTTGTTAAAAAAAAAAACTTTATTCTCTTTTTTATTATACTAGAAGGGCAAGTAAGCACGGGCCCAACAGTGATCCGCTTGTGTTCTAATCCGAGGATAAATAAATAAGTTGAAAATAACATCAATTTTAATCCCAAGAAAATGAGGATGGAAAAATAATTCCTGTCAAGGTACTTATCAGATAGATCAATTCAACTGTTACACAAATTTCGATAGGCATATTTTTTATATACGGAGTAGGGATAGGTAACATTCCAAAAAGTTGGTCCGCAAATAGGTCAGAGATAGTGCCTCTGACTTCTTGCAGCTTACCATATAGATGAGAGTCTTGAAGAACACCTGTGAAAAAGGGAATACAATAAACGACTACTTAGCTATTTTAAGTAAGAACACTGTGCGTGAACGAATGGAAGACATGTTAGCAACCTAGCTATTTAAAGCAAGAGCACTAAAAATTCTCAATTTGTGCACCATAACATTCTGAAAGATCTTTCACTGAAGGAGATTAGGACAGAAGATGAGAATGAAAAAAAAGGAGTGAAGAAGAGAAGGTTGAGAACTCACCTGAAGAGAAAAGGCGACAAATTGTTTGCTGATTTTTTATTTTTTTAGTAATATGAAGACCTAAATGACATGGCTTGGTGTATAGGATGATATACATGTGATTTGCTAAAAAAAAAGGAGTAGATATATGTGTTCAGTATCAATGAAAGACCCTTTGGAATTAGTTTGTACAGATGTTCTTGCCCTATAGAAAAGACAACAACATGAGAAGTTATGATATTCACCAAACTGGTTTTTGTGAACCATATAAACATTCCAAAACAGTTAATACAATAAGTTTGGAGTAATGGAATATTTTACTACAAGTTGTATCTACTTTTATTTATCATATTCAGCTGTGCTTAAAACCACCTCATCAAAAAGAGAATAATCTTGCTAGCATCACACTTGTCCTTTCTATAGATATTAATATCTTTTATTGAACTAATGCATAATCTTTAAATATCTATCAACTCTTTTAGGAGTAGTGCCAGAAGCGTAGACGTCACTCTTCTCATTTAAATTTTTCCTAAAATTCAGTAAAGAATGGTCAGTAATGTTGTAGGCAAATGAGAATAAAACACATTGACAAATGAGTTTGAAGGCAAATGAAAATCCAAAGAAAAGAACTTTATTTCAATCAAACTGCTCGTCCCTGTACTCTAACAAGCTACTTCTTCATGGAGATCAAATCCTTGGTGAAGCAAACAAAGCTTCTATATGTATGGAGTAGGACAGGTAACCCTTTAAAAAGCTGTCCCGCAAATAAGTAACAGATAGTAGCTCTGACTTTTTGTACACTGGAAGGCCTGTTAGCAGTGGCGGATGTATGTTATGGATTATGGGTGCTTAAGCACCCATTGGTTTTTGCAATAAACACTAATATTTGTTTGTAATATCTAATAATTCATTCAAATGTATTAACTAAGCACCCACTTTATATACCAATTATCAAACTAAAAATAATTGAGCACCCATGAAATAAAATTTTTGGATCCGCCACTGCCTGTTAGCTGCATAATAAAAAGGCATAATACATAAACATGATCTTTAACTTGGCGTCAACTAACAACTATGACATTTAACTTTGGGTGTGCACAAGTAGGCACTTAAACTTGTGTAAAATTGAACAAATAGACACAATCATCCTACATGGCACCCTACATGAAAATTTTGTGTCCTACGTGGCATCCTACATGTATTATGTCATGTAGGACACGTGTGTTTACTTGTTCAATTTTATACAAATTTAAGTGTCTACTTGTGTACACTCAAAAAGTTGGAGGGCATAGTTGTCCGTTGACACTAAGTTAAGGGTCATGTTTATGTATTATGCCTAATAGAAAATTTGACATTGCATTTGCAAGTATACCTGAATTCTATCTACAGAAGTGAAGCAATACAACGACACTCCAATTAAAGATTATAGTCTTTATTAACTTATTCGCATGAAATGATTATTGATAGATCAATCATTACAACTTCAATTCCAAATAAAAGAATCAAAAGCAAACATCAGCAATTTTTAGCATCCCATGTTTGTCAATCAACAAAGTAGATCCCTTAATTCTCGGTGCAAAATACCCCTTTCATGGCAATGTTGCAACCATATAAGCAACTGCTAAGTAATACATAATCTCCTGCATACTTTTACAATCTAATAATATTTTTAACGTCTTGTTCGTATAAAATTATTGCATCTATCAAAACTAAGTTAGATTCAAGAGAAGTTATAGTTCCCAATTTCGAAATGGATAAAATGATAGTCACTCCAATAGGTTTAGGAGACTCATTGAACTTAAGAATATGGATGAAAGTTTATTGCATGATCTTCTCAAAAACTATTTTTTATCACATTTAGAAGTAACTTGAGTAGATAAAATAGAAGGCAAATTAAATAACCATTTAAATCATGAGGTGAGTAGAAATATAGAAATAAATAGGACGACATTTAAGTAATTAATCAACCTAAGCACATACCCAAAAGGAAACGGACTTTCTTGAGAGCATCTTCTGAAATCGATCTATTAGTGAGTGATATGTATTTGATTTTTGGGCAAAAGAATCTGGCATTCCATGGCTGCAAGCTAGCTGGTGGCTCATCGGCCGTTCTGGTTACCTCGCCAAGATACACGTGCATGATTGTTTTTTTTGCCTTACCACTATTTAGATACTTTGTCATCACCTTTTGTCAAGTGGCCCAAACCGAGGGATATTTCAAAGGAGCATGGCCTCAAATTGAATTTCTGCGGCCAATAGTATCTGTTCGAATCAATAAAATATTTAAAGCGCAATAGATGAAAATATTTAGGTGACGCAGATGTTTCAAACAACCTTAAAGTAACAATTTTTTACCAAAAATGCAGAGCAATAATGAACCCCAACAAACACAAAATTGGCCAAAAGTATAGCAAATAGCATAGTCCAAAATTCAGCAGTAGTAAAACAAAAAATACAACAGCCCATGGCTCAGAATACATCACAAAATGGAGCAGAAAAAGGCCACAATGCAGCAGTGATTCAATCTCAAAATGAGGTGTCAAACTGTAGCAGCCAAACACATCAAAGGCAATAATTAATTCTCATCAAAGACACGAGGTAACAATAAACATGCCAAACAGAAATTAATCTAGCAAAGTTGTTTCACTGTTAGCCTCAACAGATTGTAGCAGAAAAATGGTCAAAGTGCTGAAATTGTTCATCAAGGGAAGCAACTATTATCAACAACATCAAGCCACAAATTCTCCCAAAACACAACAGCTATATTTTTCTTTTAAGTAAGGTATCTATCGATACCAACATAAGTGTAGTTGCTTGAAGTTTCAAGTTTGCTACTGCTACTTCCCTTTCATGTGCAATTGTAGTTAAAGAGGTCATTTTCCTTTTGTAGTTCGGTACACTTGTACTCCATTGCTTAATGATGTTACAGAAGTTGACAAAATATATTCTAAGAACTAATGGATCTTTCTTTAACAGCTTGAACATAATTTTCATCGAACATGTTATGTGCAAAGAAATGAAGACCTTTGTCCTTGAAAGAAAATAACAGACCATACTATAGAAAAATCAGGACACCAAAAATACTATTACATTCTAATAAGCATGCTCTAATTAATAATGGGTTAGAGAAAACATCAATAGCTGCTGGAATGTACGCGTCCACAGGACCACGTCCCCGACAAAATGAAAGTGCAGAAAATAAATAGCACAACGTAAAAATAGGCACAAGAGTTTTACGTGGAAACCTCCTTGCTCAAGGGAGTAAAACCACGACCTATCACACAGGATTTTCCAACTGTTTTAACTTATCTTCTCAAGAAAAAGTGAAACATAGATTACAACCACAACAGTGAGATTAATACCCTAATCCCACACTAAGTAATACTACTATTATGTAAACGAGCCAAAGCAATGCATCCACTGCCCACTATACTAACCTTCACTGATTAATATAGACTTTAACCATAAGACACAAAGTTAACTCTAACAATGTTCTTACAAAGACTCAAACAAAGATTTGAAATGTTTCTAACAAGAGTGAAACTAATCCTACAAGTTTAGCTGAATACAAACATTCAAGAATAGCAACAGGTACAGAAAACACTTCTTCAGTTGATCAGGTCCTTGTTGTATTTGTTCTTGTACTTGAGTTCTTCCTTGAAGATGACCTTCTCTTTTTAAGCTTGTGAGTTTTTGTTTGCCAAATCTTGAGTTTGTGTTTTGTGTTAAGAGATTATATCAAATGAACACAAACTCCTTCAAACGACCTCATTGGATGAGAGTTTGCTTCTCTAATAGGATGTGCACCTACCACATCAGAGGTGGCAACTTAATTGACAATTGTTTTGTCATCCTTTTCACATTCGCAGTCTTGCAGGGACTACGTCCCTTGCAATGTTTTTTGTGAGTTCTTGAGAATACTTGCTAACTTTCTTCCTCTTTTGAATGAATGAATCTTCTTGTTGTTTGTCATTTTGATTATATCAACCAAAAAGAATTATTGTCCATTTGAGAAACAACTTCGTCTATTTCTATTGGTGAAGTGCGCTAACGACTTCACCAACCCAGTGAATGGACAACGTTACAGATGTACACCATTATACATCTGATGGAGAGAACTCTGTCAGGGACCGAGTGCCTACATTTGTGAGCCACTGAAACATACAATCTTGTCTACTCTTCTTATTGGTGCAGTACAATGCATTTTTAACCTACCACTTGACATGACAACTTTACAGTTGTACCCAATTTTGAATATGGACGAGAGCACTTTGCAAGGACCGGGTCCCTGCATTTGTGAGGATTATCAAAAAACCTAAAATATAACATTTCCCCCCCTTTTTGATGATGACACACAAATATTCCTCACACTGAGTTTATTCATTCATTTCACTGTCGTCAGTCCCAATAACAAGGATCTGGTTCCTTCTTAGATCTCTAAGTTTGTTAAATCATCAAAACTTAACATCAGCTTCAAAATAACATTTCCCCCCTTTTTGATGATAACAAACTTATTTACCTTCTTCCCCCTTTCACAAGTTCCCCCTATCAACATGACTCTTCAGGTAAATGGATTGATCCCCTTATTTTCATCATCCCCGAAGTTTGTCAAATCATCAAAACGTCAAAATATCATTTTTCCCTTTTTTGATGATGACAAACTTGTTCAACTTCTTCCCCCTATCGTCATGACCATGTCTTCTTCAAGTAGCTATCATCATTGATCTCATACCTTAACAATTTACCCCCTTTTGATATCATAAAAAAAGGTTAAAGCAGTAAACCAAGTTGACAAAAATGTAGTTCAAGCAAATTCATGGCCTTTTGGGCAGCACTGAGCATGAGTAAAAATGCATAAAGTAATGCGACAAGTTAGTAGAAACAAGGCTTTTTCATTCATAAATGAAAAGATCAGCAATCAAAGCATTGCACATATTATTACGAATGAGAACCAAGACAATGCACACTGAGTTTTGATGGAAAACGGGGATGATTGACATGGGAGTTTAGGTAGAGAGGGGATGGCTTAGGAGCAAGGGATTGTCAGAATAGAATTAGTAGAGAATATCCCTTAGCCTCTATTGGATTTCACATTCTTTCCTGCCCAGGCTTCATGTTGAACCTTTAGAGTTGCCATTTTTTTTTAACCTGGTCCCCTGGTTGTGTTGTTTCAGAAGCTGAGCCTTTAGGTAAACCATTTTAGTATCCTTGTTAGCAAGAGCAACTGTCATAGCTTCCAACGCTAGCTTGAGTTTCTCATGACAGAAAGATTAGTAAAATCAAACTTACTCAAGGCCTCCGAGATGAATAGATCAATAACTAAGGAACCATTTCATTTTTTATTCAATTTTTTTTTATTTCAAGGTCAGACACCCCCATATTTTGAAAACTTTGAGTTCTCAGAATATCAACCTCTTCCTTTTGAACATCATCTGTTCCACCTTCTTCTTTTTACTTATTGGACTTGGTCCCTCTTCACACTTAAAAATATCTTCATTAGAAAATTCTCTAGTAAGAACTAAGGGTTTAACCATTTGAAGTGTTTTTGAGAGAGGAAAAAAGAGGGTTTTAAAAATTTCTGATTTTTTATGGGGATTTGAAAAGAAATATGGAGTATAAAGGAAGTGAAAGGGTGTATTATGTGAAAGAAAGTGTCATTTTGGTATTCAAAAGATAGGACAACGGTCAGATACCTGAATGACAGACATGTGGCAATTGCAACGGTTCTCATGCATAATTTAAACTGCAATGTTAAGAGTGCTAACCTTCGAGAACGGATCGGATCCCTCTTTGTAGTTTGAATGTGATTTCCTAGATCTGTCCTAACCCCCTATTCCTTCAGCCCTTTTGCCATATGTGTAAACCCACAAAATGTATGAGACTGAATTTGCTAAAACATACATAACTGAAAAGCAAGGATACATGCTCCCTTTGCATAGTCATGAGAGATTTTATTGCTTCAGGCATTATCCATTCAAGAAGGCTTCAACATTCCCACATCAGTTTGATTACCTTAGTCAAATCTTCTAAGAGCTTCAACATACTGCTTGATCTACAAGAGTTGAGCACATCAAGCTGCACTTGCCACATTCTTTGCCTCAGTTGTTGAAAGACCAACTTAATCTTGCCTTTTAGTTCCCCATGAGTGAGAGATCAGCCTATAACATAAGCCACTCCTGAGGTACTCTTTCTATCAACTTGATACCCAACATAATCAACATCATCAAGTACTCCAAATCAAAAAGTCTCCTGATGGACAAAATAGAACCGGGTCCCCTGTCTTCTTCAAATGTGTCAAGATTTTCTTATCAACCTTTAAATGTGATTCCTTTGTACAAGAATAGAATCTCTAAACCAGGTTCATCAGCATCCAGCTTCAAGTTAGTCCCCATAGAAGTATGAATTGTCTAGGCATCCATAATATGAAACCTTTTCAGCAACTTCTCTGAGCTGGTACCAGGTCCCTGTCTTTGCAAAACTTCATGATGACATTACCCCTTTTTAACATCGTCCTGACTTCAAGTACTTTAAGCCTTTTGAGCAGCTCCTTGATGAACTTTCCTTGACAAACAAGGGTACCTTTGGAAATTTGCTTGATCAACAGCTTCAAGAAGAAATTTAATTCTTTCATTATGCTCACTTCAAAACTCACTATTCATGAGTGCAACAAACTCTTTACACAACACCTCAAAGGTTGCTTCAACGATGATATCATCAATATGTACTTGAATAATCAACAACTCCCTTCCTTGTGATTTTTAAAAAAAAGAGGATTTTGCCAATTTTACCTGTTTCAAAACCATTGTGAGAGGAACTTGGACAACCTATAAGCTGGTCAGGAAACCGAGTGTCATACTTTGCTTTTTTCAAATTGATCTTGATCAACTTCTTTATTTTCACCTCCAAAATTCACATTGTCAGTGTGAACTGCATCATATTTGTTCAGCAATGTCGATCGGAAAGAGTCCCTCATCAAGTTCATCATCTGCATTAGCTTCTTTGGGACTGCTAGATTCATGAAGAGGATATTCTTCAACAAGCTCATTGTTTAGCACATCTCTCTGAATCTGAAGCAAGTCTTCCATCTCATAAACTTCTTTGTTCCAGACTCATCAAAAATCACATGGACACTTTCTTCAATGCACAATTCTTGTATATATGCACCTGATAAGCCTTGTTAGAGGAAGAATATCCCACAACTATTCTTTCATCGCCATTGAGATCAAACTTCTCAATATCATCATTTTGGTCACAAAACATGTAGTATTCACCACTTCAGCCCGAAAGTTCTTTGAAATATTAAAAGTCTGCTTATTCCACCTGAAGGATGGTCTGATTTGCTTCTCTTTAACACAAGCATTACAAACTTTGTCATCTGCAAATTTTATTTTGGGCAGACCATGGACCAGGTCCCTGGACACAAGTTTGTGCAGTAGAGAAGCACTGACATGAGCACGTCTCTCGTGTCATACCTCACCATTCTCACTTTGAGTACTAAGGCAAGTGAGACTGTCACTATGAGCAGTATTCAGATCAGTAACATACATGTTCTTACATCTCTATTCTATCAAGATCATCACCCGAGAGAGCAAGTTTGTGACAACACATTTATCTGATAAGACCTTAACTTCATTTCATTCATTACAAATCTGTGAAACACTTGAAAGACTGTACTTCAACCATTGACATAGTACACATCTTCAATGGTGTTTTCCATAGAATTCCCAAACATGCCTACCCCAAGAATATACCCTTTCTTGTAGTTGCCAAATGAGACACCTCCACCTTGAAGTGCCATGAGAAATAGGAAGTTCCCAGTTTCCCAGTCACGTGCTTTGAGCATCTGCTATTCATGAGCCAATATCGACTACTACTTCCTCTCACTTGAAGACCATATCACTTATTAGTCTTGGGAACCCATTTGAGATGGAGTTCCCAGTTAGCAGATAAAGGGGTGATAAGAGAATTCTTTGTCCAGTGAGGTAGACTGATTATCTTTAACTTAGGAACATAAGAAAGACTAGGTCCCTTCTTATGTTTATTCCTTTGTTTGGAATAGTTTGATGAACTTCCTTCATATTTTTTCAAAACAGGACAATCCCCGTGGTCAGCTTTGTGCAGAGGGCAGTCTCTAATAGAGTAACCTGGTTGATCATACTTGTAACACACACTACTTGAACTTGTAGCCCTATCATGATTTTCTTTCTTCATGAAACCTCTGTTCTCTCATGATATTTTTAAATCGTTAAGTGAAATAGCCCAAGTTCTCATTTATTTTAGGGTTTTCACTTTGTGACACCTTCGAAGCAAGTGATTCGAATCCTTTTGCATCTTTCTTCAGATCAGCCTCATCAATCAAATATGTCCTCTTGTCTTTGCCCTTGTGAGCGAGAACCTCCTTTTTCTGTGCATCTCATGAACTTGAAGATGTTCAAATAGTGCATTTAGAGTCGCCACTTCAGGAGCCCTTGTCTCATCGACAAACACAAATTCATTTGTCCAAGATCTGGGAAGAGTTTCTAGTATCTTAGAGACTTGCTTGCACACACGGATAGGTTTTTCAAGGAACATGACTCATTGGTGATGGTAGAGAATCTGGTACGCATTTCATGAATAGATTCACCTTCTTTTATGGTGAAGCTTTCAAACTGAGTAGTAAAAAGATCTAGCTTAGATTTCTTTGTTTCCTCAGTATACTCATATGTTGTTCTCCACCCATCCCAGATTTCCTTTGCTGATTCACATGAGAATATCAGATCATATTGATTCATACTGATGCCACACATCAATAGCTTCCTAGCTTTGTGGTTTTTCTCGACTAATCTTTTGTCAGAGTCATTATATTATTGTCGAGTTTTGCGAATGACTCTTGTGACCTCTCTATCTGTAACCTCCATAGTTGGCACATAAGGACCTTCACAAATAATGTTCTATACCTTAATGTCCTCAGCCATGAGATAGTCTTTCATCATTTATAAAACTAACCATCAAAAAGAGGTGGCCTTGTAGAGGACTGACTTCTTTACAGGTTCAGTGGCGTCGCCATTCCTCGCAGGAACCTCTCTCTTGGTATTAACCAGATATAGAGTCCAAGCTCTGATACCAATTGTTGGAATGTACGCGTCCATCGGTGTTCACATGACCAGGTCCCCGACAGAATGAAAGTGCGAAAAATAAATAGCACAACGTAAAAACATGCACAAGAGTTTCACATGAAAACCTCCTTGATCAAGGGAGTAAAACCATGACTTGTCACACAAGATTTTCCGACTGATTTCACTAATCTTTTCAAGAAAAAGTGAAACATAGATTACAACCACAACAGTGAGATTAACACCCTAATCCCACACTAAGTAATACTCCTATTACTTAAACGAGCCAAAGTAATGCATCCATTGCCCACTATACTAACCCTCACTGATCAATATAGACTTTAACCGTAAGACACAAAGTTAACTCTAACAATATTCTTACAAATACTCAAACAAAGATTTGAAACATTTCTAACAAGAGTGGAACAAATCCTACTAGTTTAGCTCAATATAAACATACAAGAACAACAACAGGTACGAAAAGCACTTCTTCATGTTATCCAGTCCTTGCTGTATGTGTTCTTGTGCTTGAGATCTTCCTTGAAGATGGCCTTCTCTTTTTAAACTTGTCAGTTTTTGTTTACCAAATCTTAGGTTTGTGATTTGTGTGAAGAGATTATATCAAATGAACACAAACTCCTTGAGACGACCTCATTGGCTGAGAGTCTGCTTGCCTAAAAGGATGTGCACCTACCACATAAGAGGTGGCAACTTTTCTGACAGCTGTCTTGTCATCCTTTTCACATTCGCAGTCTTGCAGGGACCAAGTCCCTTGCAATGTTTGTGAGTTCTTGAGAAGACTTGCTAACTCTCTTCCTCTTTTGAATGAATGAATCTTCTTGTTGTTTGTCAATTTGATTATATCAACCAAAAAGAATTATTGTCCATTGGACAAACAACATTGTTTGTTTCTATTGGTGAAGTACGCTGATGACTTTACCAACCACTGACAGGATAGCTTTATAGTTGTACACTATTATACATCTGATGGAGATAACTCTGCTAGGGACTGGGTTCCTATATTTTTAAGTCACTGAAACAGACAATCTCGTCTACTCTTTCTATTGGTGAAGTACACTGCACTTTTCACCTACCACCTGACATGACAACTTTACAGTTATAGCCCATTTTGAATTTGGATGATAGCACCCTACAATACCCCCTTTCGAATCTGGACGAGAGCACTCTGCAGGAACCTGTCCCTGCATATGTGAGGATCATCTAAACACCTATAATACAAAATTTTCCCTTTTTTTTGATGATGACACACAAATATTCCTCACATTGAGTTTATTCATTCATTTCACTGTCGTCAGTCCCAATAACAAGGATCTGGTTCCTTGTTAGATCTCTAAGTTTGTTAAATCATCAAAACTTAACATAAACTTCAAAAATAACATTTCCCCCTTTTTTAATGATAATAGACTTATATACCTTCTTCCCCTTTTCACCAGTTCCCCCTATCGACATGACTCTTAGGTAACTAGATTGATCCCGTTATTTTTGTCATCCCCGAACTTTGTCAAATCATGAAAACATCAAAATAGAAATAGCGATTAGACAAAACAAATAGGAGATAAGTAAGGAAAATTCATAATATTTACTGAACATTTCTGAATTTTGTCATAAGAAGAGTATTCTGACAAAAATTAAAAAGGAGAACACTCAACATCAACATTGAAGAGAATTAGCAGTACTTTTTCTAGTCAAAATCGACTAAATGATGCAAGAAACATGAAGATAATATAAATTAAAATACCATATAAAATCGAGAGAAATAGAGTAGTGATGACGTAAAAAATAAGTCACAAAAGGGGAAGAAATTCTTACTTTTCTCATCAAATTATGGAAGTTCCATTCTAGCTTTACTTTTGATACCAAAATTTACTATGATTCAGCAGCATGGCCTTAAAATTAGCAAAGAAGATGGATGACTTTTTGGGGCAAAGATTCAAAGCCAAAAGGGGAAAAAAAGAAAAGAAAGGTCAAACCTGTAAGGGCTGGGACAATTAAGTAGCGACATGGTTGCGGCAAAGGAAAGTAAAGACAATCTTTAGCCCAATATCCATTGTTGTAAAGAGGTAGACAGAGCAATTCAAGAGCAATAAAAGTATATGTACTTAGCTATTGTAGAACTTTAGGTTCAAAGGGCCAACAATAAATGAGTAGGGTACAACGCTTCAAGAAAGACAAAGTATTTCTTTCCAATATTACCCCTGTTCGTCTTATGCTTGTTGGTTTATATAATAATACAATAAAAAATATAGAATAAGAGGGAGTTGGGGCTTACTAAGAAGCACTCCGTCGACATATGTACTTGTTCATAAGGATAATCTTGTCATTTCACTTTTTAGCGTAACATGTATTTCTCCAATTTTACACAAAAACCACTACTTTCATCTTCCTCCACTTTTTAGCTTAACACGCGTCCCTCCAATTTTATCCGACAGAAAACCACAACTTCCATCTTTCTCCACCTCGGTTGCTTTCGGTTCTGCTTGCTGAAGTTTATCACCTTGCTTCTGCTCGCTACCGATTCTTCCATTCAGGTGAGTATCTTCTGAATAGAAGAACCCAAGTTCTGGAAAACACCTAACCCAACATTTTTGCCGGTTAACTTAAAAAAATGGATGTTAAAATTTGGCTTCTTTATACCTTTACTCAGTCACGATTTCTTATTGTCCTTCATTTTCGGTGTTTCGTATGTACACGGTTGGCGATTTTTCCTTCTCGGGAGAACCCAACTACTTCAAAAAATCTAACCCGCCATTTTTGGCCATTGATATAGTAAAAAATAGAATGGCCAAATTTCACTTCTTTATGCCTCTACTTAGCTGAAATTTACTGATTGTTCTTGGTTTGCTAAATTTTTTGTATTTTAATTGCTTTTGGTTTCGGTGTTTTTATTTGTCCCTAATCCTACACTTGGTAGTTATTTGAAAAAAAATATCATATTTCTCCTTCACTCCTTCTCCTGTGCTTAAAAAACTCTGCTCTTGGAATATCATCCTCAGTCTAGTGTTGTAATGATAGCTTCTCCTTTTCAATTTAACTCTGTTTTGTAAGAATTGAATAAGTCAAAATATTTAATATTGTTATCTTCAAAGGCTTACAACCTCTTTAATTAGTCCTTGACTACAAGTTACATTAAAGGTGTCAAATAGATGGGTTGAGCTGAAATTATGTCAATCGAATGAGCTAAATAGTGTGTTGTAACCCAAAAAGTTCATCTTAGCAGATTAGTACAAACTAACATTAGATAGGCACAACACAACACTGAATGAACACAAAACACAAAGGATATTTCCAGTAAAACACAACAATATGCAGTACCACAATATAACCAAATTAGACCACATTACACTAGCTTTCAATTGAGCATTTTCATCCATGCATACATGTCTTGCCTGTGGTGTGTGCAATTTCTTTGCTGCCTGTATGCAGATGACGCATTCAGAGCAAAAGAACAAACATCCATGTTTGTCGAATAAAAACACTGAAATGAAATTCCATCGGTGCAAAAAATATAAAGAAATATTGCCAGCTCAAAAAGAAGCTATGGATGTCGAGAAATATAAGAAGAACCGTATTAGTAGAAAGTTAAGAAAAATAAGAAGAAAATTAAATAAATTATATCCGGAGTATAAACAACTCAATATCACAAAAACTGATAACGAAAAATTAAATCACTTAATAGATAATATATCTAAAGTAGAATATAAATATATTCAATATTTAAAATTACAATGAATAACGAGAATAACGAATATAGACAAAAACTTAATGAAATAATTATAGCAAAAAGACAAGAATTAGCACATAGAAAAATAGACTTAACAAGTAACATATTTGCGGGAATTTGTCACAAATCTATAATAGCACAAAGAAAGACTATTTTCTATCTAGAAATACAAATAAATAACTTAGAATATAAATTTCAACATGATCTATAAATGAATTAGGAAGAATACGCAATAGATGAAAAAACATATGAAAACTATGACAGATTAAAAATAAAAATAATATTTTCTAATCTAGGAAGAAGATATAAGAAAATAGGTGACAATATAAGTTTAATGTTAGAAAAAAAATTGGTAAAACTAGAAGATAGTTTAACTGCTATGGTAAGAATAACAAAAGAAAATGAAGAAATAGATAGAAAAACGGAAATTGAAAAAATAAAACAACAAGCAAAAAAAGAAGTACAACAATTAGAAGAAGTAAAAAATACTAAAATAATAGAGTTAGAAAAAGAGCTAGCAATATTATAAGAAATGTATGAAATCAAACAAAAAGAAAAAGAACAAAAAACAAAATTAGCAAATGAGATAATTAAATTTAAAGAAAAATTGCAATTAGAAGATGAATTAGAAGAGATAGAAGAAAAAGAAGAAAATAACCAAAATACCCGAAATAAGAGTTGATGAAATAAACGACGATAATGTAGAACAACATTCGGAAACAAGCGAAACATATACGGAACTTTTAGCAAACATAGATAATACAAAGAATTTAGAAGTAAATACAGGTGACATAGACATGGACGAAAAACCTAGTACATCAGGAGTAAAAAATCCAAAAAATTTTAATCAAAAATATTATAATGAAAACTATGAACAAAATGATAGAGAAAAACCTATATGGGATAAAAAATTAAATAAAAAATGGATACCTAAACCTATAGCTGAACGACATGATTTTTTAGATTTAAATTGTGTAGCAGATATAAATAAAACAATCCAATTATGGATAGGATATATATCAAAACAATTAATAGATAACAAAATAGCAATAGCAGAGACACCAGGATATATTGAAAGAACGTTTATAGGAACAGTAAAATTATGGCTACAAAATTTATCAGATGAAAGTTTAAAAACTCTAAGAAGTAATAAAAAATCTAATGGCGAATTAGCTACTACAACTATGGAAATATTATATAAATATGAAGTAGCTATAAGAAATGAATTTAGCAGTATGACAATAGAAGTAGAAGAACAAAATAAAGAAAAAAATCATAAATCGAAATCTAATGACAAAACTAGCAATATGTAATATGTGTTACATAGATGAATATACATGTGCATTTAGAGAATACTATTATAAAGGAACATATAACACGGAAGAAAGTAAAGAAATAAGAAAATTATATTTTACAAAATTACCGAAACCTTTTAGTTCAAAAATAATAAAAAGTTGGAATGAGGCAGAATTAACAGATACCTTAGGAGCTAGAATGAAATTCTTGCAACAATGGTTTATGGAACTATGTGAAAAACATAAAGAAGAAATAAAAAAGGAAAAAATATTAGTAAAAAACTTGGCATGTTGGAAAAATAAAACAGCACCTCAATTTGGTTGTACGGATAGATATTATAAAAATAAAAGGAAATATAATAAAAAATACATATCAAAATATAAATATAAAAACCCGAGAAGAAGATACTATGTAAAAAACTACAAAACTAAAAGACCATATA
Source organism: Solanum commersonii (assembly GCA_029007595.1). NCBI lineage: Eukaryota > Viridiplantae > Streptophyta > Magnoliopsida > Solanales > Solanaceae > Solanum > Solanum commersonii. Next base: position 1,047,012 of record JAJTWQ010000007.1, read on the forward strand.
GACCAAAAAGAAAACTAACGGAATGTACTTGTTATAATTGTAGAAAATTAGGACATATAGCTAGAGATTGTAAATTACCTAAAAATCCAAAGAAAAAGCAAATATCAGAAATAATAATAGATAATGAAAAATATACACAAATAGAATACATAGATTATGAATTAGAGAGTGAAGATAGCATATATGAATTATCAGAAAATGAAATAGACGAAATGGAAAATAATTCATTAACAGAATCAGATAGTGAACACTATATAAATGACTGAAGCAGATATACAAATAATAACTAAAGAAAAATATCAAGATGAAGAATCGCGTAACAAAAAATAATATTTGATAATAATATATTTGAACAAATAAAAGGAAAAGAATTAGATCTAAGTATAGCAAAAATATTCGAATTACCAACAATAAGAAACTGGTTTAAACGACAAAAAGAAGAATATTATGTAGTAAGTCAAAGGGAACATATCATAGATTGCAAATACACCAAAGGAAAGGCTAAAATACCAATAATAAACAATCGAATAATAAATAAAGAAATACAAGATATTAAGGCTAAAAATCCAATTAAATATATACATTTAGGAGGAACGGAAATATTAATAAAAGCATGCTTTAGAGAAGGAATAGATACGCCCATAGAAATATACTTAACAGATGATAGAATCATACAACCTATAGAAAAAAGTATAATAAGCGCAGTAAAAGGTAACCTCATATACCAAAAATTTAAATTTATAATAAGTGCTAACTACTCAGTAGCAGTAAATGACAGAAATATAGATAAATCATTAGTATTACATTGGAAAATGTCAGGAATAGAACTAGCCCCAGGAAGTAAAATATTTACAGCTAGATGTAAAAACTTATATGTTCTAACAACAAAACATAAAATAACAGTAAAAAATAAAATAGATAAAATAAAAATAGAAGATCCCTTTGAAAGAATAGTTACAGTCATAGATAATAATGATTATAGTTATAACGAAATTGATATAGAAGAAGATTTAAAAATAGTAAAGGAAATGCTAAGTACATCGAAAAGAATAAACAATGAGATACCCCAAATATCATCAAAAATGAGTACCTAAAAAAAAATAGATAAAATCCCACAAAAATCAATGGAAGAAGAAATAAAACCACACCATTACTACATAACGGGAATAATGGAACAACGAAAATATTTAATATTAATAAATACAGGATTAGAAGAAAATTATATTACAAGAGAATTAGTAATGGAAGATGAAATAATAACTACTGAACAATTGTGCCCCGAACTACCAAAAGTATTAACATATACCGCAGAAACTACGGAAAAGGAAATAATTATTGGAGGAATACCAATAATAATAAAGTTTAAAATATATCAAGGAGATGAAAACATCACTTTAGGAATAAAATGGCTAGAACAAGTAAAACCATATAATCTAGAAGAAAACAGTTGACAATAAATTATGAAAATAAAAAAATAATAATAAAAAGGACTTTAGTATGATAAAAATATGAAAATATATATACTTGCAAAGATAATAATAGAAGGATATTACAACAGATATTATACACCAATGATAGATACGGGAGCAGAAACTAATATATGTAAATACAATTGTTTACCAGAAGATAAGTGGGAAAAATTAAAAACACCGATAGTAGTAAATGGGATTTAATAATGAAGGAAGCATGATTACATATAAGGCAAAAAATATAAAAATACAAATATGGGATAAAATATTAACTATAGAAGAAATATATAACTTTGAATTAACTACAAAAGATATGCTATTAGGGATGCCATTTTTAGAAAAATTATACCCACATATAATAACAAAAACACACTGGTGGTTCACAACACCGTGTAAACAAAAAATAGGAGCAAAAAGAGTACATAATAAAAACGAAAAACAACAGAATGGATAAAAGGAAGCGAAAAAATTACACAAAAATTAGAAAATATAAAAGAAGAAGACCCTAAAATAGAATTAATTATATTCTCCATAGATAAAGTAAAAATAATCCAAGATAAGTTAGAATTATTATATAGTGAGGATCCTTTACAAGGATGGGAAAAACATAAAACAAAAGTAAAAATTGAGTTAATTGACAATAATAGTATAATAACCCAAAAACCATTAAAGTATAACTTTAATGATTTAACCGAATTTAAGATACATATAAATGAATTACTAGAAAAAGGGTATATACAAGAAAGTAATAGTAAGCACACAAGCCCGACATTTATCGTAAATAAACATAGTGAACAAAAAAGAGGAAAAAGTAGAATGGTTATTGATTATAGAAATTTAAATGCAAAAACTAAGACATATAATTATCCGATACCAAATAAAATACTAAAGATAAGACAAATACAAGGATATAATTATTTTAGCAAATTTGATTGTAAATCAGGATTTTATCACTTAAAACTAGAAGAGGAATCTAAAAAACTAACAGCATTCACTATACCACAAGGATTTTACGAATGGAATGTATTACCGTTTGGATATAAAAATGCACCAGGTAGATACCAACACTTTATGGATAACTATTTTAAACAATTAGAAAATTATGTAGTATATATTGATGATATATTGTTATATTCTAAAATCCAAGATGATCACATAAGATTATTAGAAAAATTCATACATATTATAGAATATTTAGGCATAAGCCTAAGTAAAAAGAAAGCTGACATAATGAAAAAAAAATCAAATAGAATTCTTAGGAATACAAATTGATAAAAACGGAATAAAAATGCAAACACATATAGTACAAAAAATAATTAACTCAAATGAACAACTAGACACAAAAAAAGAAATTACAATCATTCTTAGGTCTAGTGAATCAAGTAAGAGAATACATACCAAAATTAGCAGAGAATTTAAAACCATTACAACAAAAATTAAAGAAAGATATAGAATATCAGTTTGATAAAAAAGACCAAATACAAATACAAAAGGTAAAATTATTATGTAAAAACTTACCTAAACTATACTTTCCAGATGAAAACAAAAAATTTTACTTATATAATAGAATCGGATGCGAGTGAAAAAGTTATGGAGGAATATTAAAATACGAGATATGATGACACTACGATAGAACATCATTGCGGGTATTATTCAGAACATTTAATAATACGGAAATAAAATGGAAAATAAATAGAAAAGAATTATATTCGGTATATAAGTGTTTATTATCATTTGAACTATAATACACAAGTAAAATGGTGGCTAACAAGAAAAATACAAGATTCGGTAACAACAAAAGAAATAAGGAGATTGGTATTAAATATATTAAATTTCACATTTACAATTGAAGTAATAAAAACTGATAAGAATGTTATTGCAGATTACTTATCAAGACAAAGCTACTCAGACCGAGGCGAGGAAGAAGATACAATTGAAAAGATACTCAAAACCATTACTACACTTTGTACAAAAGTGGATAGTATGGACAACGAGATACAAAAGCTAAAGACTAATGAAGATAATCTGAAATCTAAAGCTAGTCAGCAGCATAACTATAAAAATGCGGAGCTACGTCAATCGGAAGACGAAAAAATCCAGAGCTAAAAGGAGACGATGGAAAACTCCTTAAAACCCATAATGTTTGTTTAAATACAGCTGCAGGTACAAGCAAACAAGTTAGCGATAAACAACATAAAAATGTGAATTTAAACCAGCTATTCGAAAAATCATTTACTCAAAGGACACCTAGACACATGTCCATAGAACCAAAAATATCTACATACGCAGATAGTTTGCAAAACCAAAACGAGAAAAAGACATATAACTATATCACACGAACCTACATAAAAAATATACACAAAATCCAAACTTATTTAAATCGCAACCCCATATCAACCACAAAAGAACCAAACCAAGATTATTTAACACAAAAATTACAAAGATATAACAAGTTAATTGCACGACCAAAAACTAACGCTAACCTAGTAAGAAAATGTTATAACTATGGACTGTTAAATACCGTATACACATATGACGGAGAAGAAGTTAGTGGAATACCAAAACTACATAAAGCATTCGTCACATACAAAAGAGTTACAAAAGGAAATTTATTTTATATAAAATTCTATACAGCACCAGCGGAGATATTATATGAGGAAATAAAACCTCCAATACAGATTATCAAGATAGGACTAACTAAAGATATGATTATACCCGAGGACATCAGACAACAAGAAGAGATATGCAAAATAGAGATACCAAGTTTTTATGCCAACAAAAGAATAATTGGTATATCAACTATTATACAAGAGTTATCAAACAATTATTTAAACGAAAATGCTATATGGAGTTATTACTCAAGAGATCAATTAATGATATATTCCAATTCAAGGGAGCTAAGGAAAGCAGATATAGATGAAGTCCAGCGATGGATTTTGTCATTACTTAAGCTTTTAAGAACAACCTACAACGAGAGCTTTGAAGACAGGATTTATTTCAAAAGAATTATTGACCAGATATTGTAAATTAATTGGACACAAATATCCTGATCATATATGTTCAAAGTGCAACGGAGAAGAAAACAAGAAGGAGAAGATAAGAACGGAAAAAGTTATGTAAATAAAATAATGTAAAATAGTTGGCAAAGTTGTCAAATAGGTATATAGATAAGACGTAAAAAGTCATAATAGTTTGGTGTGTGTGTCATAAATAATGACAAGTGTATGTGGTAGATAGTGTACATTATTAATATGTGCAAATAAGTCGTAAAGAGTATAGTTGTAGACAAAATAAGAACTATTCATGAATAGTAGTAATGAATAGTAGTAAATAGTAGTAGACATATGTAATTAGGATAAGTATTTAGAATAGTAAATTTGTATGTCTATATATAGACTTAGTAAACATTGTAAAAGGGCAAGGCCTAAATAAAAATTCTCTCTTTCAAGAAAAAACTCTCCCAACTAAGATAAATATTTAAAATACATGGAAAAATCTGAAATCCAGTCAGATATTTCAGATAGCATGGCTAAGCAAGAGGCAAAGGTATATTGTTCAATAAATATGCAGAACTAATTTCATATATTCCTGAATATCATATATATGATTGAATAAATTTATGTTAGTTATTATGTATTAGAATTATTTGAATCATGATTTCTAGTTTATTAGCACATTGGAAACAGGGAGAAAACTTCTATACTATGCCATCCTAATGTTGAAACCGGTAGGCGAGGAAAGCCGTTTAGGGGAGTAAACAAAGTTGAGGCGCTGATAAGAAGGAAGTATCCGCTAAAGTACGATGCTACTAGTGACGGGAAAACATGATAAAGATAATCTAGTTCATAATAATCTAATATGAATTTAATCAATTATGAATATGATAGGAAGGAATAATTTAAAATAAAAAACCTGCATGATAAAGAACATGACTACATATTTGCATGATAAAATGATAAAAAAACTATGAAACCTTAATCTTATATATACTTAAAGATATAAAAATAATTGAATTAGGAAGAATTATATGGGAAAAAATATTTAATGATAACGAATCAGAAGATATATTAAATCAACAATGGTATGAAATAGACCTACATAATTTAGACTACGAAAAATAGAATGGTACGATTTAGAAATAAATTCAGATTAAAATGAACTACGAATATTTACGATATTGGAAAGAATCTATGGAAGATATAAAATTATTAGAACAATTAATAGAAGAAAATTTATATATGTACCAAGAAACCCAAGATATGTTATACCTAGAATATATCATAAATAATATTAAAGAAATATTCAGATTAAAACAACTATCGAAAGAATATTACAATAAATATTATTACATTTTACCATGAACTCCACACCGAAAAACGATAGCTTAAGACACTTAGCAAAAGAATATTTTAATAAAATCTTTAAAATAAATTATTCAACTACCACACTACCACCTAACACACTACCACTTCTATGAAACCCTCAACTACCAGTTCCGCATCGAAAATGAGCCTTTGAAACAGGCGAGTTATAACAATCATATTATTTTTGTTAGCTTCTAGATCCCATAAGTAATTTGCTTCTCTAATTCATAACTACTTCTATAATTAGGAACCACATCAACCACATCTCCTGACCATTGTACACTTACCTCGGCCAATGTATCAAATAAAGGTTTGTCTTAATCGCTATTTTTCTTACATATAATAGTATTTACTATTTTCCTTTCAACTCTAACCAATTCTGTGACATTTAGGAATAAGGCCCAACAGAGGTCGTCACATAAATGTAAATGAATCTTAATTTGAGTATACACCTCTTAAAGTTCACCCAAATTGTAAATTTTGTGGTGCAAAAAGATTTCAGTATGAATCTCCTGGATTTTGTTGCGATAATGGCTCAATTAAGCTTACATCACACAAAATGCCTACAGAACTACGAGATTTACTTTTAAATTCTTTTAGACTTGTCACTATTAGAGTTTTGGCACATTAACTTTCAGGTTCTAGGAATTTTTTCCGCAAATGTTTGGTAGTTGTTTGTTAACTTCTGGAGTTTATGACTTTAGACATTTAAACCTGCTTCCGTATCTTAAAATGTTTAGTTTATCGTTAAGTTGCGTAGTTGGGCTGTAGTAATGGTTCTCTCACCGGAGGGTTAGTATGGGTGCCAATCGCGACGGTCTGGATCGTAACATATATAAATTTTGTTTAAGAAAATGTGAAGATACTTTATTTGAATTCAGCCCAAAAATTATACTAGCAACTACTCTAACTAACAAATCATAATTAAACATAAATAAGTAAATACCATAAATAACAAATCCTAATCAACTTAGGATTTCTACTGCAACTTTGAAATATTATTTCCAACATTTTCCTGTAATTCAAAGTTGTATACTCCTGTCATTTTCTTCTTGTTATTGTTGTTGTATTGGAGTATTTTTCTTCAATCTTCAATTGTTGGAGTACTTCTCTTCAATCTTTCAATTGTTGGATTACTTTTCTTCAATCTTCAATCGTTGGAGTACTTCTCTTCAATTCTCATTTGTTTATTTTTCTTAGTTGTGTTGGAGTACCTTCTGTAATGATCCGGAAGGTCATTTTTGGAAAATTTTATAAAACTACCATTTTAGCCCTCCCGATATTTGTTCCGAGCCAGTTATGATTAGTCGGAGGAGTTGGTTATGGGAATTTTGAACTATTCGATAACTATGGTTACTTAACTGACATGTATTTATTAAATAATTAATTTATTTAGTTAATGGTTAATGAGTCAAGTCCATAATTTATTAATACATATACCACTTGCCCCATATATATTAAAATAAGTTTATACGGTTTAATATAGTACTAGTTATTGTAGAAGCCAATTGCGGCTTGAAATTCACAAACAAAAGGCCGAGGTGTCAACATGATTCCATTACTTCAGGTAAAATTATAATCAAACCTTAATTCTTGCACTTCTATACATGGATAGTCGGTATATGATATTATTGAAGTTGAAAAAGAAACAGACCTCATTTAGAAATTTCCATGCTAAAGTTGCACTAGCGGTAGCATTTTGGGACTTGGCGACAAAAGTGTTCATGGGTATTTATGACCCAATCATCAGATAATGATTATGCCTTATTATAGGATCTTGATTATTATTAATATTGGGTGGCATATTGAATATAGGTTGAACCTTAGGAATAGGTTTGTTCAGCAAATTGGTTTCGTGGTGCGCCAGTGGGTTTTTAATCAGTTGGTTTCGGCTTTAATTTTTGTTTATTTAATCATCGATTCAAGTTTTGATATATTGATCCTAATTAAATATTAGGCGTATTGTGTTACATTAATATAATTAGATTCATGATATTTGGAGGAATTGAGTCATAACCCTAGGCTTAAAGTTTAAGAATATGAGAATTGATATAAATTTGAGCGAGTTTTTGGGTCTAGGCTAGACATATAGCAATATGAGTGTTGTTAGTTTCGAAAGCTTATTGTGATTATGTATTTGAATAGATTGCATTGACTTGGAAGTTCAACGAAAGGGGAAGACTCAAGTCCCGAAATAATAGCTCGATTGTTTGAGGCAAGTGGATTTCTAAACCCTTGTTAAGTGTATGTGTATTTCCTTGTAATATGTGTTTGGGGGTAATGAGACTTGATGATGGGTTGACTTGTCTATATTGATTAATTCTAATGATGAAAAAGGGGTAATAAAAGGCAATGTGATTAATTGCTGGTGTGTGATGTGTTGAGAATGATTTGAAAGGCTTGTTGAATCATGGTGTTGTTGTGAATTGTGTATTATTATGAAAATGGTCATCTCCTCATTATTTGTGTGAACATGTCATTTGCATTGTTCTGAGACATGATTGTGACAAGTGTTATGTGAATTAAGAAAGAGTAAGAAATTAAAGAGGATGCACCATTTCGACGGACGTGTCGCGCACCATGATGGATACTATATTTTGAGGGACGTATCACATGTTGTGATGGTTTCTATTATCGAGAGAAGTGTCGCGTGCCGCGACGGATGCATGGACAGATATATCCCCATGGGTCCCGAACTGAGAGACACCGGGCGTGTATCGTTAGGTTAGACATGCATTAGTATACTTGGCATTGCATTTCATTGCATTGCACATTTTTATTATTGATGAACTTGATCTTGTGTGTTGCTGATCTTTTGAGTGCCTTTCTATGGAAGTTGTAATTGATGAATATTGAGTTTGTTGTTGAGGACAGTTAATTGTTAGAGTATTGTTGTTGAGCTGTGTGTTATGTTAACTGTGAACTGTTAGGTTGGGCTGATTTTATGCAGGTTGTAGTTGTGGAGGTTCGGTTGGGGTGGTAAGGAGTATCCGTATTATATTCCCTTAGCTTCTGTTTAGGAGTTTACTTACTGAGTACTGATTGGTTTGACACTCACCCCTTGCTTCTACATTATTGTAGGTTATGAGCCCGGATCTTTGTGATACTTTCTATTATCTTCTTTTCCGAGGCTTCCTATGAAGATTTGTAAGGTAGTTGTTTGTCATCTCAATGGACCTTCTTACTCCTATTTATGATCTTGTTCTACTCTAGAAAGAATTTTACTTGTGACCGTATTTTTCTTTTGAATCAATTGTAATACTTTAGAGGCTTGTACATGTGACAACCAGATTTTGGAGGTATTTTTGAGTTGATTATGAATTTTTGCATTATATTAAAGTATTATACTTTTATTTATAGTTTATTTTCACACTTTATCGTAATGATTGAGGTTTAGGCTGACTTGCCTTGATGAGGATAAGACGAGTGCCATCACGTCCATTTTGGGTCGTTACACCTTCTCTCCAACTTCCACGTGTTAGAGCACTTTCTCTCTAACTCACAATATTTTTTTCTTGGTTGTGTTGAAGCACTTCTCTCCAACTTCCAAGGTTGATGCCATTCCCACCAACACATTTTGTTTTACTTTCTCTAACTTTTAATTTAGAGAAGAGTTCCTTCCTCTTGTGCTGAGCTACACTTCTTTTAATCTGCCATATTTTTGTAAGTCTTTCCTCTTGGCATGTTTTTCATGCATATATCATTTATCTAGCCTTTGTCAACATGATCATTGGTCAAACATGCGGCATATATGAGTCATAGCCGCCGCTGGCAGCGAAAGCTCTTTGATTCTCTATCGGAATCATAGAAGCTATGATACCTTTTTGAAGAAAAATATTTTATTTATAAACTCAAAGGTTCTTGAATCTTGCTTCAAATTCTATCTATTATGTATATTTTCTGTATATTGAAAATAACTAGTAACATCCATATTTATAAGAGTAAGAATCAAATTAAACTAGGACTAGAAACTATTCTAACTAACAAATCCTAATTAAACATAAATAAGTAAATACCATAAATAACAAATCCTAATCAACTTAGGATTCCTACTCCAACTTTGAAATATTATTTCCAACAATTACTACTGAAATACACTCAAATATTTGCGTATATTACTTTTAAAGCTATTCATATCATATTATTTTGATTATATAATTCCAATAATTGTTATCAACCATCATAAATGTATTTGATTAAATGTATTCGATAACTAAGTTGGCCAAATGTGATCAATAAAGGAATGCAAAAGGAATACTAACATAACATGTTGACTTAGTAAATTTGCCAAAGTAATTTGCGGATTAAAAGCTAATGATGAAAACACACCATGATTCTAGTCCATAACCAACAAATAATTGTTTACTCGCCCACTTAAGCCAGTCCTTAATGCTGCGTCGAGAATTGATAGACCTCTTTTCCCTAGTTTAATAAATTGTAGAAGCCTCAGACTTTTAAAAAATAATATGTATCTCAAAGAAGTAATATATGGAAATTAAGTTATGTACGGAAAGTAACAAAAGAATGCCAAAATTCTGGGAAAAAAGAGAGGATAAATAGTGATGCAGCCTAATTAAAAACGTCACCTCACTTTTTTATTATCCAGCTTAAATACTATATGTAAATTATATATATATAAATAATAAATAGAAAGAAATAATTAAAATATTTTTAAAAAATATTGCCATTATATAATTAGAAGAAGGTTATAAAAAATAAAATTTTGTAAGAGTGAAAATTAGAGAGGTGTGAGTTATGGGTAATTACTTCTTGTAAACTGGCATCTGAAGAGTTTTTATTGTAAATGAACCTCCATTAATAAATTATTTATAAAATATTGATTTAAATAAGAAAATATGATAAAAAAAGGAGATAAAAGATAAATATGAACGAACACCATAAAGAGGCGTCACACCGCCTTATCTATGTTTTTACTTTATTTTATGTATATATATATATATATATATACACACACTACCTTATAAGCATGAACTCCCAAACTTGAAAGTTAAATTTCTATAAAAACCTCAACTTGAAATACTCAATTTAGTATATATTCTATATTTCATATTATATTTATTTATTTACTCTATATTATATTAACAGTTGACACCTTTCTACATTTATGGTTAGTAAATTTTTCGAAGGGTTGTGACTTTTTTTTATAGAGTTATGACTTTTTCGATTAGTTATGACATTTCTAAAAGGTTGTGATTTTTCTGCAGGGTTATGACTTAATTCGATAAGGCATGATAATTATCTTTTCATACTATCCTTTGTTGTCTATAAATAGAGGGGTTTCTCACACTTTTGAACTACAAATTTGGTAAGTTTTCGATTCTTCTTCTTAAAACAAGTAAGATTGTGAGAGTTCTTCAATTATGCAATTGCAATACTTTTTGTGGGTACATTTTTATATACTCTACAAATGATCCTCAAATTCAATGTTTTCTTTATTTTTTAAAATTTTCATATCAAATTAAAATTAGACAAATCTATATCTATCCTTTTTTTAATCTACACTATATTAAAAGAATGAACTACCTAACTTAAACATTTTATTATAATAATACCCCAACTTAAAATACCAAATTTAGTATATCATCTATACATTATATTTTATTTTATTATATTATATTTTATGAAAGACATACATCTTTTCACATTGAAGGGTTGTGACATTTTAAAAGAGTTATAACTTTTCTGATGAGTTGTGACCTTTTCGAAGTGTTGTGACAATTCTATAGGGTTGCGACTTTTCGAAGAGGTGTGACTTTTTCGAAGGGTTGAGACTTTTCCAAAGGGTTATGACTTTTTCGATAAGTTGTGACCTTTTTGAAGGATTGTGACTTTTTTTACAAGGCACAATAAAAAGGTTTTCACACACTACCCTTTGTTGGCTATAAAAAGAGGGGCTTCCTAAAATTTTCAAACTACATTTTAAAAAAGTTTTTCATTGTTCTTCTTATTCTTAAAACAACAAATAGTATATCTTCTATACTGAATATTATATATATTTTTTATATTATATTAAAATAAGATACCATTTCACATTGAATGGTTACGACTTTTCCAAAGAGTTGTGAGTTTTCCGATGAGTTGACCTTTCTGAAGTGTTGCAAGTTTTATGACAAGAATCAATATGCACATGCTAATACTACACTATTTTAACTATAAATGGAGGCGTTTCCTTACATTTTAAAACTACGCTTTTTATGTTTCCTATTCTATTCTTCTAAAAAACTCATGTTTAATTTACATACGTTGACATTCGAAAAGTTCAATGAAATTAGACCACTCTCTAATATGAATGTTAAATTAATCTAATTCTCCAACAAAAAACATCAAATTTAGTATATCTCCTAAATTTATATCAATATTTACTTATATTATATTATATTAAATGTAAGAACTCCAACAATAGAATAATAAATTAGTAATGCACTATGGGGAAGGGAGGAGAAAGTATATTTAAGAGGTGTAACTAAGAGATTTTAAAAGTGAGTAACTTTTGGTTGTAATCATAAGAAAATTACATAAACTATTCATAGGAATTTATACTTTATGATTCACTTTATAATAATCATTTACTTAATTTTCTTATTTAGTAATATTCACATTATTTTTAAAATCAGTGTGGTACATGATTTAATAATCATGTGCAATGCACGTGCCTCAAAACTAGTATAATATATATATATATATATATATATATATATAGATTTAGTAACATCTGGAAGACGGAATAGAGAAAGTTATTAGGAAAAAGTGATTAATAGCGTTAAATGGTGAACAAAATAAATAAAATTATCTTTAATTTCTGTGAAATATTAAGGCAAGAAAATAATTAAAAAGGTACAAAATCTAGTGAGGATAAAAAAGGATGAATACGTAAAGAATAAGAAAAGGTTTTATGAATTGATTAGTTGGGCTGATAACGGGAAAATGTGTTTTTGGGCTTCATTGATTTATGTTATTGACCTTTTCAACTACATAGATATGTTATTGGGAGAATTAAATAAGAAGATGTGAATTTTTTTTTTACAAAAATTAAGAAAAGCTAAAGTAATAATGTTTTTTATTTCAATAATATTTAATGAGATTTGAGAGAGAAAAATGAGTTTGACTTTTGAGCTTTTATAATACGACACATAAATGAAATTATTTTCTTCATTCTATATTTCTATTCATTAAACAATTTGTTTGTTAATTAAAAGTTAAAAAAGAGATTATTCGCTAATTTATTTTGTGACTGATTTCTAATAGATAGACAATATTATAGATTTTTAGGGGCAACAATATCTCATAGCTATGAAAAATCTACTATAGGTAATATTATACCTTTCAACTGTGACAAAAATTTAGAATATTAATTAAAAATTGACAAACAGATATCTATACAATAATAAAAACTTACAACTATTCATCTTCATTCGCATTATAATAATAATATGAAGAAGAGCAAAGTTAATTGAGTAAAAATTACTAATTGAACTTTCTAATATGTAGGTTAGTAGAGTATTTATAACACCCCAAAAGTTTTTAAATTAAGACTTGAAGCATTCTTCATTTGAGTATAAGGTTGTACCAAGTGATTCTTAATTGTTCTTTGTATTAAGGTCAATTCTAGTGTGGGAATGATTTTTGGAAATGACTTAAGGTCACAGGAACCCCTAGCACAAAGTTGAGTTGAAAGTTTTTACCGATTAAGTTTTGACAAAAAAATTATACTTAGGTCAATTTCAAACGATCATATCTCCCAGAACATACTGAATTAGGTGGCATATTACCTACCAAATTAAAGTTCTTTGAGTCCTCTTTCCAACATCACCAAGTTTGCCTCATTTCATGTTTGCAATAAAAAGTTAAGATTATTTTACCAGAGACTGCCATATCAGAGTTTTCTGAGTCTGTGAACGACAGATCCAACCAACGGGCCGTAGTGTCACGACCCAAACCATCGTGATTGACACCCACACTAACCCTAAGGTGGGAGAACCATTACTACAACCCAACTAACAAAATTAACGAAAACTAAAGCATTTAAAGATATAGAAGAAGGTTTAAATGTCTAAATGAAAAATAGGGAGTTCCCATAAAATCCAAAAGTCTAATCAGAACAATTGCGGAAATAATGCCTAGAACTTGAAAGTCAATGTACCAAAACATCTACTAACGACAAGTCTAAAAAAATGGGTGCAACACCAAACCAAACATAAGAATAACTAAAGTACTAGTCTAAGTCAGAATAGAATGGACTAAACATAACAAGAACTCATGGCAACTGGAAGAACTGGCTCACCCTTGAATTCGATCCTGATTACTGATCTTCTAAACAATGTCTGTCAGTAGCTACCTGAAGATGCCCTGTACTCAACAAAGAAAGAGCAAGTGCAGTATCAGTACACAATCACAGTGTACTGGTATGATCACGCGACTATCTCAATAAGTGAAACATATCCAAGTAACCACAAAATAATAAAAAAGGCATATACCGAACATGTACAATATCAATAATTATTTCAGGATCAATGTACAATTCCACATTCTCAATAATACATCTATATGACAAGTTAATGGTCCTCTCATGGAACCCATACTCAAACTGTTAGTGTACTGGTATGTGGTACCTGATCCAAGTTAGTGCGCCGGACGTGACACCCGATCCCATACATGGGCCAGAACGTGGCACCATATCCATGTTAGTGTGTTGGAACGTAACACCCGATCCATTCAATAATCCACAGTCACAATCACAATCACAATGTATATTCTCATAATCATACAATCAAGTGTTGATTCATGACATACAATCAATCATTCATACTAATTTGCATTAGGTGTGATCAATAGTGCAAAATTCACATACACACATGTATTACAATGAAGCAATTGCTAACATACATCACACAAACAAGAAATCAAACCATCACCTACCTCATACAAAGCTTGAACCCCCCTGAGAAACTTGATTCTTCGCTTTCCGAATTCTTTCCACTTGTTCTTGGTCTACAAACAATCAATATAATGCGAGGATCAATTAACGAGGCCTAATTACCCTCATCAACCTTAGGCCAAACCTATGATCCTAATATGTAGCTAGGGCTTGTTCCCACCATCCAAAACAGTTCCAAAACCTTCCCCAAACAACAATTACTCATGAATTTATGTTCTACGGATCAAAAAATGTATTCGGGGAGTGAAAACCTTACCTTTAGCTTCAAGAATGGTGAAAAACTGTCAAGACGTTGCCCTGGTTCGTCTCCTAACTCTTAAGAACGAAATTTGCAGAATAGTGACGTTTTTGGGGTGTATTTCCAACTTAATTCGCGATTGGCCCGCTATGGCGGCTCCTATCCCACCACAGCGGCCCCGCCCTGGAAGCTTGCACGGAAACAGTGAGTCGAATTAAGAGTTCCAACCTCCCATTTCACAACACACCTTCAACCCATGAAACTCAGAAACTACCCGTTTATACTAAGATCAGTTTTGGGAGTTCTACTCGCCCGAATTCAATTTCATAAAGTCGTACGAGCTCCTTTACATCTTAGCTATCCACTCATGCAATCAAATTAATTATTAGATCTCTAATTTATTACCAGATTTCCCTAGAACTCACTGACTCCGATTTCATCCAAATCTGGACTAGGCTAGGAATTCTCAAGTTACTACGAAAATGTTTTCTGGCCCAAAATATTTTCCTTGTTGTCTCTTCTATAACGACGGGAACATGTCATTATAATAGATACCAATTTACCCATCACTCGTCCCCGAGTGACAAACTTAGGAAAAACAGGCTAAAGTGAGCGTGGAGTAGTACCTGAATCATCGAACAACTAGGGATACTTGTCTTGCATATCCTTCTCGGTTTCCCAAGTTGCTTCCCTAACTGGATGATTCTTCCATTGAACTTTCACGGATTTAATCTCTTTGGTCCTTATCTTTTGGACATCACGATCAAGAATTGCAATTGGTTCCTCCTCATTCTGGAGGTCTTTGTCTAACAACACTAAGTCCCAATTCATGATGTAATCCCCATCACCATGATATCTCTTCAACATAGACATATTAAATACTAGATGAACTCCCAATAGGTTAGGAGGTAAGGCCAATCTATAAACCATTGGCCCTACACAATCAAGAATTTCAAATGGATCAACGTATTGAGGACTAAGCTTGCCCTTCTTGCCGAATCTCATCACCCCTTTCATCGGTGACACCTTAAGAAGTACTTTCTGACCAATCTGAAATGCCATTTCTTTTACCTTATGGTCTGTATTCTTTTTCTGTCTACTCTAGGCTGCTAAAAGCTTAGCTTGAATACTCCTCACTTTATCTTGAGCATCCTTCACTAAATCAACCCCCAAAGGTTTTACATCTCTAGCCTCAAACCATCCTATGGGTGATCTACATCCCCTCTCATAGAGTGCCTCAAATGGTGCCATATAAATACTGACGTGATAACTGTTATTATAAGAGAACTCACATAAAGGTATGAACTTATTCCAATGTCCTCCAAAGTCAATCACACATGCCCTCAACATGTCCTCTAACACTTGGATAGTTCTCTCCAATTGACCGTCCGTCTGTGGATGAAAAGCTGTATTAAAAGTGAGTTGTGTTCCTAATTCATCATGTAACTTCCTCCAAAACTTGGATGTGAATTGCGTACCACTATCTGAGATGATAGAAAAGGGCACCTCGTGCAGCCTTACTATCTCTTTTACATACACCTTAGCCAATTGCTACACATTGTAATCTATTCTGACTGGAATAAAATGGGCCGACTTAGTCAATCTGTCAACTACTACCCAAATAGAATCAAACTTTCCCAAAGTCTTGGGAAGACCAACTACGAAATCCATAGCTATCCTTTCCCACGTCTATTTTGAAATTTGCATTCTCTGAAGCAAACTTGCCGGCCTTTGATGCTCATATTTTACTTGTTGGCAATTTTGACACTTAGCCACAAACTCTGCTATATCCTTCTTCATGCCTGACCACCAATATAGTCGCTTCAAATCTCGGTCCATCTTGGTCACACCCAGATGAATGGAATACCGAGAACTATGGGATTCTGTCAATAACTTCTGAATCAAGTCACCCACTTTAGGAACACAAATCCTTCCTTTAAAGATGAGCACACCCCCCGCATCAAGAGTGATCACTTGTGCCTTGCCAGACGCTGTCTTCTTTCTAAGCTCATTCAAACTATCATCCTCAAACTATTTGACCTTGATCTCCTCAATGAATGTGGCCCTTACTTCAATCCTAGCTAACACCCCACCTTTCTTTGAGATATCCAACTGCATGAACTTAGACTCCAAGGTTTGAATTTCCTTAGCCAAAGGTCGCTTGGATGCACTCAAGCAAGCTAGACTACCCTTACTCACCGCCTTCTGACTTAGTGCGCCTGCCACTATATTAGCCTTACCCGGATGATATTAGATGGTTACATCACAATCCTTGAGTAACTCCATCCACCTTCGCTGTCTCAAATTCAGATCCTTTTGAGTGAACACATGCTGTCGACTATGATGATCAGTAAACACCTCACACTTGACACCATAGAGGTAATTTCACCAGATCTTAAGAGGAAACACTATTACTGTCAACTCTAAATCATGTGTTGGGTAATTCCTCTCATGCACGTTCAATTGTCATCATACATAAGCTATAACATTCTTATCCTGCATTAACATAACATCCAAACTCGAATGGGAAGCATTACAATAAATAATAAAATCCTTACCTTTCACCGGTAATGCTAGAATAGGTGTTGTGGTCAAAAGAGTCTTGAAAGCTCTCCTCAGTTTTTTTAGTCCATTTCAAAAGGTATCTCCTTTTTGGTCAACCTTGTCAAATGTGAGGCAATAGAAACAAACTTTTTCACAAATTAAAGAGAGTAGCTAGCGAGCCCCACAAAACTCCTAACTTCAGTAACAGAGCTAGGCTGAACCCAATTCTTAACCGCTTCGATCTCTTGAGGATCTACCATTACCCCTTCCCTTGAAACTGCATGCCCCAATAAGGCAACTGAAGTCAACCAAAATTCACACTTAGAAAATTTTGCATACAACTTTTGTTTCCCTAGAACACCCAATACAATACGAAGATGGTCGACATGCTTTTACTACTTTTCGAATAAACCAAAATAGCATCAATAAATACTATCACAAATGAATCAAGAAAGGGTTTGAACACACCATTCATCAAACTCATGAAAGCCGTAGGCGTATTCGTCAAACCAAACAACATTACTAAAAACTCATAGTGCCCATAGAGGGTCCTAAATGATGTCTTGGGTACATCCTCAGGCCTAATCTTTAACTGTTGGAAACCATACCTTAGATCAATCTTAGAGAAAACTAATGCACCTTGCAATGGATATTTGTTTTGAATGGTGTTAATTGCCGGTAATCTATGCACATCCTCATACTACCATCATTTTCTTTAAACAAACAAAATGGGAGCACCCCATGGGGATGCACTAGGGCGGATGAAACCCTTATCAAGAAGTTGTTGGATTTGAGCCTTAAGCTCTCTCAATTTCTACCAGAGCCATGCGATATGGAGGGATGGAAATGGGGCGAGTACCAGGTTCCAAATCAATGCAGAAATCTATATCTCTATTTGGAGGCATACCAAGTAAATCCATAGGAAACACTTTTCTAAATTCAGACACCGTAGGAATAGAGTCAATAGAGGGAGACTCAACCTCAACATCTCGAATATGAGCCAAATAAGCCAAACAACCCTGGCCCACTAATTTCCTATCTCGAATGGAGGATATGATCTTAGCTAGCTTAGGCTTGTACACCCCTTCCCACTCAAATTTTTCCCTGTTGGGGATCTCTAGAGTCACATATTTCATATTACAATTTAACACAACATAATAGGGGGACAACCAAGTCATGCCTAAGATTATATCAAAGTCTTTCATATCCAAAATCACCAAATCAGCCCAAGTCTGAAACCCATAAACAAGATAGGACAAGCACAATAGACATGGGTGACTATGGCAGACTCTTCAACTGGGGTAGAAACATGGATTGGGGAATTAACTACATCATAAATCATATAAAATCCCAAGACAAACTGAACGGGCACATAAGAATAAGTAGAACTCGAATCAAATAATACATTAGCCATCCGGTCACACATAAGAATAGTACATGTGATCACTATATTAGACGCCTCCGCCTCGGTTTTGATTGGAAAGGCATGACACTAAGCCCTATCGTTATGATGGGAGACTTCACTGCCTGGCTACACCGTACCTCTTCCTGCGTTACCATTTCCCCGACCTCCATGGCCTCGCTGATTTCCTCCTCGCTCACTTTGTGGACATCCTCGACCATTATTACCATTCCCCGTAGGTACAACAGTTCAAGTCTTCTGCTGTGCGGGATCAAACATGCGCGGGTGGGGACAATCTCTCCTCATATGCCCAGGTTCTCCACTATTATAACAAATGCGATCGAAAGATGACCTGCTACCCGTCGAAGGTGCGGCTCCTTACCTATCTCGAATAAATTTCAATGTGGAGTTCCCAAGTAATCACCTGTAGAAGCGGGTTTAACGAACCAAATTGGCCGGGTTGCAAGTGTAGGCCTCCCTGAACCTCTGGAGTAAGAACCCTGAAAGTTACCTATATTCTTAGCTTTCTTAGCCAAAGCCTTAGCCTGCCCATCACCTCTAACTCCTTCTACTTTTTTCACAAAATTAGTCACCTAATTGAATCTTTTTCCTGTAGAGGTCATATGAACAGACAATACGTGCAACTCAAAATTTAGTCCCTTAACAAATAGTCGGATCCTTTCTTCCTCATTAGTTACCAATTGTGTGGAATATCTATACAAAGCATGAAACTTAGCCTCATAAGCAGCCACAGACATACCAACTTGCTCCAACGCCATGAACTCATCCTTCTTACGATCTCTAAAAGTCCGGGGCACATACTTCTCCAAGAACAAAGAATGAAATTGGGTTCAAGTGAGTGGGGGTAAAGCTGAAGATCTGCACTCCACATAAGCTCTCTACCACTACTTAGCCTCACCTTGAAGTTGAAAAGTCACAAACTCTACTCCATGTTGATGGACAATTCCCAACTTATGAAGCCTCTCATAATAATCTAGAATGAACTCATAGGCGTCCTCACTCTCGGAACCATGGAACAAAGGCGGTTTCAATTTCAAGAACTTAGTCAACATCTCATGCTCATTATCGGTAATTACGGGACCCAACAAAGGACATGAAAATACATCAGTACCTACAGTTCCACCCACTTTAAGGACAGTGATAGTAATAAGGGGATTAGCGGAAGCTTGAGTTGCTTGAACTGCGGGAAGAATTCCAAGACCAACCAATCCTTTCAGGAAAGACATAATATGTTGAGCTAACAGTGGATCTAAGTGAGGAATACATGTAGTTTTAGCATACACCTCTCCGCTTGTCCAACATCCTAATCATTCTCAAGCTCAACATTCTCCTCTATCTCTTCATGCTACGTATGATAATTCTCATTACTGGGAGCATTCTCAATTGGAGCTCCATCCCTAGTAGGTGCTACCCATTCTCGGCCTTTGTCCCCTACTCTTCCTCTACCTCTGCCTCAACCACAACCTCTTGTTGTGGATTCCTCAGCTAGCTCATTGATAGGAGCTACGGGTCTGACACCATTGGACCTAGTGTTAACCATCTGCGGACAAAAGAGTGAATGAGATTACATACCAATTTGGATCACCGGATACCAATTGGAGCGAAGTTATAGCATGAAAGGAGACAGAAAAACAAAGATATTTCCTAAAGTCCTATAGCCTCTTAAAAAAAAGTACAAACGTCTTCATATTGTTCCGCAAGACTCTACTAGACTCATTTTGGTACATTGAAATCAATAAAACTAGGGCTCTGATACCAACTTTGTCACAATCCGAGCCGTCGTAATTGACACTCACACTAACCATTCGGTGAGAGAACCGTTACTACAACCCAACTAACCAAATTAATGAAAACTAAAGCATTTAAAGATACGAAAACATGTTTAAATATCTAAAGAAAAAATAAGGAGTTCCCATAAACTCTGAAAGTCTAATCAAAACAATTGTAGAAATAATGCCTAGAGTCTGAAAGTCAATGTACCAAAACATCTACTAAAGAAAAGTCTAAGAAAATGGGTGCAACTCCAAACTAAACATAAGAATAGCTAAAATACTAGTCTAAGTCCGAATAGAATGAACTAAACATAACGAGAACTCATGTAAGCCTAGAAGAACTGGCTCACCCTTGAATTCGATCCTCATCACTAATCTTCTAAACGAGGTCTGTCAGTACCCGCTTGAAGATGCCCTCTACTGAACAAAGAAAGATCAAGTACAGTATTAGTACACAACTAGAGTGTACTGGTAGGATCATATGGCTATCTCAATAAGTGAAACATATCCAAGTAACCAAAACATAATAATACAAGCATATACCGAACATATACAATATCAGCCATTATTTCAGGATCAATGTACAATTCCACATTCTCAATAATGCATCTATATGACAAGTGAATGGTCCTCTCATGGAACCCATAGTCAAATTGTTAGTGTACCGGTATGTGGTACCCGATCCAAGTTAGTGTGCCGGACGTGACACTCAATCACATACATGCGCCAAAACGTGGCACTCGATCCAAGTTAGTGTGTTGGAACGTAACACCCGATCTATTCAACAAGCCACAATCACAATCACAATGTACATTCTCATAATGATACAATCAAGTGTTGATTCATGGAATACAATCATTCATTCATACTCATTTGCATTAGGTGTTATCAATAGTGCCTCATCCGCATACATACATGTATTACAATGAAGCAATTGCTAACATACATCACATAAACAAGAAATCGAACAATTACCTACCTCAAACAAAGCTTGAACCCTCCTAAGAAACTTGATTCTTCCCTTTTCGAATTTTTTCCGCTTGTTCTTGGTCTACGAACAATCAATATAATGCAAGGATCAATTAACGAGGCTGATACGCTCAAATTACACCTCCCTACAGAAGTATAAGCGATCGTTATCAAGTAGAGAACCCAACTTATAGGTTGGGGTCGATCCCACGAGGAAAAATGGTGTAGACTTTCCTTTAACCAACAATTATATTCAATCAGTCAAATTACTTCCAGAAACAGGTAATTAAAGGGGGGATTTGTTTATATGAAACAAATAGTAAGAATTCAATAAGTAATCAGTAATCAAACTAAACTTAATTTTTGGTTGTTATCAAGATGAGAGAAATAACTAGGGTATACGTGTTCCCCACGAGCTCATAACGCAATAATCCTAGTAACAACAATCCTTTCCTAATTTATTACATGCAAAGTAATAAGTTATGTATCTCTAATCCTTGATCCGGCATCTAGAGAATTTCACCCTGCACCTTGATCCGGCTACGTGTGTATAATTTACTAACCCTTACCTTTACCTCATATTAGACATCATAATCGATGTTTGGCTTAGTTATTACTTCGCACCAATCGACACTAGCCTATTAGATAGTATAACGCTAAATCTATGTTGATAATTCTTTTCTTGTTGATTACCTCCTTGATTCGGCAAGTAGCAACAAGGCGAGTTCTAACGTGTGCACTCGTTAAAAAGACTTCTAAATGAAAGAATTATCAATGCATGCAAAACACTATTCAAGAATTGTCGAATTACTATTCATATTTTGTTAATTGCTCATGGTTTCCACAACCCTAGTTGTGGATTTAGTTACTCATATTAGTAAGAAAACAATTCATAATTTTAGATAAAGAAATCATGAACTTACGTAAAGAGAATAATAAACCCAGAATTTCAACTTGAGTTGCAAAGCCAAAATCTTCAAAACGAACTTGTAAAATTAATAATTGATAGAATTGTAATTAAATCTCCAAAGTCAGAAAGTAGAACTAAAACAATAATGTCTAACCCCCAAAACTGAGGTTTACATGCCCTATTTATAAAAAAAAAATCCTAATTTAAAAAGGAAACAAATTAAGGAAAGTCTGTTCAGGCACGCGTCTTCAATCCACGAGACTGACTTACGGACAGTCGATGGATCTACGGTCCGTAAGTCCCTTCCGTAAGCCAGGACTGAGAAAATATTTCAGCTCTCAAACATTAGCCTCTCTGAAGCTAACGACGGATGTGCAGTATGGACCGTAGATCGATCTACGGTCCGTCAATCCCCTCCGTAGCTCCATACTTAGAATCTTCAAAAATCAGGTACTGGAATCCTCGCAGTCTCCTTCTACAGTTTGATCAGTACGGTCCGTAGACCAATCTACGGACCGTCAATTTCCTCCGTGGTTCCACACTTAGTCAGATTTCCCTGATTTGTCATCTATCCCTTGGCTGCTGATCTACGGCCATCACCTACGGACCGTCAATGGACCTACGGTTCGTAGATCGTCTCCGTGAAAACCCTTTTTCTGCATTTTAGCTCAGTTGTCTCCATACTTCTGCACCTGAACATCTTTCCTACAAAAGCACAATAAAACACATAAAAACCAATACAAAAAGGCCCTAAACACATACAACTTGTAAGTGAAATGTATTAGAAATACCGTAAACTCACGGTATATCAACACCCTCAACTTAAATTCGTTGTTTGTCCTCAAGTGACGCAATACGACTCTAAACGACACTTGTATAGAAGCAAACATTTTAGGCCCAAGTAATCACATGGCTCTCTACCCCCCTCACTTTTTAGATGCAACTTTCGTTCTTTTAGACTCGACAAGCTAATTCATGCAGATCAAACTATGACACAGATCAACCAACTGACACACAACCTGCACCTTATCACTATCACCAAGGTACCAACTTTCTGATAATGTAGCTAGTGCCCTTACTTCAAACGAAATCCCTTTTTCTCAAAAATTGAATGTCATTTATGGTGTAAGGATTTATTCAACACTCACGCTTAGAAGTAATTTCAAATACAGTTAGTGCTTTATGCCATAAGCTTGCCCTTATTTTCACTACTTAGACTCTCCAGACTAGATTCTAGGATCACTATAGGACTTTATTGGCTTGTAACGTAGGCTCAAGGTCAGGTGTGGTACATTTGGGTACTGATTAGTGACTTTCTGCCCTCCTTGACATTACACTTTGGCTTTTAACCTCTTTTTGCCCTATTTCTGACATCCTACAGTTTTACTTTCTTTCGCTTGATTTTTTTCAACCAAGGATGTGACTTCAGAATTTGTAACTCTTTATTTCTCACATTCATCTTCTTTCTTTTTTTTTTATATATTTTTGACTTTCAACAAATCACATCCTTTCCACACGTTTTCTCTCTTCTTCACCTCACTCTTTTCATACCCATTTTTCTCTCAATATCCTCTTTCATAGCCATCCTCAACTTATGGATTTTTCATTTGTTGAGGTGCACAATACCCTATGTTGGGTCAGGGCCAAGATTGAAGTTACTTTTGCATTAGCCACCCTCAACTTAGGCTTTTGGCCTAAGTCGAAGTGCACATGTCCAAGGAGGGACCAGGGCTAACGTAGTAGATTATGGGAAGGTGAGTTTGGGGTTTTAGAAAGAAATGGTTTATTTTAGGCTCAAAGTTGGATCAAAGGGAATATTTATTTCATTTGGTTGAATCCTTCTAGGCAATTTGCTGACTTTTCAGAACAGTGGCCTATGATCACTTCCTAACCTCTAGATTGAATTGTCTTAGCAGGACTAATCGGGCAAGTTCTAGGTTTGCACAAAACTGTTTGAACACTTAACGATTCTCACCCACTCTTGGCACATAGTTTCATTATCAGATTATTAGATTACCTAGTTCAAGTTTCAGCTCAAGTCATGCCATCAAGTTGATTTATTATGTCATACTCAGAGTCAACACAATCAACTAATCATAGCTTACAACATCTAGCATACATCCCAAAATTTGACGGGTATCATTTTTATAAGCCATCATGTTTCATTCTGTATCATGCTTCTACACATACAATCCTAAGACATGCCGGTTCAACAAAAATTAAACAGTCCTTTAGGAAAAAAGAATACAAGCAAGAAAACCCCAAGGGAGGATTCATGAGTTGGGTTATTCAAATTTCACTATTCAGATTTCACCCTATCACTCACAATCCATTTACCCCACCCCCAACAAAAATAGATGCAGTTGTCCCCAACGCATATAGAAATATTAAAAGAAAATGGATTGGGTGGAGCAAACCTGTGGCGCAAAGCGCCGGCGAATCATCAACAAGAAGGGAGGTCCGGTTGCCCGAAACCTGCTGGAACGCCAGTGGGCATCACCCTCAGTAGTGCCTAGATCATCAGTCATAGCACCCTCAGTAGTGCTCTCTCTCAATCTCTCTGCATCTCCCGAAACCGGATGGGCCGCTACAACTGGGGCAGAGCTCGACGCCCCTGCAGCTCGCTCACGCTCCCTCTGCTGGCGCAACTCTTGATCAACTATCGACGCCCTTCTAGCCGCCTTTTCCTGCCTACACTATTTCTTGAGGGCTTTCTCCTCCTCAGTGCGATGAGAGCGGTGCCGCTTGCCTTTGTTCTGTGTGAGTGCAAGTCCTTCCTCTGCGGTCCTACTGAATAGGGAATCTAGCACTGTATCATCAGCTAGTGCAGTGGGGGCAACCTGAGGCTCAACTAAAGGTGCATCAAGAATGGTCTCCACGTCAGATCGGAGGCTAGCTATGTCAGCCTGCAAAGTAGATAGATCTATGGACGGGGCTGGTCGCTCAAGGACTCTCAGTTCGAAGGCATCTAAACGGTTATTAACAGCCTGGAGCTTCCGGTCCATCATCCCCTCCATCAAGCGCTCCACCCTAGCCTCGGACTCGGCGATTGATTTTTGCATCCACGGCTGGATATGGTGTAGCAGTGTGGCCATCTGAGCCTCTAACTTCTGTACTCTGGCCAAAGAGACAATAGCAGCGCCCAACTGCGGTGTGGACCGGGAAGAGCTAGGGGCCATACTAGCTGCCTGAGAGGAGGAGCCTGGGACAGTGTCAGTGTGATCAAGGGCGTTGAGGTCATCGACCTGTGCCTGCCCCACTGTGTCTGCAAGGTCGGTACCCAAAGGAGGTACCTCAACCTGAGGCTCTCTGCGAGGTGCTGCTACATTTGCCTTATCTCGAATGAGGCCGATGTCCAATGCTCCTGTAGGGTGGACTAGCCTGTCACAATGCCAGATCGGCACTCCAGAGTCCTTGCATAACTGAAAAGTTAGGCATGGAAAGGGGTAAGTAGTGGAGGTCCTGAATGCCCTCTCGTGTATCTCTGCCAGCAACATGCGGGCAAAATCGATCTCCACCCCTGCTACCAACGCCACAACCATGACTGCTCTGTCCCACGTGACATGATTAGCAGCTTTTGTCGGCGACACCTTGTTACGCACCAGCAGCCAGAAGAACTTGGCCACAAAAGTTAATGTCGCCTTCCGGATGCCCAAACGTGGAGTAGCGACCCATTCCAATGTATCTGGCCAACCAAAGTATCACAGCCTCTCGCTGCTCAGAATTTCTCTGGAAAGCACCACTCTGCACAATATCCTATCTGTAGTCAAACTCCACTGTATTGAGAGACCAAGAGTGACCCGTAATAGGACCATAGAGAAATCGTCTGATCGTGGCAGGGGATATGTCCACCGGGCACCCTCGAAGCAATGTGGAAGTGAGCGGATCCTGAGCTAGGGGCTTCGACTGCTCAGAAATGGAGCCCCGGAGAGTGGCTGCATAGGAAGCATAGAACTCCCGCACAATCTCCTCGCTGTACGTCCCTGGGTCTCGAGCCATCCAGTCACACTTGTGAAGGTTGAACAGCCGGTGAATGTCTGGAACAATGTGCAAGCTCCTTGTGAGAACTCTCCACTCTTCTGTGATCAGTCGGGCCATTTTCTGTTTGTCATTTACCATATTTGCATCTCGATAAATTTGCCATTGGCCCTCCACACACCACCTATTTGGTTCGCCGGCTATAGGAGTGGGGGCATCATTTGGTGGTGCGGGTATGGGCTCCGAACTAGTAGCCTCGTCAGATGAGGCTGCTTGGTCATTTTCTCCAGACCCGGTGGAAGATTTGGCATTGGACCCTGTAGCCTGGGCAGACTCGGATCGTGAAGAGTGGGCAGACTTGGAGCCTGAAGCATGGTCAGATTCAGATCCCAACATAGACTCCTCTGAACTGGAAGCAGCCCCAGTTGGTGACCCGATCAGTGTGTGCTCCTTATCAGACTGGGAGATAGTGACTACGTCGGGAAGCACCTTCGGGGTGTGCCTCTGGCGCGAGAAGTCCTTGTGTTGAGAGGCACGTATGCTGGGTCAGTGTCGGTGTTTGTGTCCTCGTCAATCAACCGAAAACTAGGGGCAACAGATTTGGACTTGCCCCTTTGGAGTAGGTGACCATCTTCTTAGGTGCCATTGTACCTGCGGGAACGATATTAGTACCCAAAACTAACCAAAACTATACTAAGAAAAAGGAAAAAATTATAAACGAACAATAACAAAGTCTCAAAATAATTTGCAGACACAGGCTACAGTGGTCATCCATGGAGGGTACCTACGATCCGTAGACTGATCTACGGTCCGTGAGACTCTGCCGTAGATCAGGGGACCAAAAATATAGGTTGCAGCTGGGAACCACGGATGTGCAGAACGGTCCGTAGATTGATCTACAGACCGTAGTCCACGTCCGTGGTTCTACACTTAGGTAATTTTGCGTGTGCATCCTGTGACGAACCTCATCTATGGTCCGTAGATGGATCTACGGTCCGTAGATGAGGTATCGTGGATGCCATTTGTGCCCAGTTTTTAGCCCTATATTACTAATTAGACATATATGGTCCTAAATTTCAACATTAACAAGCCTCATCATGCATTTCAACACTCAATTATGCTAGTTCTTCATTCTTACGATTCCGATCGATTATTTTAACACATAATTTAGACAAGTTTTGGAACCCTAAGTCGAAACTTACATAAAGGCTTACAATCACAAACAATTAAACTACACAATCACTATCTATCATTCCAAGGGTATTGTAAATTGTAGATTTATCATGTAATTACATCAAACAATAACCCTAAGTTAAGACCAAACTCCCTACTTCCTACATTCAGGCTATGAATCAAAATTCAAAGTGAGGGGAAAGTTCATTACCTTACAAGTGACGAGGAGTGGGGGATTGTGTGACGACACTTGTTAGCAAGCCAATTGAAACATGGCTTTGCTACTAACCGAACACCGAACCTTAAAGGGTAAAAAATGGAATAGGGAGTAATTGAATTTGAAGGGATTTTGGGAATATATGGAAGGGAGTGGTTTATATGGTAGTTATAGAGTGAATTAAGGAGTTAAAAAGGTGAGGGAAACGGTTTTGGGAGTAAATGGAGGGAATGAGAATGATTTAAAACAAGGGGTTATTTAAAAAGGGGGTCCGGGTCGGGTCATACAGCCTTAGGGCTTGGACTCACGAGACCCCGTCTACGGTTCGTAAGTCGATCTACGGTCCGTAGATCAGGGCTGTAGATCACTACTATAGTTAGAAAAATTTAAGGACTTACCTTGGATCTACGGACACCATTGACGGTCCGTGGATCAATCGACGGACCGTCGATGGTATCCATAGACCTCTGCACCAGACCAATTTCTACAGATTCTTTATGTGATGTACTTGCACATGTAGCAACCAATAAGCTATTATTTTTTAAAATATTTTCTTGACACTTTTTAGACACGGACCCTATACTAATTGTAGCCAACACTAAGAACTAAATTAATACAAAGACGCAAGTAATCAAAGAAAACTAAACTACTAATTGGAAAACAGAACCCTATCGTTGGCTAGATTATACATCTTGGGTTGCCTCCCAAGCAGCGCTTGATTTAACATCGCGGCACGACGCAGGTGTCTTGATTACTCAAACTTCATCAAGATTGTAGGCCTCAATCACTTCTTGCACAGTTTCAGCATTGCCCAGATAGATCTTGATCCTTTGCCCGTTCACCACGTACCTTGTTCCATCACTTTTTTCAAGCTCGACTGCTCCATGCGAGAGCACTTTAGTGAGTAAAAATGGTCCGGTCCACTTGGACTTGAGTTTGCCTGGAAACAGGCGCAGCCTAGAGTTGAAGTTGGCAAAGACAAGATCACCAACCACCAATTCTCGCTTTTCAATTCTTTAGTCATGATACCTCTTCATCTTCTGTTTGTACAAGGCTAAACTTTCATAAGCTTGTAGGCGAAACTCATCGAGCATATTCAAGTCATTCATCCTTTGGTTAGATGCGGCGCTCCAATCCAAATTTAATTTCTTTATTGCCCATATAGCCTTATGCTCTAGCTCTACTGGTAAATGACAAGACTTCCTGTATACAAGTTGGTACAGAGACATACCTATGGGGGTTTTGTATGTAGTGCGATATGCCCATAGAGCATCATCAAGCTTCCTTGACCAATCCGTTCTATTGGCATTTATAGTCTTTGCCAATATCTGTTTGATCTCTCTGTTGGATACTTCAACTTGACCGCTAGTCTGTGGATGGTAAGGAGTGGCTACATTGTGACGGACACCATATTTCTCAAGTAGTACCTTGAATAGCTTATTACAGAAGTGAGAACCTCCATCGCTAATTATGGCCCTCGGTGTACCAAATCTGGAGAAGATATTCTTTTTCAAGAATGCGGTGACACTTTTACCTTCATTGTTGGGGAGTGCAACTGCTTCCACCCATTTCGATACATAATCAACCGCGACAAGAATATACTTCATCCCATATGAACTCACAAATGGACCCATAAAATTAATGCCCCATACATCAAATAACTCTATCACTAATATAGGATTTATTGGGAGCTCTTGCCTCTTTGAAATCCCTCTTTCTCTTTGGCAACGATCACAAGATTTGGCGAAATCGTGAGCATCTTGGTGAATGGTAGGCCAGTAGTACCCACACTGCAAAATCTTATGTGCAGTTTGAATGCCACTATGATGCCCACCAACAGGTGATGAATGGCATGCTTCAAGTACACTCAACATCTCAACCTCAGGCACACATCGACGAATAATCCCATCAGCACAACTACGATACAAGTAAGGTTCATCCCAAAAAAATCTCTTCACATCATGCATAAATCTTTTTGTTTGGTGAAAAGACAAATCGGGGGGCACAATATCGCTTGCCAAATAATTAGCAAAGTCAGCGAACCAAGGAATCAAATCATGAGAAGCAGCCAATACCTTTTCATCTGGAAAAACATCATTGATTTCAGCCCTATCTCCAAGTTGTAGCATAGCCTCTTCCTCTAATCTGGACAAGTGGTTGGCGACTTGATTTTCGGTCCCCTTTCTATCCTTTACTATAAAGTCAAACTCTTGCAGTAGTAATACTCATCTAATCAATCTCGGTTTTGCATCCTTTTTCTCCATCAAATACCTCAATGAAGAATGGTCAGTATGCACTATGACCTTAGTACCAAGCAAGTATGATCAAAATTTCTCGAACGCAAAAACCACCGCAAGAAGTTTTTGTTTTGTCATAGTATAGTTCTTCTGAGCCATATTTAGAGCTTTACTGGCATAGTAAATAGGGTAAAGAATTTTCTCTCGCCTTTGACCCAATACTACACCAAGCGCCAGTCCACTTGCATCGCACATTACCTCAAACGATTGCCCCTAATCCGGTGAAATAATGATTGGTGCTGTAACCAACTTTTTCTTCAACTCTTCAAATGCTCTAAGACAGTCATCATCAAAATAGAACTTCCACTCCTTCTCGAGTCCTTCTTGAGCAATTTGTACAACGGATGTGCAATTTTGGAGAAATCTTTGATGAATCTTCTATAAAAACCTGCATGCCCAAGAAAACTTCTAACACCTTTTACAGAGATAGGTGGTGGAAGCTTTTTTATTACCTCAACTTTAGCTTTATCAATCTCAATACCTTTCTCAGAATTGCGATGACCGAACACTATACCTTCTTTCACCATGAAATGACACTTCTCCCAATTCAGCACTAAGTTGCAGTCTTCACATCTTTTAAGCACCTCGGCCAGATTATCTAGACAATGGTCAAACAAAATCACCTACAACTGAAAAATCATCCATGAACACCTCAATAGCATCCTCCACCATATTTGAAAATATCGACATCATGCACCGCTGGAAGGTTGCTGGAGCATTGCACAACCCAAAAGGCATCCGTTTAAAAGCAAAAGTCCTATATGAATAAGTGAAGGTGGTCTTCTCTTGGTCTTCTGGAGCTATAGAAATTTGATTGTAGCCAGAATACCCATCAAGAAAACAATACCAACCCTTTCCTGCAAGTCTATCTAACATCTGGTCCATGAATGGCATGGGAAAGTGATCCTTTTCAGTCCATGCATTCAACTTTCGATAATCCATGCAAACTCTCCATCCAGTAACGGGCCTCATTGGAACAAGCTCATTTTTTTCATTTGGAACCACAGTCATATCTCTCTTCTTAGGCACACACTTTGCCTGGGACATACCCAACTACAATCCGCAATGGGATAGATGACTCGCATCCAGCCACTTTATGATCTCCTTTTTAACTACCTCTTGCATAGGTGGATTTAATCTTCTCCGGTGCTCAATCTTTTGGGCTTATGCTCTGGCATGAGTTGGATTTTGTGAGAGCAAATACCGGGGGGAATCCCAATAATATCTGCAATAGTTCACCCAATAGCTCGCTTGAACCTCTTTAATACAGTCACCAAACACTCTTCTTGCCTTGAATTCAAATCTGCTGCAATGATGACCGGCAAAGTATTCTCTTCGCCTAAGTATACATACCTTAAGTGCGGTGGTAGAGCCTTAAGCTCCAATTTCGGTGCTTCCTCAAAAGATGGTCTAGTTGGTGAGGAATCACGATTCTTCATGTCTAGCTCATATTTCTTTGGTTTGGACTGGTATTCATGCTTATCAAGTGCGGCTACCAACTCATTATACTCTTCAATACCATCACCATCAAAATCCATCATGACCGCTGCTAGTGCCTCAACACCTAGTCGCTCTTCATTCTGTACTTCTGACCCACTCTCCACTCTATAGGTGATAGCAGATAGTGTCTGGAACTCACCATTCTGCTTCATGGACCTACAGATATTGAAAGTTGCTTCTTCATTGTTCAATCTGAACTTCATCTATCCCTTTTCCATATCAACCAACGCACACCCTGTAGCAAGAAATGGTCTCCCAAGGATGATGGGGACCTCAAAATCAACCTCACAGCCAAGAATCACAAAATTCGCTGGAAAGATGAAAGACTCCACTTTCACTAGCACATCATAGAGCACACCTATGGGCCTCTTCACAGTCCGATCAACCATTTGTAACCGCATTGCAGTGGGCTTTGGAGAGATCTTGTAGCAATAGCACTACAATGCTGCAATCTGTCGTCATCTTCAAAACTCACAGACCTTTTCTTTGTCACCATATCTTTCATAAACTTGGCATACCCAGGCATTTGCTCTAATGCTTCTATCAAAGGGACATTGATAGAAAGCTGCTTCAACATAGTGATAAACCTGCGATATTTACCATCTTCAGTCTTCTTTATTAACTTATGTGGGAAAGGTGGTGGCGGTCTAGGTATGGGGACCACTTTCTGAGGTATCTCAGCTTCTTGTTCTGTCGCAGTCTTAGACTCCTCTCTAACTTTCACCGCATCATCTTCTTTTCTAATCTCAGTATCCACCACAGACGGCATAGGTGGATCTACGGTTTGCTTACCTCGAGTAGTGATTGCCATACAATGACCATCATTCTTGGGATTCTGGATGGTGTTGCTAGGAAGAGTGCCAGGTTGACGTGGGTTCACTATAGTAGACAACTGAGTCATCTGCTGCTCTAGATGCTTCATTGACACTGCATGGGCATCAACCTTTTAACCAATGCCAGATAAGTCGTTTCTCATCTCCTTCACATTCTCATCAGTTGCATCAAACCTTCTCATCATCTTCTCCATCATATCTTCAATCCGCGCCAAATTACCTCCAGCTTCCTTAGCACCAGATTCCCAATTTTGAGGGGGAACATAGGGTCCAACCCGATCATTTTTGTTGCCATAATTGTCCCGGTTATAGTTGTTGTCGCGATTGAAGTTTCCATCCCGAACATAGTGACCCTCTCAATTGTAATTTCCATAGTTCCGACCTTGGTTTCCTTGACCTTGGCGCCAATTTTCTGTGTTAGATCCTTGGGCATTTGGTTGGAAACCCCCCGTCTGATCATTCACCGCATAAGTGTCCTCTTCATAGTAACACTCCTCAACTGGTGGTGGAGTTCTTGTTAAGTAGTTCACAACATTTACCTTTTCTACTCCTCCGCTCACATGCTTCAGTACCAACCCCAACTCTGTCCTCATCTGAGCCATCTCCTCACGAATATCATCTGCAGAGTTGACAGTTGCATTATGAATGGCAAATGTGTTTCTCCCAGTATCTGCTCTCCTAGTGCTTCATGCTTTATTGTTGCGAGAGATCCTCTCTAATTTTTCAGAAATCTGTGCATATGTACAGTCACCATATGAACCCCCAACAATAGTATCAAGGACTGCTTTATTGTTATCATCCTGCCCTCGATAAAAGTATTCCTTCAGCGACTCATCATCAATACGGTGATTTGGAACACTTCTTACGAATGCAGTGAATCTGTCCCAAGAGCTGCTTATAGACTCTCCAGGTAATGCTACAAAATTGTTGACCCTGTCTTTGTGATTAAGCTTCTTGGGCACTGGATAGTACTTCGCTTTGAACACCTCAGCCAATTAGTCCCATGTAAATATTGAGTTATAAGGAAGCTCAGCGAACCATACTGCCGCATCGCTTGTGAGTGACAGAGGAAACACTCGTAATCCATTGACGTCCATATCCAGGTCTGGTCTACCTACATAACTCTTGCAAATTACCCTTAGCTTGGCTATGTGAGCATGTGGGTCCTCCGATGGCAATCCTGAGAATAAGCCTCTTGCTGTAAGCATTTGCATCAAACTGCTAGTCACCACAAATGTGTGCCCTGGAGGTAAAGGAGGTAGGACAATGGGTCCATCAGAGTTTTCTATGTTTAAGTTGCCCCGATAGTTGTCATATTATCGTGGGCCTAGTGGATCTTGCGCCCTCAGTGGATCTCCCAATCGATTTTTAGCTGGAGCCTGGTTGTCCCCACCTACTACCCTCTGCTGTTGTAATTCATCTGCATCGTCCAGATTTCCTCCGATAGGATTAATTTGACCTCTTGGGTTATTCATTCTTTGTAAAGTGCGATTTAGCTCTGGATCGTAAGGAGTGATTGGTTCACCTTGACTCCGTGTACTTGGCATACACTAGAGTTAGAACCTGAGAGAGACAAAAACAAAGAGAAAAAGTAAAATACGAAAATATTTGACTAACGTTCAATAATGTAGTTAAAATAAATCTAAAAGTCAAAATTCCCCGGCAGCGGCGCCAAAATTTGATACGCTCAAATTACACCTCCCTACAGAAGTATAAGCGATCGCTATCAAGTAGAGAACCCAACTTGTAGGTTGGGGTCGATCCCACAAGGAAAAATGGTTTAGACTTTACTTTAACCAACAATTATAATCAATCAATCAAATTACTTCCAGAAACAGGTAATTAAAGGGGGGGTTTGTTTATATGAAACAAATAGTAAGAATTCAATAAGTAATCAGTAATCAAACTAAACTTAATTTTTGGTTGTTATCAAGATGAGATAAATAACTAGGGTATACGTGTTCCCCACAAGCTCATAACGCAATAATCCTAGTAACAACAATCCTTTCCTAGTGTATTACATGCAAAGTGATAAGTTATGTATCTCTAAATCCTTGATCCGACATCTAGAGAATTTCACCCCGCACCTTGATCCGGCCACGTTTGTATAATTTACTAACCCTTACCTTTACCTCATATTAGACATCATAATCGATGTTTGGCTTAGTTATTACTTCGCACCAATCGACACTAGCCTATTAGATAGTATAACACTAAATCTATGTTGATAATTCTTTTCTTGTTGATTACCTCCTTGATCCGGCAAGTAGCAACAAGGCGAGTTCTAACGCGTGCACTCGTTAAAAAGATTTCTAAACGAAAGAATTATCAATGCATGCAAAAAACTATTCAAGAATTGCCTAATTACTATTCATATTTTGTTAATCTCTCATGGTTCCCACAACCTTAGTTGTGGATTTAGTTACTCATATTAGCAAGAACACAATTTATAATTTTATAAAGAAATCATGAACTTACACAAAGAGAATAATAAACCCAGAAATTCAACTTGAGTTGCAAAGCCAAAAATCTTCAAAACGAACTTGTAAAATTAATAATTGCCAAGATTGTAATTTAATCTCCAAAGTCACAAAATAGAACTAGAATAATAATGTCTAACCCCAAAAACGAGTTTACATGTCTTTTTTATAGAAAAACAAATCCTAATTTAAAAAGGAAACGATTTAAGGAAAGTCTGTTCAGGTACGCGTCTTCGATCCACGAGACTGACTTATGGACCGTCGATGGATCTACGGTCCGTAAGTCCCTTCCGTCAGCCAGGACTTAGAAAATATTTTGGCATCCAAAACTCAGCCTCTCTGAAGCAAACGATGGACTTGCAGTACGGACCGTAGATCAATCTACGGTCCGTCAATCCCCTCCGTAGCTCCATACTTAGAATCTTCAAAAATCAGGTACTGGAACCCTCGTAGTCTCCTTCTACGGTTTGATCAGTACGGTCCATAGACCAATCTACGGACCGTCAATTTTCTCCGTGGTTTCACACTTAGTCAGATTTCCCTGATTTGTCATTTATCCCTTGGCTGCTGATCTACGGCCATCACTTACAGACCGTCAGTGGACCTACGGTCCGTAGATCGTCTCCGTGAAAGCCCTTTTTCTGCATTTTAGCTCAGTTGTCTCCATACTTCTGCACCTGAACATCTTTCCTGCAAAAGTACAATAAAACACATAAAAACCAATACAAAAAGGCCCTAGACACACACAACTTGTAAGTGAAATGTATTAGAAATACCGTAAACTCACGGTATATCAGAGGCCTAATTACCTAAATTACAATCAAAATCATCAACCTTAGGCCAAACCCGTGATCCTAATATGCAGCTAGGGCTTTTTTCCACCATCCAAAATAGTTCCAAAATCCTTCTCCAATAATAATTACACATGAATTTACATTCTATGGATCGAAAAATAGATTCGAGGAGTGAAAACATTACTTTTAGCTTCAAGAATGGTGAAAAATGGTCAAGAAATTGCCCTTGTTCGTCTCCTAACTCTTAAGAACGTGGTTTATAGAATAATGGCATTTTTGGGGTTTATTTTTGACTTAATTTGCGATTGGCCTGCTATGCCGACCCTATCCCACCCTGGCAGCTTGCACGGAAACAGTGAGTCGAATTAAGAGTACCAACCTCCAATTTCATAACACACCTTCAACCCATGACACTTAGAAACTACTCGTTCACGCTAAGATCAGTTTTGACAGTTCTACTCTCTCGAATTCATTTTCATAAAGTCGTACGAGCTCCTTTACATCTTAGATATCCACTTATGAAATCAAATTCATTATTAGATCTCTCATTTGATATCAGATTTCCCTAGATCTCACTAACTCCGATTTCATCCAAATCTGGACTAGGTTAGGAATTCTCAAGTTACTACAAAAAAGTTTTTTGGCCCAAAATTTGCCCCGTTGGCTTGTCTATAATGACGGGAATGTGTCATTACACGTAGGTTGGACGATGACCCTTTCTATTAAGTCATTGGTAGAGGATTGCGAGTCGACTTTTGGGACACAAATCCTACGGATCCGATCGACAGACAGTAAGAACAACTATCGACCGTCGTTAAGACCCATAAATGGACTTTTGAGCCTTAAAAATTCAATATCAATTCTATGGATGGGATCTACTGTCAATTATCAAACCACGAACAGTTGATAGTTCCGTCGACAGTTTTTATAAGCTTTTAAAGAGGGGTATTTTAGTCCTTTTCCACTCTTCTAAGTCTAAACCACATCCCCTTTTGACCTAATTAAGGATATAAACAATATTAAAACATTATTTTACCTTCTTTAATACTTCAAAGACTTAGAGCAAGGATTCAAGATGAGAAAAACATGGGT
This sequence comes from Solanum commersonii, assembly GCA_029007595.1. Lineage (NCBI taxonomy): Eukaryota > Viridiplantae > Streptophyta > Magnoliopsida > Solanales > Solanaceae > Solanum > Solanum commersonii. Next base: position 1,084,021 of record JAJTWQ010000007.1, read on the forward strand.
TTTCAAGCATTCTTCAAATTTTATCTATTTTGCCAAAACTTTGTTCTTCCCAGGTATGTAAGGTTATCATAGTGTTGGACTAGTTCGTCCTCACACCCTATATGTACTTTCAAATCAGTAAAAGAGTAATCTGGGGTTTTATCCTTAGATTTTAGTAATCTTGAGATGAGTTGATGTTGAGTTTTGAATTCTTGAGTTGTTGGTTATTAAATTCCTATTCCAAATTATTGAATTGTCATACAATGTGAATTGTGATTATTGAATTGATTGTTCATGGCTGTTTTTCAGCATGAACCCTATTTTGAGTATTCAATGAATTCATATTGTGAATCTTTTGAATAAAACATTATTGTTTAAACTAAGTTTTGAGAAAGTAAAGAACAGTTTGAGAAAGAGTATAAGGGAACTAAGTATTTCCCAAATGTTTCATTCTTACATAAAGAAAAAGAGTAAACTTTTTGAGAAAAGTTATCAGTGTTTTTAGATTGATTAATTACAGAGAAATTACCTCTTAAATAGACCTCTTTTGAATAATTATCTCAACCCAGAATGTATTTTTACGTTAAGCAAAGAGAAAACCTCATTTTCTTAATGAACTATGAGCTTTAGAGACAGTTCAGAGTAGTTACCTCTTTTAAGAAGATAGTTTGAGCAATGATCTCAGACCAAAGAAAAACTAATGTTTTTATTCATTTGAGCTGCAATATATATTATTGAGAGTAGTGTTGATCACTGATATGGGGGAGAGTTCAAACAAATCACAACCCCCATAAACCATCCCTTGCCCACATGGATGCATGATCATACTTTTTAGATGAATCCTTAGTGTCTTCGGGCAAAGCTTAGTGGATCCATTTAGTTGAGGGGCTCTATATCCCGGTACAATATATGATAGTTCTGGCAGTGTGGATTAGACGTTGTATCATCACTTAGCTCATAATGATAGTTGTCAGTTAGAGAATCTCCCAATAGAGTTCAAGTGTATTTTTATATGTCACTTATTATGTTAAATTTCAGAGAGGAGTAAGTATATTTGTAAAGCTTAAATGATTTTATTCGTTTAATTCTGTACATTCAGTTGAGTTTATGATATACCTATTGTAGTCCTTTCTTTGAGTTATGTCGCTTCAGCTATATTACATACTTGTACATTCAAATGTACTGATGTCATTCAACCTGCATCCTTTTATGATTTAGATACAAGTGTTCAGGATCATCAATAGGCACTTCATTGAGATCACTCTACACTCTAGTTAGCTTTTGGTGAGCCTCCTTGTATTCAAAAGGACTTCACATATACTTTCAGTTAGTTGTTTTGAGGCATCATGGGTCTTGTCCCGACATCTATCTTAAACATTAGAGGCTTCATAGATAGATAGACTTGAGGAGTCTTTCAGTATGTACTTTTTCTTGACACATTTTTGCAAACTATTATACTTGTACTGTTGAGTATTTTACAAGCAGTTTGAGTTGAGTATTTACTTTGACTTTAACTGTTCAAAAATTTATTTTTAAGCCTTTTATCGCTTGAGTAAGTCTTTCACTAAGTAGTCAGTCATGCCAAGGGTTTGGTTGGGGACAAGTAATGACTCTCGAGTGTCGGCCACGTCCAGGTGTAGGCTCGAGGCGTGACAATACTATAATTTAATTTTTGCTAAATAAAGGGAATCATATATCTAATCAAAATAAAATAAATTATATGGAGTAATAGTAATTGAAATTAAAACAATACTTTAATGAACCTTCAAAATATTTGGAAACCTATCAAACTTTTATACTAATATGATCATCTCCCTTGATGAATCTTCCAAGATAACTAAAATTCCTTCTCCATATTGATGAACTTCTACCAAACTATGAATTGTGAACATCTCTATGATGAATCTTTGAAGAAGATGTTTATGATCTTTATCAAAGTGAAGATCATATCATGACATTACGTACATGATTGATGAAAAAGATGAAGATAAAAACTATACTAATAAAAAAAAATGAAAGAATAAGAAAATGGAAATGAACATTTAGCATCTCCATAGATGATTAGTATTTATAGGATGGATAAACCATAATAATAGTTAGAAAGAAGTTGAAGAGACATATCATTTAAGTAGAGAATGTTAACCGATAACGCTCAACTACACTTCATCCGATTCTAAGTGTAGGCGGTTGCTAACAAGTATAAACCCAACTAAGAGTTGGGTCGATCCCACAGGGAGTGATACGGTAAAAAATTCAATTATGAAGTAAAATGGTGTTCTAATCATTTGTAGATGTAGACATTTTTGCAACAAGAAAGTAAATGACAAGGGTTTAACAATTAATGTCATATGGGGGATTTGTGTAAACAATTAACAACTACATATAACAGGGAGTAAGCAAGTAGAAAGGTTTTTTTTGGGAGTGTGATAAATTGAATGCCAAATTCGCTAAATATGTGATTATTATTTACTAAAAATCGTTGAACCTCAGTGGGTAGGCTAGGATTTAGGTGCAATATCCATTTCTTAATCAGCTATCACGAATCATGTGAGTTGTTTTGAACCTCAACAAGAAACACACAACTTAGCAGCCAATACCTTAATCAATATACTTTGTCAAGCTAGATTTGCAGGATTGCATTTAGACCCACTTTCTCAAGCTAAATTTGCAACAACACAATCACTGCAATCATCAACCAATAGTTTCAACCCTAATACTCCTTTCTCAAGCAACTTAGAGCACCAAGCTAGAATTGCATTTGCAACTACAATTCATCAATTAAATTTCAAACTATTAATTGAACCCTCTTCAAATCAGCAATAAAATTAGTAAATATTAACACCCATAAGCTAATTGAAACATTCAACTATATAATCACACCCCCAAGAATGGGGGTTTTAGCCAAACATAATACAGAACAAGAAATCATTACCAACTATGTTTTCCATCAGATTGGGTAACAATCCACAAGTCTCCAAATGCTCAAGTGGAAGCTAAAAGTCAAACAAACCCTAAATCTCTACTCAAAAAGTGTAAGAACAATGTTGAGTATGTTTAGGATCAAAACCCAGAACTGGACAATGTTGGAACCACTTTTCTTCTTTCAAAAATTGCATTTATACGTTCTCAAAATTTCAGCCTTGGAGTTATTCGGCGAAGTAAGTCAGGCTCGCTAACATGATCGGTGATCCGCCGAGTGTCCTCTTCTCGCCCTTTTTGGCTTGTCTTTCAACCCATTGCTTTGTAACTTTTGGCGATATAGGTTGGGCTCGCCGACCTAGTCAGTGACACACTAAATTCTCCTATTCTCGCCTTCTTGACATGGCTTTGCACCATCTCTTCTTTGTAAATTTGGACGAGTTAAATTGACATGGACGAATACTTCAGCAATTTGCCAAAATGCTCATCCTAGCGCCAAGTTGGTTTTGTCCATGGGATGACCTGTTGGATCTGAAGGTCCACTCGGTGACTCGCGGAGTGGCTTTGCCGAGTACCAGCCTTGATTTCCTTCAACTTCTTCAGCTTTTTCACTTATTTTTTCCCCATAATGTCCTTGCCTTGCTCTTTTGCCTTTATTGCTAAAAATTAACATTTTAACATCCGTTCAAAGAATAAAAATAGGCATTGAGGACATTAATTCCTTAGATATTAAGATCTAAATGAGTCGAAATCCCTGACTCATCAACACCCTCAACTTAAACTTTTTCTTGTCCTTAAGTAAAGCATGATATCAATCAATTCAATAGAGATGTCTACAAATAATTCCACTTGAGACTAACATGAATGCACACGAGGTTCAACCTACCCATGCAATGTTAAATTGCGTACTACAAGTTTCAAACTGTGACTAGTCATTATCAAGTAGATGTCAAGCTCACATTGCTTGCTTCAAAGGCAAATTGAAACACAATAAAATTATTCGAATGCCCTCAAATCAAGAATGATTCCATTCCCACACAAAGCTCATCAAAATTTAATAATTAAGGAATCAAAATCAACTCTCACACTATCAAAGATAAACACATGCATGATTATACCCATAGGTTTGCCTGTATTTTCCAATCAACATGAAATTCAGCTCAATCAAGACCACTAAGGTTTTTCAAGGCTTCTAACGGGGCTGATGGTAAATGTATGATCATTTTTGCTTAGTGACTTCTACCTTCATCAAACATGGATTTCATTCCACTTCTTTTTCTTGTCTTTCACTCTTTTTGATTTTCACACTCTACCCTAAGTTCATTCAAGTAGAGAGATTCTTATATGACTCATTGGACACCCCTTTCTTTTATCCATGCACAAGTTTCATTGCAATATTCTTTTTCAATCATTTTCTTCTTGTGTTTTTTATATGGAGGGGTTCTATCTCTTTCAACGCAATCCTCAAGGATTATTTTCATAAAGTTATTGCTCATTTTCTCCTCTCAATTTTCACCACACCCCCAACTTAGGCTTTTGACCTAAGTTGGCTAATCAAACAGACCAATGCTTCATGAAGATTTTAGGTGGGGAGGAGATATGACAAATGTGTTCATGTTTCATTCAAAGAAAAGGTTAGGCTCAAATGGTGCCAAGCTAGGTTCGCACTCTCACAAGGTGGTCACAAAAAGGTATGATAGCAATTTGGTTCACTATCCAAATTTTGTGCCTAAAATAATTTCTTTCATTCAGTAGTGTTAATCAATTGGACCAACGGGGCAAGTTCTAGGTATTCCCAAGCACATATTTCAAGAAAATCTCACCACACACGGCATTCAACACAATAATTGATCAGGACTAACGATCATCACAAGACTCATTTCAACAATTAGCTAGTCATATTGAAATGCTATAAGTTCACACATGATTCATATAACTTAAATTTGCCTCATTAGATTTGCACAAACATATCGTTCAATAAAGAGTACTATTCAAGTCATAAGTAATGATCACAAGTGATACTCAGGTGTGCAAGAGAACAATGATACGCTCAAATTACACTTCCCTATAGAAGTATAAGCGATCGTTATCAAGTAGAGAACCCAACTTGTAGGTTGGGGTCGATCCCACAAGGAAAAATGGTTTAGACTTTACTTTAACCAACAATTATATTCAATTAATCAAAGAACTTCCAGAAACAAATAATTAAAAAGCGGGGTTTGTGTATATGAAACAAATAATAATAATTCAGTAATAAATCAGTAATCAAACAAAACTCAATTTTTGGTTGTTATCAAGATAAGAGAAATAACTAGGGCATATGTGTTCCCCACAAGCTCATAACGCAATAATCCTAGTAACAGCAATCCTTTCCTAGTGTATTACATGCAAAGTGATAAGTTATGTATCTCTAAATCCTTGATCCGGCATTTAGAGAATTTCACCCCGCACCCTGATCTAGCTATGTGTGTATAATTTACTAACCCTTACCTTTACCTCATATTAGACATCATAATCGATGTTTGGCTTAGTTATTACTTCGCACCAATCGACACTAGTCTATTAGATAGTATCACACTAAATCTATGTTGATAATTCTTTTCTTATTGATTACCTCCTTGATTCGACAAGTAGCAACAAGGCAAGTTCTAACGCGTGCACTCGTTAAAAGGACTTCTAAACGAAAGAATTATCAATGCATGCAAAATACTATTCACAAATTGCTTATTTACTATTCATATTTTGTTAATCTCTCATGGTTCCCACAACCTTAGTTGTGGATTTAGTTACTCATATTAGCAAGAACACAATTTATAATTTTAGATAAAGAAATCATGAACTTACACAAAGAGAATAATAAACCCAGAAATTCAACTTGAGTTGCAAAGCCAAAAATCTTCAAAACGAACTTGTAAAATTAATAATTGCCAAGATTGTAATTTAATCTCCAAAGTCACAAAATAGAACTAGAATAATAATGTCTAACCCCAAAAACGAGGTTTACATGTCCTTTTTATAGAAAAATAAATCCTAATTTAAAAAGGAAACGATTTAAGGAAAGTCTGTTCAGGTACGCGTCTTCGATCCACGAGACTGACTTACGGACCGTCGATAGATCTACGGTCCGTAAGTCCCTTCCGTCAGCCAGGACTTAGAAAATATTTTGGCATCCAAAACTCAGCCTCTCTGAAGCAAACGACGGACTTGCAGTACGGACCGTAGATCAATCTACGGTCCGTCAATCCCCTCCGTAGCTCCATACTTAGAATCTTCAAAAATCAGGTACTGGAACCCTCGCAGTCTCCTTCTACGGTTTGACCAGTACGGTCCGTAGACCGATCTACGGACCGTCAATTGACACCGTGGTTCCACACTTGGTCAGATTTCCCTGATTTGTCATCCGTCCCTTGGCTGCTGATCTACGGTCATCACCTACAGACCGTCAATGGACCTACGGTCCGTAGATAGGCTCCGTGAAGGCTCTTTTTCTACACTTTGATCAGTTGTCTCCATTCTTCTATGCCTGAACATCTTTCCTGCAAAAACATAATAAAACACATAAAAACCAATACGAAAAGGCCCTAGACACACACAACTTGTAAGTTAAATATATTAGAAATACCGTAAACTCACGGTATATCAACACCCTCAACTTAAATTCGTTGTTTGTCCTCAAGCGACGCAATACAACTCTATACGACTCTTGTATAAAAGCAAGCATTTCAAGCCCAAACAATTATATGGCTCTCTACCCCCCCTACTTTTTGGATGCAACTTCGTGATTTTAGACTTGACAAGCTAATCCATGCATATCAAACTATGACACAGATCGACCAACTAACACACAACCTGCACCTTATCACTATCACCAAGACACCAACTTTCCGACAATGTAACTTGTGCCCTTACTTCAAACGAATCCTTTCTTTCACAAAAATTGAATGTCATTTATGGTGTAAGGATTTATTCAACACTCACGCTCAGAAGTAATTTCAAATACAGGTAGTGCTTTATGTCATAAGCTTGCCCTTATTTTCACTGCTTAGACTCTCCAAACTAGATTATAGAATCACTATAGGACTTTATTGGCTTGTAACGTAGGCTCAGGGTTAGGTGTGGTACATTTGGGTACTGAATTAGTGACTTTCTGCCCTCCTTGACATTACACTTTGGCTTTTAACCTCTTTGTGCCCTATTTCTGGCATTATACAGTTTTACCTTCTTTCGCTTGATTTTCTTCAACCAAGGATGTGAATTCATAATTTGTAACGCTTTATTTTCTTTTTTATTTTTATTTTTATTTTTTTATTTAGCTTTCAACCAATCACATCCTTTCCATACATTTCCTCTCTTCTTCACCTCACTCTTTTCATACCCATTTTTCTCTCAGTATCTTCTTTTATATCCACCCTCAACTTATAGATTTTTCATTAGTTGATGTGCACAATACCCGATGTCGGGTCAGGGCTGAGATTTGAAGTTACTTTTGCATTAGCCACCCTTAACTTAGGCTTTTGGCCTAAGTCGAAGTGCACATGTCCAAGGAGGGACCAGGGCCAACGTAGTAGATTATGGGAAGGTGAGTTTGGGGTTTTAGAAAGAAATGGCTTATTTTAGCCTCAAAGCTGGATCAAAGGGAACAGTTATTTCATTTGGTTGAATCCTTCTAGGCAAATTGCTGACTTTTCAGAACAATGGCCTATGATCACTTCCTAACCTCTAGATTGAGTTGTCTTAGCAGGACTAACCGGGCAAGTTCTAGCTTTGCACAAAAACTGTTTGAACACAACGATTCTCACCCACTCTTGGCACATAGTTTCATTATCAGATTATTAGATCACTTAGTTCAAGTTTCAGCTCAAGTCATGCCATCAAGTTGATTTATTATGTCATACTCAGAGTCAACACAATCAACTAATCATAGCCTACAAACATCTAGCATATATCCCAAAATTTGACGGGTATCATTTTTAATAAGCCATCATGCTTCATTCTGTATCATGCTTCTACACATACAATCCTAAGACATGCCGGTTCAACAGAAATTAAACAGTCTTTTGGGAAAAAAGAACACAGGCAAGAAAACCCCAAAGGAGGATTCATGAGTTGGGTTACTCGGATTTCACCCTATCACTCACAATCCATTTGCCCCTCCCCCAACAAAAATAGATGCAGTTGTCCCCAACGCATATAGAAATAGTAAAAGAAAATGGATTGGGTAAAGCAAACCTGTGGCGCAAAACGCCAGCGAATCATCAACAAGCAGGGGGGTCCGGTTGCCCAGAACCTGCTGGAACATCAGTGGGTGCACCCTCAGTAGTGCCCACATCATCAGTCGTAGCACCCTCAGTAGTGATCTCTCTCAATCCCTCTACGTCTCCCGCAACAGGTTGGGCCGCTACAACTGGGGCAGAGCTCGGCGCCCCTGCTACTCGCTCACGCTTTCTCTGCTGGCGCAACTCTTCGTCCACTCTCGAAGCCCTCCTAGCCTCCTTCTCATGCCTACGCTGTCTCTTGAGGGTTTTCTCCTCCTCAGTGCGGTGAGAGCAGTGCCGCTTGCCTTTGTCCTGAGTAAGTGCAAGCCCCTCCTCGGCGGTCCCACTGAATAGGGCATCTAGCCTTTGTATCATCGGCCCGGTGCAGTGGGGGCAACCTGAGGCTCAATTGAAGGCGCAGCAAGAATGGCCTCAACGTCAGACCGGAGGCTAGCTATATCGGCCTGCAAAGCAGATAGGTCTATGGCCGGGGCGGGTCGCTCGAGGACTCTCAGTTCGAAGGCATCTAGGCGATTATTAACAGCCTGGATCTTTCAATCCATCATATCCTCCATCATGCGCTCCACTCTAGCCTCGGACTCGGCAATCGACTTTTGCATCCACGGCTGAATGTGATGTAGCAATGTGGCCATCTGAGCCTCTAACTTTTGAACTCTGGCCAAGGGAACAACAGCAGCGCCCAACTGCGGTGTGGACCGGGAAGAGCTAGGACCCATTCTAGTTGCCTGAGAAGAGGAGCCTGGGACAGTGTCGGTTTGATCGGGGGCGCTGAGGTCATCGCCCTGTGCCTGTCCCACTGTGTCTGCAAGGTCAGTACCCAAAGGAGGTACCTCAACCTGAGGCTCTCGGCGAGGTGCTGCTACATTCGCCTCATCCTGAATGAGACCGATGTCCAATGCGCCTGTAGGGTGGACTAGCCTGTCACAATGCCAGATCGGCACTCCAGAGTCCCTGCACAACTGAAAAATAAGGCATGGAAAAGGGTAAGTAGTGGAGGTCCTGAATGCCCTCTCGTGTATCTCTGCCAGCAACATGCGGGCAAAGTCGATCTCTACGCCTGCTACCAATGCCGCTACCATTATTGCTCTGTCCCACGTGACTTGATTATTAGCTTTCGTTGGCGACACCCTGTTACGCACCAGTAACCAGAAGAACTTGGCCACAAAAGTTAATGTCGCATTCCGGATGCCCAATCGTGGAGCAGCGACCCACTCTGCACGCTCGCCATCTGCAGTAATCTATTTGGCCAACCAATGTATCACAGCCTCTCGCTGCTCAGAATTCCTCTGGAAGGCACCACTCTGCACAATGTCCCATCTGTAGTCAAACTCCGTTGTATTGAGGGACCACGAGTGACCTGCAGTAGGACCATAGAGAAATCGTCTGATTGTGGTAGGTGATATGTCCACCGGGCATCCTCGAACCAATGTGGAGGTGAGTGGATCCTGAGTTAGGGGCTTCGACCGCTTAGAAATGGAGCCCCGGAGAGTGGCTGCATAGAAAGCATAGAACTCCTGTACAATCTCCTCACTGTACGTCCCTGGGTCTCGAGCCATCCAGTCACACTTGTGAAGGTTGAACAACCGGTGAATGTCTGGAACAGTGTGCAAGCTCCCCGTGAGAACTCTTCGCTCTTCTGTGATCAGTCTGACCATTTTCTGTTTGTCATTTACCATCTTTACATCCCAGTAAATTTGCCATTGACCCTCGACACACCACCTATTTGGTTTACCGGCTACAGAAGTGGGAGCATCATTTGGTGGTACGGGTATGGGCTCCGAACTAGTAGCCTCGTCAGATGAGGCTGCTTGGTCATTTTCTCTAGACCCGGTGGAAGATTTGGCATTGGACCCTGTAGCCTGGGCAGACTCGGATCGTGAAGAGTGGGCAGACTTGGAGCTTGAAATAGACTCCTTTGAACTGGAAGCAGCCCCAGTTGGTGACCCGATCAGTGTGTGCTCCTCATCAGACTGGGAGACAGTGACTACATCGGGAAGCACCTTCCGGGGTGTGCCTCTGGCATGAGAAGTCCTTGGGTTGAGAGGCACGTATGCTGGATCAGTGTCGGTGTCAGTGTCCTCGTCAATCAACCGAAAACTAGGGGCAACAGATTTGGACTTTCCCCTTTTGGAGTAGGTGACCATCTTCTTAGGTGCCATTGTACCTGCGAGAACGATATTAGTACCCAAAACTAACCAAAACTATACTAAGAAAAAAGTAAAAAAATTATAAACCAACCATAACAAAGTCTCAAAAAATGTTGCAGAAATAGGCTACAGTAGTCATCCACGGAGGGTACCTACGGTCCGTAGACTGAGCTACGGCCCGTGGAACTCTGCCGTGGATCAGGGGATCAGAAATATAGGTTGCAGATGGAAACCACGGATGTGCAGAATGGTCCATATATCGATCTACGAACCGTAGTCCACTTCCGTGGTTTTACACTTGGATATAATTCGTGTATGAATCCAGTGACGAACCTCATCTACGATCCGTAGATAGGTCTACGGTCTGTAGACGGGGTATCGTGGATGCCATTTGTGCCAAGATTTTACCCTATCTTACTAACTAGACATATATGGTCCTAAATTTCAACATTAACAGGCCTCATCATGTATTTCAACACTCAATTATGCTAGTTCTTCATTCTTACGATTCCGATTGGTTATTTGAACACATAATTTAGATAATTTCTGGAACCCTAAGTCGAAACTTACATAAAGGCTTACAATCACATATAATCAAACTACACAATTACTATCTATCATTCTAAGGGTATTGTAAATTGTAAATTTATCATGTAATTACATCAAACAATAACCCTAAGTGAAAACCAAATTCCCTACTTCCTATATTCAAGCTATGAATCGAAATTCAAAGTGAGGGGCAAATTCATTACCTTGCAAGCGACGAGGAGTGGGGGATTGTGTGATGACACCTCTTAGCACAACAATTGAAACACCGCTATTGCTACCAACCCAACACCGGACCTCAAAGAGGGAAATATGGAATGGGGGAGTAAACTAAATTGAAGGGATGTTGGTAATATATGGAAGGGAGTGTGATGTATAGGATTTATGGAGTGAATTAGGGAGTTGAAGTAGTGGGGGAAACAGTTATGGAGTAAGTGGAGGGAATGGGAATGATTTTAAAACAAGGGGTTATTTAAATAGGGGGTCCAGGTCGGGTCAGACAGCCTTAGGGTTTGGACTCACGAGACCCCGTCTACGGTCCGTAGATGAGGACCGTAGATCACTTCTACAGTTAGAAAAATTTAGGGACTTACCTTGGATCTACGGACACCATTGACGGTCCGTGGATCAATCGACGGACCGTCGATGGGATCCGTAGACCTCTGCACCAGAACAATTTCTGCAGATTCATCATGTGGTGTACCTGCACATGTAGCAACCAATAAGCTATTATTTTTTTACATTTTCTTGACACTTTTTAGACACGGACCCTATACTAATTCTAGCCAACACTAAGAACTAAATTAATACAAAAATGCAATTAAGAGAAAACTACACTACTAATTGGAAAATTTAACCCTATCATTGGCTAGATTGTACATCTTGGGTTGCCTCCCAAGCAGCGCTTGATTTAACGTCACGGCACGACGCGGGTGTCTTGATTACTTAGACTTCATCAAGATTGTAGGCCTCAATCACTTCTTGCACAGTTTCAGCATTTCCCAGATAGATCTTAATCCTTTGCCCGTTCACCATGAACCTTGTTCCATCCTTTTTTTCAAGCTCGACCGCTCCATGCGAGAGCACTTTTGTGCGCAAAAATGGCCCTGTCCACTTGGACTTGAGTTTGCCTAGAAATAAGCGCAGCCTAGAGTTGAATAGCAGCACAAGATCACCAACCACCAATTCTCGCTTTTCAATTCTTTGGTCATGATACCTCTTCATCTTTTCTTTGTATAGGGTTGAACTTTCATAAGCTTGTAGGCAAAACTCATCGAGCATATTCAAGTCATTCATCCTTTGGTTAGATGCGGTGCTCCAATCCAAGTTTAACTTCTTCATTGCCCACATAGCCTTATGCTCTAGCTCTACTGGTAGATGACAAGACTTCCCATATACAAGTTGGTAAGGAGACATACCTATGGGGGTCTTGTATGCAGTGCGATATGCCCATAGAGCATCGTCAAGCTTCCTTGACCAATCAGTTCTATTAGCATTCACAGTCTTTGCCAATATCTATTTGATCTCTCTGTTAGATACTTCAACTTGACCACTAGTCTGTGAATGGTAAGGAGTGGCTACATTGTGACGGACACCATATTTCTCAAGTAGTGCCTTGAATAACCTGTTACAGAAGTGAGAACCTCCATCTCTAATTATGGCCCTCAGTGTACCAAATCTGGAGAAAATATTCTTTTTCAAGAATGCGGTGACACTTTTACCTTCATTGTTGAAGAGTGCAACTGCTTCTACCCATTTCGATACATAATCAACCGCAACAAGAATATACTTCATCCCATATGAACTCACAAATGGACCCATAAAATCAATGCCCCATACATCAAACAACTCTATCACCAATATAGGATTCATTGGGAGCTCTTGCCTCTTTGAAATTCCTCCTTCTCTTTGGCAACGATCACAAGATTTGGCGAAGTCATGAGCATCTTGGTGAATAGTGGGCCAATAGTACCCACATTGCAAAATCTTATATGCAGTCCGAATGCCACTATGATGCCCACCAACAGGTGATGAATGGCATGCTTCAAGTACACTCAACATCTCAACCTCAGGCACACATCGACGAATAATCCCATCAGCACAACTACGATACAAGTAAGGTTCATCCCAAAAAAATCTCTTCACATCATGCATAAATTTTTTTGTTTGGTGAAAAGACAAATCGGGGGGCACAATGTCGCTTGCCAAATAATTAGCAAAGTCGGCGAACCAAGGAATCAAATCATGAGAAGCAGCCAATACCTTTTCATCTGGAAAAGCATCATTGATTTCAGCCCTATCTCCAAGCTTTAGCATAGCCTCTTTCTCTAATCTCGACAAGTGGTCGGCGACTTGATTTTCGGTCCCCTTTCTGTCTTTTACTACAAAATCAAACTCTTGCAGTAGTAATACCCATCTAATCAATCTCGGTTTTGCATCCTTTTTCTCTATCAAATACCGCAATGCAGAATGGTCAGTATGCACTATGACCTTAGTACCAAGCAAGTATGATCGAAATTTCTCAAATGCAAAAACCACTGCAAGAAGTTCTTGTTCAGTCACAATATAGTTCTTCTGAGCCATATTTAGAGCTTTACTGGCATAGTAAATAGGGTGAAGAATTTTCTCTCGCCTTTGACCCAATAATACACCAAGCGCCAGTCCATTTGCATCGCACATTACCTCAAACAGTTGTCTCCAATCCGGTGAAATAATGATTGGTGCTGTAACCAACTTTCTCTTCAACTCTTCAAATGCTCTAAGACAGTCATCATCAAAATAGAACTTACACTCCTTCTCAAGCAATTTGCATAACGGATGTGCAATTTTGGAGAAGTCTTTGATGAATCTTCTATAAAAACCTGCATGTCCAAGAAAACTTCTAACACCTTTTTACAGAGATAGGTGGTGGAAGCTTTTCTATTACCTCAACTTTAGCTCTATCAACCTCAATACCTTTCTCAGAAATGCGACGACCCAACACTATACCTTCTTTCACCATGAAATGACACTTCTCCCAATTCAGCACCAAGTTGCAGTCTTCACATCTTTTAAGCACCTCAGCCAGATTATCTAGACAATGGTCAAAGGAATCACCTACAATTGAAAAATCATCCATGAACACTTCAATAGCATCCTCCACCATATCTAAAAATATCGACATCATACACCGCTGGAAGGTTGCTGGAGCATTGCACAACCCAAAAGACATCCGTTTGAAAGCAAAAGTCCCATATGGACAAGTGAAGGTGGTCTTCTCTTGGTCTTCTGGAGCTATAGAAATTTGATTGTAACCAGAATACCCATCAAGTAAGCAATACCAACCCTTTCCCGCAAGTCTATCCAACATCTGGTCCATGAATGGCATGGGAAAGTGATCTTTTTCAGTCCATGCATTCAACTTTTGATAATCCATGCAAACTCTCCATCCAATAACGAGCCTCATTGGAACAAGCTCATTGTTTTCATTTGGAACAATTGTCATACCTCCCTTTTTAGGCACGCACTGCACAGGACATACCCAACTACTATCTGCAATGGGATAGATGACTCCTGCATCCAACCACTTTATGATCTCCTTTTTAACTACCTCTTGCATAGGTGGATTTAATCTTCTTTGGTGCTCAATACTAATACGGTCACCAAACACTCTTCTTGCCTTGAATTCAAAATCATTTGCAATGATGACCGGCAAAATATTCTCTTCGCCTAAGTATACATACCTCAAGTGCGGTGGTAGAGCCTTAAGCTCCAATTTTGGTGCCTCCTCAATAGATGGTCTTGTGGGTGGGGACTCGCGATTCTTCATGTCTAGCTCATACTTCTTTGGTTTGGACCGGTATTCATGCTTATCAAGTGCAGCCACTAACTCATTATATTCGTCAATACCATCACTATCGAAATTCATCACGACCGCTGCGAGTGCCTCAACACCTAGTCGCTCTTCAATCTGTACTTCTGACCGACTCTCAACTCTGTAGGTGATAGCAGATACTGTTTGGAGCTCACCATTCTGCTTCATGGACCTACAGATATTGAAAGTCGCTTCTTCATTGTTCAATCTGAACTTCATCTGTCCCTTTTCCATATCAACCAATGCACGCCCTAGCAAGAAATGGTCTCCCAAGGATGATGGGAACCTCAAAATCGACCTCACAGTCAAGAATCATAAAATCCGCTGGAAAGATGAAGGACTCCACTTTCACTAGCACATCATGGAGCACACCTATGGGCCTCTTCACAGTCCGATCAGCCATTAATAACCGCATTGCAGTGGGCTTTGGATCTCCCAGACCCAACTTCTTGTAAATAGACAAAGGCATGAGATTTATGCTAGCACCAAGATCACACAATGCCTTAGCAAAGTGTAGCAACCCTATAGTACATGGGATCGTGAAAGCACCAGGATCTTCCTTCTTTTGCACCAGAGATCTTGTAGCAATAGCACTACAATGCTGCAATCTGTTGTCATCTTTAAAACTCACAGACCTTTTCTTTGTCACCATATCTTTCATAAACTTGACATACCCAGGCATTTGCTCCAATGCTTCTATCAAAGGAACATTGATAGAAATCTGCTTCAACATAGTGATAAATCTGCGATATTTACCATCTTCAGCCTTCTTTACTAACCTCTGTGGAAAAGGTGGTGGCGGTCTAGGTATGGGGACCACTTTCTGAGGTATCTCAACTTCTTGTTCTGTCGCAGTCTCAGACTCCTCTCTAACTTTCACCGCATCATCTATTTTTCTAATCTTAGTATCCACCACAGACGGCATATGTGGATCTATGGTTTGCTTACCTCCTCGAGTAGTAATTGCCATACAATGACCATCATTCTTGGGATTCTGGATAGTGTTGCTAGGAAAAGTGCCAGGTTGACGTGGGTTCACTTTAGTAGATAACTGAGTCATTTGCTGCTCTAGATGTTTTATTGACACTGCATGGGCATCAACCTTTTGACCAATGCCAGATAAGTCGTTTCTCATCTCCTTCACATTCTCATCAGTTACATCAAACCTTCTCATCATCTTCTGCATCATATCTTCAATCCGTGCCAAATTACCTCCAGCTTCCCTAGCACCAGATTCCGGATTTTGAGGGGGAACATAGGGTCCAACCCGATCGTTTCTGTTGCCATAATTGTTCCTGTTATAGCTGTTGTCGCGATTGAAGTTCCCATCCCGAACATAGTGCCTCTCTCGGTTGTAATTTCCATAGTTCCGACCTTGGTTTCCTTGACCCTGGCGCCAATTTTCCGTGTTGGATCCTTGGGCATTTGGTTGGAAACCCCTCTTCTGATCATTCACTGCATAAGTGTCCTCTTCATAGTAACACTCCTCAACTGGTGGTGGAGTTCTTGTCAAGTAGTTCACAGCATTTACCTTTTCTGCTCCTCCGCTCACATGCTTCAGTACCAACCCCAACTCTGTCCTCATCTGAGCCATCTCCTCACGAATATCATCTGCAGAGTTGACAGTTGCATTATGAACAGCAAATGTGTTTCTCCCAGTATCTGCTCTCCTAGTGCTCCATGCTTTATTGTTGCGAGAGATCCTCTCTAATTTTTCAAAAATCTGTGCATATGTACAATCACCATATGAACCCCCAACAATAGTGTCAAGGACTGCTTTATTGTTATCATCCTGTCCTCGATAGAAGTACTCCTTCAGCTACTCATCATCAATACGGTGATTTGGGACACTTCTTACGAATGCAATGAATCTGTCCCAAGAGCTGCTTACAGATTCTCTAGGTAATGCTACAAAATTGTTGACCCTATCTTTATAATTGAGCTTCTTGGACACTGGATAGTACTTTGCTTTGAACACCTCCGCCAATTGGTCCCAAGTAAATATTGAGTTATAAGGAAGCTCAGTCAACCATACTGCAGCGTTGCCTGTGAGTGACAGAGGAAACACTCGTAGCCCAATGACGTCCATATCTAGGTCTGGTCTTCCTACACAACTCTTGCAAACTACCCTTAGCTTGGCTAGGTGAGCATGTGGGTCCTCCGATGGCAATCCTGAGAATAAGCCTCTTGCTGTAGGCATCTGCATCAAACTGCTAGTCACCACAAATGTGTGCCCTGGAGGTAAAGGAGGTAAGACAATGGGTCCATCAGAGTTTTCTATATTCAAGTTGCCCTGATAGTTGTCATATTATTGTGGGCCTAGTGGATCTTGCGCCCTCAGTGGATCTCCCAATCGATTTTCAGCTGGAGCCCGGTTGTCCCCACCTACTACCCTCTGCTGTTGTAATTCTTCTGCATCATCCAGATCTCCTCCGATAGGATTAATTTGACCTCTTGGGTTATTCATTCTTTGTAAAGTGCGGTTTAGCTCTGGATCGTAAGGAGTAAGTGGTTCACCCTGACTCCGTGTACTTGGCATACACTAGAGGTAAAACCTGAGAGAGACAAAAACAAAAACAAAAAGTAAAATACAAAAATATTTGACTAACGTTCAATAATGTAGTTAAAATAAATCTAAAAGCCAAAATTTCCCCGGCAGCGGCGCCAAAATTTGATACGCTCAAATTACACTTCCCTACAAAAGTATAAGTGATCGTTATCAAGTAGAGAACCCAACTTGTAGGTTGGGGTCGATCCCACAAGGAAAAATGGTTTAGACTTTACTTTAACCAACAATTATATTCAATTAGTCAAAGAACTTCCAGAAACAAATAATTAAAAAGGGGGGTTTGTGTATAAGAAACAAATAATAATAATTCAGTAAGAAATCAGTAATCAAACAAAACTCAATTTTTGGTTGTTATCAAAATGAGAGAAATAACTAAGGCATATGTGTTCCCCACAAGCTCATAACACAATAATCCTAGTAACATCAATCCTTTCCTAGTATATTACATGCAAAGTGATAAGTTAGGTATCTCTAAATCCTTGATCCGGCATATAGAGAATTTCACCCCGCACCTTGATCTGGCTACGTGTGTATAATTTACTAACCCTTACCTTTACCTCATATTAGACATCATAATCGATGTTTGACTTAGTTATTACTTCGCACCAATCGACACTAGTCTATTAGATAGTATCACACTAAATCTATGTTGATAATTCTTTTCTTGTTGATTACCTCCTTGATCTGGCAAGTAGCAACAAGGCGAGTTCTAACGCGTGCACTCGTTAAAAAGACTTCTAAACGAAAGAATTATCAATGTATGCAAAACACTATTCACAAATTGCTTATTTACTATTCATATTTTGTTAATCGCTCATGGTTCCCACAACCCTAGTTGTGGATTTAGCTACTCATATTAGCAAGAACACAATTTATAATTTTAGATAAAGAAATCATGAACTTACAGAAAGAGAATAATAAACCCAGAAATTCAACTTGAGTTGCAAAGCCAAAAATCTTCAAAATGAACTTGTAAAATTAATAATTGCTAAGATTGTAATTTAATCTCCAAAGTCACAAAATAAAACTAGAATAATAATGTCTAACCCCAAAATCGAGGTTTACATGTCCTATTTATAGAAAAACAAATCCTAATTTAAAAAGGGAACGATTTAAGGAAAGTCTGTTCAGGTACGCGTCTTCGATCCACGAGACTGACTTATGGACCGTCGATGGATCTACGGTCCGTAAGTCCCTTCCGTCAGCCAGGACTTAGAAAATATTTTGGCATCCAAAACTCAGCCTCTTTGAAGCAAACGACGGACTTGCAGTACGATCTACGGTCCGTCAATCCCCTCCGTAGCTCCATACTTAGAATCTTCAAAAATCAGGTACTGGAACCCTCGCAGTCTCCTTCTACGGTTTGACCAGTACGGTCCGTAGACCTATATATGGACCGTCGATTGACACCCTGATTTGTCATCCGTCCCTTGGCTGCTGATCTACAGTCATCACCTACGGACTGTCAATGGACCTACGGTCCGTAGATAGGCTCCGTGAAGGCTCTTTTTCTGCACTTTGATCAGTTGTCTCCATACTTCTACGCCTGAACATCTTTCCTGTGAAAACATAATAAAACACATAAAAACCAATACGATAAGACCCTAGACACACACAACTTGTAAGTTAACTGTATTAGAAATATCGTACACTCATGGTATATCAAACAACCACACATTCACAAAACATAAAAATCAGGAGGCGAATTGCTATTTGAATAAAAAAACCAATATTTACGATCAACTCAACAAAATACCCTCAACTTAGGCTTTTGCAGTGCCCTCAATGCAAATATAACTACTGCAACTAGCAAATCAGAAGAGTAATGATCACTAAATAAAATGATTAAAGTAGGAAAACTCTTCCCTTCATGCCCAGTCAGCGAGCAGTTGCCAGTTATGCTGACCCATTCGGTGAGTTATTGTGCTAAAGATGGATCGTCGAAACTTACAGAAAGATGACTCTGCAATTTGAGAAAAAAGGTGAGTCGGGCTCTCCGACTGTTTTCGAGATGTACCAAAAAGTTGTGTATCGCGCCAAATTTTCCAGAACAAGTCCCAAAGCTGGCCTTAAAATGGGCGATACATTTGGGCGATCAGGAGTCCTGATTGGCCATTCGCCAAAAGGGTCCGTCCACCGCCCATTTGTCATTATGTCAAAGATGAGGATTTCAACCTACACATCCAGCAAATGTTATTAAAAAATGACTAAAACTTGGGTTGCCTCCCAAGAAGCGCCTTATTTAGCATTGTGGCACGACGTAGAAATGGTCTCAAGCATCTTCCAAATACACCACTTCAATTATCCAGACATCAAGATATTCTCCAAAATAAAGCTTCAAGCGTTATCCATTTACTTAAACTGTCAATCCTTCTTTGCTTTCAACCTCAATTTCCCTATTTGTGAACACTCGAGTGAGCTTAAACGGTCCTGACCACATTGATTTGAGTATACCCACAAAGAGTCACAAACGAGAGTTAAAAAGCAAAACAACATCGCCAACTTTAAACTCTCATAGGAAGATTTTTGCATCATGCCATTTCTTCATTTTCTCCTTATAAAGGGCTGAACTCTCATACATCCTCAGCTGAAACTCTTCCAATTGATGGAGTTGATTGACTCCACCTTTCGAAACATCCCCTAGTTCAAGTTTAATGCCTTCAATGCCCATAGGGTCTTGTGTTCAAGCTCTATTGGCAGGTGACAGGACTTTCCAAATACCAATTTGGTATGGTGACATGCCAATTGGAGTCTTGAAAGTGATGTGGTATGCCTATAGAGCATCATCTAACTTCCAAGACCAGTTAGTTCGATTTGCATTGACTGTTTTTATCAGAATTCCCTTGATTTCTCGATTTGATACTTCAATTTTACCACTTATTTGTGGATGATAGGGGGTTCCAACTTTATTCTTATATCCATATTTGCTCAACAACAAAGAAAACAACTGGTTGCAAAAAGAGACCCTTCATCACTAAAAATAGCACGCGAGGTACCAAACCTTGCGAAAATGTATCGCTTCAAGGATTGCAAAACACTATTTCCTTCAATTGGGAAAAGCTACATCTTCTACCCATTTTGAGACGCAATCAACTAGCCACCAAGATATACTTATTTATGAAAGATCTCAAAAATGGTCCCATGAAGTCGATTCCTTAAACATCAAACAATTCTACCTCTAGGATAGGATTAAGAGGTAACTCATGCTTGCTTGATTCTCTTCCTTGCTTTTAGAATTGCTTAAATTGTTTAATAAGAGAATGAGCATATTGGTATAGTGATGGCCAATAATAGCCACTTTGAACCACTTTGACAACTGTGCGCACACCGCTATTATGTCCACCAACTAGTGAAGCATGGCAAGCATCGAGATTGCATTTACTTCCACTTTCGGTACACACCTTCTAATTATATGATCTGTGCATTCCCTGAATAGGTACATTTCATCTCAAAAATACCTTTTTACATCCAACAAGAACTTTTTTTGTTGATAAAACTTCAGGCACTCGGGCATAATCCCATACTACATAGTTAGCGAAGCCAGTATACCAAGGTGAGTTTCCATGGGTTATCCTCATCACTGTTTCGTCGGGAAATTTTGCCTCAAAATCCCTCTCACCAGGATACAAAATATTGGTTTCTAGCCGAGCCAGGTGATCCGCCACTTGGTTCTCACACCTCTTTCGATCTTTTACCTCAAAATCAAACTTTTGCAATAACAATACCCACTAAATCAATCTTGGCTTTGCATATCTATTAGCTATCAAATATCGAATTGCAGCATGATCTGTGAGCACCACCACCTTAGTACCCAACAAATACGCTCTAAATTTCTCAAGAGCAAACACCACCGCTAGCAATTCTTGCTTAGTCATGGTATTATTCTTTTGAGCTTCATTCAAGGTTTTACTTGCACAATTAACTGAGTGAAATAGCTTGCCTTTTCATTGACCATGATCATCTCCCAAAGAAACACCACTAACGTTACATATGAGTTCGAAGGGAATACTCTAATTGGGGGCAACAATGATCAGAGTCGACACTAATTTTTCTTTCAAGCACAAAAATGCTTTTAGGCAAGCTTCATCAAAGTTGAAAGTAGATTTCTTCTCTGGTAACTTACAAAGATGGTGAGCTGCCTTGGAAAAATATTTTATAAACCGCCAGTAGAAACTCGCATGGCCTAGTAAACTCCAGACACCTTTTACCAAAATAGGAGGATGTAGTTTGGCAATGAATTCTAATTTATCTTGATCCACTTGCATTCCTTCTCTTTAAATTGTGTACCCCAAAATAACATCCTCTTTCACCATGAAATGACACTTTTCCCAATGTAGAACAAGATTGGTTTCAACACACGTTTATAGTACTTTCCCAAGGTGTTAAAGACATGCTTCAAATGAATCACCCACAACTGAAAAATAATCCATAAAGACCTCCATTGAGTCTTCAACCATATTTGTGAAAATATAAAGCATGCATCGTTGGAAAGTTGTCGGAGCATTGCACAGCCTAAAAGGCATTCACTTGAAAGAAAATGTTCCATAAGGACATGTAAAAGTTGTTTTCTCTTGATCTTTGGGCGCAATAGAAATCTGGTTGTACCCGAAATAACCATCTAAAAAGAAATACCATCCATGCCCCACAAGCCTATCAAGCATTTGGTCCATAAACGACATAGGTAAATGGTCCTTATCAGTCCATGCATTCAATTTCCGGTAGTCCATGCATACACACCACCCGGTAATTGGTCTCCTAGGAACAAGTTCCCCTTTTTCATTTGGAAATGCCATAATTCCTTCTTTGTTTGGTACACATTGCATGGGACTCACCCATTTGCTATCCACAATGGGGTATACCACACCCGCATAGAGCCACTTGATGATTTCTTTCTTCACCACTTCTTGCATCGATGGGTTTAGCCTCCTTTGATTCTCAATGCTTGGTTTACATTCATTATATAATTAGATTTTATAAGTGCGAATTCTGAGGGAAATCCTCACAATATCAGCAATTGTCCATCTGATGGCTCTAATGTATCATTTCAACACATCAACAAGTAATTTAACTTGCCATTGAAGGAAGTCTGTGGAAATGATGATGGGCAAGGTGTTATTTGCCCCCAAAAATACATACCGAAGGTGGGATGGGAGCACTTTCAACTCAATATTTAGTGGCTCTTCGAGGGATGTAGCGGGGGAATTTTCTCAATTTTTAAGATCAATGTTGAGCTTCAATAGGTTCTTAGAGTAAGAACCTAAACCTGATAGATCAGACACAACTTCATCATAACATTGAACTTCCTCCTCATCATAATTTGAAAGGACTGTAGTTAAAGGTTCCCCACACAAAACACCTCACTTACACTAGCCACTGCCTCATCAATCACATCAATGGTTGAAACTACATGAATGTCACTCGGTTGTTTCATCGATTTGCACACATTAAAAGTAACCTCCTCATCATTTACCCAAAATTTCAATTCACCATTTTCAACATCCACGAGGGCTCTTTCGATAAAAAAAATGGCCTACCTAATATAATAGGTACCTTAGCGTTACTCTCACAATCCAAAATAACAAAGTCGGATAGAAAAATGAACCTATCCACTTTCACCAAAATATCATAAAGTATGCCAATGGAATGCTTAATAGATGGATCAACCAAGAGAAGACGCATTGTTGTGGATTTAGGTTCGCCCAACCCAAGTTACTTGAAATGTCATACAACATCAAGTTAATACTTCCCCACAAGTCACACAAAGCTTTGGAAAATTGAAGCATTCTAATAGTACATGGAATAGTAAATGCCCCTGGATCAGCTTTCTTGATAACCACATTGCTTGTCATGATGGCTATACAACTATGAGATGCCTCAACCATTTCAAATTTCATACTTCTCTTCTTAGTGAGTAATTCTTTCACGAACTTTGCATAGCATGGCATTTCCAACAACACTTTCACTAAAGGAAGATTGATAGGCAGAGTCTTGAACATAGATGGAATTTTTGGAACTTTGCATCTTCATCCAACTTTTTGAGTCTTTGAGGGAATGGTGGGTTGACTTTGGGCAACGATTTTGTAGGATTTGAAGAAGAAGCAATCCCTTTATTAGATATTTGCGATTCCTTGGTGATGAGTTGTCTTGGAATTTCCTCTACCTCTTTGGATGTGTCATTTTCTGGTTCTTGGTCGAATCCTTCTACACCAATGGCATCATCTCTTTTTTTACTAGTGTTTGCCTCAACATTCACTTTCACATCACCACCTAGCGCTTTCCCACTCTGAGTCAACACCGCCAAACATTTATCATGATAAGTCTTTGATTTCACCATTATATCATTTGCAAACCTCTCTTGCAGCTTGGACTCTAACTGGGTTGAAAGTTGACTCATTTGACATTCAATTTGCTTGATAGAATCCGAGTGAAGTTAGCCTTCATTTCTTTAAGAATTTCGTCGGATCCTTCCCCCTTATTTAGGATGCGGGACAACAAATAATCTACTCGAACGCTCCCATAACTGTCCCTAGATCTTGGACTATCACCTGTGTGCATGTAACAAGCATCATTGTCATTTTCTCTCCTCCAATATTTATGTTGGTTAGCCCAATCTCGATTGTAACCTCTCCATCTATCCTCACTAAACAAGTTGTAACCTTGATTTTCGCCCAACCTTAAAGAGCTTGAACGAAAACCCTTCTCTAGTTTGGACACTTGTTGCACCTCTTTGTTTTCAAATATCGCTTCATCTGGATTCAGAGCTTCATAACCATTCCTCATGACCTATTTTTTTCAATAGGTCCATTTGAGTCATCATCTTGGCCATATTTTAATCTTGTTATTGGTTCTTTTCCATTTGTCCTTTTGTCATCCCAAAGTTGAAAGGCGACACCAAATCCTCTCTAGTATACCAATCACGATTGATTTTAGTCATCTAGTCAAGAAGGGTAGATGATATGTCAAGCGATTGTTGATGATTCCTCATCGAACGAGCTAGTCTGCCACACTCTTGTTGACTGAGTCAAGGCTCCGGTAAAAATATTGTAGCAACACATTGTCGGTAGTCCGTGTGTTAGAAATTAGAGCAGCAACTTTTGGAACCTTAACCATGTCTCGTGAATAAGTTCACTATCCACTTGCTTGAAGTTCTGATTATTATCGCTCAACTTCACCATCTTCGAGGGAGGGAAAAACCTTACATAAAATGCATCAGTGAGCTCCTCCCTAGAAGTGATTGATTCCCTTGGTAAATTGGCCAAGCACTTCGTTGCCTCCCCCTTTAGAGAAAAGGGAAAAAAACAAAGTCGGACCGACTCTTGAGTTAGGTTCTTGAAAGAAAATGGCCCACACACATCCATAAAGTTTTGGATGTGGTCATGAGGGTCCTCATTAGCAAGACCTCCAAAGAGGCCCTTCATTTGCAACATCTGCATTATAGTGTTAGACACATGAAACACCGCATTGCCTACAGTCGGATGCAATCGAATAGCACCCACACTTCATAACTAATCTTCATTGACATCGTGCAAATTATCGATGTCGTCATTGTTCCCTAATTGCCTAGAATTTCTTCTATTAACATTCATCTCTTCACCTGTTCGAGAGTAGCCAACAAAGAACACAAAAAAGTTGATTTAACTACAACAAAATCAGTTCACAACTAAACTTCACTAAAAGAATTCTAAACACCACTCCTCGGCAGCGGCACCATTTTTGATAACGCTCAACTACACTTCATCTGATTCTAAGTGTAGGCAGTCGCTAAAAAGTATAAACCCAACTAAGAGTTGAGGTCGATCCTACATGGAGTGATACGGTAAAGAAATAAATTACGAAGTAAAATGATGTTTTAATTGGTTGTAGATGTAGACATTTGCCTAACAAGAAAGAAAATGACAAGGGTTTGACAATTAATGTCAAATGAGGGAATGTGGGTGAACAATTAAACACTACAAATAATAGGGAGTAAGCAAATAGAGTGGGTTTCTTGGGAGTGTGATAAATTGAATGCAAAATTCGTTAAATGGGTGATTATTATTTCCTAAAAATCGTTGAACCTTAATGTTAGGGTTTAGGTGCAATTGTCATTCCTCAATCAACTATCAAGAATCAAGCGAGTTCTTCCGAACCTCGACAAACAACACATAACTTAGCATCCCAACACCTTAATCAGATTACTTTTTCAAGCTAAATTTGTAGGATTACATTTACACCCACTTTCTCAAGCTAAATCCGCACCAACAAAATCACTACAATCATCAACCAATAGTTTCAACCCTAATACTCATTTGTAAAGCAAGCTTAGAACACCAAACTAGAATTGCATTTGCAACTACAATTCATCAATTAAAACACAAACTATTAATTGAACCGACTTCAAATCAACAATAAAATCAATAAATATTAACACCAATAAGCTAATTGAAACATTCAACTACATAATCACACCCTCAAGAATGGGGATTTAGCCAAACATAATAGAGAATAAGAAATTGCTACCAACTATGTTTTCCATTAGATTGGGCAACAATCCACAAGTCTCCAAATGCTCAAATTGAAGCTAAAAATAAAAAAAACCCTAAATCTCTACTCAAAAAGTGTAAGAACAATGTTTAGGATAAAAAATTGAAAACAGGATAATGTGGGATCCACTTTTATTCTTTTGAAAATTGCATTTATACATTCCCAAAATTTCAGCCTTAGAGTCACTCGGCGAAGTAAGTCGGGCTCGCTGACATGATCGGTGATCCGCTGAGTGTCCTCTTCTCGCCCTTTTTGGATCTTCATTCCACCCATTACTCTGTAACTTCTCGGCGATGCACTAAATGCTCCTTTATACTTTGGTGATTCGCCAAAATGCTCATTCTATTGCCAAATTGTTTTTGTTCATGGCCTGACCTGCTAGAAGTTTAGGCAATCTGAAGGTTCACTAGGTAATTCACCAAGTAGTTTTGGTGAGTACCAGCTTTGCTTTCATTTAACTTCTTCAACTTTTTCGCTCCTTTTTGCTCTATAGTGCCCTTTCTCTGATTTTTTGCCTTTATTGCTATAAATTAACATTATAATATCAGTTCAGAGCATAATATAGGCATTGAGGACACTAATTCCTTAGACATTAAGCTCTAAATGAGTTGAAATTTCCGACTCAGCATTAACAGATGGAGAGTTTTTGTAACTCCTTAGGTATGATAAAAATAGTAAATATGCTTGAATTTTCAATTGATAAAAAAAATTATTTAATTAAAAGAATCCAAAAAAGGAGAAAAACATAAATAGAAATGGAGGCTATAGAGAGGTGTCATATCACCCTATCTATGTTTCTCCTTTATTATATATATATATATATATATATATATATATAGATGTAACACTAATTAAATGAAAAACCGTTACATGTTCACAATTAAGAAGATATTTATTCTTCTAAAATATAACATATAGAGGAAGATATAACATTATAAGAACATGGAAAGATCGGTAGTTGAAAGGTGAAAGATTGTATAATATTAAGAGATATTAATGAGGTTTGTTTAAAGAGGTATTTGTTTGTAGATTTTTTAGACCAAAAACAAAAGAAAAAATTCAAAAATTTGAGAAAAATAAATAAATGCAATCTTTGGCCAAAGATAGGTGTCACATCATATTTCTGACATGTAGTTTTATATTATATATAGATTCCTATTGGGAAATTCTTAATTTTGTCATAGAAATTCCATAACTTCATATCATTAATGATCTTTGCTTGTTGTTCATACTTAATTTACCACATGAACCCTATCTTGCTAAGAGTTGTTTGAAAATATTGACATATTATTTCATATACATGGTTTTCATGAGTAAAGTAAATTCCAAGTCTTAAAGTTTGATTTCGGAAAGAGTTTCAGGAAAGCATGAATTGCTTCAAGTGCATTATTTTTAGAAAGAAAAGCATCGTTAGTTTTAAAAAAACATATCTTAGTTTTGAGAAAGTACAATCAGTTTCTCATAAAGCATAGTCTTTTAAAGCAAGTTCACTAAAGGTATAAAGAAGCCTTTTTGAGTATTAACTCAGCATAGGGACAATCACATTTTCCCTAAATGGGACATCAGAAAGTTATTCAACATTATTGTATTGTTTTGGTAGTAGTATTGAGCATCAAATTCGGTAGGGATTTAGATAATCTAAACTCCATAATTGAACAACTAGTAGGATATGATCGGGTTGTTGATTGGGGTGACTCTTCATTAACCCCTTGGTAAGGGCTCATATATTGCATCCATTAATGTTAGTTTTTCTTATACTTTTCCAAAGTATAAGATGACTCTACATTTGTTTATTGGAATTTACAAATGTGATTACTATTCAATGTGATTATTGTTGTGTTATATATATATTAAATTAGGTACCATGCCGGTACATATATTTATTTGGATTGGTTATCACGCTGATATATATTATTATTGAATCAGATACCACACAAGTACACTAACAATGTGAATGGTTACCACATAGGTACACTAATAATTTATGTGTGAGATTCATAAGAGAACCAGATTTATGGTCAAATTACTGGAACTATTTTGTCACGCCCGAGCGCACACCCTGGACGTGGTCAGCACTCAAGAACCATTACTGGTCCCCAAGCGAACCCTTAGCATGGATCAATACTCAACGGAAGACTTACTCAATAACATAGGAACGCAAATGCAAAGATTAACTCAAAATAAATAAATTAGAATGTTAAAATATATTCAACTAGCCATAAGAAGGCAACTCAAGTCTTAAAACATTAACAAGGAAAATGAAAAAGGCTCCACAAAATACTATTGTCTATGACGCATCTAAATACGATAATGGAAGTGAGGACAAGACCCAA
Source organism: Solanum commersonii (assembly GCA_029007595.1). Taxonomy (NCBI): domain Eukaryota; kingdom Viridiplantae; phylum Streptophyta; class Magnoliopsida; order Solanales; family Solanaceae; genus Solanum; species Solanum commersonii. The sequence continues at coordinate 1,112,166 of JAJTWQ010000007.1, forward strand.
GGCATCCTAACAAACTAAAATGTAAATGTGGAACCCTTTAGAAACAAGGAGGCTCACTAAAACTAACTGGAACTGCAAGTAGTATCCACGCAGCGCCAGTTGATAACCCTAAACAGTTGTATTTGCATTATAATACGATGCATACCGAATGACGTCAGTACAGTCAATGTGCGAGCATCTAAGGGGAACCCTGAAACATAAATATAAGCTTAAACTTATAAAAAGAAAGACGTACTCACCTCGTCTCAACTCAACTCAAGAATATTCAACTCAATTCAAGAATACTCAACTCAATATGAAAGCAATGATAATAAGATGCAATATATAAAGCTTTGTAAACAGTAGACAAGAACTCAAAATGTATAAAATACAATAATAAACTCTTTACTCTTATTTGGGAGATTCTCCAATTGATAATTATCACTATGAGCAATGTGATGATGCATCGTCTCACCCACGCCGCCATAACTGTCCTATACCTTTCCGGGTTATAGAACATCCTCAACTAAGTGGATCAACTAAGCTCTGCCCGAAGACACTTATGATTCATCTAAAAAGTATGATCTTGTACCCATGTTGGCATACATGGTTTACGAGGAATGTGAGTTGTTTGAACTCATCCTCATATCGATGCTCAATACTACTCCCAACAATATATACCTCATGCTCATATGTTTAAAAACATAACTCTTTCTCATGTTTAAGATAATTGCTCAAACTACCCTCTTAAAAGAGGTAATTGTTACAAAAAATATCTTTGAACTCATAAACTTTTTTTAGAAATCAAAGTTTCTCTTTTCAAATGTAAATATGATACATTTAAAAATACTTCGTTCCATTATACTCAACTAAATTCATATTTGAAAGCTCTTTCTCAAAACTCATTTTTTAATTCCTCAAAACTCATAATTGGTTTTCACACATTTCTCAAAACTTGTAACTCAAAATGGGGTTCATGTTGAAATATAGACATGAACGAAACCACTCAAGGACCTCAATGACCTCATAGAACTCAATACTCAAAACTCAAAAGCTCAAGGACTCAAGAACTCAAAGATACTACTCCTCTCAAGAACACTCAATTCATAGAGTTCATGCGAAATTATAGACATGAATGACTCGATTCAAGGATCTCAACAACAATATATAACTCATGAGTCCAAATCTTCACATTGTCATACTTACTTTCTCAAGACTTAGTTCAAAACTATAGTTGATTTCAAAAGAATTCTCAATTTGACTCAAAGGACCCTCTTGAACTTTCCTCTTAATATTACTTCAATTTGAAATATATTTAAGAGATATGATTAGGATATGTAGGATATCTCAATGATTAATGAAGACTTAAATAGTTAATATAAATAAGAGAGTGAATACAAGATTGGAAAGAACACACAAGATGAAGAACGGAGGAGAAATGGGCTTGACAACCCTAGCGCATTGCTAGCATAGGGCGTCAGGCTTCCTGTTACTGAAACTGATTTTGTGGCGCACTTCAGGCACATTGCCCCGCCCCCTGGCTCTATGGGGGTGCACTTCCCCAGCCCTGTGGTGCTATGGGGGAACATTTCCCCAGCCCGAGCCTAGAAAACCCGACAAACTTTTTATCTCAATTTCTAGCCCTATCTCCTCTAGAATCGAATGATTTTATCTAAATTTCGTAGATTCATAAACCAAACACCATTCTAATGAAATCCCACCCAAAATACATCAACAACAACACTCATTCACAATACCCTCACCTCAAGAACTCAACACAACTCAATTGTTAAAGAATGAAGCAAAAACCCCAAGAATTCAATAATTCAACTTCAAGAATGAATCCATGGTAAATGTTTACATGATTGGCGTGAGGGCCAACAAACCCAACACCATAAAAGCCTACATACCTCGAAATAACTAAGCTCTTGGTGAAATTCTTGATGTTCTTGAAAGAATGCTTGAAACCCTTCTCTTTCTCCTCTTGAACTTGCTGTCAAAACCCCGAACGCTTTTTGGAATGAAAAAAACTAATTTCCATCAGCTTAGACCCCCATTTGGGTGAAATAAAACGTGTTAGGCTAGTCGGTTAAGGAAAAGAATAAAATAACCGTTCTTAAAACGGATGAAAAGGCCATATCTAGAGAGGCTACACTCAAATGGGCATAACTACTTCATCCAAACTTGGATTTTAGCAAACTTGGAGGTGTTGGAAAGAGGACTCAAAGATCTTTGATTTGATACCTTATGGGTCACGCAACTCTTTATGTTCTAAATGTTATGGTCGTCTGAAGTTGACCAAAAACATAGATTAAAGGGTGACTTGAACAAATTTCTCGTTAGTTCTTTTTTAAACTCCAGATGTTACATCTAGTGAACTTAACACCTAAGAAAATTTAAAATTACTCGGTAAAATCATATTCACAATCTAAGAAAGGTTCGAGTCATAACTTAAATTTTTTTGGGGTGTTACAATAAAGTAGGTTAAACAAACTAAAACGGAAAACAAAAGCATTATGGATTTTGCATGGATGGAGGAGGTATGTTGCCTATTTTTTACATTAATTTTGTGTAACACCTCAGACTTTGAAAGAGCTAAATAGATATCTGAGTAAGTCACCCATAAGTTTTTAGTTCTAGGTCAACTTCAAATGACCACATCTTTTAGTACATTAAGAGTTAGGTGAGCCATTACCAATCAAATCAAAGATCTTTGAGTTCTCTTTCCAAGGCGGCCAGGTTTGCTAAAATTTGAGCTCTGAAAAAAAGTTATGGTTGTTTGAGTGAAGCCTCTCCATTTAAGGCATTCCATCCATTTTAGAAAAGGGTATTTTGGTCTTTTTCATTTCCCATAAGGCCTAAGATGTTTTTTTTCACCCTAAATAAGGCTTTAATTTTATTTAGACCACTTTTTCCACCTTCCAAAATACTTAGGGATTTAAAGCGAGGTTTCAAGATGAGAAAAGGGGCTACGTTCAAGCATTCTTCAAGAATTGTGGAATTCTCCTAGAACATCGTTCTTTCTAGGTATGTAAGGCTTCCCATATTATTGGAAATGTTCGTCCTCACGCCATACAACTATATTCATCCAAGAAATCGTTATATTAAGAGATTCTCTATTGGTTCTTGATTGTTGTTCATTCTTTAACAACAAAAGTTCTCAAGTTTCTAGGTATGGAGGATCTTGAGTATGAGTTGTGATTTTTGATAAATATTGAATGAGATTTTGATGAATTCATGTTGGGTTTGTGAATAAAAAAAGAGTTTAGAAGAAATCACTCGATTCTAAATGAGTTAGGACCCGAAATTGTGTAGAAAAATTCATCGGAATTCTGGGTATGGGGTGCGACAATGCACCATCATAGCTCCAGAACTATTGGTCAGTAGTTTGGGACCTTGTACACATGCCAACAGCGTTTTCCAAACTTCTACCAGTAGTTAAGGGCATGGCACGTTGTGCCACTCAGTACGCTAGGGTTGCTTGTTCCTTTTTTTTCCGTGCTTCATTTCCAGTTGTGTTCTTTTGAATAGTGACTATGTTCTCTTCTTCATATTAATTCCTAAAGGTTCCATTAATCATTGAGAAGTCCTACATGTATTTATTTTCGTTTCATGTGTCTTATATATATGCACCTATATCGATCTTGTGCTTGAAAGATAAGTTCATAACTGCATGTTTTAAGAATGTAAGTATGTCTAACGTTTGAAAGGCACTTCAGTAAAGTAAAAAAATGTAGTTTCTTTTTAAAGGGTTAATTGAGCATAAAGTTATATTAATTATTCTTGGAGTAGTATCGAGCACCGAATTGGGTTAGCATCTCTTATAACTCAAAAGCTCCATAAAACTACGTAGCCATCATAGGATAGGATAGCATTGATTCTAATGTGATTCCTCACTACCTCTGAGAAGTCCTATTAGATGGATCCATAGTCTCAATACCATCTTATACCCCGGCAAGGTATAGGATGGCCCTTGCAATGTGGGTGAAATGTTGTGTCATTGCTAGACTTATAGTAATGGTTGTCGGTTAGAGAAACTCCCCATAAGTAAAGTATGTTAATTTCATATTGCTTTTATTGTATATCTTATTGTAAAGTGAAAAGGGTTTTCATGTCTTATTCATGTATTGATTCAGTTGAGTTGCTTTTAGTCTTTCAGTTTAGGTTTTGTTTTACTCAACTATATTACATATTCGTACATTCAATGTACTGACATCATTCGATCTGCATATTTTATGCTGTAGATACAGGTGTTCAGGATCATCAACATGCATTTCGTTGAGATCATCTCACACTTGTAGACAGTATTTGGTGAGGGCTCCTTGCTGTCAAGAGACTCCATTTTCATTCTAGTTTTAGTAGTATTTGACATGTCGTGGGTCTTGTCCCGACATCTATCTTGAACTGTTAGAGGCTTCATAAATTGAAAAATAGTAGTAGATGTTTTCCATTGTTTTCTCAAGATGTTTATTTATCTTATGACTTATGTTAAGTATTTGGAAGAAAATATTTAAAAACTTTTTAAATGTCTAAATGTTCAACTATTTTAAGCTACCGCATATTGTTTAGAGTTATGTAGGTTATGCAGCTAGGCCAAGGGTTCGCGTGGGGATCAAAAATGGTTCTCGGGTGCTGGTCACGTTCAGGGTGTAAGCTTGGATCCTGACAAACTTGGTATCAGAGCACAAAGTTTAAGGGTACTAGGGTGTCAATGAAGTTGTGTTTGTAGAGACTTGGTTATCGGTGTGAAGCATGCCACATCTTTAATTAGGATGATGTGACATTTAGGAAAACATTCCACTTTCTTCTTACTCCTTTTTGTGCGATAGAGTTCAACTCTCTGAAAGTTCCTTCTAATTCGTGCTTACGCGATTCTTTTCAGATCATACAAGAACACTCATACACCTTAATTTGATAGGTTATGATCCATGTAACTCTTCATATTTTATGAGATATGGTCCTTTGAAGTTGACCCTTGAATAAACTAATGTAAAAAACTTAGCCGGTAGAAAGACTTTAAACTTGACTTAATGTTAGAGGTCCCTTATGACCCTAAATTACTTCCAATACCCTTTCTATACTTGATAAAGAACCTAAAAACACGTGATCAAGTAGTACATCACCCGGTTTAAGCTCATATACTTAAGACAAATGATTCGGATTCGAAGAGTAATTTTTTGGGGTGTTACATAAGCAAAAATAGTGTCTTTTCCACCATTATCATAATTTTTCTCCCCAGGTAACAACATATTCGCCTTTCTATTTTTTTTTCTAACAGAAAAAGAAATCACCCATATTGGTATATGTTGTTGTTGTTATTGTACAATCATGATTTAGTCGAGGTATTTTCGGTGGGAAGTGACAAGTATTATGTGGATTTAGTCGAGTTGTGTGAAAGTTGAACCGGATGTAAAACCCCAAAAAAAATTTGAGCTAAAACTCGAACCATCCTCTATGTGAGTAGGATTTTACCGAGGAATTTAAAATTTCTGAAGTGTTAGGGTCACTAGATGTAGCACCTTGAGTTACAAGAACTAAAGAGAGTTCATTCAAGTCATTCCTAGGTTCCTTTAAGTTTTGGGTCAACTTCAAACGACCATAACTTTCAATATATGATGAGTTTAGTGGCCTATAAGATATCAAATGAAAGATATTTGAATTATCTTTCTAACTCCACCAATTTTGATAAGTTTCAAGGTCGGATGAGTGAGATAGGCCTTTTTGAAGTCAAGCTGTCCAGTTAAAGAAAGTTGCCCGAAATTAGTAAGTGGTATTTTGGTCTTTTCCTTACCCAATCAGATTTAATTCATTTTTAGTAAGGTTTTAAGGGTCTAACCTAATTAGGTTCAGTTTTATAATCCTAATATACGCCTAGGGTTTTAGTTGAGAGTTCAAGAAGAAAAAAGAAGAGAAAAGAGGAAAGGATCAAGGCTTTCGTCGAGGTTCTTGAGTTTTGTTGCAGATTTTCGCCATGGGTTTGATCCCTAAGAGGTATGTAAGCTTCCACAACATTGGGTTTGTTCACCCACGTGCCAATCATGTTAATTTCAGTGTTAAATTTGTTCAAGAAAGTTAAAGGTTTGATGTTCCTGAATTGTGATCTTGAAATTGGCTTTCGTTCTTGAGTTAAGATGAGATTGATGAGTTCTTGATCAAATCGTGTCGATTTTAGAGTTGTGTTTGATTATATTCTTATGTACATGTGTTGGGTATCTGAAACTTAAGAGAAATTGAGAAAAAGAATCGAATCTTGGTGAATTGGGGTTAGAAAACGAAGAAAAAAAAGTCGGACGGAAACAAGTACCAAGTCCACAACCTGTTCCTCAGAAGTGAAAATTTCTTTCCGCATCATGGAGAGAACGCGAACTCCACTGCTTAAAAAATTATTTCAACCAAACATTATAATTTATCTACACGTCGCAAACTTGCTCCCCGAACAATGTTTTTCAACTGTTTCTCATGATTTATTTATCTAAAACTCATTTAAATCATCACGATACCTTTCCTATCATAAATCATAACCTTGAATTCATAATTCAAATTAAAGGTAGAGTTAAGAGTTAAGTTGTGAGAGTACTTTCGAACATTTTGAGAAAGTTCCTTCGAGTCTTTTAGAGAAGTCTTCTACAACTTCTAATAACTTATTCCAAGACTCAAGCAAGTGAGTATAAGAATGAGGAGAATGTATTCATGAGTCTACTTTATCATCACGAGATTCTTCATATCATGAACCATAACTCTTGAATTCATAATTCACATTCAAGAGAGAGAGAGAGTTAAGAGTAGAGTTGTCACAACCCAACCCAACCCACCGGGTCGTGCGGGAACCCACTCTAACACCTAAGTAGGAGAACCCTCATAGCTTAATAGTTAAAAAATGTGGAAGATTAAAGAAAACAGAGAAAAATGAAATAGAAGGATTTTAATGAATAGCAACTTAGACAAAATTTTGGATAAAACTTGTAAAGTAATTAGCACAGAGCTCCCACCATGCGGAAGGAAAAATAGAAGGTGCTAGAGAATTTTTTCGTCTTCACCTAATGAAACATCACCAACCTGCATCCAGACTATGTCAAAAGATATAGCAAGAGTAGTATTACTACAAACACATGTATTGGTAGGCATCATTGGTCAACCCGATGCCCACCACATAACATAAGAAATCAACTAGTAAAATCATGAAATAAACCACTCGCTTCTCCACCTTTACCCTCTCTTGAAATACCCCCCAACTTACACTAGTACTCTGACTACTAACCACCTTATCGATCAACCTACTTACCAAGTACTTGATCATAGCCTAACCATTCTAACACACAAATAAAAGAAAGTCCCCAAATGCCACCACAAACATACCAACTAACCGCTCACGTCGTACCCTTACTACTTCATCATAATACCCAAACAGGGTCACATAGTACAGTACGTCATGCTTTCTAACTGCTGAACATAATTACCTTGCTCCAAGTGAAATTCACCTAAGCCCTTACAACACGTACAGTACCCACACTCTTGCCATTACAACACACGACTCCCTCACTTGGACATTAAAAATTCTTGAGATGTTGACTCCCCACCTTCGTTTCACCTTTCATCAATATAATTACCAAGTCTACTCAACATAGAAGAACAATCAAGCATAAGGCCTCATGACCATAACACAACTCCGAGAAGTAAAACATCAATATCATTGCAAACCACGATCAAATTCACATAGTCCATGTACTCAATTATGACAATAATGACCTCTCATGGAACCCAAACCCAAACAGAAACAGTTAGCATACCAGAACGTGGCTCCCGATCCAATGATTATGCCAAAACATGGAAACCGATCCTATAATTATACCTAAACATGGCAATTGATCCAAGTTAGTTATGCCGGAACGTGGCAACCGATCCATTCAACACACCATAATCACAATCACAAGTACATCCTCAAGTTCATACAATTTAGTCATGATTCGTGGCATTCATCATCTTTCTATCTCATTTACCCAAGTGTAATCAATAATGAAACAAACATACATCACACAATCATAGAATCAGAACCATCACCTAACCCTAGATCATCATATAAGGCTCATTTCTAGGATTTAACCATATTTTATTCAGTGTACGAGGGACTAAGCATAATTCTACCAGTGATTTACATATATTCTAAGGTGAACACAGATTTGTAACTACTCAATTCATAAAACCTAGCCTACCTGGGTGCCAAGCAATTGCACGGAGTTATGGTCTTTGATTCTTATTTTTGGGATTCGTGACAGAGATCTTGACCAGAAATCTGTAATCCATCAACATCTTCATGCTAGAAATCCCTCTCTCTCTTCTTCCCAAGCTTGCAACAGTTTTTTTGGGGGTTTCTAAGGTGTTTTATGACTAAATTAGGTATTTTAGGGAGAAGGAGAAAATAATGTTTCGCGTTATTTACATTCTGTTTCTCTTATCTCACTCTGGCGCCAACTTACCCCGCCCTGGGGTCACTGCCCTAGCGGCATCTGGTCTGCTCTGGCGGGACAATGGCCTAGAATTTTCCTAGATTTTGTTTCTCCTAAATAACGACGATTCGGGTCATTGCAATAGATACCAATTTACTCCTCATTTGATCCCGAATGATTAATACCTGAATAATTACACGCCCTACTCCGGAGTACTCCCAAACTAACGAATAGGGCCATGGTGGAACCATGAAGAATGGTGACTGTTTATCTAGTCAATACAAAAAAGGTACTATACCCAAGGACTAGGATAAAGATTGAGGCAACACACGAAGAAACAAAACTATTTAAACTACACAGTCTGTCCCACCAGGGCGACAACCCTCTTGCTGAGGCGGAGCCACTGTGGCGAGGATCTCCCACTGAGGTGGGAGATTAGAAAATAGTAAAGGGGGAAAAAAGGAAACATTTTTCCCATTTCTCCCTTAAACTTCAAAAAACTCTCCTAAAATCCTCTCGATCACTCTCTTCCGAACGTCAAAACTCAGGTAATATTCTTGTTTCTTGCTCTCTTTACTTCTATACTTAACTAACAATGATTGCATAACCCTAATCGATTGGGTAGAATAGGTTTTGGGGGGTAGTTTTTTTTCTAAAATGAAATGGGTTGCTTGTTTGATATAATAAACCTAGCATGGGAATTTTTCTTACGTCCCCAATGTCCTGGGCGTAAGAATTTTGTAAAAGTACGGTTAAATTGATACAAAAATGGGTGGGGGAAGTTGAAGGGTCTATTGGTGTAATACTCTAATTTAGGCCTCATTTACGAATTATTTTGTCGAAATACTTACTTATTTGGGTTCTAAGGTAGTTTATATACTTTGCTATGCTGAAATTCTGTAAAAATAGGAGGTTTTGGGATGAAGAGCCACCATTATTGCACCTGGTGTTCATCCCAAATGAAGGCCGCTCTAGCGGCCTTCATAATCTGGCCAAGGTGGGATTATGGCCACTGGGGCGGGATACGCCAGACCGGTGGCCTGCAACCTTAGCACATAAATTTCTCTCTTCTTATTTTTAGCCTTAAACCGCTTATCGTATCGTGTTCTAACCTATATTCAACTTATTGTAGGCTCTCCAAATGGAAGGTAAGAATGAAGAAAACTTACCCTTCATCTGGTTCCCCATTGTAGCGAGTCGGGAAAGACATCATGACAACTATAACACGGGATTTTGTTGCAAGAGAGGGTTTGTGTTGCACAGGCTAGAGTAAAAGGCACCTGCATTTTATGCTTGCTTAATGGAGTTCGAATGGGCTCCACTGACTGAGGCTCCCCAGATGCAGGTTCCACTTGGGTGAGGGAGTTCTATGCCATGTTGCCTACTGTGCAATGGGATGTATCTCATCGCATCATCCGAATCTAGGGGGTTGACGTTCCCCTAAATGCCACTACTATTAATAAGGCTCTAGAGGTGTTGGTGGTCTCGAACGCTGAGTAAAAGGCCAAGCTAAGGGAGATGGATTTGGAGTGGCTGAGAAGGATCAAGTATACTGGGCTACTGCAGAGGGTATAACTAGCATGAATTGGTCACCTGATGCTAAGAGGTGGCTACACTTGGTCATTAGGAGGATCCGCCCGTCGGGGAACCGCACCGATGTAACCTTTCCTCGGGCCTTGGTGGTAGTGTGCGCCATATAGGGTATAGAGTTTAATATAGGGGTGCAGGTCATTTCAGAGTGGAAGATATTCTATCGGGGTAATAAGAAGGCTTTCTTTCTACCGAGAGTCATTACTGTGCTATGCAAACGGGCGGGAGTGCCCCTTTTTTACGCCGATGAGGTACTTCCTATGGATCTCACCTTTCACCCTCTTTTGGTTAGAGCTTGTTCTACTTCTAGGAGCAAGAGAAAGAGGACCGACCGTGCTAGCAGTAGTCAGGCGGCAACTGAGGCGGACGACAAGGAAGGTGATGATGCCCGTCCCAGCCAGTCCCTGCCCCTACTATCCGGAGCCCATGTGGAGGAGGACCTGACTGCCATCTGGAAGCAGTTGGGACGCTTCTTTCCTGATACTACTTTGGTTCTACCCAATACTACACTGGAGGTCGAGATGCTCCACGACCAATTGCATCAGAAGAGGAAGAAGAGTTTTACGAAGGATCGGTTAATGGCCCGAATGTGGAAGACTATTAAGGTCATCCTTTCTTGTGTTGCCCCTAACAAGGAGATTCCCCAACTAGAGCCAGAGGACTGCGCGGAGTTCCCTATCCTGAATGAGGCATGGGCTGGTGTGATATCCCAGAGGATCTCGACTCTGACATCGACAACACTTAGTCTAAGGGTTCTTGACTTAGCGTTTGCCCTTCTTAGGCTTGTAAAGTTTAAGACAACTCCGTTTTTATCTTTTTCTTTCCTAAGTTTTTGTAGCACATGGATGCTGGTTTTCTTGCTGTTTTTACACAGCTCGTAGCTAATTACTAAGTTTCATAATATATATTCTATTGCTGAACATTGGAAGGATCACAGGGATTTGCTCGTATCCCATTTGGGGTTGATAATTTGTGACTAGATAAAATAGGGTGGCAAGGTTGAGGTTCTGTCTCGCATGTCCCGCTTTGGCAGGAAAATTTTTGCCCCAGCGGCTCACACGGAATCGGAACCCGGGCCAACAATTTTCTGGGTTCTTTTCGTTCTCTTAAATTCTCCCAAGGTTCCCAGCTTTACCAAAAAAATTTAGGATACTTCTCTGAGCTAGGAGAAATCCTTGACTACTTTAAATCAATCACACAATACACGAACCAATATTTATTCTCGTCACTTTAGCACCACAACCCACACATCCCCAGGATACACCCAGACATTCACGCGGTTATTACACAAGTACAAGACACGTTCAGATCTGCCTCAGCAATCACCTCGGGGTTCTACCTAAACTCTTGTATCAAACCTAGTCAGGATCTTCTTTTCACTACGAGTTTCCACGATACTTAAGCATGTACACCTTACATAAATTCGATCAACTAGGCCAACATATTGCACATATCAAAGTTAAGACACCCATTTATAGTTCACATAATCACCTCATCCCATTCAAGCAATTATGACTTCATATTTGCCATTAGTTCAAACAACAAGAATCACACATTCACAGTTTCCAAGATACACACACAGTCAAGTACAAATTATTAGTTAGTTCGCTCCATGGATGACCATTATTGATCATCCAGGTATTTACACCGCCCCTAGGGCCAGATACTAATTGCAACCTTCTCGGTTCCAATTTTACCTGCATGTGTTCTTTCAGTCGTGACTACGTCCGGTCCACTTTGTTAAGATACCAAATAAAATCGGGAGATACCAATTGGACACAAGCGACACTTCACACAAAAGGAGAGAATGAGTGGAACAATTTCCTAGAATGCTTCCTTGCTTCCTGAAGATTAGATGTGGATGTCAACACACAAATCCGCAGGAGTATAGTCCACATTTTGCTCTTGTACTAGGAGACCGGGAACCTAGGCTCTCATACCAATTTGTTAAGACCCAACTCAACGAGTCGTGCGGGCACCCACTCTAACACCTAAGTAGGAGAACCCTCATATCTCAATAGTTAAAACATGCCAAAAATTAAAGAAAATGGAGATAAATGAAATAGCAGGATTTTTATAAATAGCAACTTAGACACAATTTTGGTTAAAACTTGTAAAGTAATTAACACCGCCCATGGATCTAGCCAAAACACATACAAGAGCTACTAAGAGTACAAATGGACATAATAATTAAGACGCAACTCCTACCATGTGGAAGGAAAGATAGAAGCTGCTGGAGAATTTCTTCGTCTTTATCTAATAACACATCACCAACCTACATCCAGACTATGTCAAAAGACATAGTAAGAGTAGTATCAATACAAACACACCTACTGGTAGACATCATTTGTCAACCCGACACCCACCACATAACCTAAGAAACCAACTAGTAAAATCATGCAATAAACCACTTGCTTTTCCACATTTACCCTCTCTTGAAATACCCCCCAACTTACACTAGTACTCTGACTGCTAACCACCTTCTTGATCAACCTACTTACCAGGTACTTGATCATAGCCTAATCATTCTAACACACAAATAAAAAAAAGTCCCCAAATACCACCACAAGCATACCAACTAACCGCTAACGTCGTACCCTTGGTGCTTCGTCACATTACCCAACCAGGGTCATATAGTGCAGTACGTCACATTTTCTAACCACTAAATACAATTACCTTGCTCCAACTGAAATCAACCTAAGCCATTACAACACGTACACTACCCCCTCCCTCTTGCCATTACAACACACAACTCCCTCACTTAGACATTAACAATTCTTGAGATGCTGACTCCCCACCTCCGTTTCACCTTTCATCAATATAATTACCAAGTCTACTCAACATAGAAGAACAATCAAGAATAATTCCTCATGACCATAACATAACTTCGAGAAGTACAAATTCAATATCATTGCGAACGACGATCAAATTCATATTATCCAGGTACACAATTATGGCAACTAATTGGTCCTCTCATTGAACCCAAACCAAAACAGTAAGCATACCAGAACGTGGTACCCGATCCAATAATTATGCCAAAATGTGGCAACCGATCCCATAATTATGTCAGAATGTGGCAACCGATCCAAGTTAGTTATGTCAAAATGTGGCAACCGATCCATTCAACACACCACAATCACAATCACAATCACAATCACAAGCACAAGCACATCCTTAAGTTCATACAATTTAGTCATGAATGATGGCATTCATCATCCCTCTATCTCATTTACACAAGTGTGATCAATAATTCAACATTCATATTCATCCATGTATCATAATGAAACAAGAGCAAACATACATCATACAATCATAGAATCACAACCATCACCTAACCCTAGATCATCATCTAAGGCTCATTTCTAGGATTTAACCATATTTTATTCAGTGTACGAGGGCCTAAGCATAATTCTACCAGTGATTTACATATATTATAAGGTGAACACAGATTTGTAACTACTCAATTCATAAAACCTAGCCTACCTGGGTGCCAAGCAATTGCACGAAGTTATGGTCTTTGATTCTTGTTTTTGGGATTCGTAATGGTGATCTTGATTAGAAATCCGCAATCCATCAGCATCTTCACGCTAGAATCCCTCTTTCTCTTCTTCCCAAGGTTGCAACAACTTTTTAGGGGTTTTTAAGTTGTTTTATGACTAAATTAGGTATTTTAGGGAGAAGGAGAAAATAAGATTTTGCATTATTTACAATATGTCTCGCCTATCCCGCTCAGGTGCTAACTTATCCCACACTGACATCGCTGCCCTAGTGGCATCTGGCCCGCTCTGGCGGGACAATGGCCCAAAAGTTTTGCAGATTTTTGTTCCTCCTAAATAATGACGGTTCGGGTCGTTACAAGAGTTCAAGAAAATTTTTGAGTTCAATTGTGAATCCTTTGAGAACAATTATCGATTTGAACTAAGTTTTGAGAAAGTAAGCATGAGAATGAGAAGATTCATATACATGAGTTCCGTATTGATATTTCAACTTTTGAGTTGATTCGTTCATGCCCATAACTTCCGCATGAACTCGATCAAGTGAGTACCTTTGAGAGGAGTAGTATCTTCAAGTTCTAAATCTTGAGTATTTAATTCCTAATCCCTTTTGAGATTTTATTCCTAATCATGGGACTATTACATATTACCCATGGAGTCCTTGAGGGGAGTTGTTCATGTCTATAATCCTGCATGAGCACTATAAGTCGAGCAGTCTCGAGATGAGAAGTATCTCTGAGTCCTTGAGTTGAGTAGTTCATGCCCATAATTTTGCATGAACCCTATGGGTCGAGCATTCTTGAAACGAGTATTACCATTGAAGTTCTTGAGTTCTAAGTTGTTGAGTCTCGAGTATTGAGTTCTGAGTTGTTGAGTCTCGAGTATTGAGTTCTAGTTATGGTTATTAAAAACCTTGAATTGAGTCATTCACGTCCATAATTCGGCATGAACGTTATTTTGAGAAGTCTTTTTTAATTGTTTTAAACTTGTTTTAAGACTTTGAGCATTGAGTTGAGTAACTGAAAGAGTGAAGTTCATTTTCTTAAAAATGATATATAGGAACTAAGTATTCCCAAAGAGTAAATGTTTTCACATTTAAGATGAGAGGAAACACTGATTTCCAAAAGAGTTTTCATGAGTAGTTTTGAGCTTCATCTCTTTTAAGAGATAAGCTTTTGAGTAATAACCTCAAACAACAGAGAAAGAGTTATGTTTTCAAACATATGAGCTGAGTATATTTTAGGAGTAGTATTGAGCACCGATATGAGGACGAGTTCATAAAAACTCAAATCTCCATAAACTATGTAGCCAACGTGGGTAGCAAGGGTCATACATTTTAGATGTTTCCTCAATACTTTTTAGCATAGACTAGTAGATCAACTTAGTTGAGAGATTCTATACCCCGACAAAGTATAAGATATTTCTGGCAGCATGGGTGAAATGTTGTACCATCACATAACTCATAGTGATGGTTGTCGGTTAGAGAAACCCCTACATAGATATTTTGTATTCTTATATACACATAGTTTACTTTGTATTTTCATATACAAACAGAGTTTATCTGGTATCCTTGCATACAAAATGAGTTACTTTTTACTATTTTAAAAGGTTTCCATATATTGCATATGTATTGTTGCTTTATATTGAGTGGAGTATCCAGAGTTGAGTACTAAGAGTCGAGTATCTTATCATTGAGTTTACCCTTATTTCACTAAGTTGAATATCTTATCATTGAGTTGAACTATGATTCTTTGGGTTGAGTGAGTTGACAAGAGGTAAGTATGTTTCTTTTCCACCAGTTCAAGCTTATGTTTATGCTTTTGAATTCCCCTTACATGCTCGTACATTCCACGTACTGAGCCATTTGGCCTGCATCATTTTGTGATGCAAATACAGGTATTCATGGTCATTAATAGGAGATTCATTGATACCAGATGGAGTTTGAGTTAGCTATAGTGAGCCCCTTTGCTTCCGGATGATTCCATTTACTTTCAGTTTTGTTAGGATATTGTGGGTCTTGTCCCGACTTTCATCTTTGCAATTAGAGGCTTTATAGATAAACAGTAGTGTTTCACAAGTCTGTTCATTTATTTTGTTAAATGTTTTAAAGACTTAAGTTGCCTATTTTGTGGTAAGTTGAATATATTATTTTTATTCATACTTTTTCATTTGTATTGAAGCTTTCTATTTGAGTTTCATGAATTTTTATTCAGTTTTTAAGCTTTTTATGATTGAGTTAGTCTTCCGCTTGTATTCAGTCAGGATGAGGGTTTGCTTAGGGACCAGCAATGGTTCTCGAGTGTCGGCCATGTTCAGAGTGTAGGCACAGTCGTGACAAACTTGGTATCAGAGCACAAAGTTCAAGTGTCCTAGGGTGTCTATGAAGCCGTGTTAGTAGGATCTTATTTATGGTTGTGAGGGCCCTACTTCTATAAATCACGAACTACATATATTTAAGAAAAGTTTCTCTTCTTTCATACTCTTAATCGTGCAATAGAGCTATGTCATAGAGATTTGTTTATACTCGTGGGTTTCTCAAATTCATTCGACTACCCTTCATACTAGAGGTGGTTGAAAATCAAAATTTGTCCTTGGTCGATGAGTTGTTCTTAGCAAGATCTGGAGGAAGTCATAAGAGACTCCATAGGAGCTTGAGAGAAGCCCATGAGTGAGTTAAGTGTTTAGTTTCAGAGAAATGCACCTATATTTATATGAATCATGTGTTTGAGCTAAAAGAAAATTGTACTCTCTTCTCTAAGCCTTGTTTCAGCTGACATTCTTATGAGGAAGCATGTTTAGAGCTTAGGTAGTATATTCATCCTAAAAATTAGTATGAATTACGAGATTATGAGTAGTAGTAGTGAAAGATCCCAGAGTTAGAGAAAACTATGCAAAGTTTAGTGATCTAAGTAAGGGAGATGGTGTTTTAACAAGCTATGTGTGAGACCCTGTAGTTCTTTCGCATAATATGTGTATCATTGCATAAGTGTATGAGGCTTATATGACTTGGTGTATCATTTTAGGAGAATAATTTTGCAAAGGGGAGGAAAAAAATCAAAGAATTAGACTAATGTTATGGGTCAAGGATGCCCTTAAACAAGTTTGAGTTAAAGAATGTCTCTTCTAACACCCTGCCCGTTCAGAAAGTTCAAGTTATCCAGTCCCTTTGGGGTAAGACAAAGAGTGTCTTATATGCTAAGAAGGATGGTTTATAAGGTGATATATTCGCTCAATGATCGTAAGTTAATTTTTGAAGTCAAGCAAGTTAGGAAATAAAAAGTTGGCAAAAGTTAGAGTAAGTTTCTTTGATAAATTTTCTGAAATTTGGGTTAAATGTCTCGGATATTTTCTCCCAATCTATAAAGCTTTAGAAGAACCCCAATATACTAAATTGAAGGTCTACGAGTCTACTTTCCAACGCACTAAACCTTTTGTCTATACGACTTCAAAATTGAGAGATATTCAGATTTAAGTGAGACTGCACAAGCAGGCACTCAAAAGTGGGCCCCTAGATCCTATGTCGATTTAGCTTTATAAGATCTAATTTCTCCTTTGTTTTCTCTCATCTTTTTAACCCAAAATAAGAATAAAACTGTCTTAAATCCTCTCTAAAGGTTCCCCTATCATCCAAGCAAATATCTACAAGATTTTAATGTGGTTTCACTCTCGGAATGTTCATAGATATTATGTTAATTCTTTCCTCCTCGTTGGTTGTGATTTGAAGGATTCTTCATGGTAAAGGAGTATCATTTTTAGGTGGTGTTGCTGCTGTTTGGAGGTAATAATTTTCACCCTTCATTTTATTAAGTGAGTCCAAGTTATAGCTATGCTATATAAGCAAGAAAAGGAATAGATGGATGGAAAATTGTATTTTGATAGTTATGTGATGTTGAGCTGTTTTTGAAGTATTTTCTGATGTTGTTGTTGTTGGAATTTTTGGAAATTATTTGTTTGTGTGTGGTTGTTGTTGATATGAGTCTTGAAGATAACAAGAAGTATATATGGGTAATTACTTGTAAGATGAGTAAGTGTAACGTTGGTTCTATTATTGCATTGCAATTTTCAAATGACCTCTTCTTGGCTCAATGTCTTGTGTTTGAGGAGACTCTTTGTAATTGAGGAGAGATGCTACACTACTATAACCTCCATCAATTTTAAGTCAAGGTTCTTCCCTTTTATTCTCTTATTTTTCTTATGAATAGAAAGACATGATTCCAATGTAACTATTGGACGAACTCAAGGGTTGGTGATTGGAAGCGGTGAGTTCGAGTTATTGTGGTTTTATTGAACAATTATAGGACTGTATTACATATATTTTTTCTAGATTTAATGGTTTGAAGACTCGTGGTTGGGATTTGGTTGAGGTTATTTTGGGGTTGGAAAAGAGGGGTGTGGCGATACTCCGAGTTCTTATTGTTATGCATGCATACTCTATTTGGTTGTTGTTGACTATTGTGCAGGCCTACACTTTTTAATAGCTGCTGCAAAACGTATGTTATGTCATTAATTTGGGGTTGTAATTTGGATAATAAAATGTAGTGAAGCATACATTTAAAAATGGTCCGGCTAGTGAATCACTCTGCTACAAATCTCTAAATTGCTACTTTGACCCTGACATATTAATATTCTTGCTATAATGGTTGTGTGACATAATTTATGTAGATTACATACTCTAAGGAAGAGGTACAGTCCGCATTTATATTACAAGACCCAGAATTGAGGTATGTTAAGGCTATGCGTTACTTCCTTTGAGCATGAATTTTAGAATCCAAAATCATGAAAGGTTGTTTTACTATTCTATTATTAGAGAAAAGGGAGACCTTATGTGAAAAGCATTGGGATTACAGCTAACGTATTTTTGTGACTCCATTATGCTGATATTCCACTCGTCGGTTATATAGGTTACTTGGCGTCTATGTGTCATTTTGTCGATTCCCTTGACTGTAGGTCCGTGTGTATATATTATTATTATTCTTTAAGTGTTGTAACTTAGAAAAATTAGGTAGGAACATTAAGAGTTTGAAATCAGTCCTCCTTCCTCGCTACGTTCTTCTTTTTTGAAAATCTTAAAAATAATATGTCGATTTTCGAAACTCTCAAATCTAATTCGTATGTTTAAACTACTAATGAACATATTTTTTGTGGAAATAGTTTATTTTACAAATTACTAAGGAACATATATAAAAACTAGGTGAAGCACCTTAAGATCTTTATGAACATTCTCAGGTTTAAGTTACCTTTCATAATTTGATTAAGTGTTCTATTTTAATCTACAAGCATATGGTTATACAAGACAATTACATGTGATGCGAAAGTGATTACGAGATTATGAGGACAAGAGTACCAATGGGCGAAGATTGTTAACATGATTTAGGTAACACAAATACATTACGAATCCATGACATGCCATTCTATGCATTCTACTTCTGAGCTATAATTGGAAGGTATGGGGCCTATTGCCTATATTTATATGTATGAGACACAGATGGCCACAAGTTGGCAAATATGATGTCGGTTCGCTACCGAAAGGCACCACCATTGCTAGCACTTGGTTGGGTATAACATGCATTTGCATATATATGCATTTACAACATACAATCATGCGAGCATACCATGCATATTTAATTCGTATAAGGTAGGATGTCAGCCATCGAGGCTATCAAAGTTTCTGTTTCAGGTTGTATCTTTATTAACTTTTTTATAGCAGCTATTTATGATTCTATTTTCCGCCTTACATACCAGTACATTTTTATCTGTACTGACGTCCCATTGCTTGGGGACGCTACATTCTTATTTCATGCGTTCAGGTCTAGGTAGAGAATCTAAGTGACCCCTCACTAGGATTCGGGGTTTAGCTTTGAGTTAGTAAGCTCCACCACTTCTTGGAGCTTTCATAGGATGTTTACTTTTGTTGAACAATTGGAGTATAGTCGGGGCCTTGTATCGATTAATGCTTATGACACTTATAGAGACTATTGTGGACACAGTATTCTGGGTTTCTTTCTGTCGCTTCCAGTTTCTAGTCACATAGGCTTGGCATGTATAGATATGTATGTATGTGTGTATGTCCTCAATTGTTGCCTCGTCGGTCAGCTAGTACTTTATTATTATTTTTGGTTCGTCTACCCTTGTCTATATGAGTTGTTATGCAGGTTATGACCCTAATGGTCCAGGATTAATATTTTAGATGTTATGTTGCCTGACCTTCTAGGCCCTCAGTTGAGTCAGTTGTTATGTTTCAGTGGCTAACTCGATTGCATAAGGTGTCGAGTTCCAGTCACGTCTCCTTTAGTTTGGGGCGTGACACTATGTTACTATAGTCATGCACCTAGTAAGTTACTAATGAAGAGTTTCCCCGTATGGGAAGACTAAGAAGTGATAAGTTGTGAAGATTTCATCATATAAGGTACAATGTATTCTAGCTAGAAAGGAGTTGTGATGAAGTGCCATTGTGTTAGGAATGACCAAGTGTATGCGTTGAATAGAAGCACATAGTATTCATGGAGTGATATATCTAAGCTAGACTTATGACTTGTTGAAAGGGTCATAATATTCAGAAGGTTATAAAATTGATCAAGTAATGAGGTGTAGCATAGTAGGTGAACAATCGTATTGATATTCGGGTTTAGTAATGAACATTAAGCTTGAAATTGAGATGAGTGTCATGATCTAAAGAATGGAAACATGAGGGTGATGATGTTAGTCTTGAGATTAGATCTAGAAGACTTGACATAGAGTAAGTGAGGAATTGACATGTTAGCTGCAATAAATATGAGTGGTACAAGTGAGAAAACCTAACATTTAGATAAGGGCAGTGAAGTGTGGCTAAGTCATAAGAGTAACAAGAGCATTACGAGATTTCCTTTCCATTTGACCCCGGTATTAATTTGATTAATGGCACTTATGAGGTAATGCTTGGTCAAGATGACAAGTATCATTTATTGCTTGACATAAGGGAGGCCTTGTTGTTGTTTGAATATGGAACCAATGAGAGCTTACATCTGAGGTTGTTTAAGTGTATTGGTTCCTTCACTCTACCCCTTTGTCAATGTTTCTTAAGTAGCCAAGTATTTATTACTTCGATGCTTGGTTATATGTTAAATTTGTGTATCCTTGGCATGGTTATGAAATCGTTATTGCTAATGCTAACCCTCATGCCATGAGGATTTTGTTCTTATTTGCTTCCCCTATGGTTTTGCAAGGTTTAGATTCGAGGACGAATCCTTCTCAAGAAGGGGAGAAAGATGCAATCCAGATTGCCTCAAAGACATCCACTCACAAACTTCAATGTATTGATGAGTTGTTCATAAGGATGGAGGCTCTTGGGTTGAGATGATGTCAATGAGGGGATTCCAGGCATTGCTTCGTAACAAACATGTTTTGAAGGAGTTCCTAGTTGAGCAACACCATGTTTGGATGATAGCTTGGAGTGTGGGAGGTCAAATGAAGCAAGGAGGAGCAAGTGAAGCCGTTGCTCTATTCGGTGCGCTGACAACCACATCTGCGCTTGCCAAACTCCCTTGGCGAGGGTTCCAAGGAGCTACAAAGGGAAGCTGGTCATTCGGTGAGCTTGAGAGCATTCGGTACATCGCCTATTGCCCCCAAAATCGCCAAAAGTTATAGTACGTGGCAGGAGCAGAAGCCAAATTAGATCCATCACCAAAGCTCTTGGGCGAATCCCCGAGTCATTAGTCGAGCCCGACTTGGCTCGCCCATTGGCCATTTCGCGTCACTTTTGGCCCCTAAAACTAAAAATAGGAATTTAGGGGTTCATTTTAGGGTAGACTTGTTTTAATATTGTTCTTGAAAACCTGAAACTCATGTTTGAGTGTTTGAAAGCTTGGTATAAACTTTTGTTGATCGTTGTTTAGAAATGTCGAATTTCGTAAAATTCTGAGCTAAAAATCTAGAGGGTTTTATTTTGGGTCTTTATCTTGTTCTTGAAGTTTTTGAAGAACATTCAAATCTTCAAGTAAGGAATATTCAAAAGAGAGAAGGTTTGATTCTAAAAGGGAAGAAATAGAAAGTGTAAAAGTGTTTGTACAAAGAGAATTTACCAAAAGGGGTAAGTACTAAAGGACAAGGGCAAAGGGGGACCACAGAGGTTCAATTTTTGGAGCTTTGCAGGTGCATCTTTGGGACATTGGGCAAGCCCCAATTTGGATCACCCAGTCCACTGGGCGGCTCCCCCTTTGGGAAGCTAGGTCGCCGAGTTGACCTTGTTTTGGTTGGTGCCACTGGAAAATTCGGTGGACTCAGCTTAGTTAATCGAGTCCACTCGGTGCACCACCAAACTTCCACCCAAATCGCCTAGTTTCCTTGGTAGATTGTCAGGTTTAGTGAGCCCATCTTCAAGTTGACGAGCTGAACTTCACATTTGGCAAAAAAAAAAAGGCCATTGGCTATTGGAAACTAGTTTTTACACCCTTTTCTTAGATTCTAATTCCTAGTTTCTTTTCTTTTGATTCTAGTTCGTTGTCAATAATCGTAAACCAATTTTCAATTTGTAATTGACCTATTTGTTGACTATTGGTTCTTGAATTCATTTCTTTGTTAGTTCTTTTTTGTTTCGTGTTTTTATTCGTTTTACTTCGTAGTTAACTTCTTGATTCAAGTCTATTTGTTTTAATCGAGTCGTCTATCCTACTTTAAACAAAAATCCATTTCGGCCAAGAGTAGAATTGACTCTTTTGTGATCAACCGAGTATAAACAATCTTCAACATTAGCCGTGCCAATTTGAGAGGCAATCAAAAGTGTGTAAACACAAGTGATTGTGAGTTTCATTTTACTAATGCTAATGTTGTTTGTTGTTTTGTTGAGTATTTCTTATTGCTAGGTACCATGGAAACCAGAAGTGAAACCCACCCACCTAAGGGAAAGGGTACATTAGAATCTTCTATGGGGGCTCTTACTAATGGGAGTAGGATAATGGGAATACTGGAAGGAAGTTTGACGGATTTGAAAGATCGTCTATCCATGATGAATTATAGACTGACCAATATGGAGGATAAGACTTGGCCAAAATAGAGGGATTTCACACTACCAACGTATGTGGTAAGGCGAACTATACCTAAAAAGGCAATGATAAATCAAGAGCACATACAGCATATCTTTTATTCCAAGTACCTCATCTAGGGTCAGGTATGCTTATTGATCATTGACAGTGGAAGTTGTGCCAACCTTGCTAGCGCCGCTATGGTGGACTTCTTGAAACTTCCTACCACTAAACTTGCTAAGCCTAACAAACTTCAATGGTTAAGTGAGGGTGAGAAATTGAGGGTGCATGAACAGGTGTTGATTAGGTTTCAAATTGGGAAATATCAAGATCCAGTCCTTTGTGATGTGATTCCCCTATAAGCTAGTCATGTACTACTCGGGAGACCATGGAAACACAGTCGTGCAACAACACATGATGGGAGGCACAACACCTCCTCAACCATGTCGATGGGACCTAAGTATGTCTTTAAGCCAATGTCACCATCCCAAGTCATAGAGATTTATCGAAAGATGGATGAGTTGAAGGATAAAATGAAGAAGGAGGAGGGACAAGTGAAGGATGAGGGCCAAGAAGAAGAAGAAGAAAGGAGGAAGTTGAAGAGAACAACCAAGGTGTTGTTGGCTGAGCATAAAGAGTTAAGGGAGGACGTGGGTGTCGAAAGTTCATTGATCCTTACCTTGCATAAGGATCATGAGTTGCAAATTAATCCACCTAACTCTTCTCTTCCTCATTCTAGTTCTTTCCCTTTGTAGGATCATAGTGAGGCCCTTCTAATGGAGTTGCCAAGTGGAGTGACCCCTCTCCGGGATATTGAGCACCAAATTGACTGCATGCCAGGCTCACAACGTCTAGCCAAACTGGCTTATCGAAGTAGTCCGGAATATATCCCCGAGCCTACATTCCAAGTTAAAGAAGATCTTTCTTGCTGCTGTGAAGGTACAATAGCTAAACTTAAACCTTTTACCATTACAAATGAACAAAGTGTAAATGATAGCTTATCTTTATGTGAGACTAATGTTTCTTTAACCTGTGTTGATAATGTACTTGTTGAGAGTGTGGATACACTAGTTGATCGCATTGATGACCAAATTGACTCTTCTAGTAAGATCAATTTGTATCCACCTAGTGTTGACACCCGTGCTTTGGATGATAGTTCATTATCTTGTGATAATTGTGTTGATCAACCTGCTTGTGAGTATAGTTCACTGATTGAGGGTTCTTTTGATGTGATTAAGGAACCTCAATTTTGTGGTACTAATGATAATGTTGATCATTTGAATAGAAGTGACTCTATGAGTATATCTTTTGTGGAAGATCCAATTGCTTGTTTTGCTCATAGAGATCATGCTTGAAAATTCTTCAAAATATTATATGTGTCTTTTGAGGGTGAACTTGCATGTTTTAATTCTTCCCTGGTGGTTGATCATTCCCTCTTTAAATACAATATCTTATTTGAAGATGATGAAATCACTCCTAGTGATCTACCTAGTGGGGTGAATCGTGAGAATAGTGTAGTTCTTGATAACTATATTGTGTATAATAACCCACTATGGTTTGAAGTTTTTCCTCCCAAAGATGGAAATCTCTTCTTGGAAGATGAGAGTACTCTTGTAGGGAAGGATTGTGATGAGGAGGAAGGTGGTATTTGTTTTCCCATTACCTCTTCTTCTTGGTGTGTTTCACTTCTTAATGGTATGACCAATGCTTTTGAGCCTATTGGTAGTCACATCCATAAAAACACCCTAGAGGAAGTTGATTTGGGAGATACATTTCTTTGTTACTTGTTTACATATGATGATGCTCACGCTTTTGAGTGGCGTATGTTGTTAGAAAATGAGGGTACCAATCAGGCAAAAGGGGAAGTATTTATTCCAAGCTCATGGATTTCCATTCCATTTGACCCGGTAGTAATTTGAATTGTGGAACTTATGAGGTGATGGTTGGTCAAGATGACAAGTATCATTTGCTCCTTGACATAAGGGAGGTCTTGTGCTTGTTTGAATATGGAACCAATGAGGGCTTACATCTAAGGTTGTTTAAGTGTATTGGTTCCTTCTCTCTACCCCTTTGTTAATGTTTCTTAAGTAGCCAAGTATCTATCACTTTGATGGGTTACAAACCCTTTGTTGATATCTTCGATGCTTGGTTATATGTTAAATTTGTGCATCCTTGGCATGGTGATGAAATTGTTATTGCTAATGCTAACCCTCATGCAATGAGGATCTTCTTCTTGTTTGCTTCCCCAATGGTTTTGCAAGGTTTGAATTAAGGACAAATCCTTTTCAAGAAGGGGAGAATGATGCAATCCAGGTTGCATCAAAGCCATCCACTCACGAACTTCAACGTATTGATAGGTTTTTCACAAGGATGGAGGCTCTTGGGCTTGAGATGATATCAAGGAGGGGATTCTAGGCCTCGCTTCGTAAAAAATGCACTTTGAAGGAGCTCCCAGTTGAGCAACACCATGCTTGGATGATAGCTTGGACTTTGGGAAGTCTAACGAAGCAAGGAGGAGCAAGTGAAGACATTTCTCCATTCGGCGAGCGGACAACCATTTCGGCGACTTGCCAAACTCCCTTGGCAAGGGTTCCAAGATCGCCAAAGGTTCCAAGGAGCTACAAAGGGAAACTACTCATTCGGCGAGCTGGAGAGCATTCGGCGCATCGCCCAATACACCCAAGAACACCAAAAATTACAATAGGTGCTCAGAGTAGGAGCCAAATAGGATTGAAATTGGAGGTTTTAGGATTTAATACATCCTTCAATTGCCAATTGTTTCTTATCTTGTTTCTCTTCTTCTATCTTTATTTTGTTTTTGCATTTATTGCAGTTTCTCTTGTGAGAATTACATCATATGTAATCAGAAGAGGTTAAGAGAAACACCTTAGAAACAGGTCTCAGTACTGCTTATTGAGAGTTCGGTAGTCATGAGATAAACTTCTCCCAAGTGTTAGAGTAAAAGAAGATGTAGAACAGTTAGAGATGATGGAATAGGTCAATAGCTTTCAAGTGTCAGCTTTAGACCTAAGGGGGAGATGACAAGATGAGAAATCAAGTCAAGTGTTTGAGAGTAAGATAGTAATGAGTTCCAAAGAGTATGGGAGATATCATTTCGGAGGTCCTTTTAGTAATAGAGTGATGTTCAGTATGGGAAATATCCTTTCGTAGGTCCTTTTAGTAATAGAGTGATGTCAAAAAAGGAGGTTGATGTTCTTATCCTGATAGTGATGGTGTGATAATTCCATCTAAGGTTATAAATGAGGTGGATGAGGTTTTACTATGAGAAATAGTTAAATGAGAGCCCTTAGTTGGTTCCGAAAGAGTTGGTTAGTAGGAGTCCATGAAGTTGTTAGAGTACTAAGCTTGAACGTGGTGTTATTAAACATTAGGAGGTTCTTGATATGAGCCCAATGTGGTGTTAATGAGTAATAGTCTTCAGATGAGATTTCCCTATTGAGAGGTATAGAACCCGAACCTAACGATTTGGATTAAGCTTGAATATAGTAAAGGCATAACATTAGACCTAGACCTTAGTAAGACTAACCCCATTCCATACCCAGTCCAGTCGTCATTCGAAGACGAATGATCCAAAGGGGGAAATATTGTAACACCCAAGAAATTTTTTGAGCTAAGACTCGAACCATCCTTCGTGTGAGTAGGATTTTACCGCTGAATTTAAAATTTCTTAAGTGTTAAGGTCACTAGATGTAGCACCTTGAGTTCCAAGAAGAACTAAAGAGAGTCCATTCAAGTCATTCCTAGGTTCCTTTATGTTTTTGGTCAACTTCAAATGACCATAGCCTTTAGTACATGATGATTTTGGTGGCTCATAATATATCATATGAAAGGTATTTGAATTATCTTTCCAACGCCACTTAGTTTGATAAGTTTCGAGGTGGGAGGAGTGAGATATACCCTTTTGAAGTCAAGTTGTCCAGTTAAGGAAAGTTACCCGAAATTAGTAAGGGGTATTTTGGTCTTTTCCTTACCCAATTAGATTTAATTCATTTTTAGTAAGGTTTTAAGGGTCTAATCCAATTAGGTTCAGTTTTATAATCCTAATTACGCCTAGTGTTTTAGTTG
Source organism: Solanum commersonii (assembly GCA_029007595.1). Taxonomy (NCBI): domain Eukaryota; kingdom Viridiplantae; phylum Streptophyta; class Magnoliopsida; order Solanales; family Solanaceae; genus Solanum; species Solanum commersonii. Next base: position 1,138,755 of record JAJTWQ010000007.1, read on the forward strand.
AGAGTTCAAGAAAAGAAAAGAAGAGAAAAAAGGAGAAAAGAAGAAAGGATCAAGGCGTTCGGCAAGGTTCTTAAGTCTTGTAGTAGATTTTCACCATGGATTTTATCCCTAAGAGGTATGTAAGCTTCTATAGCATTGGGTTCATTCACCCACGCGCCAGTCATGCTAATTTCAGCATTAAATTCGTTCCAGAAAGTTGAAGGTTTGATGGTTTTGAATTGTGTTCTTGAAATTGGCTTTCGTTTTTTAGTTAAGATCAGATTGATGATGTTTTGATGAAATCGTGTTGATTTTAGAGTTGTGTTTGATTAGATTCTTGTGTACATGTTTTGGGTATCTAAAACTAAAGAGAAATTGGGAAAAATAATTGAATCTAGGTGAATTGGGGTTAGAAAACGAGGAAGAAATCATCAGACAAAAATAGATACCAGGTCCGCTTTGCGGACTTGTTCCTCAGAAGTGAAATTTTTCTCTCCACATCTTGGAGAGAACGCGTACTCCACTTTTTCAAAAATTATTTCAACCAAACATTGTAATTCATCTCCGCGTCTTGGACTTACTTCCCAGATAGTGTTGTTCATCCGTTTCTCATGATTTATTTATCTAAAACTCATTTAAATCATCACGATTCATTTCCTATCATAAATCATAACCTTGAATTCATGATTCAAATTCAAGGTAGAGTTAAGAGTTAAGTCGTGAAAGTTCTTTTGAACATTTTGAGAAAGTTCCTTTGAGTCTTTTTGAGGAGTCTTCTACAACTTGTAATAACTTGTTCCAAGACTCGAGCAAGTGTGTATAAGAATGAGGAGAATGTATTAATGAGTCTACTTTATCATCACAAGATCCTTCATATCATGAACCATAACTCTTGAATTCATAATTCACATTCAAGAGAGAGAGTTAAGAGTAGAGTTCAAGAAAGCTTTTGAGTTCAATTGTGAATCCTTTGAGATCAACTATCGATTTGAACTAAGTTTTGAGAAAGTAAGTATGAGAATGAGAAGAGTCGTATACATGAGTTCCTTATTGATGTTTTTACCCTTGAGTCGAGTCGTTCATGCCCTTAACTTCCGCATGAACTCCATCAGTTGAGTACCTTTGAGAGGAGTATTATCTTCAAGTTCTAAGTCTTGAGTATTGAATTCCTAATCCCTTTTGAGATTTTATTCCTAATAATGGGACTATTATATATTACCCATGGAGTCCTTGAGTGGATTTGTTCACTCCCATAATCCCACATGAGACCTATAAGTCGAGTGGTCTGGAGCTGAGAAGTATCTACGAGTCCTTGAGTTTAGTAGTTCAAGCCCATAATTCCGCATGAACCCTCTGAGTCGAGCATTCCTGAAATGAGTATTACCATTGAAGTTCTTGAGTTCTAAGTTGTTGAGTCTTGAGTATTGAGTTCTAGTTATGGTTATTGAAAACCTTGAATTAAGTCGTTCACGTCCATAATTCGGCATGAACCTTATTTTGAGAAGTCTTTTACAATTGTTTTAAACTTGTTTTAAGAATTGAGCATTGGGTTGAGTAAGAGTGAAGTTCATTTTCTTAAAACTGGTATATAGGAACTAAGTATTCCCAAAGAGTAAATGTTTTCACATTTAAGATGAGAGAAAACACCAATTTTCAAAAGAGTTTTCATGAGTAGTTTTGAGTTCCATCTCTTTTAAGAGATAAGCTTTTGAGTAATAACCTCAAACCACAGAGAAAGAGCCATGTTTTCAAAGATATGAGTTGAGTATATTTTGGGAGTAGTATTGAGCACCGATATAGGGACGAGTTTATAATAAATAGCTCAAGTCTCCATAAACCATGTAGCCAACGTGGGTAGAAAAGGTCATACTTTTTAGATGATTCCTTAATGCTTTTTTAGCATAGACTAGTGGATCCACTTAGTCGAGAGGTTCTATACCCCAAAAAAGTATAGGACAATTCTCGTAGCGTGGGCGAGACGATGTACCATCACATAGCTAATTGTGATGGTTGTCGGTTAGAGAAACTCCCACAGAGATATTTTGTATTATTATATACACATAGTTTACTTTTTATTTTCATAGACAAGCAGAGTTTATCTGGTACCCTTGCATACAAACTAAGTTACTTTCTATTGTTTTAAAAGCTTTCCATATATTGCATATGTATTGTTTCTTTATATTGAGTTGAGTATCCAGAGTTGAGTATCTTATCATTGAGTTGAACTATGATTCTTTGAGTTGAGTTGAGTTGAGTGAGTTTAGAAGAGGTAAATGTGTTTCTTTTCCACCTGTTCAAACTTATGTCTATGCTTTAGAATTCCCCTTACATGTTCGTACATTCCACGTACTAAGCCATTTTGCCTACATCATTTCATGATGCTGATACAGGTGTTCAGGGTAATCAACAGGAGCTTCATTGATACCACATGGAATTCGAGTTAGCTATGGTGATCCTCTTTGCGTTCGGAGGATTCCATTTACTTTCAGTTTTGTCAAGATGTCGTGGGTCTTGTCCCTACTTTCATCTTTGTCATTTAGAGGTTCATACATAGACAGTAGAGTTTTAGAACTCTATTAATTTATTTTGTTAAATGTTTTATAGACTTAAGTTGCCTATTTTGTGGAGAGTTGAATATATTATTTTTATTCAGAGTTTTTCATTTGAGTTAAAGCTTTGTATTTGAGTTTCATGAATTTTTATTCATTTTGTAAGCTTTGTAAGCTTTGTATGCTTGAGTTAGTCTTCTACTTGTAGTCAGCCAGGATGAGGGTTCGCTTGGGGACCAAATGGTTCTCGAGTGTCGGCCACATCCAGGGTGTAGGATTGGGTCGTGACACCGGACACCATGGTTATCGACATATAATTACTTAGACCCCAGTTGTGAAATTACAGACGTTGGTGTATGTTGTTATTGTTTGCTTATTACAAGTAATTAATTGGTAGTATGATTGTCATAGTCTTGTAAAGTAATATTATATGGGCATGAACCGTGCTAGCACGGGCCCAACACGTACATACATACTTCAATTTATAACAATGATCTTCTCTAAATTTCCATCACTAAAAAATATACACCATGTTGAACTACTAAAGATTAAAAAGATAAAGAAGATAACATGCTCAAGGAGGTTTATTAAAAAAAACAAATATACCTTTCTATGAGAATAATGTCTAAGGAAAAATAAGAACTTGAAATATTAACAAAAAATTTTATTAAGCCAAATGGGATCATTCTTGCACTATAATTTGTTTATGAATTTTTATAGAGTAGTACTGGTGGAAAAATAATAGAAGAGAAAGATTAAGAGATGGTTGTGTAACTTGAGGAGGGAGGATTTAATTAGATATATTAAGAGAAAACATATAATTACCCCATCAAATTTGTACTCTTTTTTGAAGTAAACACTTACGGGTCGTTTGGTAGGCCGCATTAGAAGAAATATTCCATGTATGATGTAAGGTATTATTAAGTACTATTTTTTATAGGAATTTGAGTCTATGCATAACTAATCTATGGATTATTTATACCTCCTACATGGTATTGTTGGATGTATTACTAATACCTTTCATTTGGAAGTATTAGTAATACATAGGGTATAATAACATGGGATAAGTCTATGTGAAGATAAAAAATCCCTCATATCATTTTAATTATTTTGTTTATTTTCTTGATTTTATGATTTATATTTGTACTAATTAATTTATTTAAATAAATTAGCTTACATATTATTTAGAGAGAGTTGTTTGCTATTAAATAAGTCCAATACAAATTTGAAATGTGAGTTGTTTATTTGAATATGACGCCTGTGATCTTATATATATATATATATATATATATATATATATATATATATAATTGTGTGGTTTTCTAATTATTTGTATTTTGAACAATTAAAAAAATTGCATACATAATATAACTACAAGTTGCAATTTTTATGTGTAAATGTAGATGATTTATTCAATTTTACCATTGTCGGCCGTCTTTTTTATTTTTAAAAGTAGATGATTTATCATTTTTAAATTGAAATATGACATTTTGTGAGTGATCAATTTATTAAGATGACAATTATTTATCCTCAAATAATTCAAGTGAAAAAGTAGCAAACATGACAACAAAATTATTTTTCTCATAGCTAGTTAGAAGGCCATAAAAATAATTATCCGCCAATTATCTACCTTGACCCAATTAAATAATAATTCAAGGGTTTAATTGGAAAGAAACTTTTTATAGAGTTTTAATCCAAACACAAGATGAGGTGGAAACAATGAACCAAACACTTGATAAAAATAAACCCTGCATTACTAATCCCTGCACTACTAATCTTTGCATTACTACTCCCTGCATTACTAATTCTTGCGTTATTAATCTTTGTACCAAAAACCCCTTTGTAGAGGTCCTATTACCGCATCCAAACATTTCCAACAATTCTATATACACTATTTTTTTTTACAGTATTTGCAATCTCATAACTGTGCATATGTCTCACCCCCAAATAAAATAATATATTTTTATTTTTCTTACCAGTTTAACTGTGGATCGGGTAAAAACCCTGACTCAACCACATTTTAATTCTCAAACCCTTCTAAATAATTTGCATTCATTTTTCTCAGTTCCTTTTCCTTTTCTCTTCATGGTATCTGGTGGGATGTAAAGAATAATTTGAAGATGAAGGTATTGTTTGAACTTAATCCAGATTTTCTTGAGAGGGTTCTTTCATTACCGCATTCATTTTTCTCAGATCCTTTTGCTTTTCTCTTCATGGTATCTACGATGTAAAGAAGAATTTGAAGATGAAGGTGTTGTTTGAACTTAATCAAGATTTTCTTGAGAGGCTTCTTTCATGACCATTAACTTCTAATTTTCTTATATTAAGCTCCATTTGTAAGAGGTGAAAATTTGAAATTTTTTTAAAGAAAAGCAACAATATGGTTCAAATTCCTACTTGATGCTGCTTATGGTGGACTCCTTTGTTTCCATAACAACAAAAATGGTAAATTTTTAATCTGCAATTTTGTTACTTTCTTATTTCACAAGCTCTTCAGATATTCTTTGTGAAATTGGGATAATTTTGACTCAGAAATCTTACAAACTCTTTTTAATTCCTAAATAAATGTGAGAATGTAGCAGCAATTAAAATACGAAAAAAAACATATATATACACTACAAGTCAATAAGCACCATGAAAAGCATTGGCCGAGAAATCCTTTGTTCTTGAACTTTTTAGGGGAAGTGGTGACTTGCAATCTTGCTACGTGGTATATTTACACTGGTTTTGTAACATCTCACAACTAGAAAGAACTAGAAAGAAGTTAAAAATCTGGAAATAGTCATTTTTGGAAAGTACAAGGAAATCTGGAAAATTTTAAGAAAGTTAAAATGAATGTTTGGTCAACTTCAAACAACCATAACTCCTAGCTCAGGATGAGTTAGGTGTAGTTTCAGATATGATTGGATATCTCTTGGAATGATCTTTCCAACGCCGCTACGTTTACACGATTCTGAGTTCTTATGAGTGAGATAAGTCCATTGGAAGTTGGCCTGTTCAAATAGGGAAATGTCCAATTCGGATTTTTGAAGGGTATTTCAATCTTTTCCTTATCCAATTAATTAAATTCGTTTTAGTGAATTAATTAAAGGTCTAAACTGAACTTGGTCAGTTTTACGCTTTTGGAAAAGAGTTAGGGTTTTAGAGAAGAGGAAAGAAGAGGAGAAAAGAGAAGAAGAAACAAGAACGTTCAAGATCGTCAAAGTTTGGCTTGTGGAATTCTTCGGGGGTGATCCCTACAAGGTATGCGATATTACATAGCGCTGGGTTAGTTCACCCACGCACCAAGCATATTTAATTCAGCGATTTTCGTTCTAAAAGAGTTAGAATTTGATGTTCTTGAGTTGTGTTCTTGAATTGTTTTCATTCTTAAACTTACATGTGATTGATGGGTTTTCTTAAGACGTTTTAGCAATTGTAAAGAGCTGTTTCGACTTAGATTCTAGTGTACATGTGTTGGGTATCTAAATCTAAGAAAGTATTGAGAAAAGGAATCTATTTAAAACGAATGAGGATCAAAGAACGAGTTGAAAAACTCATCAGATGCAAAGCCCCCATAGAGCCAAAAAGCTAGGGCAGCGCACCTGCAGTGCGCCCAAAATTAACCCCAGTAAATTGGGAATGCTCCCGGATTGGTGTTTTCCACCCAGTTTTCGTCCTTCATCCCATTTAAGTCCTTTTAAAGTGTATTAACATTTTCCATTGATCCTAACTATTCTAAATGACTTCTAAACATCTAGAAATCATCCAGGAACATGAATGATAACCTTGAATCCATAAATTTAAATTTGAGGAAAGTCAAGAGCCAAGTCTAGGAAGTTCTCAAAGTCTTTCAAGAAGTCTTCTGCAAATGCTTTTCACTTTGTTTTAAGACTTGAGTTTTGAAGTTGAGTAAAGAGTAAAAGCAAAGTTCATTTTTTTCTAAAAATGATATATGGGGACTAAGTACCCAAGATTAAATGTTTTCACATTTAAGATGAGAGGAAACTGAGATTTTCAAATGAGTTTTGAATAGCAAAAGGGAACATTGATTTAAAGAGTGCTTTTTAAGCTAAGTTTGAGAAATTATCTCAAACCAGAGAAGAAGTTGTTTTAAAAGCATATGAGCTAAGTATATTTTGGGAGTAGTATTGAGCACCGATATGGGACGTGAGTTCATATAAACGCAAGCCCTCATAAATCATGTAGCCATCATGGGCAGAAAAAGGATCATACTTTTTAGATGATTCTTTAGTGATTTTTAGCATAGACTAGTGGATCCACTTAGTAGTTTAGGTTCTATACCAATGGCAAGGTATAGGACGGTCCTTGGCAACATGAAGTAAAACATTGTACCATCACTTAGGCTCATAGTGATGGTTGTCGCCTAGAGAAACTCCCACAAAAGTTATTGTATTTTTATAAACATCAGTTTATTTTATTTTTCCATACATTTCAGAGTTACGTTGTATCCTTGAATATACACAAAGTTGACATCATGTTTTTAAACAACTTTTCTTTATATTGCAATTGTTTTAAACTGCTTTACATTGAAATGAGTTCAGTTATGTATTCATGAATTGAGAAGAGCCAAGGTAAGTGTTTCTTTCAGATTCCCTTTCAAGCCTATGTTGTTTTAGCAATCCAACTCGCATACTCGTACATTTAATGTACTGATGCCAGTTATTCTGAATCTTATTATGATGCAGACACAAGTAACTAGGATCGGCATTCGGCGCATCATTGATCCAGTGAGCAGTTCAGAGTCTGTTGGTGAGCCTCTTTGCATTCCAGAGGATTCCTTTTCATTGTTTTCAGTTTTAGTATTAGTTCATTAGGATGTCGTGGCATGTCCCGACATCTATCTCAGTTGTTTAGAGGCTTCATAGATAGATAGACAGTCAATTAGTTAATTCAGGTGTCTTTACTTTTCATTTCCTATGTTAAAGACTTGAGGTTTCCTTAATGTCCAGTTAAATATTCCATTATAACATTCTAGTTACTTCATAAATGTGTATGTGATGAGTTAAGTCTTCTGCTGAGTTAGTAAGCCAAGCCAAGGGTTCGCTTGAGGCCAGCAATGGTCTTCGAGTGCCAGTCCCGCCCAGGGTATAGGCTCGGGGCGTGACAAACTTGGTATCAGATCACATAATTCAAGTGTTGTAGGGTGTCTATGAAGCCATGTCAGTAGAGTCCTAGTTATCAGTGTGAAGCGCGCGATATCTATAATTAGGAGGCTGCAACATTTAGGAATTCTTTCACTTCTTTCACACTCATTTCATGCGTTAGAGTTTATCTCTAAAAAATTTCTGTCTAATTTGTGTCTACGCATGTTTCAGATAATCATGCCTCCACGAAGAGCAGTCAGAGGTCGTCCAGCAAGAAGAAATATTGAAGAGCAAGATTAACCCAATGCACCTGAAGTGCAACCTCAAGGTGAAGTCACCAATGCTGAGTTCCGTGAGGCTAACTAGATGTTGAGCCAAGCTGTGACTAACCAGGTTGGGCAGCAAAGATGGGCTCGATAAGAAGATGTTGACACTTCAAAGATTCATGAGTTCTTGAGGATGAATCCTCTAAGTTTCACTAGCTCGAGCACTCTAGAGGATCCAGATAACTTCATTGAGGAACTGATAAAGGTGTTCGATGTGATGCATGTTACAAATACTGTAAGAGTTGAGCCAGCTGCATATTAGATGAAAAATGTTGCTAGGACTTAGTTTGATCAGTGGAAAGAGGGGTAGAGTTGAGGACGCACCACCTGCGAATTGGGCATGTTTTGAAGAGGCTTTCTTAGGGCGTTTCTTTCCCCGAGAACTGAAGAAGGCTAAGGTACGTGAGTTCCTCACACTTAAGCAGGATTTTCTAAGTGTTCATGAATATGGGTTGAAGTTCACCCAACTATCACGTTATACTCCGGAGATGGTTAAGGACATGAGAAGTAGAATGAGCTTGTTCGTTGCTGGGTTAGGTCGTTTATCAAGCAAAAAGGGCCAGCCAACAATGCTTATTGGGGACATGGACATTTCGAGATTGATGGCTTATGTGCAGAAGGTTGAGGAAGAGAAGCTGAGAGACAGGGAAGAGTTCAGAAATAAGAAAGCAAAGATAGGGAATGAGTCTGGGCAGCAGAAGAGTAGTGTGAATTGTCCATCCTTTCAGAAGAAAAAGGGACATGCACCATCATCTGCTAGTGCACCTGCACCCAGAAACAAAGGTGAGTATAATGGCCAAAATTCGCAGAACTTCAGAGCTAGACCAGCACAGTCTCAAGGTAGTGTGGCACAAGGAGGTAATTGGGCTCCTGTATATGGTAGGTGTGGTATAAACCACACACATAAGTGTCGTGATGGCCATACAGGTTTTTTCAAGTGTGGGCAAGAGGGACACTTTATGAAAGAGTGTCCTAAGAATAAGCAAGGTAGTGGAAATCAGGGTAATAGAGCCCAGTCTTCATCAGTTGCTCCACCAGACAGGGCTGCACCTAGAGGAGCTACTTCCGATACTGGCGGAGGAGCAAACTGCCTCTATGCAATCACTAGTCGCAAAGAGGAAGAGAACTGTCCAGATGTTGTCACAGGTATGATTCGAGACTTTGACTTTACTGTTTATGCCTTGCTAGATCCAGGAGCGAGTTTATCATTTGTAAATCCTTATGTTGCTATGAACTTTGATGTTCTTCCTGAGCAACTTAGTAAACCATTCAGTGTCTCTACGCCTGTTGGTGAGTCTATTCTTGCAGAGAGAGTCTATCGTGATTGTCCCATTTTCGTCAATCACAAGAGTACCATGGCTGATTTAATTTAGTTAGACATGGTAGATTTTGATGTCATTCTTGGTATGGACTGGCTTTATGCCGTTATGCCTCAGTTGATTATAGAACTAGAGTAGTCAAGTTTCAGTTTCCAAATGAGCCAATCTTAGAGTGGAAAAGCAGTTCAGCAGTGCCTAAAGGTCATTTCATTTCATACCTTAAGGCAAGAAAGTAGTTTCTAAGGGGTGTGTCTATCACTTAGTCCGGGTTAATGACTCAAGTGTTGAGGTACCTCCTATTTAGCCAGTTCTGATAGTAAAAGAGTTTCCAAAAGTTTTTCCAGATGACCTACCCAGAGTCCCTCCTGAGAGAGAAATAGACTTTGGTATAGACATCATTCCAGATACTCGTCTTATCTCTATTCCTCTATACAAAATGGCACCAGTAGAGTTGAAAGAGTTGAAACAGCAGTTGAAAGATCTTCTAGATAAGGGTTTCATTCGACCAAGTGTCTAACCTTGGGGCGCTCCGGTCTTATTTGTGATAAAGAAGGATGGTTCCCTTAGGATGTGTATAGATTACCGTCAGTTAAACAAGGTTTCCATAAAAAATAAGTACCCTCTTTCGAGAATTGATGATTTTTTCGATCAATTTCAGGGTGCTTTCTGTTTCTCAAAAATAGACCTAAGATCAGGTTACCTTCAATTGAGAGTAAGGGAATGTGATATTCTAAAGACAGCTTTCAGAATCAGATATGGTCATTATGAGTTTTTGGTCATGTCCTTTGGTTTGACCAATGCACCAGCAGCGTTCATGGACCTTATGAATAGAGTCTTCAAACCTTATTTAGATATGTTAGTTATCGTCTTCATTGATGACATACTAATCTATTAAAGGAATGAAGAAGATCATGTTAGTCACCTAAGAATAGTTCTTCAGACTTTGAAAGATAGAGAATTGTATGCCAAGTTCTGTAAGTGTGAGTTTTGGCTTGAATCTATGGCATTCTTAGGCCATATTGTGTCTGGAGAGGGGATTAAAGTTGATACTCAGAAAATTGAGGCAGTGCAGAATTGGCCTAGACCCACATCTCCAATTGATATTAGGAGTTTCTTGGGTTTGACTGGCTATTATAGAAGGTTTGTAGAGGGGTTCTCGTCTATTTCATCCCCTTTGACGAAGTTGACTCAGAAAATAGTGAAATTTCAATGGTCTGAAGCTAGTGAGAAAAGCTTTCAGGAATTGAAGAAGAGGTTGACTACTACCCCAATTTTGACTTTACCAGAAGGTATTCAAGGTTTTGTGGTGTATTGTGATGCATCTAGAGTTGGTTTGGGTTGTGTGTTAATGCAGAATGGCAAAGTCATAGCTTATGCCTCCAGACAGTTGAAAGTTCATGAGAAGAACTACCTAACCAATGACTTAGAGTTGGCTGTTGTGGTATTCGCTTTGAAGATATGGCGCCATTACTTGTATGGTGTGAATGTTGATGTATTCACTAATCACAAGAGCCTTCAATATGTATTCACTCAGAAAGAGCTTAATCTCAGACAAATGAGGTGGTTAGAGTTACTCAAGGATTATGACATGAGTATTCTTTATCACCTGGGTAAGGCTAATGTTGTTGCTGATGCCTTGAGCAGATTTTCCATGGGTAGTACCGCCCATATTGAGGAAGAAAATAAAGAATTAGCAAAATATGTGCATAGGCTTGCACGCTAAGGAGTCTGACTTATGGATTCCACAGAAGGAGGAATAGTGGTGACGAATGGGGTTGAATCGTCACTAGTGCCAGAAGTTAAAGAAAAGCAAGACCAAGACCCTATTTTTCTTGAATTGAAAGCAAATATTCATTACCAAAAAGTATTAGCTTTTGAACAAGGGGGAGATGGTATATTAAGATATCAAGGTAGATTGTGTGTACCAATGGTGGATAGATTCCAAGAAAGGATCATGGAGGAAGCTCATAGCTCCAGATATGCCATTCATCCGGGTTCCACCAAGAGGTATCAGGATTTGAAAGAAGTGTATTGGTGGAATAGCATGAAGAAAGGCATTGTTGAATTTGTTGCTAAGTGTCCAAATTTCCAACAAGTGAAAATTAAGCATCAAAGGCCCAGTGGTTTAGCGCAAAACATAGAACTTCCAGAATGGAAATGGGAGATGATTAATATGGATTTCATCACAGGTTTACCAAGGTCTCGCAGGCAGTTTGATTCTATTTGGGTGATTGTCGACAGAATAAAAAAATCAACCCATTTTTTGCCGGTAAAGACTACACATGCAGCAGAAGATTACGCCAGGTTATATATTCAAGAAGTGGTGAGACTTCATGGTGTCCCAGTCTCCATTATTTCAAATAGAGGTACACAATTTACTGCACAGTTCTGGAAATCTTTTCAGAAAGGTTTGGGTTCAAAAGTGAACTTAAGTACTGCCTTTCATCCTCGAATGAGGTTAAATATGGAAATAGTTATTTTTGGAAAGTACAAAGAAATCTGGAAAATTTTAAGAAAGTTAAAGTGAGTTTTATGTCAACTTAAAATGACCATAACTCCTAGATCAGGAGGATTTAGGTGTATTTCCAGATATGGTTGGAAAGCTCTTGGAATTATATTTCCAATGCCGCTAAGTTTACGTAATTCCGAGTTCGTATGACTAAGATACGTCCATTGGAAGTTGGGTTGTTCAAATAAGGAAATGTCCAATCCGGATTTTTGAAGGGTTTTTCAGTCTTTTCCTTATCTAATTAATTAAATTTGTTTTAGTGAATTAATTAAGGGTCTAAACTGAACTTGGTCAGTTTTACGCTTTTGGAAAAGAGTTAGGGTTTTAGAGAAGAGGAAAGAAGAGGAGAAAAGAGAAGAAGAAACAAGAACGTTCAAGATCGTCGAAGTTTGGCTTGTGGAATTCGTCGGGGCTGATCCCTAAAAGGTATGCGGATCATATAGCATTGGGTTAGTTCACCCACGCGCCAAGCATATTTAATTCAGTAATTTTCGTTCTAAAAGAGTTAGAATTTGATGTTCTTGCGTTGTGTTCTTGAATTGTTTTCATTCTTGAACTTACATGTGATTGATGGGTTTTCTTGAGAGGTTTTAGCAATTGTTAAGAGTTGTTTTGAGTTAGATTCTAGTGTACATGTGTTGGGTATCTGAATCTAAGAAAGTATTGAGAAAAGGTATCGATTTAAAACGAATAAGGATCAGAAAACGAGTTGAAAAACACGTCAGGCGCACCTAGGGAGGGACAAGCGTGTTGTGCCCCCATAGCACCAGAAGGTTGGGGCGGCGCACCTGCAGTGCGCCCAAAATGAGCCCTAGTAAATTAGGGACTGGCGCAGCGCGCCAAGAACGCTCCTGAATCGACGTTTTTCACCCAGTTTTCATCCTTCAGCCCATTTAAGTCCTTTTAAAGTGTATTAACGTTTTACACTGATCCTAACTACTCTAAATGACTTCTAAACATCTAGAAATCATCTAAAAACATGCATCATAACCTTGAATCCATAAATTCAAATTCGAAGAAGGTTAAGAGCCAAGTCTAGGAAGTTCTCGAAGTCTTTTCAAGAAGTCTTTTGCAAATGCTTTTCACTTTGTTTTAAGACTTAAGTTTTGAAGTTGAGTAAAGAGTCAGAGCAAAGTTCATTTTTTTATAAAAATGATATATGGGGACTAAGTATTCCCAAGAGTAAATGTTTTCACATTTAAGATGAGAGGAAACTGATATTTCCGAAAGAGTTTTGAACATCAAAAGGGAACATTGATTCCAAGAAAGCTTTTTAAGCTATGTTTGAGCAATTATCTCAAACCAGAGAAGAAGTTGTTTTAAAAGCATATGAGCTAAGTATATTTTGGGAGTAGTATTAAGCACCGATATGGGGACACGAGTTCATATTAACTCAAGCCCCCATAAACCATATAGTCATCATGGGTAGAAAAAGGATCATACTTTTTAGATGATTCTTTTGTGTTTTTTAGCCTAGACTAATGGATCCACTTAGTAGTTTAGGTTCTATACCGATGGAAAGGTATAGGACGGTCCTTGGCAACGTGAGGTAAAATGATGTACCATCACTTAGGTTCATAGTGATGGTTGTCGGTTAGAAAAAATCCCACAGAAGTTATTGTATTTTTATATACATCAGTTTATTGTATTTTTACATATATTTCAGAGTTATGTTGTATCCTTGTATATACACAGAGTTGACATCATGTTTTTAAACAGCCTTTCTTTATATTGCACTTGTTTTAAACTGCTTTATATTGAAATGAGTTCAGTTATGTATTCATGAGTTGAGAAGAATCAAGGTAAGTTTTTCTTTCAGATTCCTTTTCAAGCCTATGCTGTTTTAGCATTCCAACTCACATACTCGTACATTCATTGTAGTGATGCCAGTTGGCCTGCATCTTATTATGATGTAGACATAGGTAACTAGGATCGGCATCTGACACATCATTGATCCAGTGAGCAGTTCAGATTTTGTTGGTGAGCCTCTTTGCATTCCAGAGGACTTATTTTCATTGTTTTCAGTTTTAGTATTAGTTCATTAGGATGTCATGGGCCTGTCCCGACATCCATCTCAATTGTTTAGAGGTTTCATAGACAGATAAGCAGTCAGTTAGTTAATTCAGTTGTCTTTACTTTTCATTTCCTATGTTAAAGACTTGAGTTTGCCTTAATGGCCAGTTGAATGTTCCTTTATAACATTCTAGTTACTTCATAAATGTGTATGAGATGAGTTAAGTCTTACGCTGAGTTAGTATGTCAGGTCAAGGGTTCGCTTGAGGCCAGCAATGGTCTTCGAGTGCCAGTCCCGCCCAGGGTGTAGGCTCGGGCTGTGACAGGTTAAGGGTGAATTTTTATTCATTCACGCACCCCTCATTACTTGAGATTACACCTACTATGAAAAAGGTTTAAAATGGTGTATTTAGAGTTGTTGGAAATGGTTTTGTTGGGTAATAGGACCCCCACAAACTTTAACTGTCTACTTCAAAAAAATGATCTAAGTTCAATGGGTAATTATATATTTCTCATATATTAATAATATCAAATTAAATTACTTAATAATGCATTGATGACAATTCAATAAAATCTTTTTATTTTCATGTGAAATGTTACAAATGATAATAAACAACTTTATTAGGCAAAAGTAAATGGACAAACTTGAATATTTTTTATATTATTTAATTGAGATGATGGGGCATTTAAAATAATGATTCAGAAGAATGTAAAGAAACATAATTTGTATTAATTTTCTATTTTTTTTCTTATTAGTATTATTTAAGTGATGTAAAAATGTGTATATTATTTGTCAAAGTTCCTAAGACTGTGGCAAAAACCCTGGTTCATCCAAGTTGGCGTCAAGCTATGTATGACGAGATGACTGCTTTGAATAATAATGGTACTTGGGAGCTTATTCCCAGGGGCGGACCTACGATGTAGGTTTTGGGTGCTCGAGCACCCACTAATCTCAACGCGTAATGTATAAAGTTATACATAAAATATTTAAAAATTAATATATTAAACAGTTGAGCACCCACAAACACTAAAGTGCTTTAGCCGCTTTGGTTCTGAAGCTGAATATACAGCGTTCAGCACCCGAGATATCGAGAGTTCGAATCTCGGGGGAAGCAATTCTTTTTAGGTTTGTTACTTAACTCCTTTCATATATTACTAAACATTTTCTCTTCTTTTTTCTTTTTTTCAATCTTCGCCCATTTGTCCGCTAACATTTCAATCCTAGCTTTTTATTTTTTAGTTTATTTTTTCACTTTTTGAATTTCCTATATCTCATTTATTACAACAAAATACTTAAGTTTTTAAAAACTCTAGAGTGTAAATATTTGTAGTTGTCAACATGCAATGATATGATACAATTATTCAATATCTTCAAAATATGAAAGTTCGTCGAGAATCGTACTACTAGAAGCTTTTTTTTTTTAAATTATATTAATCGTAGCTTGCTCGGTAAATTATGACTAAAAGTTTTATTTCTAATAATAAGCCTTTTATTTTCACGATAATTAAAATAATTATACATTTATATTAAAAAGTGAGCACCCATGTTCTTAAAATCCTGAATCCGCCATTGCTTATTCCTTTACCTGAAGTCTGTAGGCAAATCACAATTGGTTGTCGTTGGTTATTCACAGTTAAAATAGGTTCGGATGGAGCTATTAATTGTCTCAAAGCAAGACTGGTTGCTAAGGGATACACTCAGATATATTTATGGCATCGATTATGGAGATACTTTCTCACCAGTGACCAAGATAGCTTTTGTTCGTCTTCTCATATCTATGGCAACAATGAATCATTGGTCCCTTTTTCAACTGGACATCAAAAATGCATTTCTAATTGGAAAACTTGCTGAAAAGGTATATATGGAACAAACACTAGGGTTTGTTGTTCAGGGAGAGTCTAGACCAATTTCTAAAATTCGTCGATCCCTCTATGGTCTCAAGGAGTCTACCAGAGCATGGTTTGGTCATTTTCCAGTTGTTGTCCAACAATTTGGAATTATCTGAATAGAAGTTGATCACTCTATATTCTATAGGCATTCATCTCATGAAAAACATATATTCTTAATTGTTTATGTTGATGATGTTGTTATCACAAGAGACGATCATGAAGTCATAGTTCAACTCAAACAACATCTCTCAAATCACTTTCAGATTAAGGATTTGGGCAAGTTGAAATACTTTCTAGGCATTGGAGTGGCACGGTCAGGCCATGGTATTACTACTACTCAAAGAAAATATGCCTTAGACATTTTGGAAGACACTGCTATGTTGGATTGCAAACATGTAGACAGTCCAATGGATCCAAATACAATACTTAGCTTATTCCAGGATAGGGGGAGCCTCTAAAAGATCCTAGTAGATATCGGAGATATATGAAGTACTTTGTATATGTTCAATGAACGTCTCTTTACTCTTTGGAAGTAGTCTTATATATTTCGCTCTGCTAATTAAGGCAAATTCTGCCTTCCTGTCATTTGGAAAGGAAATAAAAGATAGATATCTGGCTTCCTCTCCCAAGTTAGATTGGTGGAAAATTCTTTGACTAATTGTAAGAATTATGAAGGTGAGCAAACATTCCTATATTCGTTCTAATTCAGTTTATTACTAAATGAAAAATGGAAACTCATAGCAGGTAACTCTTACGTTAGCAGATCATGTCTATGCCAATTTATGCATAGACATGAATTTACGAAAGTAGATAGGCTCAATTATATATATACTTTCTGTTACAGAGTGTATTCTATATATTATTGTGACAATTGTGTATTATAAGCTCTGAGAATTGATGATCACATATGTATTTAAATAGCATATTTTCATTTCATCCATACTATTCTATACATTATACACATATGATTATACCATACTGGAAAACAATCAAATAATACACAATATTAAGTTCAATAGACAACAGTACTCCATTGAAATAGAGGTGATGGTGGTATAGTACGTTGATTAATAAACACTTACCTTTGAGCTCACCCATTTGTTGGATGATCCCTTGCTCTCATGTTAGAGTGTTTTGTCATTGTTTAGGCCCGTGAGTGAGACTTCTGTTACAGGCAGTCACCACTGTGGTTCCTTGCACTTGGAAATTGACATCTCATGAACCACAACAAAAAATGAGAAGTTATGACATTAAGGATAAAATGGGAATGTGATGATTTACTAGTTTTAAAAAAAGAAGATATCATTTTTTGACAAATTAAAAAGAAAATGTATACATCTATAAATGGAACTTCATCTTGGAAATCAACTTTAAAAATATTAATAAGGAATATAGATAATTAGAAATCAAATCCTTGCAAAAAAATAAAAACAAAAGAAGAAGATATAGCCTAATAAATAACAATAAGAGTTGTTTATAACTAAAAATATATTATTCCTTGTTTCAATTTATTTGTCCAACTCCTTTTTAATTTTTAGTCTGTTTAAAAAAATGTCTCTTTACCTAAAAGTCATAAATAAAGTTGCATTTCTTTAACTCCAATATTCTACATGACATATTTAAAACGGCAAAATTAAAAGATATTTTTGCAAATTTTACATATCTTAGTTTACAATCAACATTATTAAGTCAAATTCAAACAAAAAAATTGAAACTGAGGGAATGTATATTTTATTTAACTTCTCAAATATTAATAATGACATATAAAGAGAACATGCAAAATTATTTCTTCGAAAGTATTATTACTACCATTTTCGTTAAAAAGAATAAATACTTACGGTATATTCTACATACAGAACCTAAAACTCCCAAATAATACTCCTTCTAGAGTCTAGACCCAAGATAATTTTATTTCCCACTTGTCCTTAAAGTCACTTTCCTATGTTGGATATTTTATACAATTTTTTAATCTAACTTTCTAGAAATTATATTTGTACAGATGAATTGAAATAGCAAAAGTACTTGATGAACAAGGCAAGTCAAATCTATGTGCTTTTCCATTTTTTCCTCTCTATAAATACACAACAAAAACGTAAAATATGAAATATCAACACACAAAATCACTCAAAGAAATTTTATAGCAAAGTTCTTAATATTAATGGGAGGGCTTCAATATTACTTTTTCTACTGATTTCTACTATCCAAGGCCACAAAAAATTTCTACCGATGATGTTGCAGTTACGGAGACGGCGGTGCATGGTGGCAGAGGCGAATTCAAGATTTGAAGATAGGGGCACTACTAAGAGTGACTCAAGGGTAAGGCTAGGAGTGGTACAAGGGTAACGTTAACATTTTTTGGAGAAGTCATCATAGCATTTATTGTAGCATATTTTAAAATAACATTATTCATATCCGTAAGCATTTTTCCAAGCATCATGACCTCGAAAAGACAATCCAAATTTCAAGAGGAACCTTGCCACATTAGTAGAAGCCTCTAAACGAATTCGATGCTCACTTCTTGTTTTCTCAGATTGCTTGTTAAAAGCAACTTGAATGGATTGAAATTGATTCTCAAAATCTAGCATCTTGTTGAAACACCTATTGTGGACGCTATTCACTTCACCAACATGTAAATTGAATCATTCCAAACTATGATTCCAAGTCTTAAAACCAGTTTTCACGAAAAAATCACCTGCATTTCTCTTTACATAGTCATTTCTAAATAAATAGCAACAGAAGCAAAATACAACATCTTTCTTCATACTACACTCCAACCATCTAGAATATGAACCCTTAAACTGTGTCTTACAAAATCAACGTATTTTCGTTCAATTTTTTTTGACGATATTCGTTATCATTAATATCCGATTGACAAGACCCTTGCTGAATATAGTGTCTTCCCAGTTTATCTCGTATTCTACGGCTATATTTATAAATAAATATTCTTTCTCCAGGATCCAGTTTAAGTGAAAACAAATCAAACTCATCTATAAAACGCGAAGAATTATCTCTAAAACTAGCACTTGACTAAAGAATTATGTTTCATAAAAAATCTATCCATCTCAAATCACAGGAATCAATGACAAATTCTTCCAAAAAAAAAACGCTTAAAAAGAAGAACATACCAAGTTATGTAGAGATAATAGGAGTAGGACTTCAATTATGTAGTGAAGAATACTTGTAAGTTGTAGATTTCTAGCAGTCTTATATTTTGTTTAGAATTATGCAAGTTGTAGATTTTCTAGTTATCATATATTTTATTTAGAATTGTGCTAGGGCTATTATTTGTTTTTAGTTAATAAAGAAGGCGGGGCCAAATGAGGTGGCAAAAATGAATTCTAATAAAAGAAATTTTTAAAAAGGTTTAACTCTAAAGAAAAAGCTGATTTTAAAGTTAAAACTGCTACCTTCCGCGGGAAGCAAACTCGCGCAATCACGTTGCGAGTGGGTGACTTCGACCAATTCACCCAGAAAACTTTTAGTTATAAGGATGCACAATTAAATATATAATCGCTTTATCAACTATCTATACATATATATACATTTGTTTTTAAAAACGTACCGGGTAAACGTGTACCCTCACGGGTGCATGTGGATCCGTCCATGCGTGGTGGCGTTCTTGAAAATCCAGTGAGTAGCGCTGCTGCGGACCACCGTAACAAGTTATTACAAGACAAGATTTTTAACGTTTCAACATCATTATCAATGAATTTGGTTAGGTACCAATCAGTGTTAGTCTCAAAGAATGAAGAAACTAATAGGTGGAGGACAATGAATTACTAGAAGAGTTATTTTTATGTGCAATCGGTGTTTGGTATCAGTATATATTCTACCATAGTAGAAGAGTGGGTAGAATTTGAGGTATCAACATGTGTGCTTGTATTTTTATGCTAGCTAAGGGTATTGTAGTAATTCCAGTCCACTGCTCTATCTTCCACTTACTCCACGTAATTATTCTACGCGGTTTTGTGGCCATCGTTTGATTCAACGTGGCATCCATGCCTGCTCCAATTGTTCTTCATCAGGCTTTTCCCCTTCAAGTTCTTCAATCTTCTCCAACTATTGCTGCAATTTAAGGTAATTCTTTATTTTTTCTCTGCCTTCCTTTTTAATTCTTGTTAGATTTTATTTGTTGAGGTTTTTGTCTTTCGATGTTTTGCCCTCGGTTTTCTTCTGAGATTCATCATATTTGGGTGAACAGCTTTATAAAGCTTTGATTTTACATTTTAAGTTTTATGAGTTGATGAAGTTTAAATCTGAGAAAGTTTAAATATGAGAAGATTTAGTTTTATGATCTGATGAAGTTTGAATCTGAGAAGACAAAAAAAAAAAATCAAATGATCCAAATTTCAATATTAAAAAAAAATGGGAAGAAAGGTTAAGCTAATCAGGACCCCAACTATTTAGAAGTCTGCCTAGTCAAGTGTTTTCCTAAAAATATTTTATCTCTTACATTCATGTAGATTGTAAATTGAATTTTTTTACATCAGTTACCAGGGGCTTTGAGTTAAAGGTGAAATTAAGCTGTCAAAATAAAGGGACAGTGACATAAGTCTTAATTATTGAGTGTAGGTGACAATTATGTCATTAATGATTAAGGATTGTGGAGTTTTCCTCAAGTTTATAAGTTGGCAGTTTGGTCCATTGAATTAAATGAGGGGTAAAGGGGTAAATGATTAAAACCTAATTTAACTGATTTTGGTGGGAACCAAAATTAGAGGGAAGCTACCAGCTGTACCTTTTGGGGGAAATAAAACATTTTCCCCCCCGTATTCCTCTTCTTATTCTTCTTCTGCTATGTTCTTTCTCTCTTCTTTCTTGGTTACTTGCCTTTCTTCTTCCCGTTCTCTTCATCATCATCTTCTTCTTGTTTTTGTACATTGTTGGTCTTGGCAGCTACTCCGTCTTGAGCTCTTTTCATCTTCTTGAATCAGGTTTAGCTAATCTAATCAGTGGACCAAATTTCATTTTGTATCAATTAGAATTACTTCATAAGTGATTAGTTTCATACACCATTGTTTTGGTAAGTAAAATTAACAGTTCTTTGAAATCATTCATCATCATCTGGGTAGCAACATATGACTTATACATTTTGTCACAACATGTGATTTATGTTTCGCAATAGAATAGTTATATGTAGCAACATATGACTTACATTTCGCAAAAGGATAGCCATATGTTGCTACATATAACTTACACATGTTGCCACATATGATTTATTTGTCACAACATATCAGTTATATGTAGCAACATATGACTTACATGTCGCCACATAATAGTCATATGTTGCAACATATGACTTACACATTTCTTCATTAGTACTAATTGTTTTTTTAATTAATTTCTTCAGGTACAATAAAATGGAGGGATTATTTGTAGAGATTGATTGTCGTGGTGAATGGGTTAAGAAGAAAAATTGATACATTTGGCGTTGGAAGGATGGTAAGAAACGGGGAGGGTCGGTAGGAATGACTGTCAAAAGAAATATTTTGTATGATGATTTTGTGAATTTAGTCATGGAAAAATGTGGATACAATTGTCAACTGAAAGATCTTATCATGAGTTACATTCCCCATTTTTTCCATAATGAGAAGGTCTTACCTTTTAAAATAACTGATCAACCCAGTTTGGTTGTTTATTTGGGAGGAGTACAGAGACCACCCATATTAAGAGTCTACGTGGATGAAAATCCTATCAAGGAGGATCATAATCTAGAAGAAGACCAACAAGATATGTTAAATGATGAATTTGATGATGTGGACATGAATAATAACGATGCGAAAATTGCAAAAGATGACGTGTCAGACTTTGAGAGCCACAATCCTCCTACACCTATTGTTGGCAGCAACATTCCATGTTCTTCTCAATCATCACGTGTGAATAATGTTCAAGATGATGGAACCAGTTTTTATAAGGGAATGACATTCAAGAACAAGGAAGAACTGGAAAATTCATTGAAAATTGCTTGCTTGAAAAAAGATTTTAAACTAAAAAAGGTGATCAATTCTCGTAATGTATTTTCTTTTAAATTTTCATATCCGAAGTGCAATTGGTGGCTGAGGGCTGTGAAATTTACAATTAGCGACAGGTTTGTCATTAGAATCTATGAAAAGTACCATACGTGTGGTTTAGAGCATCTTACAAGCCATAATCCCCATGCCACGGCAAAAGTCATAGGTAAGTACTTTGAAAAAAGGTTTCCCAATGGTAAAGCCCCATCCACAAGAGACATGTCAAATCAACTCCGTACAGAATTGGGTTGTAAGGTAAGCTATTGGAAGCTTTATAAAGGCATGGAGCATGCTAAGTCTAATGTTAGGGGAACATATGAGCACGGATATGCAGTGCTTAATGTGTACCATTATATGCTTGAAGTTGCAAATCCAGGAAGCAAGACGACATTGTCGCTCAATGAAAATGGGAGGTTCAAGTACTTATTTGTATCATATGCCGCTTGGATAACTGGTTTTCAAGAAATGAGAAAAGTAATAGCCATTGATGGGACATTCCTAAGGAGCAACTATGAAGGAGTTTTGCTATCGGCAGTGGCACAAGATGCTGAGAATCATATATTTCCTGTGGCTTTCTGTGTTATGGAAAAGGATTGCAATGCCTCATATGAATATTTGTTTCAAAATATGAGAAGCTTTGTAGATGATACTGATGAGTTGTGCATTATTTCTGATAGGCATCCAATTATTCGAAAGATGGTTTCGACTATCTACCCTGCATCTCATTATGGTTGTTGCATGACACACCTTAGGGAAAATATTCGAAATAACTTTCACAATTTAAAGGTAGTGATCCATTTTTATATAGCAAAGGCGTACGATAGATGTGAGTTCAATGACCATTTCAATCAAATAAGAAATATGGTACCAAAGGCGGCTAAAACTCTTGAACGTATTGGATTCCACACATAGAGTAGGGTATTTTGCCTGGGAAATAGGTACATTATTGTCTATACCATCTCGTTTGAGTTTATTGTAATTTAATGTGTTTTGATTGTTTTTTATTTTTTGTTGTGTAGATATAACATTATGACATCAAACATAGTGGAGTCGGTGAATTCTATGTTTGATGTTGAAAGAGAATTTCCCATTGTCGCTCTATTTGATGAAATAAACAGGAGATTTGCACTTTTATTTCACCAGAGGCATATGGAGCTAGTGAACTCTGCAAATAGATTTATTCCTTCAATTGAAAATGACATATCAAAGTATGTCAACGCAGGCAACAAGTTGTTGGCTCATCAAATCGCTAACTACAAGTTCAGTGTCACTGGTCATGGTGATGTTGCTATGGTGGATCTACAAAGAAGAACTTGTACTTGTAGAATTTTTGACTTGGACAAAATACCTTGTCCACATGCCATGGTAGCGCTTCGAGCCCAATATGGTGCTGATTTGAAAATCAGATTTATGAGTACTTCTATCCAAATTATTCAGTGGAAAAATACATAATGGCATATTGTGAGGAAATTCACCCGGTGCCACCTGAAGATTCTTGGATTGTCCTTTTGGATGTCATAGAGAGAGAAATACCTCCTTCATATGTTGATCAAAGCAAAACTGGAAGAAGGAGATATAAGAGATGGCGTGGAACTGGTGAATCATTTCCAACAAGAAAAAATAAGTGTTCCGTATGTAGGGACTTTGGCCACAAAAGAACTACATGCCCAAATCGAAATGCTCCATAAGTGTTGTTCAATTTTAATAAATGTTCTTTTTTATTTTTTGGATGATGTTCTCTATCTTCTTATCTTAATTTGAATCAACTTATGTTATGTTATTTATATAAAATGTGTGATTTATTTAATTATGTGTTGCTACTTACAACAGAATATTGCATATGTTCCAACATATGTCAATTATGTGTTAGATTTTACAACAGAATATTGCATATGTTCCAACATATGTCAATTATATGCTACATGTACTACAGAATAACGCATCTGTTCCAACATATATTAATTATGTGTTAGATCTTACAACATAATATTGCATATGCTCCAACATATGTCAATTATGTGTTACAAGTACCATAGAAAACGCATTTGTTCCAACATATTTCTAATAAATAATTATGTGTAAGGTGTGTGAACCATCAATCAATCATTACTATCATTGGAAAAACTTTCAAGAAAAAAATTAATTACAACTCTTCATATTTTACTCTTTTTTCAAAAAAAAATAAGTACTTTCATTTGAAAAGTCAAAAGTTGTGTCTCTTCTCTTCTCTTCTGTTCGTCTTCAGAAGTTGCAACTTTTCACACATTTTCCTGGCATTATATAAGAACACAACAATAGAAGGTCCTTTCATTTAATTTTCTCCAAGATGGGAAGGAAGAATAAGAAATCTTTAAAAATGACTATGAGTAAAAAAAAAACTACATTGAATCCCTTCCGAGGGAACTACTAATTAATATCGTTGAAAGGGTTGCCTCCTACTCCCTCAAAGATTTAATGAGGGTTAAATTAAGGTATGTATGTATTAAACAATTTTCGCTCTTTAATTTGATTTTCTAACCATTTGATTTAATTTCTCAGTTCTAGGGTCCTCAATCAAGTCGCTAATGAACCTTCTATATATCAAAAGGTAACATTGGTCAACTTTCCTTATCGTAGATGGTCAATAGTTCAAGAAGCCATTTCTAGCCTGGAAATGTGCAGAGCATCGGGGAATTTAGAAGCCTTATACAGAAAAGGCGTGGTAATTTTTTATGTTTTTCGTATGTATTCACGTTTTTATCAATGTATTTTGCCTTTTAAATGTGTTATTTCTTCTGTAGTTTGATTTTTTCAACCGTAACGATCCAACAACATTGGGAATGATTAATCAAGCAGCAAACGGTGGCCACATTGGTGCATCCTATATGCTTGCGATAATTTCAATCTTCAATGGCGGTGAATCCATGAGAGAATGTTTAATATTCATTGCCAACATGAAAAAAAAGGAGCCACTAAAAGTCAGAAGATGTAGACATAATTTGCGAAATATTTTAGGTGGAATGTGAGTGCCAGAACCTCATTTGTTGGGAGGAAGACCCATTTGTTGCACTGTTCATCAATTTGAGTGAATCGGTCGCATGAATGGCTGGCCCATGGGAAGCGACAATGAAGATGATATTCGTTGTGCTTTAGAACTAGATTATGTAGTTAAATTTTTGCCTTATACCACTGTGTGGTATTAATTAAATTGTCATCTGTGGCAACATCTGTACATAACTTGCAAACCAAATTCATGGTGAAAAAGGTTGCCTTTTTGTGTTTTGTACTTATTTTTGAATGTGTTCTTTATAAAATGTTTAATCTAAATTTTTATTTTTTTTTCATAGTGTTCTCATTTTGGCCATCCTTGAAATGTCATCTGCGGCAACATATGTACGTTTTGTGGTATAAAATGTTGTATTTAACAGTTTAAACTGCAACAGATATGTCATATGTGGCAACATGTGTATATCCTAAAATGTGTTTTTTGGGGCTAATTCAATTGAATTATGGTCTAATACAACAATCTCCTTCATTAATTACAACTCTTCATATTTTACCCTTTTTTCAAAAAAATTAAGTACTTGCATTTGAAAAGTCAGAAGTGTCTCTTCGTCTTCAGAAGTTGCAACTTTTCACATTCATTACATTGGGATTATATTATATAAGAAGAACACAACAATAGAAGGTCTTTTCATTTAATTTCTCCAAGATGGGAAGGAAGAATAAGAAACTTCAAAATGACTATGAGTAAAAAAAACTACATTGAATCCCTTTCGAGGGAACTACTAATTGATATCGTTGAAAGGATTGCTTCCTACTCCCTCAATAATTTAATGAGGGTTAAATTAAGGTACGTATGTATTAAACAATTTTCTCTCTTTAATTTGATTTCCTAACCATTTGATTTGATTTCTCAGTTCCAGGGTCCTCAATCAAGTCGCCAATGAACCTTCTGTATATCATAAGGTAATATTACTCAGCATTCCTGTATTTATATGGCCGTGTTCAGTTGTTCGAAGATGCACTTCTTTCCTTTAAATGTGCAAAGCATCGGGCAATTTAGAAGCCATATACAGAAAAGGCGTGGTAATTTTTTATGTTTTTCGAATGTACTCACGTTTTTATCAATGTATTTTGCATTTTAAATGTGTTATTTTTTTTGTAGTGTGATTTTTTCAACCGTAGAGATTCAAATGGATTGAGAATTCTTAGTCAAGCAGCAGACGGTGGCCACTTTGGTGCATCCTATGTGCTTGCCATAATTTCAATCTTCAATGGAGGTGAATCCATGAGAGAAGGCTTAATGTTCATTGCCAACATGACTCCACTAAAACTCAGAAGATGTCGAGAGAACTTGCGATATACTTTATATGGAAGAGTACCAGAACCTCATTTGTTAAGAGAAAGACCAATTTGTTGCACTGTTCAAAGCCTCCACTTTCGTTGTGAATTATGTAGGTGTTATTTAGAAATAGATGAAGTAGTTAAATTTATGTATTAATTAAATTTTCATGTGTGGCAACATATGCACGTTCTATTTTTGAATTTGTTTGTTATAAAATGTTTAATCTAAAAAAAGTTGACATTTTTCCATTCCTAAATCGCTCAATTTATCGATTAATCGATCCTTGAAGTGTCATATGTGGCAACATATGCACATCCTGTTTGATAAAGCACAACAGACTTGTAATTTGTGGCAACATGTGTATATCGTAAAAGGGTCTTTTTGGAGTTAATTCAATTAAATTGTCATCTTATTCAACATGTAACACTAATATATAGTCCTACAACATGTCTAAGTACAAAATTATGGTCTAATACAACAACCTTCATTCAATTCTATCAATTATTTTTACAAAGACTATCATCTCACTTGTTCATCATACAATGACTAAGTAACTCCATATGATAGTTATATAACACCTTTGTAAATCGTTGTTCCAAGTGTTATATCATATTTTTATTGCTTAATTAAGGTTCGAAGTACTAAAATTTGGTCCAATTTGACATTTTCCCATTCCTAAATCGCTCAATTTATCGATTAACCGATCCTTGAAGTATCATATGTGGCAACATATTAATGCTCTGTTTGATAAATCGCAACAGACATGTAATATGTGGCAACATGTGTATATCGTAAAATGGTCATTTGGGAATTAATTCAATTAAATTGTCACCTAATTCAACATGTAACACTAATACATAGTCTTACAACATGTCTAAGTACAAAATTATGGTCTAATACAACAACCTTCATTCAATTCTATCAATTATTTTTCCAATGACTATCATCTAAGTAGTTCATCATACAATGACCAAGTAACTCCATATGATAGTTATATAACACCCATGTAAATCGTTGTTCCAAGTGTTATATCATATTTTTATTGCTTAATTATGGTTCAAAATAATAAAATTTGGTCCAATTTGACATTTTCCCATTCCTATATCGCTCAATTTATCGATTAACTGATCCTTGAAGTATCATATATGACAACATATGAACGTTTTGTTTCATAAATCGCAACAGATATGTAATATGTGGCAACATGTGTATATCGTAAAATGGTCTTTTTGGGATTAGTTCAATTAAATTGTCACCTAATTCAACATGTAATACTAATATATAGTCCTACAACACGTCTAAGTACATAATTATGGTCTAATACAACAACCTTCATTCAATTCTATCAATTATCTTTTACAAAGACTATCATCTCACTAGTTCATCATATAATGACCAAGTAACTCCATATGATAGTTATATAACACCCTTGTAAATCGTTGTTCTAAGTGCTATAGCATATTTTTATTGCTTAATTATGGTTCAAAGTACTAAAATTTGGTACAATTTGACATTTTCCCATTCTTAAATCGCTCAATTTAACGATTAACCGATCTTTGAAGTATCATATGTGGCAACATATGAATGTTCTGTTTGATAAATTGTAATGGACATGTAATATGTCCCAACATGTGTATATCGCAAAATGGTCTTTTTGGGATTAATTCAATTAAATTGTCACCTAATTCAACATGTAACACTAATATAAAGTCCTACAACATGTCTAAGTACAGAATTATCGTCTAATACAATAACCTTCATTCAATTCTATCAATTATTTTTACAAAGACTATCATCTCACTAGTTAATCATACAATGACCAAGTAATTCCTTATGATAGTTATATAACACCCTTGTAAATCGTTGTTCCAAGTGTTATAGCAAATTTTTATTGCTTAATTATGGTTCAAAGTACTAAAATTTGGTCCAATTTGACATTTTCCCATTCTTAAATTGCTCAATTCATCGATTAACCGATCCTTGAAGTATTATATGTGGAAACATATGAAGGTTCTGTTTGATAAATCGCAACAAACATATAATATGTGGCAACATGTGTATATCGTAAAATGGTCTTTTTGGGATTAATTCAATTAAATTGTCACCTAATTCAACATGTAACACTAATAATAGTCCTGCAACATGTCTAAGTATAGAATTATGGTCTAATACAACAACCTTCATTCAATTCTATCAATTATTTTTACAAAGACTATCTCACTAGTTCATCATACAATGACCAAGTAACTCCATCTGATAGTTATATAACACCCTTGTAAATCATTGTTCCAAGTGTTATAGCATATTTTTATTGCTTAATTATGGTTCAAAGTACTAAAATTTGGTCCAATTTGACATTTTCCATTCCTAAATCGCTCAATTTATCAATTAACTGATCCTTGAAGTGTCATCTGTGGCAACATATGCACATTCTGTTTGATAAATCGCAACAGACATGTAATATGTGGCAATATGTGTATATCATAAAATGGTCTTTTTGGGGTTAATTCAATATGTAATGTAACGGATCATTCTAGAATACTCCACTCACTCTCACTCATTATAAAAGGGTTCATTCGGGTTCCCTTAATTCACAAAAATACGGTCTCGTTTTATATTTTCTTTCCTTTATTCTTTCTCCTCTCCTCACACTAAAATTTCCCTGAGAAGATGTTACCGCCTTGGACAAATTTAAGTCTCCACATGCTCTTGTTGTGGGTTATCAACGTAATTATGTTGTTCTCAGTTAATATGATGCCTTCTTCAAGTGTGTTCTCAGTGCATGGGTGATGTATGTTGTTTATTTTTGTCGGATCTTGTCTAATGGAGGGTAGCTTCATCATTTGGTAAGTCTTCTTACTTTATATATAACATCTTGTCTACTGTAACGATGTGTATGTGGTAACTAACTATGGTTGTTTGTTTTTCTGTACGTGGTCTTATGACAGATTGCATGGGTAGGTCTGATCCACCACCCTTCAAGAAAGAATGGTGATGCCCCTCCAGGTTTAATCGCTCAATGTTGACTCCAGATCCTCCAGTCAAGTCCTTTTTTGTTGGCTGAAGTAGTAGTATAGGGCTAGAGCGTTTCAGATGTAAATTTTGTTATTTTTGTTGGCCTTAATTCCTTGTAAATATGGGTATGTAGCCTAGCCTAGCCCTGCATGTCACTATATCAACTATCAATGGGCTAGAGCATTTCAAATGCAAATTTTGTTGTTTTTGTTGGCGTTAATGCCTTGTAAATATGGATATGTAGTCTAGCCTAGCCTTGCATGTCGCTAGTTCAACTATCAACTATCAATGACATTTTTATGTTTATGTTTATGTTTAATGTTTAGCAAGTTTATGTGCTTGAATTCCTCTCTATTAATGGCGATACTACTTGCATGTACACATAATTGACATATGTTGCAACAACTTAAAAAACGTAAGTACTTTATAAAAGTCATAGGCATGCCCAACCTCTAAACTAGCCCAATCGGCCCATTATTTCATTTCTAGAAGGGATATATATATATAAATTAAGGTTTTCATTTTTATTTCAAGAATAGGGTTTTCATTTTCTTCCTCGCCGCTTCGATTTCTCTCCTTTTCGCGCTTTCTTTCTCTCTCTCTCTCTCTCTCTCTTCGCATGGATCTTAGATCTCTAGAGTGCATGGGATATAATGATGTTTTTTATTTCATCAGTCTTTTTCTGTCAGTCTTTTCTGTTCTTTGTTTTTTAACACGCAACTAATTTGATTGGCCTTTGGTTAAACTAAATCTCAGCATTGTCATGTATTTTCAAATCAATAAAATCATTAATTTTGCAATATAGTGGCTGGGTAAGAATGAGTTCTTTAAATATAGATCAGTACTCTAGATCTAGATCTAATGAATGAGTTTTGCTTATTTTTGTTACTTTTGATATAATGTCAAATGCAATATTGAATCAAATTTGTAATGATTAAAATGATCCCATGTTGGGTGTGAAAATCTGTTGCAAACATGGTGACTTACTTTCAATGCAAACTTCATGGTCGAAGGACAATCCAGGTCGAAGATTTTGGTCTTGGCCACGCTATCGTGTATGTACATTTCTACATCTTAGTCTAGAGACTTCTCTTTATTTTGTTTTTTTTATTAATTTAAATTTCTTTGTGGTGTGTATTTTAGGAGAATGCATGCAACGTCTTTAGATGGAGGGATCGTGAAGATGTTGATATTCGATCCAGGTTCGTTATTCTGAGATTGGCAAACATAATTAAGGAGTTGGAAATTAATGATGAAAATCATATTAAAAGAAGTAACAAATGTATGATGAAGGAGAAGAAAAAGACCAAATGAAAATCTTATTAAAAGAGGTAACAAATGTATGATGAAGGAGAAGAAGAAGACCAAATGTCGTAACAACTGGAAGCTAATCTTCGTGTTGTTTGTTGTGGTTTTTCTCTCTATTTTTAAGCATTACCAAGAAGAACACTGTGGAGGATGGAAAATTCTTATGTAGTTGTGTACAACCATTAAAATTATCATAGTTGTGGAAATAAAATAAATAAACGTAGTTTTGCACTCCTGTTCAAACATTTTTACTTGTTCTTAACATAACATATGAGTCAAATGTTGCTACAGATGACTCATATGTTGCTACAGATGCCTCAAATGTTGTGACATATCATCCTTATGTACCAACGTTTGACCATTTGAGGCATATGTTACTACAGATGACCCATATGTTGCTACAGATGACCCATATATTGCTATATATGACACATATGTTGCTACAGATGACCCATATGTTGCTATATATGAGACGTATGTAACAACATTTGATCAAGTACTTGCTCTCAGTATAACATCACAAACTATGTACTTGCTCTCAATATAAGACAAAATAACATAAGTGATAAAATAATACATTGTCTGTAATTACAAACACATTATCAAGGCTCCAAGCTCCTGGATACTATCCCAGCAACCCAAACCCATTGCATTCGCCGAATTGCATTGTCACACAACAGGGTTTGGGGAGGTTGAATTGATGTATGGGTAATCAAATGCTCAATAAATACAAGCGAATATGACGCACACACGACTGTGGAATCATTTGTTACCATGGGTTCCAATCGACCTTTAAATTCCCGTGGTTCATTGAGGAACTTATCTGGCAAATGCATCATTATTCCACTTTGCTTCAACAATTTTCGTAGCAACTCGAAGACAGGTTGTTTGAATGTCAAAAACTTGGCATGTTCCATACCCATCAATAGGTAGTCATAAACATTCATGCAACCCTCGGGCAAGAGGATCTCAAAAGTCACAAAATGAGTTTTGTTCAAGTTCATGACTGCCAAAAGCCTTTTGCACCAATCCAATCCATGCCTCCAGGATATGGTCTAATTTCCCTGACATAGTTAATCATATCTTCATCCCATTCAAACTTATTAATTAACTGCGTAAAGCTTCTGCCACCAACTGTTGTTGCCTCATCGCTCATTTTATCATATCTTACTTTGAAGTTGGAATAGAAGTTGAGATCCAAGATTCTATCTGTGGAATCATAGTACTCAGGGTATCTCACATGTCTCTCCCGCATGAGGCTAAGGATTTCGTCAACATATTGAAATAAAAAATAATATTAAAGAGTAAATTATAGTAATCAATGAAAAGTAAAACAAACGAACATTATAAATTGAAGGTACTAGTAGAGAAAAATTACCCAGTCTTCCCACCAAATGTTGATGCTTGTCATGGTCCTGGAAT
Organism: Solanum commersonii; assembly: GCA_029007595.1. Classification (NCBI taxonomy): domain Eukaryota; kingdom Viridiplantae; phylum Streptophyta; class Magnoliopsida; order Solanales; family Solanaceae; genus Solanum; species Solanum commersonii. The sequence goes on from JAJTWQ010000007.1 coordinate 1,170,510, forward strand.
CTTCTCCACTAAAATAATGCATGTCGTATTATGCACGCAGTTCCTTTGCTCTCGTTATGTCCACCAGTTTGTTCTTTTCAGTTATAGTCACACGCTTATAAACATTCACATGCTTGAACTCCAGCACTTCCTCTCCTACGGCCATTGGCAATTCTCCAAAGATCTTCTTCTTCAAATTTTGTATTGCCTTGACAAAGGACTTTTTCCTCCTCTTTTCCTGTGGAGTATATGGATGCTGAACATTCTTTGATGGAATGATCTTGACCCCCCTCTTGTTTTTAAATTCATTAATAGCCTACTCAATGTTTGAAGATACATGATAGAATCGTCATCTTGTTTCTTGCACTTCTCACAGAGAAAGCCTGAGCATCTTCTACAAGAGGTAGCTCCTTGGTCTTGTCCAGCACCAGCACCAGCATCAATACCACGACCATCGCCCCTATCAAAAACAACTAATTCATTAACAACTTTGTCTCTTTTGATGGTTCTTGCTCTAGCCAATTCCATTTTAATTCTATCCACAACAGGATCAAATAAGGTTTCAACCAACCCTAGAGTAATTAGATATGGCATTTGCAATTCCTTTTCTGTTGGGACAAGTCATGGATGCATAACCTAAAATTATAAAAATGAGTCATCCGTAGGAATATTTGGGTCAGATGTTGCCACATATGTGTCATATGTCGCTATAGATGGTTGATATATTGACACATATGGGCATATGTAGCAACATTTGTGTGACATGTTAACAGAGGGATCATCTGTAGCAACATATGAATCATCTATAGCAACATTTGTATCATATGTTGCGATAGATGGATCATATGTAACATATGAGTCATCTCTAGCAATATTTGGGTCACATGTTGCTACATATATAGGTGTAATATAATAATAACTTACTGCATCATGAGGATGATTATAAAGATCTGGAATATTTTTAGCAGGTTTTGTTTTTGATCTCAACCATCTCAATATTCTTGGAGATGAGATCTCTTCTTCTGCATTTACTTGATGGATCAAATGAGGAATGACTTCAAATGCCCAAGCCTATAAAAAAGGAAAACATGTCACAAATCAAATGTTGAGTTATTCAATATAATATAAAAAGATTGAGAACATTTATGTTTACCATGAAAGCCCATGGAAAGCCAAATAAGTTATTGGTCTTTGGTCCTAAAGGTTTCAACAAGTATTTGACAATTAATTCAAAGCTCTCATGACCCCAAGGATAGTTGTTGAAAGCCTCAATATCCTGAGATAAATTCACCCATTTAAGGGATATGTTGTTGTTGAGATCTTTGGCCAAAAGTACATTATGTACAAACCAAAGTAAGGACAATGACTCCTTGTGCTTCCTTGGTGTATCCTCGACATTCAACAAATATATTAAATCGGGATTTTTGAAGCTTCTGCCAACAAGGGACACCAAGTCCTGCTCCTTAGTTGACTGTCTTGTTTCTTCCTTTCCTCCTTTCTTTCGTATCCGTGGTTCTTTTTTTACTATGAATTTAGGGACTGGCTCAGAAGGAGGATGACATTTTAACCCTAAAACTATGGCAAACTCCCTTCTGCCAAAGAAGAGTGGCATGCCACAATAATTAATCAAAACATCATCATTCTTTTCAGCATTCTGAAAAATGAACTTTCTTTTCAGAAGTTCATAGACCATGGTCATTTGAAAACATGCATTATTTTTCTCTCGCAAATCAAGAAAATGACCAAAATAACTATTCCTAAAAATATCTTCCAAACCATTCTGCTTGAGGATGATCCTGAAGGTGTCGAAAGGTTTTCCCATTGCTGACCTCATAATGCTATCACCAATAGCATTAGGCTGCAAATGCACAGGAAATATGTGTGCAGTGATAGTTTTGATCACATCTTCCTCAACTTCTTTTTGTTTTCCTTTGTCTTCATCAACTGCATTTATTTTTTCTTCTTCCTCCTCAATTACCTCTTTATTTTTTCCTTCTTCTTCCTCAACTTCTTTTTGTTTTCCTTTATCTTCCTCAACTTCTTCTGCTCTTTCTCCATCATCACCTACTTCATTTATTTCTTTTTCTCTTTCTTCATATTCTTTTTGAGAAAATTATGCTTCTACTTGACAAGAAGAAGTTGCTTCAGATGCTAGTTCTTCTAAAAGAGTGGTAGTCGAATTTTTATTCTTCTTCCTACAAGTTCTAGTCCTAGGCCTCTTCTGGATCTTTGTTTCAGTTGTTTCTTTTGTTAATACAATATTTCTTTTGACAGGAGCCATTATATTTGTATCTGCAACCACAAAAATCAAATATTTCTTAACAAAAATAACAACAACCAAACACAACAACACAAACAACAATTATGATTCAATAGCACACATGAACCAACCAACAAACCACAAAACCCTCCCTAAACCCTAACCAACGAACTACAAATTAAGGAATAACTATCCAACCATCCTACAAACAAATAAGTGATAAAAACCACTAAAAACGTCTTGTTTTAATACCAGTAAGTATTTCTCAAAACCCTAGTTAAATTTTACCTAACAAGATATCAACGATAAACTAAAAATGATGAGGGTAGCGACACCTTGTTGTAGAAGAGGATCGCAAAAGATTACCACTGATGTTGTAGAAAATATCGTAACAACAACCTTGATCTATGAAGGAATAATGGAACGAGAGAAAGGAAGGAAAGAAGAGAAAAGAAAAAGGAAATTAGTAAAATTAAATTAAATTTTGAATATGAAACGACCTTTTATCTTTTATAGAGGAGAGGAGAGAGGGAAAAATGAAGGGATGATTGTTTTAAAACTTTTCAATTTTTTTTTTTGAATTTTAACAATTCAAAGTGTGACATATGTTTGCCACATATACCCTTTCTGTTGGGACACATGCAAATAATTCTGTGGTGTTTTTTACAACAGAGGTTATATATGTTGCCACAGACACCACATTTCTTCCTTTCCATCATAATTGACATTTGTTCCAACAAAATAAAAATAATATTAATAATTATTAATATTAATATTATCAGCAAAAATGAACAATTGATGACAATATAATGTTGCCACATATCTCCTTTCTATGACATATGTTACAATATATCTTCTTTCTGTGACATATGTTACCACATGTATCCTTTCTGCTGGGAACATGCAGATAATTCTGTGGTATTTTTTACAACTTAGGTTATATATGTTGCCACAGACACCACATTTCTTCCTTTCCATCATAATTGACATTTGTTCCAATAAAATAAAAATAATAATAATAATCATTAATATTAATATTATCAGCCAAAATGAACACTTCACCAATTATTTTATACAACTTATCAACAAAAAGGTAATTCACAATGGTATACATAACCATCAATCTAATCAGTGGTGGAAACCACAACATTTTCATCGAACTTTACTTTTTTAGGTCTAGGCCTCTGTGAGTCTTCATTGTTACTAACATAGCCACTCCGAGCCTTTAAAATTCCATAATTTCATAGGAGTGAAGCATATCTCAAGCGAAGGGATTGAGAAATAATTCCATCAGATGGTATTTGTAGTCCATCACTCAAAAACTCAGTGTATGCAGCTACAAAAACTCTACAATCATTGAATGGTATATCACCAATTAGAAAATACAATAAACCTAATATTAACATCACATTTCGATAGTGGTAAGACTAAAATAATAATGTGATACTACTTACAGACTATTGCTTGCTTGTTGGGCAATACTAGTAACATGTATGACTTCGAATGGGTAAGATTTTTTCTTGCCCTGGTAAGATTCAAGAACTGACCAGTTGGTTCGGTCTTTTTGCTCATAAACCCCACTGGATTCAAGGTACTTTGGCAACATTGTAGACAACTTTTGAATCTCGGCGCACAATTTTTTGTTAGTCCTAGATGAGGACATCGAATCATACACCTTTATGTGTCGTTCCTTCAATACAACGACGCCAAGACCCAATGAAACTCCCTATTACAATTTACAGGGACATAAACCTCATCTGTGAGGTGCCAAGGCAGTCCAACAAGTATACCAAACCCTTTGATAGTGCCAACGATTTTATTCTCATATTCAGGAACAACACTGGCATTGTCAATGTATGTTTTGAAAAAAAACAATTAGTAGTGGTATATCTATATTTAGAATGACTCTGTTGCTTCAACTTCTTCCGCAAATAGTATAAAATGACATCCACATACTTCGCAGATGCATCAACAAGTGCATTTATGTATCAATTTATTTGTATGTATTCATGGCTTAATCAAAAGATAAAGGTGGACATGAATTTACCTCATCAGTCCAGCACTTATTGGGTTGAGACATTACATAGAACCATTCCTTCTTCTTTGGAAATGCAAATACAAAATCAAGTTGTTTGAACTCAAGATCTGAGCAATTGGCTAAGTAGTGATCGTCCTTGTCTCTTCTGCAATTTTGTAATTATTATAAATAAATATTTAGTGGACAACAAGAGGAAATACTAATAATAGTTGAACGACTTTACTTTTTTGCATGATGCTTGTAAAGACCATCATTTATCCATTGCGAGAAGGTTGACATTAGTTCAGTTGGACCCTCGCCGTCAATGTTAAATCCTTCAAATGGATATTGTTTCTTCACATCACAACTGATGACTTCAACTTTCTTCTCTTTCCTTTTCTTTCTCTCTTTCTTTTTCGCTTTCTTTTTCACTTTCTCCTTCTCCTTCTTCTCCTCCTTCTCCTTCTCCTTCTCTTTCTCCTCCTCCTCCTCCTCCTCCTTCTCCTTCTCCTTCTCCTCTTCCTCCTCCTCCTCCTTCTCCTTCTCCTCCTCCTCCTCCTCCTCCTTTTCCTTCTCCTTCTCCTCTTCCTCCTCCTCCTCCTTCTCCTTCTCCTTCTCCTCTTCCTCCTCCTCCTCCTTCTCCTTCTCCTTGACTTTTGGGTTTGAGTGTGATACTAAAGCATTAGTCATTGATTTTTTTCTTTCACTAATTATAGATAGTGATTGGGAAATAGATTTTTTCAACCTCCTAGACTTCAAAGGCTGTGAAATCTTCTTGGATGTATGGACATCAATATTATAAGTCATTTCCTTAAAAATATCAGTCAGTTCTTTAACACGACTAATAAAATAATCATGTTGCTGCTCACATTCTTCGCATAGACAAAAAAAGCATTTGATGTTAGAAGAGGAAGCAACACCAATAAAAGATTGAGTTGTTGTCATGGATGAAGCTTCTTGTATCATTTCATCTACAAGGTAAATAAAAAAAGGTTGAGAGTTTACAATTGATTATAAATAATATTGGGTAGCAATTTATACTTATGTTAACTGTATATTTTGTTTCCACATATGTACCTTCTGTTGCCACGAATGAATCTTCTGTGGCCACAGATGAATCTTCATGTGCCACAGATTAATCTTTTGTTACTACAGATGACCATTTTGTTGCCCTAACACACAGGTGATATGTTCCAACATATGACAACTATGTTGGACTATATACCAACATATCACTAAAATGTAGCAACATACGACACATCTTTCAACAAATGAAATATATGTTGGACAACTGAACAATACTATAATTCTAAAATCATATGAACAAAATGGTCATAAAAAGAACAACAAAAGCAACAAAAAAAATTATTTTCACTGAATGTTAACAATACATATACATTTCCTCAAAATTAGGATCTTTTTGGGTTTGTTGATTTTCTTTCAAAAACAATAAATAATAGCTACCATTATTCAATTTTCACATCTATAAAACGATTTATTGTTCATTAACCCAAGAAAAAAACTTAGTATTGTTCGAAAATTGTAAAATCTTTCAAAAAAATGACTTATCTATTTTAACTCGAACACAATCTTCACTTCAGAAAGATGAGAGTCACGGTCGGAGATGAGGAGGAAGATAAAATAATGGGGGAGAATATTTGTTTTGACACTCGGATTTTCTAAGGAAGAAGAAAAAGAGAAGAGAGAACGTTGGGAGAAGAACAGAAAATTCTATTTTCTTTTACTTTTTTTTAAAATGGTTTGGATAGAATTATATAACTTGAAAAATGAAGTGTTTTTTTTGTATTTTATAAAATATTAGAAAGTTTTGAAAATGTTAATTTGGTCCCAGATTTACTTAATTACATTTTAAAATGGATTTGACCCTTTCTTGGTCAAAGTGTCACAAAAAACCAAAGCAAGACTTAATTGACACCTTTCATTTATTTGTCTCCAGTTACCAAAACTGTGGTCGGTATAATAATTTTGTATTTAATGACATATTAACTGATGTTCAAAGATTCATATTACGATTAAATGAAATATTCTGTTATAAATAAATAGGAAGTCACCACAACTTAGAAATTTATATGTAAAGACAAGGAAAAAACACATTTTGCTTTTGATTATACATAATTTCTCTAGCTGTTTTGAAATTCTTTAGTTTTATCTTTCGACCTCTGTTTTCGACGGTTGAGGAGGCTGTATGAACAGATAGGGAAAAGAATCACCGTTGTGTACTGTTTTAGACCAGCTTCTTACGATGAGTTTTGAACAGTTCCCATCAATAATTCTTCGAGGAAGATTGATGTTGGAAATTTGGAAGAAGATGACTGCTTGCTTTTTGTATACCAAACATTGTGAGAACTTTTAGTACATATATATTGGATTCAGGATATAGAAAGTGTCTCATGTGTGCAATTTTTACAAGGTATTTTTTTGGTTCTGTTTTCCTTTGCTTGTATTTATGGATTTTTTTGTTTCTTGTTCTAATATTGGTGGGTCGCTGCCTTTCATTTACTTATTAGCTGCACTTGTCTAATAAATCCATGGTTATGTTTTAGTGTTGCAGTAAATTTTCGCTGCATATGGATGTATAATCTTAGAACTTTTAAGTTTGTGGGACCATATGATCTTACAGGGACTTTTCGCGTATGCACTGTTTTTTCGTGAAAAACTGGAATGAAGTTCAGCAAGAATATGCATGATGCCCAACACTTTAATAAGGCTTGCAGCAGCTGACCATGCTCCATTCTTACTACACTATACATCCATAACTTAAAACACTTATCTTGTCGATTATAGCGTTTTGTCACTGAACTGTCACCATCTATTTTACCTTTTCAAAAAGCCAGCTTCTGTGAAATATGTAGATTTGTAAATAGCATCGAATACACACATACTCATCAATTATGATGCTTTACTTTCATGCTCAGAATTCAGAAGAGGGAGATTACTAGAACATTATCCTAATTTAAGGTAAGATTATATTTTTTAATAGATAAAGAGCAAGTAAATAACATTAAAGATAGGAAATACTGATAGTAATAGTTGAATGATGAAAGCACTTAATAATGAATTGAGTGAGTGCTTTTGCTGCTACTTGATTCGTAGAGTGTATCTGTATAACTATTTGATTTATTATAATTATTTGCTGTTTGATAGAATACAGAAATAGGTGGTTGAAGAGCATATGCCAAATATAGGTTTCTGGGATTGCTTGGCCTAAAGGTTTGGGGTTCATATTGCCAGCCTTTTACCAATTTTTTGCACTGGGCCGGTGCGCCACGGGCTATTGTCGTCAACTAGAAGAGCTGGCCTTAATGTTACAAAACATATCTTTTCAAATTTTCATCATTATACATAATCATTATGAATTCTTGTATTATAACTTGCTTGAATCAAGATTTAATTGATCATTCTATTATTTGTGATGATTTAAATAGAAAAAGTTAATTTCTTTTGAGATATCATATTTTTTGCAAGTTTGAATTTTGTCCCCAAAACAATGATGTATTAACAAAAGAAAATTTGACGAATTTCACATCTAATTCCTTTATTTATTTGTTTATTCACTTATTGAATAGAATGTGCATATATTTATTTTAATACACGTGAAATCAGGTATTTTAGTTTCTTTTTTCTTGATGAAGTAGGAATAATTAAAACGCACAATTAATGGCGCACACACATTATATATATATATATATCCCCGAGTCAATTCAATTCAGTTTTGAATCACATTACTAATATCATATGTAATTAAATCAGTACAATTTGATTCGTCTCTTTTACGATTCTAAACTTGATTACAATTCGGTCTTAAATTATCTTAATTTTCTTACTAATTGTAATTTGGATAAATAATTTTGCTCTCTCTAGTTATTTTTTAACAAATGATATTTTTGACATAAAAGATGTATTTTACTTTTTAAAAATATTTTAAAACAAGAAAAAGTTAAATACACGCAAAAAGGCAACATTGCAATTTAGGGTGTGTTTGGTATGAAGGAAAATATTTTTCGGAAAATGTTTTCTAATTTTCTCATGTTTGGTTGGGTAAAATGTTTTCCAAATCAACTCATTTTCCTCAAATTTAAGGAAAATGACATTACAATTTTTTTGTTTAAAAAAAAATTTAAAGCTTATTTTTGAAAAATATTTTTCAACTTTAATTTTTTTATTTTTTAACCCCGCCCTCAACCGACCCCCACCCCCTCCCGCCAGCCCCCTATCACCTCATACCACTCCCCCTCCCAAAATAATAATTTAAAGTTTGTTTTTAAAAAATATTTCCAATTTCAAATTTTAATTTCACCCCACCCCAACCCCTACCCTTGGCCCCCCCCCCCCCCCCCCCCCCCCCAAAAAAAGTGTATAACTTACGTAAATCTCATAGTGTAAAGAGTAAATTACATTATATCCCTACTCTTTTTTTAATTACAATAATCCCTTAAAATTTGTACCTTCCGGATACATAAGTCACCATCCAGATACATTAATTCTAATAGAAGAAGAATCTTTCTGTTGCGCTAAAGACGGAATAAAATCTGAAAATCTAATTAAATCCCATGAATTACGCTTGTGAGGACCGTTGTAGCGCACAGACGCGATTTAAGTTTATTCTGCACTTTTTGACTTTTAAGAGCTAGGAGACGACCCCAGGTGTTTTCTTGTCAGTTTTTCATTATTCTTGAGGCTAAAAGTAAGGTTTTCAGTCCCCGAATCATTTTTTGATCCGTAGAATGTAAACTAGTGGGTAATTATCGATGGGGGAGGGTTTTGATCTTGAAATTATGGTGGGAAAAGCCCTAATCTGGGTATGGGGATCATGAGTTTGATCTAGGGTTGATAGAGTTGATTGTAATTTAGGTAATTAGACATCATTTATTGATTCTCGTGTTATATTGATTGTTTGTAGACCAAGAACAAGAGAAAGGAATCCGGAAAGGGAAGAATCAAGTTTCTTAGGGGATTCAAGCTTTGCTTGAGGTAGGTGATGGTTGTGATTTCATGTTGTGTGATGTATATTTGTTCTGGCTTCATTATAATACATGTATGTATGCGAATGTTGCATTATTAATCACAACAACAACAACAACAACATACCAAGTAAAATCCCACTAGGTGGGGTCTGGGGAGGGTAGGGTGTACGCAGACCTTACCACTACCTCGTGGAGGTAGAGAGGCTGTTTTCGAAAGACCCTCAGCTCAATTACATCAAATCCAAGTACAATAAGAAGGGAAGCAATGTACATAACATAACATTCAGTAAGAAAAACAGTGTATAATCTACAATGAAGACCAAAAACATCACGGAAATCATTCTAGAAGTGTAACACAGTACACACCCTACAGCTACAGGTGTCACAAACAAGAACTACAGATGCAAGGCTAAGACTTCTACAAACGCTAACAACCCATCCCCTCGCAAGGAGAGACAACACGCTAACCCTACTAACCTTCAACCTTAATACATGACCTCCACTCCTTCCTATCCAGAGTCATGTCCTCGGTAATGTGAAGTTGAGCCATGTCCTGTCTAATCACCTCTCCCCAATACTTCTTAGGCCTACCTTTACCCCTCCGTGTACCCTTTATATCCAGCCCCTCGCACCTCCTCACTGGGGCATCTGCGCACCGTCTCTTCACATGTCCAAACCATCTCAGTCTCGCTTCCCTCAGCTTGTCCACCACAGAGGCCACTCCCACCTTCTCCCAAATAACCTCATTCCTAATCTTATCGCTCCTAGTGTGCCCACACATCCATCTCAACATCCTCATCTCCGCAACATGCATTTTTTTAACATGTGCGTTCTTGACTGGCCAACACTCCGCTCCATACAACAAAGCCGGTCTAACTACCACTCTGTAGAACTTACCTTTAAGTTTATGTGGAATTTTCTTGTCACACAAGATTCCAGAGGCAAGCCTCCATTTCCTCCAAGCTACCCCAATACGATGTGTGACATCGTCGTCGATGTCTCCACTACCTTAGATTACAGATCCAAGATACTTAAAACTTTCTTTCTTAGGAATGATCTGTGCGGCAAGTCTCACTTCCCCATCTGTCTCATCCAACGCACCACTAAATTTGCACCCCAAATATTCAGTTTTGGTCCTACTCAACCTGAACCCTTTGGACTCCAGCGTTTGTCTCCACACCTCCAACCTCGCATTAACTCTGTCCCGCGTCTCATCAATCAGTACTATGTCGTCCGCAAATAACATACACCATGGGACCTTCTCCTAAATAGACCGCGTCAATTCATCCATCACCAACGCAAACAGAAAAGGGCTAAGGACTAATCCCTGGTGCAACCCCATCTCAACTGGAAAGTATTTTGAGTCTCCTCCCACCGTTCTAACCCGAGTCTTGGCTCCACCATACATGTCCTTTATCGCCCTAATATACATCATCGAGACACCTTTAGCCTCTAAGCACCTCCAGAGGATATTCCTCGGTACTTTGTCATAGGCCAATGAACACCATATGTAGGTCTCTCTTCCTTTCTCTATACTTTTCTACCAGTCTTCGCATAAGATGAATGGCTTCGGTAGTCGATCGTCCCGGCATGAATCCAAACTGATTCTCCGAAATGGGCACCCCCCTTCTCACCCTCATCTCCACCATTCTCTCCCAAATCTTCATAGTATGGCTTAGCAATTTGACACCTCTGTAGTTGTTACAATTTTTGATATCACCCTTGTTTTTATACAACGGGACCAGCGTACTCCACCTCCATTCATCAGGCATCTTCGCTGTCTTAAAAATAACATTAAACAACCCAGTTAACCACTCTATACCTACCTTGTTCGTGCTTTTCTAAAATTCCACCGGAATCTCATCGGGTCCGGTAGCTCTTCCCCTGCTCATCCTACTAATAGCACGTAAGACCTCCTCGATCCTAAAACACCTACAGTACCCAAAGTCCTGGAGTCTTTTCGAGTACGTCAAGTCTCCCAACACAACGTCTCCGTCCCCTTCTTCATTTAAAAGTTTGTGAAAATATCTTTGCCATCTTTGCTTGATGGAGGTCTTTTCCACCAATACTTTGCCTTCCTCATCCTTGATACACTTCACTTGGTCCAAGTCGCAAGCCCTCCTCTCTCTTGCTTTTGCGAGCCTATACAATTTCTTATCCCCACCTTCGTCCCCCAGCTCGACATACAAGCGTTCGAAGGCTGCTGTCTTAGCCTTCGTGACTGCTATCTTAGCTTCTGTCTTTGTAGTCTTATACGCTTTCTTAAGCATCTGCTTCTCTTCCTCGTCTACACAGTCCACCAACTTTGCGTATGTAGCCTTCTTCACTTCTACTTTGCCTTGGACTTCCCCATTCCACCACCAGTCTCCTTTATGTCCTCCCAAGTTACCCCTAGATACCCCTAACACCTTTGAAGCAACTTCCCTAATGCAACTAGCTGCTTTATTCCACATGGTGTCCACATCCCCGCTACCACTCCACGCCCCCATCTCCATCAACTTCTCACTCATCTCTCGAGAAAGGGCAGGGGTCAAGCCACCCCATTTAATCCTCGGTCGATCAGCTACCAACTTCTTCCTCCTATCCCTCTTAATTTCTAGGTCCATCACCAAAAGCTTATGTGGGGTAGTAAGATTTTCACTTGGGATAACCTTGCAGTCCTTACAGAGACCTCTATCACCCTTCCTAAGGAGTAAATAATCTATTTGAGTCTTAGCTACCAAGCTACGGTAGGTGACCATGTGGTTCTCCTTCTTCGGAAAGCATGAGTTAGCAATCACCAACTCAAAAGCCTTAGCAAAATCCAGAAGCGAAGTTCCACCTCCATTTCTCTCCCCCACACCAAAGCCTCCATGCACATCATCAAATCCATTAGAAGTCGCCCCGATATGGCCATTAAAATCTCTGCCAATGACAATCACACTAAATGTAAATGAGGATAGATGGATGATGAATGCCATGAATCATGACTTGATTGTATAATTTGAGAATATACTTGTGATTGTGATTGTGGCTTGTTGAATGGATCAGGTGTTGCGTTTTGACACACTAACTAGGATCGGTTACCACGTTCTGGCATAAATATAGGATTGGTTGCCATGTTCTGGCATAAACATCGAATTGGGTACCACGTACCGGTACACTAACAGCTTGGGTGTGGGTTCCATGAGAGGACCATTGACTTGACATTGTGAAATTGTACATTGTTCGTAAATGATGTTGATATTGTATATGTTCGGTGTATGCATGTTATTATTATGTTGTAATGGCTTATGTATGTTGTACTTAGTGGGATAGCCGTGTGATTCTACCAGTACATTGTGGTTCTGTATTGATACTACACTTGCTCTTTCTTTGTTGAGTACAGGGCATCTTCAGCGGGTATTGACAGACCTCGCTTAGAAGATTAGTGATCAATTGAATTCAAGGGTGAGCCAATTCTTTCAGGCTGCCATGAGTTCTCTTTTCGTCTATGTCCACATTTCGGACTTAGACTAGTGCATTAGGATTTCTTATGTTTAATTGGGTTGTACCCATTTTCTTAGACTTGTTGAACTTTAGATGTTTTGGTACAATGACTTTCAGGTTCTAGGCGTTATTTTCCGCATTTGTTTGTTTGACTTTTAGAGTCTATGGGAATTCTATTTATTTTCCTTAGCATTATAAACCTGTTTCCGCAACTTTAAATACATTAGTTTTTGGCTAAGTTGCTTACCTTGGGTTGTAGTAGTGGTTCTCCCACCAGAGGGTTAGTATGAGTGCCAATTATGACGGTCTGGATCGTGACACATACAAAAGTGATGGAATTGCTGTTGCTCAAAATTTTGGTTTGTGAATCTCAAATCAGTTATTGCAACTGAATTAGAGATCGATGAGTTGAGAAATATTTTTGGAGATTTGATACATCATTGATGTGAAGAAACAAGAGTTTGGATATTCAATGTATCAGTTACGCATTGATACAACAAACAAAAAGGCTTAAGAGAGGCATAGCTTAGATGGATCATTCATACCTTTCATAATGTTATGAAATCGTTTTTTGAATTTCGTTTCCGAGATGGATAGATTTATCAATATATTACTATTTATGTATCTTGTTTAAATTGATAAGTGTTGTATTTCTACTAGATACATTAAATAAGAAATTGTTTCTCATAAGTTGTTAGGTTTGAGATCAATACATTACTGTTTGGTAATTGTTACGTATCAGATACATTTAGTATAAATTCAAATTTACGTATCATGCCTAAAAAATTAGTGCATGATACATTATTATTTATATAACTTATTTTGTTTGAGAGCGCAATCCATATGTATCAGGAATTAGTAAATGAAAAGACTGATACATGATAAATGCTACATTTGGTAGAATTTTTGTATCAAGTATCAATACTAATTAAGGTTATGTATCAAAACTAATATTTGAACACGATACATTGTGCATGATAGAATTGTAATGTACCATAATGTTGAAACGAAGGCAGTATACATTAGTTTAAGAAACACAATTAACTAGATACATTAAAAATCTAAACCTATGTGAAGGACCAAAAAATTTAAAATAAAAGTCAACAATCTAATTATCAGAAAGCAACGAAAATGTATCCTTCTCGAACAAATTGGGTAAGCCCAATACTGAAAGATCGAACCAATGGAATGAAGTGTATCAAGACCGCCATAAGAAACTCCTGGAACAAGTCCAAATGCACTCCAAGATGAACTCTCTGTATTAGCAACGTTTTCCATCCCTCTTCCATTAAAGAGACCGGGAGTTATATCATAAGATTGATGATCAATAAACAAATGAAAAACTGATAACAAAAGCTTCTTTTGGCATTATGTTAACAATCACAATTACCTGCCCATATTTCCTCTCATATCTGTGTTTAGGAGATCCTTTTGTCTATGGTTAATCAATCACAATTTATTTTTAAGAAATTTAAGATGAAAAACTAAAAAAATAATTAAAAGAAATTAAAAATTGAAATGATGGAAAGAAATCTACCTCTTGAATAATTATAAATCATTAATTGGAAAGGGAAAATATTTGAAATTTAAAAATGGATTAATGTAGGTAACTGTAAAGAGATTTGTGGCTTGAAAAAAAAAAAGAAAATCATGGGTATGAGATTTCAAATTAATGTATCTGAAAAAGAGGATGATGGGAGCAAAAGAGGGGATTTTTGATATTTTTTGAAATGGTATGAAAACTAAGAAAATATAATAATAAATGGTGTGTAGTTAGGTAATTTTTCCAATTATTATGTGGGCTTACTGTTTTTTTTTTGTTGGTTAAAGGCTTACTAATAACATAACTGTTAGGCATTAACATTATCGTTAGTAATCATTTCTTTTGTTAGTTTTTTCTTAAACTATTTAATTAATACAATATTATGGATTAAAAAATGAAAAGATGAGAAAAAAATGAATAGGAATGCTAGCCATAGAGAGGTGCCACATCACCTTCTATATATTTATATATATAGATTGCAGAGAGTAAAATGTGCAAAGCTCTATTCTATGAATCAATTGAGTCAATCTTAAGATAAGGATAATCGGATGAAAATAACATTTTACTTATGTTATTTGTGTCTATCTTAGTCAACTCAAATACACTGGACAATTTTACATTTATCTTTTTTAATTCTATCAATGTTTCAATTGATTGAATCTTACCATTTATGACTTTCTTATTTGAAATTTAATATGAGACCGACTTCTAAAGAAATTAAAAAAGAAAAGAAGAAGATTGAAATTTGGAATCGATAGGAACTGGTGCGATACATTCACGCAAACAAAAATGGACAAAAAATTTATATCATACAAAATAGTTGAGGAAATGAGTGAGGATACGAGGAATTATAAATAATGAGATGTGACATTACCTATAACTTATCATATCCACGTACTAAATTTAATTCATATTAGATTAGTTGGGAAAATGAGTGAGAATACAAATTTGCGCAAATCAACCATAGCCTTGACTATTATATATCATATTCTCGTATAGAATATTATTCATATATTTATTTGAGTGAGGACATATGAATTTTTCTGCCATATACGAGCTATGACATCTAAAAGAATTAAGTTATTTCCTGCATTAAATTCAAGATATAAAAATTTAGATTTGATTGTTTTATCAACATTTTTTCTACAACTGAAGTGGGATCAGATTGGGCTTTATCACAAAAAACTATTTATAAACAATATATAAAGATGAAAATATCACTTTTAATATATTAAAATTTATATTCAATGCAAATTTTTATTTTCTATCTAATTTTTTTTATTATACTTATCTTAATTTCAAAAATACTAAAAGAAAAAATAATGAAATATACGACTTCTCTGAAATATCGGATAACTAATCAAATAAGGGTAATTATTTTATCACTTTATAAATGTGATAACTAAGGAGATCGTAGCCTTTATTAATACTATTATACATGTATTATCATTATTAGGGTGGGAAGAAACGTCCTTGTTCAAAGTAAATATTAAGGAAATTGTAGTAAGTCATAATTTTATCAACCACTATTATTGTATTATTTTTATTATTACTATTAATAGTATTTTTAATCTTATATTGGATTACTTAACTAAATATTTGTAACAACCTGTTTTCGTCGTTATAGAAAATTCAATGGGAAAATTTTTTGGGCAGGAAAAGTTTTTCGTAGTAACTTGGAATTTCTCAACCTAGTCTAGATTTTGGACAAAATCGGAGTCAGTAAGATCTAGGGAAATCTGGTAACAATTGGGTGATCTAATTATGATTTTGATAACATGAGTAGATAGCTAAGACGTTAGGGAATCTGTACAATTTTACAAAATTGAATTCGGGTGAATAGAACTCCTGAAACTAATCTTAGCATGAATGGGTAGTTTCTGAGTGTCATTAGTTGAAGGTGTGTTGTGAAATGGGGTTTTTGGAATTCTTAAATTTGCTCACTAGTTCGTGCAACCCGCTGTGGTGGAATGATTCCCGCCAGGGCGGGGCCGCTGTAGCAGGGTGAGAACCACTGTAATGGGCCAATTGCGAATTAAGTCGGAAATAAACCCCAAAAACATTTTATTATACACTTTTTGACTTTAAGAGCTAGGACAAGACCCCAGGCAAGTTCTTGATGTTTTCACTATTCTTGAGGCTAAAGGTAAGGTTTTTACTCCCCGAATCCATGTTTCGATTCGTAGAATGTAATTTCATGGGTAATTATCGATGTGAGAGGGTTTCGATCTAGAAATTATGGTGGAAAAAGCCCTAATCTGGGTATGGAAATCAAGAGTTTGATCTAGGGTTGATATTATTGATTAGGATATGGGTAATTGGGTCTTGTTTATTGATCCTTGTATCATTATGATTATTTATAGACCAAGAACAAGCGTAACGAATTCGGAAAGGGAAGAATCAAGTTTCTTAGGGGATTCAAGTTTGTTTCGAAGTAGGTGATGGTTATGATTTCATGTTGTGTGATGTATGTTTGTTCTTGCTTCATTATCATACATGTATGTATGCGAATATTGTATTATTGATCACAATAATTGTAAATAAGGATAGATGAATATTGAATGCCATGAATCATGACTTGATTGTATGATTTTTAGAATATACTTGTGATTGTGATTATGACTTGTTGAATGGATCAGCTGTTGCGTTCCGACACACTAACTGGAATCGGTTGCCACGTTTTGGCATAAACATTGGATCGGGTACCACAAACCGGTACACTAACAGTTTAGGTTTAGGTTCCATGAGAGGACCATTGACTTGACATAATTGTATGTCTTGATAGTTGTGAAATGCTCCATTGGTTCGTAAATGATGATGATATTGTATACGTTCAGTGTATGCATGTTTATTATGTTGTATTGACTTATGTGCGTTGCACTTAGTGGGATAGCCGCGTGATCCTATCAGTACACTATGGTTGTGTATTGATACTGCACTTGCTCTTTCTTTATTGAGTACATGGCATCTTTAGGAGACTATTAACAAACCTCGTTTAGAAGATCAGTGATGGTCATCGAATTCAAGGGTGAGCCAGTTCTTCCGGCTGCCATGAGTTCTTTTCCATTTATGTCCCCATTTCGGACTTAGACTAATGCATTGGGATTTCTTATGTTTAGTTTGGGTTGTACCCATTTTCTTAGACTTGTTGAACTTTAAATGTTTTGGTACATTGACTTTCAGGTTCTAGGTATTATTCCGCACTTGTTTAGGTTGTTAGACTTTTGTTTGGACTTTATAGGAACTCCCTATTTCTTTCCTTAGCATTTAAACCTACTTCCGTAACTTTAAATGCCTTAATTTTTGCTTGAGTTTATTAGTTTGGGTTGTAGTAATGGTTCTCCCACTGGAGGGTTAGTGTGGGTCCCAATTACGATGGTCTAGGTCGTGACAAAGTTGGTATCAGAGTCTAGGTTTGTTGATCTCGATGTACCAAAACGAGTGTAGTAGATTCTTGCAAAATGGTATGGAGACGTTTGTATTTTTCTTCGAAAGGCTATAGGACTTTAGGAAATCTCTCTGTTTTCTCCTGTCTCCTTTCGTGCTATAACTTGATTCCAATTGGTATTTGACGATTTGAATTGGTATCTAACCTCCTTCACTCTTCTGTCCGCAGATGATTAACACTAGGTTCAACGACGTCAGGCCTGTAGCTCCTGCCAATGCTCCAGCTGAGGAATCTGCAACAAGAGGTCGCGGTCGATGCAGGGGTAGATGAAGAGCTAGGGGTAGAGGCCGAGGAAGGGTGGAGCCTACTAGGGATGGAGCACCAGTTGAGAATGCTTCCAGAAATGAGGCCCTTCCTGCGCATCATGAAGAGGTAGATGAGAATGTAGAGGTTAAGAATGAGGAGTATGTTGGACAAGAAGAAGAGATGCAGGCTGAGACTACATGTATTCCTCCCTTAGACCCAGTGTTAGCTCAAAAAATCATGTCGTTCTTGAAAGGATTGGTTGGTCCTGGAGTGCTTCCCTCTATTCAAGCAACTCAAGCTCCCGCAACTCAAGGTTTAGTCAACATCTCATGCTCATTACAACTCAAGGTGGGTGGAAATGTAGGTAGTGATACTTTCTTCCGTCCTTTGTTGGGTCCTGTTATGAGTTGTAATGAGCATGAGATGTTGACTAAGTTTTTGAAGTTGAAACTGCCTGTGTTCCATAGTTCCTAAAGTGAGGATGCATATGAGTTCAACCTAGATAGATATGAAAGGCTTCATAAGTGGGGAATTGTCCATCATAATGGAGTTGAGTTTGCGACTTTTCAGCTTCAAGGTAAGGCTAAGTAATGGTGGAGAGATTATGTGGAGTGCAGATCTTCCGTTTTACCCCTACTTACTTGGACCCAGTTTCATGCTCTGTTCTTAGAGAAGTATGTGCCTCGGACTTTGAGAGATCGCAAAAAGGATGAGTTCATGGCTTTGGAGCAAGGTAGTATGTCTATGGCTGCTTATGAGGCCAAGTTCTATGCTTTCTCTAGATATGCTACGCCATTTGTGACTACTGAGGAAGAGAGGATCTGTCTATTTGTTAAGGGGCTTAATTCTGAGTTGCATGTATTGTTCGTTCATATGACTTTTGTAGGAAAAAGATTCAATGAAGTAACAAATTTTGTGAAGAAAGTGAGGGGGTAAGGTGAGACAGTCAGGCTAAGGCATTGGCTAAGAAAGCCAAGAATTCAGGTAACTTTCAAGGTTCTTACTCTAGAGGTTCAGGAAGGTCGACTCCTGCAGCCCGACTAATTCAGTATGCTATGCCCGCTTCTACATGTAATTACTTCGAAACTCCATCTCAGAATTTGATTTAGGATAGCCAGGGAGCCACACCTTTGGAGGTTAGCAAGCCATCTTTTAATCGTACTTGCTATAACTGTGGAGAACCTAGGCATATGAGGAGAGATTGCCCCCACCCACACATGATGGATTTCGTGCAGCAACATACTAGTGTAACGACCCTCAAAATGAAGTAGGATAAAGTAGAGCTTCACATGGGTTTTATGCATTAATAACTTGTTAAAATAATGAATAATAGTCTTTTTATTTAGTTTTAAAGAGTTTGGAAGTCAAATGTTAAGGGACGACCAAGACGTTCGGAAACTAGTCTTTTGCGCGTTGGTGTGTTCTAGTATGTTGTTCATATTTTTATGTGTTGTTTGAAGTGTAAAATTAGTGGAGGTGACCCTAGTGTCTTAATAAATATTTTTAGGGTCAAAACATTCGGGTACGACTCACCGGGACCACCCTAAGGGTCCCCGAGGAGGACCCCAACCCTTGGCCAAACAAGTTGCTAAGGCAACTTGAAGTTGCTCATGAAGGGAGCATGTCCGCGTCGCGAAATAGCTCCACCAAGGGCAAAAAATTTTGTCAGTGTCGCGGACTCTACTGTCTCGAAATTTAATTTATGAAACTTGTGGGAACACCTCCGCGTCGCGAACTTGTTTCCAGCGAAATCTACGAAAATAAAACTCAAGTTTGACTTGTTTAAAAGGTCCAACTAAGTGAGGGGTAGTTTGGGTACTTTGGGGAATTATTATAAACGGTTATTCTACCTATCTTAGGGTATTTTAAGTTGGTTAAAACCCCAAAACCTAATATTAGACCCCATTCTTCAAATTGACCCTTCCATCTCAAAATAGATTATCTCAAAAACTCCATTGAAGACCTTGATGCAGCTAAAGCTAGAAGATGGGTTTTCAGCTGATTTCTTCTTCAATTTCATAGGTCTTCAATAATTAAGGTATGGTAACTTGATTCTTGAATAACCTCTCATTCAAGGAGTTCTATCAAAGATTTTCAAAAGTGATTCAAAGCCCAAAATTCCCAATTTTCAATCTAAACATGGGTCCTTTGTCAAACAATTTTCTAAATCATTCTATTGATGAATTAATGTGGAATTAAGGTTTTTAAGATAATTTTCAAAGGAATTCTTGAAGAACCCATGATCCCCAAATTCTCGAAAATTGGCCTATGATGTGGGTCTTTGTGAATATGATCTCTATTGATGAAATTATGTTTAAATTAGATTGTATTGATGTTTCCTATGATTATCTATACTTATTCATGTTGAATTGTTGGTATATTGATGAGTTGAGAATTATGGCCTTATGGGCAAAGTTATGGGTTGATCCCTTTGTTTATAGAATTACTTAGATTATGTTTATGTTATTGAACTACATTGTTGATTCCTATTTCTACCTATGTCAATTGATTATGAATTGTTGGGGATTGATCCATGGTGATCATGGCTTGGAGAATTGGTAAGTTGACCTAACTTCTAGTCTATAGTATGAGAATTAATGTTGTGTGGTTTGGTCCACTTATGGTGGCGGTGTTTACTTCTTGTCTATGTATGCATGTTGAGATCATGGCCTTGAAGGCAATAAATGTGAAGTGAATTGATGATTATGATGCATATATTTATGAAGTTGTGATATAAAGGTTATTTATGAAATCCTCAATGCTAGCAGTTTAAAGTGTGTTGATAATGAAAAGTATAATGTGAATGATAATGTTAGGGATAAGGTGTGGTCTACATGATTGATTAAGTTAAGTACTATTGTGGAATGACCCCTACCTATATGACCCTTGTATGAATGTGTGATCATATACATGTTAGGAGTACGTATTCAATGTTGAATGTCTCCTTCTCTCTTATGATAAAGTGTGGGTGTGTGGTCTAGAATCCCTAAAGGCTTTATATGTGAATTGCTCATGATTTGGGGACATTGTGAATGTGTTGTGATCCCTTGAAGGAAGTGCACTTAATGTTAATGGTGTTTCTATTATGTCACTACGAGGACCAATATGCGCACACACTCTACATGTATAGCTATGAATATGATGTGTTATGGTGTCTATTGAAAGGTTAACTCTTATATGCACCCTTACATCTTATTATGCATGCAAACCATATGATTAGCAAGGTATGAATATGTGTTGTATAAAGGTGTTTATGTGAAAGGATTTCTCACATATCTACGCACACATACATGAATGAATGAATAAGGTTATGATAATCTAGTGAAAGTGAGTCTCTTGAAAGGTTTCCTCAAATTTACTCTAAACTAGACTATGTTATGAATATGGTATGACTATGTGGAAGGTCATTCTCACATAATGTAGGTTATATGATGAAAGGTCATTCTCATCTTAGAAACCTTTGAGCTATATGATATGAGGGATTAACTCCCTTAAGCCTATTTTATGAACTAATGTTAAATAAAGGCTTAAAGATGTTTAAAAAGAGAGTTGGAGCTTAGTACCGAGTGAACATGAAAAATGAGAGTGGGGGCTTCACGTTTAGCAAGTCTGGCTTCCCATAAGAGAACCTTCACGTTTAGCAAGTTCGGGTTCCCAACATAGATGTTGTCTCATGAGATGGAAACATCCACGCTTAGTAAGTCAAGGTTTTCTAGTAGCAATCTCCTTGTTCCATAGCTACGTGCCCCCATAGGTATTAGCTTAGTGGATCCACTAGATAGCTATTATATATGTAGGTCCTACTTTGGCAAGTAGTACCCTCTCTTTTCAGTGTAGGAGTAGAACATCGGATTTCATGTAGCTCACATAGTCTATGTCGGTTATGCCAATGTCTCCCGAAAGTTAAGAAATGAACTAAGATAAGAATATGAACTCTAGTCATGATTTCTTGAAGAGTTACTTAGTGTAGGTAGGATTATGGACCCTACTTATGAATTTCACAAGCGGACTCTAAGGGAGGTTATGATTAGGCTCTTTATGTAATAAAGACTATGGTCTATGCATGTTAATATGAAAGCATGTTAAGGTTGACTTTACTTATGTCAAGACATGAAGTATTATTATGCATGTGAATTACACTTATGACTTCTTAATGGGTTTTCTTAGTATATGTGGGGGTATGGGACTCCATGTGTACATTGCACAAGTGAGCTTGTGAAGGGGTTGTGAGGGTGGTTTACCTATGATATGAACTAAATGGGTTATGACTAATGATGTAGTAAAGGAATGAGTCCTTATATGATGTTATGAAGTATGTTGGTCTTATGTCTAATGTTAAATGAAGATGTTATGACTTGTTGAATATGATGTGCCTAGTCTATGGTGGCTTCCTAGGAACACTTGGTGTGAGTAGTGTTATGGGATGTACTTGCACATTGCACTAGTGTGACTTAGGGGTTGTCTTAGGTGATGGTTCCTATGTGAAGACTATGTTTTATGGTGTGCTTATGACTCTATGAATATATGTGGATGGGTTGATGAAGGCTATATGTAAGTTCACCCTTGGTAACGTTTAAAGTGATACATTGCACCAAGTATTCCCTAAGGGTTGCCTGAGGAAAGGAGTTAAGATAAAGAGGAAGGTAATGTATTGTATGCATTGAATGTGCCTAAAATATTATAAGTGGCTCTATGTGCTATTATGAATGGTTTCCGTGTGTATGATGATGTATGTGGTTTATATTGTGCCTATTGTACTACATGTTCTTGAAGTTTCTTAAAAAAAGGCATGATGCATGGTTTCCAACTAAATGTCCTTCTAAAAGCATGTTTTTGCATGGCCATCATACTTAGTGCATTCTTGTACTAACACCATTCTTCTTCATCTTTTTACACCAAGTGTAGGTGGTGGTGGCTAAAGGGCTTTTCCTAGAAGTGATGAGCTTGGCTTACTATTCCCAAGTCCGGGTGTGTCCTTAAAGATTCAAGGACCTTTATGTTAAAGAGTTTTCTATGTACTAGATAGTAGTTTCTTTTGTATTGTATGGGCTGTGTCCCTCTTGTGTTGTAGTCATGTTTTAAGATGGCTACCTTGAGACGTAGTACTCTGAATTCGTAGTAAAGGTTTAAATGAGGAGACTTTTAAGTCTTGTGTTATATTATAGAAAAGTTTTAAATTTTCTGCTATTTTTCTATGATAAATGCTATAACGAATGCTAAGGGCTTGTATAAGACCTCCGAGAGGTCAAATATGCCGGTAACGACTACGGGGTGCTCTCGGGTCGTTACAACTAGAGCAATGGTACCTGATGTTAGAGTAATCAATGACACAACTTTCGATGCAAGTGTCTACGATCGTGCAATAGTATAATAACCCAACCAAGGGTTGGGGTCGAGTCCCAAGAGAGTGGTTTCGAGAATTAATAGAAAAATAAAATTTAGTTCTAACTAGTCGTAGCTAAAGACATGAACGATTAAAAGCATTGTAAATTAAAGAGGGGACACAAGAGTGTCAAATATCTATTTGGGGGTTTTGTCACAAGTATAGCAAAAACAGTAAAAACAACAAAGAAATCTATGAATGAGAGGGGATTCTTGGGATGTGACCGCAATAAATATTGATTTAAATCATTGGGTACATGCTTTTGATAGGAAATTTGATAGATAATAGTGATTAGGCTGAGCTTTAAATGGAAATAAGTTCCTTCTCGAGGAACTTACCCTGTTTCAAATGGGTTTCTCTCGGACACCCCATTTGCCGCATGAAGGCCAGCCTATGCCTTACCTCACACACTCTCTCGAGCTGAGTGTTAGGATATGGGACTAGGGCTCACCCTCTCGGGTTGAACCTCATGTCGACCCATTCCTTAGGCCATCAGTCTAGCGGTCTTGGTTTCGCGACCTGTCTCTCGAGCAAGCCGAAAACACTTGGGTAGTTTTGTATTTTCAACTACAAACCCATTAAATTAAACCACAACCGCTAGGTGAAATCACCATTAAAATACATCTAACCTATCAGCAAGCAAAACCCAACAATAATCTCAACACATATTTGCTAAATCACACCCCAAGAATTTGGGGTTTTTAGCCACACATCAAGAGATAGAAATTTATACCAACATGAGCTTGCATTCAAATGGGTATGAAGACTTAAGTCTTGTTACAGGCCAAGAGTGAAGAATCCAAGAGACCCAAGTCCAAATCCTTGGAGATGAAACCCTCTTCTTCTTAAAGTTTCTAAAACCCTGTCCAAACTCATAGCAAAAATAAAAATACTAAAATTATATTAAGAATCTAATACTGTCTAATGATAATAAATGCTATAACTGTCAGCGAGTATTTATAGTTTTCAAAAACATATGCTGCGATGGGTCATTCGGTGACATTAGTCGGAATCACCGATCAACTCGGCAATTCGCCCTTTGGTGTAGTTCATCACCTTTTTGCACCATCCTTCGGCATCGTCATGCTCTGGGTAATTGGGCGATATAGTACTACTTTGCGGAATTTCTCGGTGATGCGCCGACTGCTCCCTTGTTCCGCCAACTTGATCCTTTCCTTTATGCTCAACATACTGGAACAAAAGGCGAAGTGAAACCCTTTGGCGATTCGCCAAGTGGACTCGGCAATCCTTAGGCCTTCATTTTCTTGTTCTTTTCAGCCCTTTCGTTCCTTTTTGCGAAGTAGTGTCCATGCTTTCCTTCAATCTTCAAATTCCTGAAACTTAAGGGTTTTCATCAGATATTGAGATAAAATAAGCATTTGAGGACACAACTTTTATTAAAATATAGCCCTAAATGAGTCCAATTTGTGGACTCATCAACACCCCCAACTTAAACTTTTGTTTGTCCTCAAACAGTGCTACACAAGACTCAATCATGAATGTACACAATAAGACTCAAATTACTCATGCAAAGATCAATTGTGTACTCGAAGATTCAAGTTGTGGCACACCATTACCAAAGATTCTCATGCTCACAATACTTGCTACTTGCGCAAGTTCAAGCTCATCAAAAAGTATCTAAATGCCCTCACATAAAGAATGATTCCATATTTACACATAGAGGTTAATCAATTCAAGATCAGGAATCAAATGCAACGCTCACACTAAAAAAGAGGAACACAATGCATGTTTTCACCCATAGGTTTGCCCTTATTTTCCAATCGACTTTCGGTTCGGCTTACTGAAGATCAAAAAGGTCTTTTCAAGGCTTGTAATGGGGCTGAGTGCAAATATATGGTCATTTAGGCTCATTGACTTCTTCATCCTCGTGAGATGTGGTGTTCTCAAAACTTCCTTTTCCTTTCCCTTATCACTTTTTCTTCTGGTGCTTCTAAGTCATAATTTTTTTCACTCTCCATATATTGCTTGGAAACCCAATTCATTTTGCACTTTTTATTCGAGAACATTTTTTTTTGGAGGGTTTCCATTTTGTTTTGCAATACCATGGGTTAGAGAGACTTTTTATTGTACTTTTTGACTTCTCCTTTTCCTTTTCACCACACCCCCAACTTAGGATTTTGGCCTAAGTTGGTTATTCACCAAACCACAAATCAAGAGGATTATAGGTAGTGGGTCTAGTAAGGTCTAGGGTTCATCAAGGTTCTTCCAAAGAAAGGTAAGGCTCGAGGGGTGTTCAAGAGAGTTTCACACGCTCATGGGTAGGTCACAAATGAGGTATATGTCAAATTTGGCTCACACTCTTTAAATTTGCCTAAGATCATTTCAAGAGCACACCTTTCTAAATTAATCATACTAATAGGGCAAATTCTAGATTTATTCATGCATGGTTCAAAGTAAGCTAATAACACAAGGCATCGACACTTAACTAAAACAAGACTACACACTTTCGCTAGTGTGCAACGGTCATTGCAAGAGAATCAATTCGATAAATGGCTAATCACAATGAGATGCAAAGAGTTCACATATTGTCTATGCAATTTCATTTGGTCTCGTCATAGCTGCGCATTCATGTTCGTTCGATTGATAGCATTATTCAAGTCATTAGTATTGATTGGAACTGAGACTTAAATTTTGCACAAGAATAGCGATTTTCAACACACGAGAGGTGGCAAAAAATTTTGGAAAATTTTAAAACTTTCCGAAAGGGTCAAAATCACTAAAAGCAGTGTAACAACAATTTTAAATAGAGCAACCCAAATATATACAAAACACGAACACAAGTAGCACACAAAAGGTGAGCCTTACCCTACCACAACTAAAAACACATTTGTCCTCAAATGCAATTAAAATAGAATCTGGAAGGCAAAATAAAGAAAGACAGAGAGGGAGGTAAAGAGGGGATCCTGTCTAAGTAGTCGCTCCATCTGTCTAGACATCAGTGCCCAGAGTGACTTCCAGAAGGACCAACTCCACTAGATATAGCAGCAGGAGCCTTCACCAAAGAAGCTTGAACGACAACGTCTATCATGATTTCTTCAGTCTAGGCTATGTCATCCGCTGCAGCTCACTCACATATCTCTTCGTCAATCTCTTCTTCTGATTCAAGATCGACTATATGTTTTGCTCCATCCCCATGTCTACTGGTCGTCTGAGGCATCACAGGCATGTCTGGAATCCCCACTATTCCAAAGATCATGGACACATATGTAGACTTCAAGTGGTTTACATCTTTTCGCAGCTCAGTAATGGTAGTTTTTAAAGCTGTCACCTCATCTGTGGCCCCTTGGTTTTGCTCACAGACTACTATCCTGGCTGCTAAGGCGTTAATGATAGTGCTCAGAGGTGTTACATCATCAACTAGGGCAATCTGGATCATTCTTGGAACAGAGGACTCTAGACTAGCAGCCTAACGATCAATAGAAAGGGTAAGCTATCCCATCCAGAGTAGGGAAGCCTGGGTAAGTAGAGGCCGGTAAATAGAAGCAATAGCATTAGGTTTGGGAGACCTTGCAGCAATAGAAGAATCTGGAGGCACCTCTGCAGGTGATGATTCTGTGTTTCCTGATTCCACCAATGCTGACTACTTCTTTTCTACTTGATCCTTCAGGCACTCAGCTTCAATCTGCCGGTTATCAGTAGAGGCTGTAGGCATCATTTCCACATCTTTCTTGGCATCCCAAGGTACTCGAGCTTGTTTGCACAATGCTATGATCAATACTGGGAATGAAAGTAAGGTCTGGCTCTGCCTTGCACATATGAGTATCTCTGAAGCGATGATTTCTCCCAAATTTATCTGCGTTCTCTCTATGATGCAACCCAGGAAAGCTGCCTTAGCAAGGCGAAGACTCGACTCATTCTGGGATGGCTTGATTGTGTTGCTGATAAAACCAAACCAGAACCTTGCTGCTATGTTTAGTTCTTTTTTTTCAAACGAAACTCCTTCCGCCAACCATTTCAGAGTCTCGTCTGAAATTAGTGGGGTTAACCACTTTTTCATCTCATCCAGTTTCTTTGTTCTGATCAAGTGCTGGCAATGATCTCCAACATTTGTGGACATGCCCAAGATCACGTTGATCGCGTCACTATCACACTTCACCCTCCTGCTTCTAACAACCACGTAGTCTACTTCTTTACAGGTTGCTGCTAGTTGCTTTTTCTGGGGGATTAGTGCACTGTATGTATTATAGAATTCTCTTACCCAGGTTGGAATATAAGGGTCGCGGGGCTTGGTGAAAATTTGAAATTTATGGTATCTCAAGCATTCCATTATCTCTGGGTGACTGTCTATAACCCTATCTATGGACAACCATTTTTCCTCCAGAATTATTCTTAGTCCCTCAGGTTTTACTCGATTCGTTAACTTATGCGGAGGACCATATACCGGAGGTGCTAATACCATTGCCTGCTCTGGAACTAGAGATGTAGTAGTGGTAGTTTAGGTATTCCTGATCCTGGATGGATCATTTAGCTTCTTAGTTTGCCGCTCAAGCCTCTGTGCCATTAACAGATCATCCTCATCTGAACCCATATCCTCACTTTCAGATTGGTTGGGATAATTTCTGTAAAAGCCATCACTGTCAGTGCTTGCATCTAATAGTTTACGGATCTTATCCTTTCCCTTTCCTCTCCCACCAACTGTGGAAAGTTTAGCAACCTTGCTTCTGGATGCTGCTGCATCCTCGTTGATTTTAATCCCTGTTGTATTATCTTGCGGCGACCTGCTTCCTCTTGCAACTTTAGTTTTAGCCAATTATGCAAAGAATTTGGGAAGAAGTTAAATCAACTAAATCATATTCAAAGGGACACGATTGCAGATTATCTCACCGAATAGATCAGTGTATCGCCTAATTGCTTTGGTGAGTTGTGTTTTGATCGCCAAAAGGTACAGTGCAATAAGGGAAAAGGTGCCAACAAGGAGCGATCGAGGATACTTTCGGCGATTTGCCAAATTCTTTTGGCGATCTGAGATTTCTCGCCAAAATCTACAGAATCCATATCTCAAGTAGCATGGAATTAAAGCTGAGATGGGGTTAATAGGCGAACTGTTGAGTGATTTGGCGAGCTCGACCTAGCTCGCCAATCGGCCCATCGTGCCTGTTTCCCATCTATCTTCCCGATTTCAACGTGCAACCCCCAAAAACAAAATCAAAACATACACTAGATCAATCAAGTTTACAATTTTTTCTCTTTGCTCGACTTAAAAAGTATGCAAGAGCACCTCATAATATTTCATTCATGCTAAATCATCAGAACAGGATTCCAACATTTAAAGCAAAAGGGTTGGATTAACAAATCAAAAGAGGCACTTGAATCGTCTAAAGTTGCCATAAAGACAGTGTACATAACTTGGGATAAAATTTGCTTGCAATGAGAGTATAATTATCACAATTAAATGCAAGGTTTTGAGGACTAACCTTTTAGGCAGATCAAGTTAAGACTGTGATGCTAAGTAGCAGATTAGTACAGATCCAAGTGCTACTAAATCAGGTAAAATACTCAAGAGATACTAAAATCTTTGAAAATACTAAATAGGTGCGATTTTGTGAAAATTGAGGGTGAGAGAATGTGAAAAAGGTTGAAAGTCAAAACTCGTGACAATATACAAATTTAGATCTCACCCATTCGGTGACATTAGTTGCTTTCGATCCGCTACTCAGCGATTCACCGAGTGTCTATCTAACTCTTCGAGTTTTACAAGACCTTCAAATAAGGTGAGGATCCAAATGGCGGTCTTTGTCGGGGTCGCCGATCTAGTCGGTGATTCGCCATTTGAACTTGTGTAACTCATCCTATACTTTTCACAAACTTTTCATGCCCAATCCTACAAAATCAAAACACCTTTATTTCGATAATAACATACGATAATCATTTAAGGATTTTGGGTTGCCTCCCAAATAGTGCCTTAGTTAACGTCGTGGCACGACGTAAGTCAGTACTCAAACTCTATTTTCTAGGTTAAACTTGGTATCACTAGGTAATTCCCCATTTTGTATTAGGTGGAGATCGGGCGATGTATAACCCATGAGGTTCTCTAGCAGCTGGATAACTCTGGAATGAGACCAAATCATCCGCTTCATTCCTTCAATGTCTTCCTTCATTTCTTTCATCTCTCCATCTTGCTCAGTCACCTTGTGGAGAATGATTAAGAGCATTCCCTCAAGATTTTTAATCTCATTGTCCTTGAGACTTGTTCGTTTATGAGAAGGGATGTATTTATCCTTCCTCTTACACTGGACCTTGATATTCACCATCTTTTTGGCCAACTCATCCATCTGAGTCATTAGGGTGGCCAACATGAAGTCCTTTCCTACTTCTTGATTCATCTCAGCCATTTGGTTAAGTAGTTGAGCTGCTATCACATATGGTTGTTTTGCAATGCCTCCCGGAATGAGTTGGTCGACCAACCTCTTGTTTCCAGGACCAATACTTCTGTAGAAACATTCAAAGAGAGCTATGTTGAGAATGTCATGATTTGGGCATTGATTGATCAGTTCATTAAACTTGCCCATGAATTGTAGATCTGCTCACTCTCCACTTGTTTGAAGGTGAGGATATGATCTCGGAACATCATTACCTCTAATGGGGTAAACTCCTTTGGCTCCGGAGTATACCTAGCCATGCTTATTCCCTTTTTTGGATACAAGAAAACTAAAAAAGCAAAACTAAAAATAAAATTAGTAGACTACAACTAATAAGAACAAAAATTCTACTAATCTAAGAATTCTCAAATAACACCACTCCCCGGAAGTAGTGCCATTTTGATGTTAGCGTAATCAACGACACAACTTTCGATGCAAGTGTCTACAATCGTGCAATAGTATAACAACCCAACTAAGGGTTGTGTTGAGTCCCAAGGGAGTGGTTTCTAGAATTAATAGAAAAATAAAATTTAGTTCTAACTAGTCATAGCTAAAGACATTAACGATTAAAAACATTGTAAATTAAAGGGGGACACAAGAGTGTCAAATATCGTTTTGAGGGTTTTGCCACAAATATAGCAAAAACAGTAAAAACAACAAAGAAATCTATGAATGAGAGGGGATTCTTGGGATGTGACCGCAATATATATTGATTTAAATCGTTGGGTACATGCTTTCAATAGGAAATTTGTAAGATAATAGGGACTAGGCTAAGCTTTAAATGGAAATAAGTTCCCTTTCGAGTAACATACCCCATTTCAAATGGGTTCCTCTCGGACACCCATTTGCCGCATGAAGGCCAGCCTATGCCTTACCCCACTCACTCTCTCGAGCTAAGTGTAAGGATATGGGACTAGGGCTCACCCTCTCGGGCTGAACCTCATGTCGACCCAATCCTTAGGCCATCAATCTAGCAGTCTTTGTTTTGCGACCTCTCTCTCGAGCAAGCCAAAAACACATGGGTGATATTATATTTGCAACTACAAATCCATTAAAATAAACCACAACTGCTAGGTTAAATCACCATTAAAATACATCTAACCTATCAGCAAGCAAAACCCTACAATAATCTCAACACATATTTGCTAAATCACACCCCAAGAATTTAGGGTTTTTAGCCACACATCAAGAGATAGAAATTTATACCTAAATGAGCTTCTATTCAAATGGCTATGAATATTTAAGTCTTGTTACATACCAAGAGTGAAGAATCCAAGAGACCCAAGTCCAAATCCTTGGAGATGAAACCTTATTTTTCTTTAAGTTTCCAAAACCCTCTCCAAACTTAGAGAAAAAATTAAAGTACTAAAATTATATTAAGAATCTGATACTGTCTAATGATAATAAATTTTATAACTCTCAATGAGTATTTATAATTTTCAAAAATTTGTCCTACGATGGATCATTCGGCGACATTAGTTGGAATCGTCGATCAACTCAGTGATTCACCCTTTGGTTTAGTTCATCGCCGTCTTGCACCATCTTTCGGCATTGTCGTGCTCTAGGTCATTGTCAATATAGTATTGCTTCGTGGAACTTGTCGGTGATGCGTCGACTGCTCCCTTGTTCCACCGACTTAATCCTCAGCACACTGGAACAAAAGGCAAAGTGAGACCCTTCGGCGATTCGCCAAGTGGACTCGGGGATCCTCAGGCCTTCATTTCCTTATTCTTTTCAGCCCTTTCGTTCCTTTTTGCGAAGTAGTGTCCATGCTTTCCTTCAATCTTCAAATACCTGAAACGTAAGGGTTTTCTTCAAATATTGAGATAAAATAAGCATTTGAGGACACAATTTCTATTAAAATATAGCCTTAAATGAGTCCAATTTGTGGACTCATCAGTACCCACGTGAAATGGTAATAATGGTATATGGTGTCCATAAAGTGGGCGAGAAGGAAATCAGCGAGACCGCAAAGGTAAGGGAATTGGTAACGAAGGTAGAGGTATAGTGTAGCCAGGCAGGGAAGTCACCCGTCATGATAACAGGGCTCACTGTTATGCTTTTTCGAGAAAAACTGAGGTGGAGGCATCTAACGCAGTGATCACATGAACTATTCTTGTCTGTGACCGGATGGCTAATGTGTTATTTATTCGAGTTCTACTTATTTTTATGTATCCGTGAAATTTGCATCAGAGTTTGATATGAATTATGATATACTTGATGGCCCCATCCATGTTTCTACCCCAGTTGGAGAGTCTATCATAGTCACCCATGTCTATCATGCTTGTCCTATTTTCTATATGGGTTTCAGACTTGGGCTGATTTGGTTATTTTGGATATAACTGACTTTGACATAATCTTAGGCATGACTTCGTTGTCCCTCTATTATGTTGTGCTTGATTGTAATACTAAGTTTGTGACTCTTGAAATTCCAGGAAGGGAAAAATTAGAGTGGGAAGGGGTGTACAAGACTAAGCAAGATAAGATCATATCCTCCATCCGGGCTAGAAAACTACTGGTAGGTCATGGTTTTTTGGCTTATTTGTCTCATATTTGAGATGTTGAGGTTGATTCTCCATCTATTGAGTCTATTCCCGTGGTGTTAGAATTTAGAGAAATGTTTCCTAATGATTTGTTTGGCATGCCTCCGAACAGAGATATAGATTTCTGTATTGATTTGGAACCTGGTACATGCCTCATTTCTATCCTTCCATATCGCATGGCTCCGACAGAATTAAAGAGCTAAAGGCTCAAATCCAAGAACTTCTTGACAAAGGATTTATTTTTCCTAATGCTTCCCCATGGGGTGCTCCAGTTTTTTTTGTTAAGAAAAAGGAAGGAAGTATGAGGATGTGTATAGATTACCGACAATTGAATAGGGTCACCATTCAAAACAAGTACCCATTGCCTCGAATAAATGATATCTTTGACCAATTGCAAGGTGCATCAGTTTTCTCTAAGATTGATCTAAGGTCTGGTTACCATCAGTTAAAGATTAGGCTTGATGACGTGCCCAATACGACGTTTTGAACCAGTTATGAGCACTACGAGTTTCTAGTTATGTCATTTGAGTTGACTAATGCGCGCACAACTTTTATGAGTTTAATGAATAGGGTGTTCAAGCCATTTCTTGATTAGTTTTTTATAGTCTTTATTAACGATATTTTGGTCTATTCGAAAAGTGAGGAAGAACATGCCGACCATCTTCATATCGTTCTGGGTGTTCTTACGAAACAAAAGTTGTATGTGAAATTTTCTAAATGTGAATTTTGGTTGACTTCGGTTGTATTTTTGGGGCATGTAGTTTCAAAGGAAGGGATAATGGTAGATCCACAAAATAATGAGGCGGTTAAGAATTGCGTTCGGCCTAGCTCTGTGACTGAAGTTAGGAGTTTTATGGGGCTCGCTAGCTACTATCATCAATTTGTGAAGAACTTTGTTGCTATTGCCACTCACTTGACAAATTTGACCAAAAAGGAGATACCATTTGAATGGATTGAAAAATGTGAGCAGAGCTTTCAAAAGCTCAAGACTCTCTTGACTACAACACCTATTCTAGCACTACCAATGGAAGGTAAATGCTTTATAGTTTATTGTAATGTTTCACATTCTGGTTTGGGTGCGGTGTTGATGCAGGATAAGAATGTCGTAGCCTATGCATCATGGCAGTTGAAGGTGCATGAGAGGAATTATCCAACACATGATATGGAGTTGGCAGCGGTAGTGTTTGCACTTAAGATCTGGCAGCATTACCTCTATGGTGTCAAGTGTGAAGTGTTTACTGATCATCGTAGCTTGCAACATGTTTTCACCCAAAAAAATTTGAATTTGAGACAGCAAAGGTGGATGGAGTTACTCAAGGATTATGATGTGACCATTCAATACCATCTAGGTAAGGATAATGTAGTGGCAGACGCACTCAGTAAAAAGCAGTGAGTATAGGTAGTTTGGCTTGCTTGAGTGCAGCTAAGAGACCTTTGGCTAAGGAAATCCATACCTTGGAGTATGAATTCATTAAGTTGGGAATCTCAGCAAAAGGAGGCGTGTTAGCTAGCATTGAGGTTAGGGCCACATTCATGGAGGAGATCAATGCCAAATAGTTTGAGGATGAAAATTTGAATGAGCTTAGGAAGAAGAATGCGATTGGTAAGGCACAAGAGACCACTCTTGATGCGGAAGGTGTGCTCAGTTTTAAAGAAAGGATTTATGTTCCCCGAATAGATGGCTTGATTCAGAAATAGTTGACAGAATCCCATGGTTCACAATATTCCATTTATTTGGGTGTGACTAAGATGTACCAAGATTTGAAGTGAATTTATTAGTGGTCGGGCATGAAGAAGGATATAGTGGAGTTTGTGGCTAAGTGTCAAAATTTTAAACAAGTAAAGTATGAACACCAAAGGCTTGCAGGTTTGCTTCAGAGAATGCCAATTCCGGAATGGAAGTGGGAAATGATAGCTATGGACTTCGTGGTTTGTCTTCCCAAGACTTTGGGGAAGTTCGATTCTATTTGGGTAGTGGTTGACCGATTGACTAAGTCAGCCCATTTTATTCCACTAAGAATATATTATAATGTTGGACAATTGGCAAATGTGTATGTGAAAGAGATAGTGAGGTTGCATGGGGTGCCCCTCTCTGTTATCTGAGACCGTGGTACGCAGTTTACCTCCAAGTTTTAGGGGAAATTTCATGATGAATTGGGCACATAACTCACTCTTAGTACCGCTTTCCATCCACAGACAGACGGGCAGTCAAAGAGGACTATTCAAGTGTTAGAAGACATGTTGAGGGCAAGTGTGGATGATTTTAGGGGACATTGGGATAAGTTCTTACCTTTGTGTGAGTTTTCCTATAATAATAGTTATCACTCCAGCATAGATATGACACCATTTGAGGAACTGTATGGGAGGGGATGTCGATCACCCATATGATGATTCGAGATTGGAGATATGAAATATTTGGGGGTTGATTTAGGGATGCTCAAGATAAGGTGAGGAGGATTCAAGCTAAGTTTCTAGTAGCCCAGAGTAGACAGAAGAAGTATGTAGATCATAAGGTAAGAGACATGACATTTTAGACTGGTGAGAATGTTCTTCTTAAGGTATCACCCATGAAAGGGGTGATGAGATTTGGCAAGAATGGCAAGCTAAGCCCGCGATACATTAGCCACTTTGAGGTTCCTAAATATGTAGGGCCAGTGGCTTATAGATTGGCTTTACCTCCTAATCTATCTGGAGTTCATCCAGTATTTTATGTATCCATAGTGAAGAGATATCATGGTAACGGGGATTACATAATAAAATGGGACTCAATGTGTTAGACAAAGACTTCTAATATTAGGAGGAAGCAATTGCAATTCTTGATCGTGATGTTCGAAAGCTGAGGACCAAAGAGATTAAGTCCGTGAAATTTCAATGGAAGCATCGTCCAATTGAGGAAGCTACTTGGAAGAACGAGAAGGCCATGCGAGACAAGTATCCCAGTTGTTCGTTGATTCAAGTACTACTCTACTCTAACTTTAGCCCGTTTTCTCCTAGTTTGTCACTCGGGGATGAGTGATGGGTAAATTGGTATCTATTATAACGACATGTTTCCGTCGTTATAGAAAAGCCAATGGTGAAAAAATTTAGGCCAGAAAACTTTTTTGTAGTAACTTGGAATTTCCCAACCTAGTTTAGATTTAGACGAACTCAGAGTCAGTAAGGTCTAGGAAATCTGGTAACAATTGGGTTATCTAATTATGATTTTGATCACATGAGTAGATAGCTAAGACGTTAATGAACCCATACGACTTTACGAAATAGAATTTGGGTGAGTAGAACTCCCAAAACTAATCTTAGCGTGAATGAGTAGTTTCTGATTGTCATAGGTTGAAGGTGTGTTGTGAAATGAGGGTTTTGGAATTCTTAAATTTTCTCACTGGTTTCGTGCAACACGCTGTAGTGCAATTATTCCCGCCAGGGAGGGGCCACTGTAGTGAAGTGAGGACTGCTGCAGCGGGCCAGTCACGAATTAAGTAAAAAATGAACCTCAAAAATGTTTTATTCCACACTTTTCATCTTTGAGAGCTAGGAGACGACCCCAGGAAAGTTCTTGACCATTTTTTACCATTCTTGAGGCTAAAGGTAAGGTTTTTACTCCCTGAATCCATGTTTCGATCCATAGAATGTAAATTTGTGGGTAATTATCGGTGGGGGAGGGTTTTGAGTTGGAAATTATGGTGGAAAAAAGCCCTAATTTGGGTATGGAGATCAAGGGTTTGATCTAGGGTTGATATTATTGATTAAGATACGGGTAATTGGGTCTTGTTTATTGATCCTTGTATTATTATGATTGTTTGTAGACTAAGAGCAAGCAGAACGAATCCGGAAAAGGAAGAATAAACTTTCTTAGGGGATTCAAGCTTGTTTCGAAGTAGGTGATGATTATGATTTCACATTGTGTGATGTATGTTTGTTCTTGCTTCATTATAATACATGTATGTATGCGAATGTTGCATTATTGATCACACTAATTGTAAATGAGGATAGATGAATGATGAATCCCATGAATCATGACTTGATTGTTTGATTTTGAGAATATACTTGTGATTGTAATTTTGACCTGTTGAATGTATCGGGTGTTGCGTTCAGACATACTAATTGGGATCGATTGCCACGTTCCGGCATAAACATGGGATCGATTTCCATGTTTCGGCATAAATATTGTATTGGGTACCACAAACCGGTAGACTAACAGTTTGGGTTTGGGTTCCATAAGAGGACCATTGACTTGATGTAACTGTATGTATTGTTAATTGTGAAATTCTTTATATGTTCGTAAATGATGATGATATTGTATACGTTCGGTGTATGCATATTTATTACTCCCTATGTCTCAATTTATGTGATTTACTTTCCTTTTTAGTCAGTTCCAAAAAGAATGACACATTTCTATATATAGCAACAATTTAACTATAAAATGTCTATTTTAACCTTAACGAAATGATTTACAGCCACACAAATTTCTATCATTCATTTTGAACCACAAGTTTTAAAAGTCTTCCTTTCTTTCTTAAACTTTGTGCCGAGTCAAACTACCTCACATAAAATGGGACGGAGGGAGTATGTTGTATTGACTTATGTGCGTTGCACTTAGTGGGATAGCCGTGTGGTCCTACCATTACAATGTGGTTGTGTACTGATACTGCACTTGCTCTTTCTTTGTTGAGTATAGGGCATCTTCATGCGGTTATTGACAGACCTCGTTTAGAAGATCAATGATCGTCATCGAATTCAACGGTGAGCCAGTTCTTCCAGGCTGCCATGAGTTCTCTTTTGTTTATGTCCCCATTTCGGACTTAGACTAGTGCATTAGGTTTTCTTATGTTTAATTTGGGTTGTACCCATTTTCTTAGACTTGTTGAACTTTAGATGTTTTGGTACATTGACTTTGATGTTCTAGGTATTATTCCGCATTTGTTTTGGTTGTTAGACTTTTGTTTGAAATATATGGGAACTCCCTATTTCTTTCCTTAGCATTTATACCTGTTTTCGTAACGTTAAATGCCTTAGTTTTTGCTTGAGTTTATTAGTTTGGGTTGTAGTAATGGTTCTCCCACCGGAGGGTTTGTGTGGGTTCCAATCAGAATGGTCTGGGTCGTGATAAGATTGTATTTGGACATTTGCTTTAGCCGGAGTAATAACAACAATTTATACAATTAAAAGAGGAAAAAAGTTATTCCAATTTTAAAACAACAACTAATTGATTACATGTTTCTGCATTATCGAATGTCGAATGTGGATTGCAAAGTTATTCCAATGTCAGAAAAGCAACTAATTGATTGCATGTTTGAGCATTATCGAATATCAAATGTGGACTGCTAGGTAGAGAAGAACGAGTGCTTTGGATTATTCCATAGAATGACTTTCAAATTTGGTGAGTAACATTGCTTAGTTGAACAAGGAGAATATCACTATATCATGCAAAGAAGTAAATGCAAATATGTGATATGTGTAATTGTTTAATCTCCTAAACAATCACCTTTATGGTCCCTTTTTACGTTTGATTGTTTTTTTTTAGTGTTCTTGAAATAAAATAGTATGAAGGTAAAAATTTAGGATTTCCAAAAATATTATCTCGTACAGAAGAGATGGAACAATGAGTGAGAATACAAAGGATTTGCGAAAATCAAACACAACCTTGCCTATAATTTATGATATTCTCGTACTAAATTTTATTCATATATTTATTTGAGTGAGAAAACATGAACTTTTCTGTCAGATACTAGCTATCCATCCCAAGAATTAAGTTATTTCTTGCATTTAAATTAAGATATTAAAAGTTAAATTTGATTATTTCACCAACACTTTTGCATCTCAAATAGGATTGGATTGGGTATCTAATTCTTTTTATTATACTTATCTTAATTTCAAGATTACTAAAAGAAAAAAAATGACTTCTTAGGAAAATCGAATAACTACTCTAATATAATAGGATAATTATTTTATCATTTTATACATAGCATACTTAAAGAGACGGTAGCAAGCCTGCGTTTTATCCGTTGATACTATTATTCATGTATTGTTATTACTTGGGTGGGAAGAAAAGTCCTCCTTCACATCAAGAAAACTATTGTAAGTCACAATTTTATTAAACACTATTGTTTTATTATTTTTTATTATTACTATTTATAGTATACTTAATCTAATATTGAATTACTTAACTAAAGGATGTAGTTGGACATTCTCTTTAACCAGAGCAATATCGGTTGTTAATGCAATTTAAAATAAGAGGAAAAGTTATTCCAATGTCAAAACAACAACTAATTGACTTCATGTTTGATTATTATCGAATATCTAATGTGGAGTTCAAGTTAGAGAAGAATGAGTTCTTCATGTCTTAGTTGAAGGAGGAGAATATAATTAAATCATGCGAAGAAGTAAATGCATATATGTGGTACGTATAATTGTGTTATCTTTATGAATTTATTTTATGTTGGATTGTTGTGCTTTAGTGTTAGTTCTTTAGATAAAAATTATGAATGTAAGAACTTTGAATTTGCAAAATTTTTATCTCATGCAAAATAGTTGGGAAAATGAGTGGAAATATAAAAGATTTGAGAAGATTAAACATCCTTGCTTATAATTTATCATAATTTTGTATTGAATTTTATTTATATATATATATATGAGAGAGTAACTTGAATTTTTTGGTCAGATACTAGCTATCCATCCCAAGAAATAAATTGTTTCCTGCATTTAATTCAAGATATTAAAATTTAAATTTGATTATTTCATAAATATTTCTTCTGCAAATTAAATGGAATCGGATTGTGCTTTATCACAAACAACTATTTAAAATATTAAATAATGATGAAAATATCGCTTTTAATATATTAAAATTGATATTCACTGTAAAATTTTATTTTCTAGTTTGCTGCTTACAAAGAGGTAACCTTTGCCCTACATATCATTCTCCCTTTCCTCTCTCATTCTCTCTTTTTGGATCATGTATGTGTTGCTTTGTTACTGTAAGAAATAGGGTGTTAGGCCTTAATACAGCCGGAATATGACAATATGTTGTATTTCCTATTCGTTTTATGTGATTTTTGTGGGTCTCAAAATGATATTGGACCTTGAATCTATCGTGAATATGTTATTTTAAGTGGGCTTATTCTTATATTTAAGCTATTCATTTGTTTGTTGTCAAATTCAATGAATTTCTGCTAACTGGTTTATCCTTCATTTCTGGTCAATGGGTCTATATGGGTGGTGTATTTTAAATCTTGGCATGTTTTAACCTTGTAGATCTATTTATTCGAGTTAGTCTTCATATGTTTTACATGATAATGTGTTCCAACTATTATAATTTGCATCTCAATATTGTGTTTCTTTGCTGCCCGTTTCTCAGATCTTAGTTGCTGAAAGGTTAATTGTAATGTATGTTAGGAAGCATTCATTTTCTTTGTTGACTCAAGTCTCTCATTGTTGTTTGTTAGATGTAGAATTCATTTTGTTTATATTTTATCAATCCGAGTTAAACAATGCGACTGCGCTCGACTTTCTTGTAGATTTTATATTTGTTTTGGATTTATAACCCTGTGATTGAGATGTTTTAGTTGTGATCTTTGCTTAGTTTTGATCTTTATAATCCTGTGATCTTTAATTTGAAGCTTGTCCGTCATATTATGATACAGTATAACTAAATTCAATGTCATAATCAGTTTTGGGTTTATGGTGCCAAAATACATTATTATAGCTTCTTGGTTTGTGCTTGTGATATTTTTTTTTATACACTCTTAATCTTCAATTTAAGAGATCTTTGTACACAAGTTATTTGAAAATATTAGCTGATAATTTATGTTGCATTTTACATTAGCATAAGTCATCTTTCTTGCCCTCTAAAAAATGAAAATGAAGCATTATTTGCTGCTCATTTGAAATATGGGATCGCTATTTGTTTTTAGCTCAACTTGTCGAACATATAAGTAGAGCAATTTCTGGTTATGCACATGCTAGTACTATGTTCTTTATCTATGATTATAGTGAAGCATGATTATGACCATTTCCTTCGAAAATATCTTCAACGCTCTCTTATAATTATCTATATCAACATCTCGCTTGAATGCATTTTTTAGATGAATAAAACTTTCTCTGTTAAAGCTCTAGTTTTGTTATGCCTAGCAGTGCCTTCCTTTGTTATCTTTTTTTTTTCTCTTAACTTGATGTTCCGATATGTTTCTACCCTCACTTCTTTCTATATCTTGTACTACATATAAATGTGTATGTGTATTTATTTTTTCCTTTTCTTTTGTCTCATGGTTTTGGTTGAATTCACTGGACTCTTCGTCCCCTTTGCATTTTCGGATTGTTTGAAATCCAAATCTTTCTCGAGTTAGTCTCGTTGAAGTCAAATTCAAAACTAGAAGTCTATACATAGATGTAAAGGGCTGGAGTTGATGAACATGTGCTTGAAAGTTGAAAAAGAGGTCGTATACAATCTGTATACAATAAAATATGCAGCGAAATACAAGATATACAGGAAACACACAACGATGCATAGTGATTGTATACACTGTATTCAACAACAAAAATAGGTCTAAAAAGCATCCCAAAATATCTAGCAGTGTATTTTTATACAATTGGGCCAAAGCCTATCTATTTTTGGCAGTCTATTATGTTAGATTTTTAGGACAGGTTCAAGTAGGGACAAAAGCCCAAAGAAAATCATCAATTATGCCCAAGTACTGGCCCAAACAAACAGAAATCGGACTTGGTCCCAAAAATCTCTTTCTTTATTATATTGTCTAATTTATTTAATTATTACTTGATTAATTGTTTATTAATCTTAAGATTAATTTATTTCAAGATTCCCCAAAAGATAGTTATTTTTGCATTATTCTATTTTAAAAATACACTTAAATGATTTTGAGGGGAAAGAAAACAATATTGCCTAAAATATTTCTAAATAAATAATTTTGAAATATTTAGAAATCAGATGAAAAATAAATAAGTAAATGCTTTTCTTTTCGATCTGATTTCTAAATATTTCGAAATTATTTATTTAGTAATATTTTAGACAATATTGTTTTCTTTCCCCTCAAAATCATTTAATTGTAAAAAGTTATTTATTTCATTAAATAATTGAGCATGTCTATTTCCTTTAAGTTTTTACTCAAATATTTTAAATTATCAGACAACCGTGCGTTAGCCAACACTTCAAGTGCCTAATACCTTCTTGAAGTGTACATGTGAACCCCAAACACCCAATAAGTATTTCAATTGGTTTTCTATTTTAAACCCTTTGAAATTAATTTTTTCTTGATTTTTCCTTAAAAAGTTAAGTGGCGACTCATTTCATAATTAAATTATTAACTAATAAAACAGTCTTTTCGATAATTTATCATATCTTTGTATTGTATTTTATTCATATATATATTTGAGAGAGTAAATTTGAATTTTTCGATAAAATACTAGCTATCCATCCCAAGAAATAAGTTGTTTCTTGCATTTAATTAAAGATTTAAAATTTATATTTGATTGTTACATAAACAATTCTTCTGCCGCTCAAATGGGATCGGATCAGGCTTTATCACAAACAACTATTTAAAATATTAAATAAAGATGAAAATATTACTTTTAATATATAAAATTTGATATTCAAGGTAAAATTTTATTTTCTACCTAATTTTGTTTTATGATACTTATTTTAGTTTCAAGAATACTAACAGAAAACAAAAAAATACGACTTTTTAGGCGAATCGATTAACTAATCAATATAATAGGATAATTATTTTATCATTTTATAAATAATATAATAAAGAAGACCCTAGTAGGTCAGCCTTTTATTAAAACTATTATTCATGTATTATCATTATTAGAGTGGGAAGAAACGTACTCTATCACACTCAAGATTAAGTAAATTATTGTAAGTCACAATTTTATTGACCACTATTATTAAATTATTATTTTTATTATTATTACTATTAATTGTATTTTTAATCTTATGAAAAACAAAAAAAAAAAGCTTATATTGGATTACTTAATCAAAAGTTGTAGTTGGACATTCACTTCTGTCACGACCCAGATCGTCGTAATTGACACCCACACTAATCCTCCAGTGGGAGAACCATTACTACAACCCAAACAAATATTTTTTTTATAAAAACTAAGGCATTTAAAGATACGAAAGCAAGTTTAAATGACTATAAAAATGGAGTCCCCATAAACTCCAAGGTTTTAACAATTAACTAACCAAACTAATGCGGAAATTCAACCCCTAGAACTTGAAAGTCAATGTACCAAAACTCTACTAACGACAAGTCTAAGAACAAGGGATACAACCCCGAAACTAAACAAACACTTTAAACAAATAGTCTGAGTTCGAACATAGTGACCTTAATCAAGAAAGATCCATGGTAGGCTGGTAGCCCGAAAGAAATGGCTCACCCTTAAATCCGGTCACGATCAATAGTCACTTAGCTGAGGTCTATAAATAGCCACTTGAAGATGCCCTGTACTCAACAAAGAAAGAGCAAGTGCAGTATCAGTACACAACCACAATGTACTGGTAGGATCACGCGGCTATCCCAATAAGTGTAACATACATTAGTCAATACAACAATATAATCACATGACATATTGAACATATACAATATCATCAACATATATGAACAATGAACAACTTCACGATTCTCACATATCACAGTTATATCAATTTAGCGCAATATACCGTCTTCCAATATCAATCGTCATTAGATATGAATGAACTCATCACAAGTATATTCACAACACAATTCAATGGCCCTCTCACGAAACCCAATTCAATAGTCCTCTCATGGAACCCACACCAAACAGTAAGCATACCAGAATGTGGTACTCGATCC
Source organism: Solanum commersonii (assembly GCA_029007595.1). Lineage (NCBI taxonomy): Eukaryota > Viridiplantae > Streptophyta > Magnoliopsida > Solanales > Solanaceae > Solanum > Solanum commersonii. Next base: position 1,213,585 of record JAJTWQ010000007.1, read on the forward strand.
AATGATTATGTTGGAATGTGACAACTGATCCAAGTTATTTATGCTGGAACGTGGCAATCGATCCATTCAACACGCCACAATCACAATCAGAAGTATATCCTCAAGACCATACATTTTAGTCATGATTTAATGGTAACCATCATTCATCTATCTCAATTTCAACAAGTGTGATCAATAATGCAACATTCATATACATACATGTATCATAATGAAGCAAGAAACAAACATACATCACACAATCATAGAATCACAACCATCACCTACCTCGAAACAAGCTTGAAACCCTAAGAAACTGGATCCTTCCTTTTCTAGATTCGTTTCGCTTGTTCTTGGTCTACAAACAGTCATAATATCACGGGAATCAATAAAACAATCACTAATTACCCAAATTACTAACAATTCTATGAACCCTAGATGAAACCTATAATCCCAATTATCAAAATTAGGTTTTTTCCCACCATATAATCTATAATAAAACCCTCTCCCATCAATATTCACCCATTCTTTTACGTTAAATGGATCAAAAAATGGATTCGGCGAGTGAAAAACTTACCTTTAGCATCAAGAATGGTGAAAAACAAGTAGGAGTCACCTGGGGTTCGTTCCTTAGCTCTAAGAATCGAAAAGTGCCAAATAAGGTCGTTTAGGGGTTTATTTATGACTTTAAGTCGCATCTGGCCCGCCACAGCGGCCCTCACTCTGCTTCAGTGGCACCGCCGGAGCGACCAAAACCACCGCCAAAGCAGGTTGCATGAAACAGTAAGGTATTTTAATAATTCCAAGACCTCCATTTCACAAAACACCTTTAACCAACGATGTTCAGAAAATACCGTTCACTCTATGATCGATTTCGATAGTTCTACTCACCCGAATTCAATTCCATAAAGTCATACGGATTCCTTAATGACTTATATAAATACTCATGTAATCAAAATCATAAATAAGTCACCCGATTGTTACCATATTTCCCTACTCCTTAATGACTTCGATTTCATCCAAATCTGGACTAAGTTGGAAAATTCCAAGTTACTATGAAAAAATTTTCTGACCCCAATACTTTCTCCATTGGCTTTTCTCTAATGACGGAATCAAGTCGTTACAACTTCAATCAGAACAATCACGACAGTTAATGCGAATAAAAGAGTAGGAAAAGTTATTCCAACGTCAAAACAGCAACTAATTGATTGCATATTTGAGCATTATCGGATGTCTAATGTGGAATCCAAGTTAGAGAATAATGAATGATTCTGATTAACCCATAGAATGATTATCAAATTTTCTAAGTAACATGGCTTAATTGAAGGAGGAGAATATCACTACATGATGCAAAGAAGAAGTATTGCAAATATGTGGTACGTGTAATTGCTTAATCTCGAAACAAATCATATTTATGGTCTTTCTTTTAATATGGTTATTTCTAGTGTTAGTTCTTGAGATAAAAAGTATTAATGTAAGAACTTTGGATTTGCAAATAATTTATCTCATACAAAATATTTGGAAAAATTAGTAGGAATACAAATGATTTGCTAGCCTTGCCTATAATTTATCAAATCCTCGTATTGAATTTTATTTGAGTGAGCAAACTTGAATTTGTATGTCAGATACTAGGTATGCATTGATGAGTCCACAAATTGGACTCATTTAGGGCTTTATTTTAATGGAAATAGTGTCCTTGAATGCTTGCTTTATCTCAATACCTGATTAAAATGCTGAAGTTTCAGGTATTTGAAGTTTTAGTGGAAGCATGGACACTTAGGCGCAAAACGGAGCAAATAGGGCTGAAAAGAACAAGAAATGGAATCATGTGGATCGTTGAGTTTAACTTGGTGAGTCACTGAAATGACATGAACCGCCCTTCATTCCAGTACACAAAGCCTTGAAGGAAGTGGATCAAAAAGAGAGGAAAGGAGTAGTCGGCGAGTCGCCGATCAGTTCCGCGAAGCAGTATTGTACCGCCCAATGATCCAGAATGCGAGGATGCTAAAGAAAAGACACTGAAGGCGATGAGCTGACCAAAGGGCGGATCGTCGAGGTCATCGGCGATCTTGACTAATATTACCGAAAAATCCTCCGCAGCACAATCTGTGAAAACTATAAATACTATTTAGAATTGTAGTCTTAAGATATATTGAGTGTGGAACAATTATTATTATTATTTTCACTTTAGACCATACTTTAGTTGATATTTTTCTCTCAAGTTTGGAGAGGTTTTTGTGGAGACTTGAAGAAAAGAGTTCTTCTTCCCCAAGTTGGAAGTGGGTCTTCTCTATTCATTTTCCTTTGCTTAATTTAAGGTTTAATTTCTTATACCCAGTTGATTACATTATCATGTTAGGTATAATTTCTTATTTCTTGATGTGTGGCTAAAAACCCCCCATTCTTGGGGTGTGATTTAACAAATATGGGTTGATATTCTTGTTGGGTCTTGCTTGCTGATAGGTTAGATGTAGTTTAATGGTGATTTCACCTAGTGGTTATGGTTTAATCTAAAGGTTTTGTAGTTGCAAATACAAAGCCACCCATGTGTTTTCGGCTTGCCCGATAGGGAGGTCGCAAAACCAAAACCACTAGACTGATGGCCTAAGGAGTGGATCGACATGAGGTTTAGCCCGAGAGGGTGAGCCCTAGTCCCACATCCTAACACTCAGCTCGAGAGAGTGAGTTAGGGTAAGGTGTAGGCTGGTCTTCATGCGGCAAATGCATGTCCGAGAGGAACGCATTTGAAACGGGGTAGGTTGCCCGAGAGGGAACTTATTTCCATTTAAAGCTTAGCCTAGTCACTAGTCTTTTGCAAATTTTCTATCGAAAGCATGTACCCAACAATTTATCTCAACTTGTATTGCGGTCACATCCCAAGAACCTTTCCCCACACTTGATTTTCGTGTTTATTTTGCTGCTTTATCACTTGTTACAAAAGCCCCATTTGATATTTGACACTTTCGTGTCACCCCCTTTTATTTACTATGTTTTTGTTCGTTAATATCTTTAGCTACGACTGGTTAGAATGTAAATTCTATTTTTGTATCAGTTCTCAAAACCACTCCCTTGGGACACGACCCCAACCCTTGTTTGGGTTACTATATTATCGACAATCGTAGACGCTCATACCGTAGGTTAGTGTCGTTGGTCATGATAAACATCATGCATCCCAATAATTAAGTTTTTTCCTACATTTAATTCAAGATATTAAAATTTAAATTTGATTATTTCATCAACATTTCTTCTCCAGCTCAAATGGAATCGGATCGGACCAGACTTTATCTCAAATAACTATTTAAATTATTAAATAAAGATAAAAATATCATTTTTAATATATAAAATCAATATTCAATGTAAAATTTTATTTTCTATCTTATTTTTTTTATCATTATATTTATCTTAATTTTAAGAATACTAAGAAAATGAAAGGAATAATATGATGGATGGGGCGAATTGGATGACTACTCAAATAAAATATTGTAATTATTTCGTTACTTTATAAATAGGATAACTAAGGAGTTGTGCAAGTCTCCTTTTATTAATCATTATTATTCACATATTAGGGATCCCTTGATATTTTTCTAATTATATCTCGTATATGAAATAACTTATCCTATCACTTTGGTGTAAATAGTGGAGATAACATAATTCAGCATTTTAATCCAAAACTTTTTTTAATTCCAAAACTATTATACCTTATAACTCAAACTAAAAAATCTCTAAGTGTAGCTTTTCAAAAAGTGCTTTGAGGGAGGGGAGAGGGGTAATTACTTGCTTTATAGCTTCCAAAAAGCAACTAATATTACTTACTAGAAACCCTTATTTTCTCTTTGTCAAACACCTTGCTTTTCTAAAAATAAGCACTTTTTGAAAGAAACCAATAATGACTTTTGACTTTCCAAAAACTTATAAAATCTAAATATTATAAGATTTTCTAGGTGATTACTAATCCGTCACAATTTATACGGTATTATTTGAATTTCGAGGGTTAAAGAATTTAAATTTGATAATAAATGTGGGCATGAGCTCTTCAATTTTTTCTGAAATAAAATTAATATATTAAAATAAATAGTACAAGTCACAATAATTGACAAGTCAAATTTATATTAACATTATCTAAATCTCTTTAATAAAAATACAATAATTCATCGTAACTAATTTTTTTCACGAAGACCTGTTTGATGACGTCCTGCTCCTTAAGGTCAAGAAGCTCCCAATGCACCAGGAGTGCCACCACCTCAGGGGTATGTCAGCAATACTGAATTTAGGAATGCAATTTAGATGTTGACTCAAGTAGTGACAACATAGGTTGGTCACCCAATTAATTTATTCCATTTTTATGAATTTATTTGGGGTCTTAACTGAGTTAGTTCAGTTTATGCAATTAAGAATTATGCTAGGGCTTTGAGAGTAGAGAAAAGAGGAGAAAAGTCAAGGCATTCTTAGAGATTTCTTGCACAATCGAAGTAGTTTCACGAAGGGTTGATCCCTAAAGAGGTATGTGAGACTTTCATAGCGTTGGGTTCATTCAACCACGCGCCAATCATGTTTATTTCAGCGAAATTCATCCTAGAAAGTTGAAAGTTGATGATTTTGAATTGTGTTCTTGAATATTTTCTTTCGTACTTGAGTTAAGGTGGGATTGTTGAGTTCTTGAGGAAATCGTGTATATTTTAGAGTTGTTTATGAATAGATTCTTGTGTACATATACTAGTAACTGAATCTAAAGAGGAATTGAGAAGAAGAATCGAATTTAGGCGAATTGGGGTTAGAAAACGAAGAAGGAAAAAGTCAAGCAAATGTGGGTACCAAGTTCGCGTCGCGGACCTATTTCTCAAGATTGAAATTTTTCTCTCCGCGTCGCGGACCCTTTTGCCTCAAAATTTATTTCGCGACCAAATATTAAAATGGATCTCCGAGTCGCGGACTTGCTTCCAGACAATGATTTCCTAATCGTTTTTCATGTTTAACTATCTAAAAACACTCATAAACATCATGAGATCTTTCCTATCACAAATCACAACCTTGAACTCATAAATCAAATTCAACGTAGGGTTGAGAGTCAAGTCTTGAGGGTTCTTCGAGTCATTTTAAGAAGCTTTTCCAAATCTCTTAAGCTTGTTTTTAAACTTAAGGATTGAGATTGAGAAAGAGTAGAGCCGAGTTCATTTTATTTAAACTGTTATATGGGAACTATGTATTCGCAACGAGTAAATGTTTTCACAATTAAGATGAGAGAAAACACCCATTTCTAAATGAGTTTGCATGAGTAGTTTTGAGTTCCATCTTTTTTAAGAGATAAGTTTTTGAGTAATAACCTCAAAACCACAGAGAAGGAGTTATGTGTTTAAACATATGATCTGAGTATTTTGGGAGTAGTATTGAGCACCAATATGGGGACGAGTTCATAATAACTCAAGTCTCCATAAACCATGTAGCCAATGTGGGTAGAAAGGGTCATACTTTTTATATGATTCCTTAATGTTTTTTTTTTAGCATAGACTAGTAGATCCACTTAATTTAAGCGTTCTGTATCCCAACAAGTTATAGGATAGTTCTGGCAGTGTGGGCGAGACGATGTATCATCACATAGCTCATAGTGATGATTGTCGGTTAGAGAAACTCCACATAATTATATTACTTTATTATATATATAAATTGAGCTGTTATTGTATTTCTCCAATACATTGAGTTGCTACTTACTGTTTAAATTCTTTATATAAACTGCATCTTTTATGTTGTTTGTTTCTGCATTAAGTTGAGTATCCATGAGTTGAGTAAAGATGAGGTAAATGTTTATTTCAGAAGTCATTTCAAGATTATGTCATGCTTAGTTTTCCCCTCGCATGCTCGTACATTTAATGTATTGATGACATTTGTTGTGCATCATTTTATGATGCAGATACAAGTAATCAAGATCAGCATCCAATGCCTCGTTGATCTAGTTGAGCATTCAAAGTCATTTGGTGAGCCTACTTGCTTTCTGGAGGATCTCTATTTACATTGCTTTAGTGTTTTTAGTTGTTAGGATGATTGGGGGTCTTCTCCCGACATCCCTCATAGTTTAGAGGCTTCATAGACAACTAGTTAGTTCATTTGTCTTTACATTTTCATTTTGTTATGTTGAGACTTGAGTTTTCCTTAATGGCCAGTTGAATGTTCCTTTACAACATTCTAGTTTATTACATGGATTTTTCTTTATTGAGTAAAGCCTTCTGCTGAGTAGTAAGCTAGACCAAAGGTTCTCTTGGGGCCACCAAGGGTTCTCTTGGGGCCACCAATGGTTCTTGAGTGCCAGTCCCGCCCAAGGTGTAGGCTTGAGGCGTGACAAACTTGGTATCAGAGCACAAAGTTGAAGAGTCCAAGAAAGTTTATGAAATCGTGTCTGTAGAGTCCTAGTTATCGGTGTGAGGAGCACCACATCTATAATTAAGAGGTTGCAATATTTAGGAACTATCTCACTTCTTTCATATTCATTTTGTGTGATAGAGTTTATCTCTATAAAGTTTCTTTCTAACTCGTGCTTGCGCATATCTTTCAGATCATGCCTCCATCAAGAGCTGTCTAAGGTCGTCCTGCTAGAAGGAAAGTTGAGGAACAAGGGGTACCTAATGCACCAAAAGTGCAACCCCAAGGAGAGGTCACTAATGCTGAATTTTGGGAAGCTATCAAATGCTAAGTCATGTTGTGACCAACCTAGTTGGGAAACAAAGAGGGGCTTGACAAGAGGGGGCTGATACTTTAAGGATTCGTGAGTTCTTAAGGATGAATCCTTCAAGCTTCATTGATTCAAGTGTCACTGAGGATCTAGAAAACTTTGTAGAGAAACTGTAGAAAATGTTTGAGGTTATGCACGTTGCCGATGCTGAATGAATGGAACTACCTACCTATCAACTGAAGAGTGTTGCTAGCACTTGGTTTGACCAGTGGAAGAACGATAGAGCTGAGGGTGCACCCGTTTTGAGTTGGGCTATGTTTGAGGAGGCCTTCTTGGGGTGTTTCTTTTCCCATGAATTGAGAAAAGCCAAAGTACGAGAATTTTTTACCCTTAAGCAGGAACTTATGAGTATTCATTCTTGATATGCTCTAGAGATGGTTGCTGATATGAGGAGCAGGATGAGTCTGTTTGTTGTTGGGTTGTTTCGTTTGTCAAGTAAGGAGGGCAAGGCAGATATGCTAAATAGGGGACATGGACATAGCGAGACTTATGGTTTATGTGCAATAGGTTGAGGAAGAGATTAAATTAGCAATAAGAAAGCTAAGACCTGAAATGAATCCGGTCGGCAAAGGAGTAATGTGAACCCATCTTCTTCTTAACAAAAGTAGAAGGGACTTGCTCTATTATCTGCTAGTGCACCAGCACCAAGGAACAAAGATGAGTACAATATTCATAATTCGTAGAATTTCAGAGCTAGACCTGATCAGTCTCAGGGTTGTGTGGCACAAGAAGGTAATTGGGCTCCTACATGTGCTAAGTGTGGCAGGAATCACCCAGGTGCTTGTTGTGATAGCTCTACTGGTTGTTTCAATTGTGGTCAAGAGGGTCACTTCATGAAAAAGTGACCTAAATACATGCAAGGTAATGGGAATAGGGGAAATAACGCCTAATCTTTTTCAGTTTCTCCACCAGACAAGGCAGCACCTAGAGGAGCTACTTCAGGGACTAGCGGAGGAGAAAATTGCCAATATGCTATCACTAGTCTCCAAGAGCAAGATAATTTGCTAGATGTTGTCACTCGTATGATCAAAGTATTTACTTTTGATGTTTATGCTTTTTTAGATCCAGGAGCGAGTCTATTTTTTGTGACTCCTTATATTGCCATGAATTTTGATACTCTTTCTGAGCAACTTCTTGAGCCCTTCAAAGTTTCTACACCTGTTGGTGAGTCTATTTTAGCTGAGAGAGTCTATTGTGATTGTCCCATTTTTGTCAATCACAAGAGCACCATGGCTAACATAGTTGACTTAGTCATTTTATGTATGGACTGACTTTATTCTTGGTATGCCTCAATCGATTGTGAGGAAGAATGATGTTTCCCGTAGAATATGTATAGATTACCGTCAATTTAATAACATTACTATCAAGAATAAGTATCCTCTTAAGAGAATTGATGATCTCTTTGATCAACTTCAGGGTACCACTTGTTTTTCAAAAATGGACCTCAAATCTGGCTATCATCAGTTGAGAGTAAGAGAAAGTGATATCACTAAGATAACTTTCAGCATCGATTATGGTCATTATGAGTTCTTCGTTATATCCTTTAGTTTGACCAATGATCCTGCAACATTAATGGACCTTATGAACAGAGTATTCAAGATTTATTTAGACTTGTTTGTTATCGTATTCATTGATGACATCCTTATCTATTCGAGAAGTGAGGAAGATCATGCTAGTCATCTCAAAATAGTTCTCCAAACACTCAAAGATAAGGACTTATATGCTAAGTTTTCTAAGTGTGAGTTTTGGCTTGAGTCTGTGGCTTTCTTAGGCCATATTGTTTTCGGTGATGCGATTCGATTTGATACTTAAAAGATAGAAGCAGTGCAGAATTAGCCTAGACCCACGTCTCCAACTGATATTAGGAGTTTCTCGAGATTGGTTGGCTATTATAGAAGGTTCATCGAGGGGTTCTCATCTATTTCATCTCCTTTGACTAAGTTGACTCAGAAAATGGTTAAGTTTCAATGGTTTAAAGCTTGTGAGAAAAGCTTTCAGGAATTGAAAAAGATGTTGACTACTACTCCAATATTGACCTTACTAGAGCATACACAAGGCTTTGTGGTTTATTGTGATGCGTCCAAAGTCAGTTTGGGTTGTGTGTTAATGAAGAATGGCAAGGTTATAGCTTATGCCTCTAGACATCTTAAGGTTAACTAGAAGAATTACCCAAACCATGATCTAGAATTGGCTGCCATAGTATTTGTTTTGAAAATATGGAGTCATTATCTTTATGGTGTTCATGTAGATGTGTTCACCGACCAAAAGAGTCTTCAGTATGTGTTTAGTCAGAAAGAGCTTAATCTCAGGTGGATGAGGTGGTCAGAGTTACTCAAGGATTATGACATGAGTATTCTCTATCACCCAGGTAAGTCTAATGTTGTTGATGATGCCTTTGTAGATTGTCTATAGGTAGTATTGCCCATTTTGAGGAAGACAAGAAAGAGTTAGCAAAAGATGTGCATAGACTTGCACGATTAGGAGTTCGTTTAATGGATTCCAGTGAAGAAGGACTGGTGGTGATGAATGGGGATGAATAATCATTAGTGTCTGAAGTTATAGAGAAGCAAGACCACAATCCTATTATGCTTGAATTGAAGGCAAATGTTTATAAGAAAAAAATAATGGCTTTTGAACAAGGGGGAGATGGTGTATTGAGATATCAAGGTAGATTGTGTGTGCCAAGGGTGGATGAACTTCAAGAGAGGATCATGGAGGAAGCTCATAGCTCTAGATATTCTATTCATCCTGGTTCCACAAAGATGTATCACGATTTGAGTGAGGTTTATTGGTGGAGTAGTATGGAGAATGGCATTGCAAAGTTTGTTGCTAAGTGTCTAAATTGTCAACAAGTGAAGGTAGAGCACCAGAGGTGCGGTGGTATGGCTTAGAATATAGAGATTTTGGAATGGAAGTGGGAGATGATCAATATGGATTTTATTACTGGCTTGCCACGGTCCCGCAGACAACATGATTCCATTTGGGTGATTGTAGATCGAATGACTAAATCAGCCCACTTTTTACCGGTAAAGACTACCCATTTAGTAGAAGATTATGCTAAGTTATATATTGAAGAGGTAGTTAGACTTCATGGAGTCCCAATGTCAATTATTTCAGATAGAGGTGCATAATTTACTACGCAATTTTGGAAGTCCTTCCAGAAAGGTTTGGGTTCAAAGGTGAATTTTAGTATTGCTTTTCATCCTCAGACTGATGGTCAAGCAGAGCAGACTATTTAAACTTTAGAAGATATGTTAAGGGCTTGTGTGATTGATTTCAAAGGAAATTAGGATGACCACCTACCTCTCATTGAGTTTGCTTACAACAATAGTTATTATTCTAGCATCCAAATGGCTCCGTATGAGGCTCTTTATGGGAGAAGATGCAGATCTCCTATTTGATAATTTGAGGTTGGTGAAGGTGGGTAGATAGGACCATACTTAGTTCATCAAGCTATGGAGAAAGTTAAGATTATTCAAGAGAGGTTGAAAACAACGCAGAGTCGTCAGAAATCCTACACTGATGTTAGGAGAAGAGACTTAGAGTTTGAATTAAATGATTGGGTCTACTTGAAGATTTCACCCTTGAAGGGTGTTATGGGATTTTGTAAGAAGGGGAAGCTGAGTCCACGATATATTGGTCCTTATAGATTATCCAAGAGGATCGGTAACGTAGCTTATGAGTTGAAGCTACCGAAAGAGTTAGCAGCGGTTCATTCGATATTTCATGTTTTGATATTGAAAAAGTGTATGGGAGATCCTTCATTGATTATCCCAACGGAAGATATTGCTATTAAGGATAGCTTGTCTTATGAGGAGATTCTTGTTCAGATTTTAGATCGCCAAGTTCGCAAGTTGAGGACCAAGGATCTAGCATCAGTCAAAGTTCAGTGGATGAATGAATTTGTTGAAGAAGCTACATAGGAAGCTGAGGAGGATATGAAGAATAGATATCCACATCTCTTTGAGTCCGGAGACATTCCAGATCAAGGTACTAATTCTCTTCTTAATTCTTTTTAATTGATATACCTAATGTGTTAGATTTGCGTGTTGGGTGTTTTAGCTGAATGTTAAATGTTACACCTTTAGTCTACTTAGAATAATCTCATTTGAGGATGAATGTTCCCAAGGGGGAGATATTGTAACACCTCGCTATTTGAAAGAGCTCGAATTAGAAAGAACCATTTTTCGAAAGAATGAAAATCTGAAATTCAGTAAAGTTATGTTATTTGTGAGTTTTGGGTCAATTTCAAATGACCATAGCTCCTGGTACGTGATAATTTAGGTAGGCTACAAGATATCAAATGAAAGGTCTTTGAATTATCTTTCCAAGGACACCAAGTTTGCTAATGTTCGAGTTAGTATGAGGGAGATATGCTAGTTTGAAGTCGGGTTGTCTGGATAAGGAAAATCAACCAGATTTTAGAGCAGTATTTTGATCTTATCATTACCTAATTAATTTATTACATTTATAGGAATTTATTTGGGGTCTAAACTGTGCTAGTTTAGTATACGTAATTAAGAATTACACTGGGGCTTTGAGAGAAGAGAAAATAGGAGAAAAGAAGAGAAAAGTCAAGGTGTTCTTGGAGATTTCTGGCGGAATCAAAGTCGAATCACCAAGGGTTAATCCCTAAAAAGGTATGTGAGACTTTCATAGCATCAGGTTCATTCACCCACGGGCCAATCATATTTATTTCAGAGAAATTCATTCGAGAAAGTTGAAAGTTGATGATTTTGAATTGTGTTCTTGAATATTGGATTTCGTTCTTGAGTTAAGTTGGGATTGTTGAGTTCTTGAGGAAATCGTGTAGGTTTTAGAGTCGTTTATGAATAGATTCTTGTGTACATATACTGGGTGTAACACCCCCCAAAAACTAGTAGGCTAAACTAGAGTTTGACGTGAGGGTTAGAGCCGTGAATAAATCCCCATACTTAAAATGAAGTGTTTCGGGTTAGAACATCAAGGTACAACCCCTCAAGGACCAACCAAGAGCCATTGAGGAAGACCCTACAATCTGCCCAAAAACAGTGTACCTAGGAAGGAACCCACGCCTCGTGGCTGAGGGGTCATGGGTCACGGTCCCAAAAACAATCCCCAACCAATCAACCCATGATTGACCAGCACACCCCGTGGGAACTCCCACGGCTCATGAGAGTGGTCTCATGGGTGAGGCAGTGACCTTGTTTTAAACGGTTAAATGGGGGCTTTATGGAACTTTCCAGAATTAATAAAGGAATAAGTGGTGTCAATTTACCTTAGTTTAGACCACCTATATAAAGAATTTATACCCTTAATGAAGTCATCCTAAATCATTATTTCTATACCCCCTTAAAGAAACCCAATTCCCTCTCAAAAATCCTCTCTCTAGAAAGAAGAAGAAGAAGAAGACGAAGAGGATCAAGCTAGGTCAAGACCACATTGTTTCAAGATTTCTAAGCTTTGTAATAAAGGTATAATGGATTATTCATGGATTCCTTTCATCCATTAAGCCCTATGTTTCCCCCAATTGTGAAGATGAAATCCCAATTTTAGTTAGGGTTCCTTCCTATATTATGGGTATTATTGTAAGTTGAACCAATTGAGTGGATAATGGTTGTTTATTTTATTATGATGTAATTACATGTTTTTAGTATGATTATGCATGTAGGGTGAAATTGATATAGTTTTGTTTTATGCCATAAAAGGGAAAATTGAGGGCTTAGATCTGATCTTCTAAGATTAATGAATTACTTTAAGAATTGATTGAGATTAGAGCACTAGATATGAATTTCTTAAAAGTAAAGCTTGTTGATATGAATCGAATGTGATTAGGGCTTATATGATGAATCATGATTAGTAGTGTTGAGATTGAGTTATATGATGATATATGATTAGAATTGCTTAAAAATGAAGCAAGAGGTTAGATTGTCTTGAGAATTAGGTATATATGATGACCATGTGAAGTATGGCTTGAGAGTAAAGCTTGTAATATAAATAATGATATATAGGGCTTTGAGGGTATAAACTAATATGTTGAATTATTAATGTGAAGGCTTTGATATTAAAGCTTATATGATGATGGTAGGCTATTAGCTAGAATTGTTGTGGAAGGACCTTACCCACCTAATCTGCCTCATGAATGTTTGAATGCATGAAGTGATAAAATCACATGAGTTAGGATGATATCCATGTCTCTAGGGTTGGAACCCTAAGTGTGATGATTGAAAGTAAGTTTTGAACCTTAAGGAGGTTAAGTGTGAGATTATGCCTATAGTAATTGAACTACTTGAATTATGATTATATCCATGTCTAATGTAGTCATTCTAGATGTGTTGATTTTATATGAGCTTTGACCTTGAAAGGGTCAGATATGATATTATGCATGTTTTATGAAGGTTATCTACATACTTTAAGAATGCTTTGAGAGTAAAGTGCATCTGCTCATGATCTAGTTATTGTGTTGTTGAAAGGTTATTCTCATATACACAGTTATGTATGATTATGATATGATGTGAGAGGTTTTCTCACAATATGATGATTCTAAGGTTCGAAGGTTTGCCACCTATTGAATCTATATTATGGCATGGGCGGTGAAAGGTTATTCTCACGTATGATCTAGGAGATATCTTATGAGTTATGTTGGATTTAGTGTCAAGACATTCTTCCATGAATATGAATTTAAGTCAAGACTTAATATGAACTCCGTGGGAATTAATTCTTAGCACCGAGTGGATATTAATATGAGATGGATGCCCTCACGTTAGTAGAGGCTGGGTTTGTAGAAGTAATCTCTTGGGATGGATGCCCTCACGTTAGTAGAGGTAGGTATCTAGTAGCAATCTTCGTATCTCATAAACTACGTGCCCCCATAGGTTACTTAGCTATTCGATCCACCTAAGTTAAGAGTATAGTTCTACCTTAGGTAAGTAGAGCAACCCCTTTACGGTGTGGGGTAGACACCAAATTCCATTCTAAGCTCACATGGTCTATGTCGGTTAAGGCTTATTCCCACAGAAGAATATTTATTATGAACTATGGTTACTCAAGAAGCTTTACTTAGCATGGATGGGATTATGGGGTTTTATTCATTCATTGAACAAGTATGCTTTGAGGGTATTTATGGTATGTTCTCTTATGTTATGAAGATATATATATATATATATATATATATATATTTAATTATTGTAAGTATGTTTTGATATGAGGACTACTTTTATGATGTATGCCTAACTTGATTGTTGCTATAGTTGCCTTTCTTGATATGTGTGACCAAAGGTGAATGTTCCCTTCTCTATGAGAAATAAGCTAAGGATGAGATCAAAAGATGATAACTATGAAAGAGGGCCTAAAGTGACTTGCGTAGCATGGGTGGGATTATGGGGTCTTATCCATGCATTGCACAATCTTGCCTTGAGGTGACTTATGTAGTGTTTCTGTTATGTTATGTTATTCTAAATGCATTGATTATGCCTATGACCATGATGTTATCTCTTATGCTCATAAGTTATTATTATTGTCTATCATGTTATAGCTTATGTCTTATGATGATGTCTCTTATACTTATGACTTATGTTATTGTCTCTTATGATGACGGTATATGTCGTATGTTGACTAATGCCTCTTATATGCTTATGTTGATGATTTATGCTATCCATCATGTTTAGTACATTATTGTACTAACACATACTTTTGCCTACATTCTTATCAAATGTAGGATTCGGTGATATTAATTTCATCCTTGTGGCTAGGTTCATAGTAGATCAAGATGAGAAGTTTTGGTGAGTCCTCATAGCATCGAGGACTTGATCATTCTTTTTCTTTTATGTGTTTCATTCATGTTAGAACATTTTTATGGGTTGTGTCCTTAACTCTTTTCAAGTATTAGATGATTTGAGACAAGTGTAATTGACTTCCGCTTCGTTTTATGAAACTTTGATTTTATTGAAAAATGTTTTAAATTTCCATACTTTTTTATTATCTTATGTTGAGATATGCTAAGTGGCTTACGTGAAGGCTTTCGGGGTTCAATGTGCCTTGCTACATCTAGGGGGTATCCCTAGGTCATGACAAACTTGGTAATTAGTGTACAAGGTTTAGAATGGTTCTAGGATGTCTCAAACCATATCTAGTAGAGTCTTGTTCATAAGTGAGAAGTGTGCCACATTTATGAATTAGAGGCTATTGGATGGTAGGAAATTTCACTTCTTCATTATCTAAGTCGTGCCATAGATTTTAACTCCTAATCTATACCCGATGGTTTCCAGGATATGACTACTACAAGGGTTAACGTTATAAAGAATGAGGAAGACAATGTGGATCAAGAAGTTCCTCCTCAAGATCCAATTGACCCTTTGATAGAGAAAGTAACAAATGAGAAGTTTATGTTTTGTTTTCAAATGTCGTATGGCTATGCTTCATCATGATATGAATATTTCTTGCCTTATGATTTATGCTCAACCAATTGTGGAAGAGAAACTTGGAGAAAGGTTGAGGGAGAAATAGAGGTTTAGGATTGAAGATGATAATTCTCCTCTTGAAAGGTTCTCCAGAAAAGGTTATTCTAGGTTTTCCCCAAGATTTAGTGAAGATAGGGTGTCTAACCTGAAACAACATGGAATTTATAGTGAGTCCCTATGGCATTTTTGTGCTAGGTGTGATAAGAAACATGTGGGTAAATGCCTAGCGGGTTCCAATGTTTGTTTCGATTGTGGTGAGTTGGGCCAGAAGATAAGGCATTGCTCTACGGTTGATACAAATGAAGGGGATAGTCATCGAAGGTCTCAACCCTACCCTTCCTCTAGTCCAAGTGGTTCAGGTTCAAATTCTCCAAAGCAAATTAGATTCTATGCTCTCCGAGCTAGAGATGAACAATAGTGTCCTCCAAATGTTGCTCCCGGTATGCATTTTATGCTTATTTAGATTTTGGTGTTGCTGGTCTTTTGTGACTTGATAGACTTGGCATGATAGACTTTGATGTTGTCTTTGGTACAAATGGGTTACATTTTAGTCATGTGTATTTGATAGTAGAACCCGACTTAGTCATGATGAGTTTTGGTGTATGTGGAGAGATTTGATGAATAAGGTGTTTAAGTAATAGATATGTTGAGTGAGTAGACTCCTTTAAAAAGGGTAGAAACTGTAGTTCACTGTGGATTCAAATGATCTTGTGTGATGGATCTGAAGGCTTAGTGATGAATTGTTTCGACCTTATAATTGAAAGAAATGATGCTTAGAAGAGTCTATTTAGGCTTAATCCCAAGGGGGAAGATGAGGTGCTTAGATAGCTAGGTCGTTGAGTGTTCTTGATGTTCATGATTTAGGTTGGTTTGAAATTCTCACCTTGAGAGGTGTAGTGGGTTTGGGAAGTTTAGTCCCGGTTTCGTAGGCTCATAAGAGACCTTGAGTGGAGTTGGTAAGGTTTCTTGTGAACTAGAGTTGCTTAATGAGTGGTATCGGCATATCCGGTAATGCATGTCTCTTGGTTATGGAAGGGTGTTGGAAATCCGACATTCATAAATTCCTTACGAAAAGTTGGGAGTTAATGATAGTTTATCTAATTTAGAAATACCGGTAGGGATCTTAGACCGGCAAGTTATGAAATAGAAGAACAAGGATGTTTCTTCCATGAAATGTTGAGGAGTGGTATTTTAATAAAGGTTTTAGTTAGGGTGCTACTTGGGAGGCCGAGGGCTAATGAGATCTCCTGATATCGTCATCCTTTTTCCTTCAATTCCTCATTTAGTTTGAGATGATAAGTTCCTCTTAGTTGTATGATGTCTTGGAGTCATGCGTGTTTTAGATGTTTCCATGATTTCCCTATGTGGTGCATGTTCATGAAAAATATGTCTTTTGAAAGAAAATGAGTTTGCATGCTTGATTTCCTCATGTTTCTGTGCATTGAGTATGAGTTGCCTATTTGACTTTATGAGATGAATGGATGAACATGTTTTGAGACATTTTTTGACAGTAAATTGCAGTGAGACTCCATGATAAGTGTTAAGTATTCATTATAGCTTGGAGAAAGTAATTCCTCCTAAGAATATGAGAAATGTTGAAATTTCATGCTTAATGGGTTGTTAGATGTTGTTCCTACTTCCTTGTGGTGCATTGAGCATGTCTAAGTTGGAGTTGATGCTTTCTCCTTGTTTGTGTGCATTTAGAAGTGTTGCATGCATGATGGGCTGCTAGTCTTGAGTTTTTACTTCCGTAAGGTGTCTATATCGTCATTCCAGGACGAATACTCCCAAGGGGGAGATATTGTAAAACCCCAGAAACTAGTAGGATAAACTAGAGCTTGACGTGAAGGTTAGAATCGTGAATTACTCCCCGTACTTAAAATGAAGGGTTTTAGGTTAGAACGTCAAGGTATAAACCAACAAGGACAAACCAAGGGCCCTTGAGGAGGACCCTAGAATCTTCCCCAAAACTAGTAGACCTATGAAGGGACCCACACCCCGTAATGGGGACCCACGCTCCGTAGAATCTTCCCCAAAACTAGTAGACCTATGAAGGGACCCACACACCGTAGTGGGGACCCATGCCCCGTAGTGTGGTCCACGCCCCGTGGGTGAGGGCTCGTGGGTCAAGGTCGCAAAATCAGGCCCCAACAAATCAACATGCGATTGACCATCACGTCCCATGGGTCTACCCACGGCCCATGGGGATGGTCTCGTGAGTAAGGCAGTGACCTTGTTTTAAATGGTTAATTGGGGGATTTATGGAACTTTTCAGAATTAATTAGGGATTAAGTGGCGTTGTTTTACCTCAGTTTAGAACACCTATATAAACACTTTAGACCTTTAATTAAGTCATCCTAAATCATTATTTCTAAACCCCCAAAAGAAAACCAATTCCCTCTAAAAAATCCTCTCTATAGAAAAAAGAAGAAGAAGAGGGTGCAGCTAGGTCAAGAGTCCATAGTTTCAAGCTTTCTAGGCTTTGTAATCAAGTTATGATGGCCTATTCATTCACGGATTCCTTTCATCCATGAAGCCCCATGTTTCCCCCAATTGTGAAGATGAATCCCTAATTCTAGTTAGCGTTCCTTCCTATATTGTGGGTATTGTTGGAAGTTGATTTAATTGAGTGGATAATGGTTGTTTATGATGTACTTACATGTTTTTAGTATGATTATTAATGTATCCTTCATTAATCTAAGATTCTACGGTGAAATTGATAAAGTTTGGTTTTATGCCATGAAAGGGGAAATTCAGGTCTTAGATGTGATCTTCTAAGATTGATGAATTACTTTATGAATTGCTTGAGATTAGATCACCTTCATATGAATTTATTAAAAGTAAAGCTTGTTGATATGAATTGAATGTGATTAGGGCTTATATGATGAATTATAATTAATAGTGTTAAGATTGAGTTATATTACGATATATGATTAGAATTTCTTAAGAATGAAGCATGTGGTTACATTGTCTTGAAAATTAGGTATATATAATGACCATGTGAAGTACGGCTTGAGAGTAAAGCTTGTAGTATAAATGATGATTTCTAGGGACTTGAGGGTAAAAGCTAATATGTTGAATTATTAATGTTAAGGCTTTGATAGTACAACTTATATGATGATGGTAGACTATTAGCTAGAATTGTTGTGGAAGGACATTACCCACCTAATCTACCACATGGATGTTTGAATGCACGAAGTGATAGAATCAAATGAGTTGGGATGATATCTATGTCTAGTGCTTAAACCCTAAGTGTGATGATTGAATGTAAGTTTTGAACCTCAAGGACATGAAGTGTGAGATTATGTTTGTAGTATTTGAACTACTTGAATTATGATTATATCCATGTCTAATGTAGTCATCCTAGATGTGTTGATTTGATATGAGCCTTAACCTTGAAAGGGAAAGATATGATATTATACATGTTTTATGAAGGTTATGTACACACTTTAAGATCACTTTGAGAGTATAGTAAATATGCTCATGATCTAGTTGTTGTGTTGTTGAAAGGTTATTCTCATATACACAGTTATGTATGATTATGATATGATATAAGAGGTTTTCTCACTATATGATGATTCTAAGGTTGAAAGGTTTGTCACCTATTGAATCTATATGAAGACGTGGACGGTGAAAGGTTATTCTCATGCATGATCTGGGAGCTACCTTATGAGTTATGTTAGATTGAGTGTCAGGACATTCTTCCAAGAATATGAATTTAAGTCAAGACTTAATATGAACTTCATTGGAATTAATGCTTAGCACCGAATGAATATTTATATGAAATGGAAGCCCTCACGTTAGATGCCAGGTTTCTAGAAGTAATATCTTGAGATGGATGCCCTCACGTTAGTAGAGGCCGGGTGTCTAGTAGCAATCTCCTTATCCCATAAACTTTGTGCCCCTGTAGGTTATTTAGCTATTGTATCCACCTAAGCTAAGTGTATTGTTCTACCTTAGGCAAGTAGAGAAACCCCTTTTTGGTGTGGGGTAGACATAAAATTCCATGCTAAGCTCACATGGTCTATTTCGGTTAAGGATAATTTCCACACAAGATTATGAATTATGAAATATGATTACCGAAGAAGCTTAACTTAGAGTGGGTGGGATTATGGGGTCTTATTCATGCATTGCACAAGTATAATTTGAGGGTAATTATTGTATGTTCACTTATGTTTTGATGATCCATATGTTGTTAAGTATTGTAAGTATCTTTTGATAGGGGGACTACTTGTATGATGTATGGCTAAATTGGTTATTGCTATAGTTGTCTTCCTTGATATGTGTGACTAAAGGTGAATGTTCCCTTGTGTATGAGAAATAAGCTAAGGATGAGATCAAAAGATGATAAATATGAAAGAGGGACTAAAGTGACTTGTGAAGCATGGGTAGGATTGTGGGGTTTTATCCATGCATTGCAAAAGCTTGCCTTGAGGTGATATATGTAGTGTTTCTATTATGTGATGTTGTTCTAAAGGCTTTGATTATGCCTATGACTATGATGTTATCTCTTATTCTCACAAGTTATAATTATTGTCTATCATGTTATAGCATGTCTTATGATGATGTCTAGTCTTATGCGTATAACTTATGTTATTGTGTCTGATGATGATGGTATATGTCTTGTGTTGATTAATGACTCTTATATGCTTATGTTGATGATTTATTCTAGTCATCATATTTATTACATTTTGTACTAACACATACTTTTGCCTACATTCTTATCAAATGTATGGTTCGGCGATATTTACTTCCATCCTCGTGGCTAGGTTCATAGTAGATCAATAAGAGAAGTTTTGGTCAGTCCTCATAACATCGAGGACTTGATCACCCTTTATTTTATGACATTATTTCATGATAGAACTTTTATATGGGCTGTGTCCCGAACTCTTTTCAAGTATTAGAAGGTTTGAGATAAGTGTAATAGACTTCCGCTTTTTTTTATGAAACTTTTATTGTATTGAAAAATATTTTAAATTTCTGTACTTTTCTATTATCTTATGTTGAGATATGCTAAGTGGCTTACATGGAGTCTTTCGAGGTTTTATGTGCCTTGTTACATCTAAGGGGTACCCTTGGGTCGTCACAAACTTGGTAATCAGAGAACAAGGTTTAGAATGGTTCTAGGATGTCTCAAACCACATCTAGTAGAGTCTTGTTCATAAATGTGAAGCGCGCCACATTTATGAATAGGAGGTTATTGAATGTTAAGAAACTTCACTTATTCATTCTCTAAGTCTTGCCATAGTGTTAAGCTCTATCAGGTCTTTCTCCTAATCCATGCCCGATGGTTTTTTGGATATGACTACTACAAGGGCTAATGTTAAAAGGAATGCGGAAGACAATGTGGATCAAGAAGTTCCTCTTCAAGATCTAATTTACCCTTTGAAAGAGAAAGTAACAAATGAGAAGTTCAGGTTTGGTTTTCAAATGTTGACTCAAGCTGGGATAGAAACTCTAGAATTTTATGGGTCAAATATAGAGGAAGATCCTCAAGATTTTTCAAATGAGGTCTCTAGGGTGTGAAACTTTGTAGGAGTGACTCCGGTAGAGAAGGAGGAATTATCCGCTTACCAATTGAGGGATGTTGCAAAAATATGTTACAATTAATAAAAAGAAGCTAGGCTAGTAGAAGAGGGTACCATAGAGTGGGAGAAGTTGAAGAGTGCTTTTCTAGATAGGTTCTTCCTTTTAGATATAAGAGAAGCTTTAGTGCTTGACATCATTAACCTTATGCAAAGTAATAAAAGTGTTAAGGAATATGCATTGATGTTCACCTAATTGTCTAAGTACGCTCTAGTTCTAGTGTTCGATCCTAGGTCGGGAATGAGTAAGTTTTTGTCGGGAGTGCCCAATTTAGTAGTAAAAGAATGTCGTACAACCATGCTTGTTCATGAAATAAATATTTCTCACCTTATGATTTATGCTCACCAAATGGAGTAAGAGAAACATGAAAAAAATTGAGGGATAAAAAGAGGTTTAGGATTGAAGATGAAAATTCTCCTCTTGAAAGATTCTTCGGACATGGTTATTCTATGTTTCCCCCAAGATTTTGTGAAGATAGGGTGTCTAACCCTAAACCGCAAGGAATTTATAGTTAGTCCCTATGGCCTTTTTGTGCTAGGTGTGATAGAAGGCATGTGGGTAAATGCCTAGCGGGTTCTAATGTTTGTTCGGTTATGGTGAGTTGGGCTACAAGATAGGGCATTGTCCTACGGTTGCTAGAAATGAAGAGGATAGTGGTGTAGGTCTCAACCGTACCCTTCATCTGGTCCAAGTGGTTCGGGTGCAAATGCTCCAAAGAAAATTAGGTTCCATGCTCTCCAAACTAGAGGTGAACAAGGCTATCCTCCAAATGTTGCACCCGATATGTGTTTTAGGCTTATTTAGATTTCGGTGTTGCCTGTCTTTGTTAACTTGATAGACTTGGTCTGATAGACTTTGATGTTGTCTTTGGTACAAATGGGTTGCATTATGGTTATGTGTATTTGATGGTAGAACTCGACTTAGTCATGATAAGTTTTTGGGTATGTGGAGAGATTTAATGAAAAAGGTGTTTAAGTAATGCCTAGATGTGTTGAGTGAGTAGACTCATTTAAAAAATGAGAAACTGTAGTTCACCAATGTTTCGAATCATCTTGTGTGATGGATGTGAATGCTTAGTGATGACTTGCTCCGACCTTAGAATTGAAAGAAAATGTGCTTAGAAGATTCCGTATAGGCTTACTCCCAAGGGCCCAATGAGGTGCTTAGATAGCTAGGTCGTTGAGTGTTCTTGATGTTCATGATTTAGGTTGGCTTGAAATTCTCACCTTGAGAGGTGTAGTGAGTTTGGGAAGTTTAGTCCTGGTTTTGTAGGCTTAAAAGAGATCTTGAGTGGAGTTGGTAAGATTGCTTGTGAACTAGAGTTGCTTAATGAGTGGCACAGGCGTATCCCATTTTTTATGTCTCTTGGATATAAAAGGTTGTTAGAAATCCGACATTCATAAATTCCTTAAGAAGTGTTGGAAGTTAATGAGAATTTCTCTATTTAGAAATACCGATAGGTATCTTAGACCGGTAAGTTATGAAATAGAAGAACAAGGAGGTTTCTTCCATGAAATATTGATGAGTGGTATTTTAGTAAAGGTTTTAGTTGATGGTGCTACTTGGGAGGCCGAGGGCCAATGAGATCTCCTGATATCGTCATCCTTTTTCCTTCTATTCCTCCTTTAATATGAGATGATAAGTTCCTCTTAGTTGTATGATGTCTTGGAGTCATGCATGTTTTTGATGTTTCCATGATTTCCTTATGTGGTGCATGTTCAATTAAATCTTGTGTTTTGAAAGAAATGTGTTTGCATGCTTGATTTCCTCATGTTGTTGTGCATTAAGTATGAGTTGCCTATTCGACTACATGAGATGAATGGATGAACATGTTTTGAGACGCTTTTTGAGAGTTAATTGCATTGAGACTCTATGATAAGTGTTGAGTATTCATTAAAGCTTGGAGAAGGTAATTCCTCCTAATAATATGAGAATTGTTGAATTTTCATGTATAATGGGTTGTTAGATGTTTATCCTACTTCCTTGTGATGCATTGAGCATGTTTGAGTTGGAGTTGATGTTTCCTGCTTGTTTGTGTGCATTTAGAAGTTTTGCATGCATGATGGGCTGCTAGTCTTGAGTTTTTACTTCCGTAAGGTTTCAAGATTATCATTCCATGACGAATGTTTCCAAGGGGGAGATATTGTAACATGTCGGAAACTAGTAGGCTTAACAAGACCTTGACGTGAGGGTTGGAGTCGTGAATAACTCCCCATACTTAAAATGATGGGTTTCGGGTTAGAACATTGAGGTAGAACCCCTCAAGGACCAACCAAGGGCCCTTGAGAATGATCTTAGAATCTACCCCAAAAAAATTAGACTTACAGAGCGACCCACTCCCCGTAAGGAGGTCCACACCCTATGGCTAAGGATTCATGGGTCAGGGTCCCAAAAATAGGCCCTAGCCAATCAACCCACAATTGACTAGCACACTCCGTGGGCCCAACCATAGCTTGTCGGCGTGGACTTGTGGTGAGGCAGTGACGTTGTTTTAAAGGGTTAAGTGGGGGATTTATGGAACTTTTCGAAATTAATTAAGGATTAAGTGCCGTCGTTTTACCTTAGTTTAGACCACCTATATAAAGACTTAAGTCATCCTAAGTCATTATTTCTAAACCCTCAAAAGAAATCCTATTCCCTCTAAAAATCCTCTGTCTAGAAAGAATAAAAAGAAGAAGAAGAAGAAGAAGAAGAGGGCCAACCAAGGTCAATAGTCCATAGTTTCAAGCTTCCTAGGCTTTGTAATCAAGTTATGATGGCTTATTCATTCATGGATTCCTTTCATCCATGAAGCCCCATGTTTCCCCCAATTGTGAATATGAATCCCCAATTCTAGTTAGGGTTCCTTCCTATATTGTGGGTATTGTTGTAAGTTGATCCAATTGACTGGATAATGGTTGTTTATGATGTAATTACGTGTTTTTAGTATGATTGTTCATGTATCCTTTATTAACCTAGGATTTTACGGTGAAATTGATATAGTTAGGTTTTATGCCATGAAAGGGGAAATTGAGGGCTTAGATGTCATCATCTCATATTGATGAATTACTTTATGAATTGCTTGAGATTAGAGCACCTAGATAAGAATTTATTAAAAGTAAAGCTTGTTGATATGAATTGAATGTAAATAGGGCTTATATGATAAATCATGATTAGTAGTGTTGAGATTGAGTTATATGATGATATATGATTATAATTGCTTAAGAATTAAGCATGTGGTTAGATTGTCTTGCGAATTAGGTATATATGATGACCATGTGAAGTATGGCTTGAGACTAAAGCTTGTAGTATAAATAATGATTTCTAGGGCATTGAGGGTAAAAGCTAATATGTTGAATTATTAATGTTAAGGCTTTGATAGTGAAGATTATATGATGATGGTAGACTATTAACTTTAATTGTTGTGGAAGGACCTTACCCACCAAATCTACCTCAAGAATGTTTGAATTCATGAACTGATAGAATCACATGAGTTAGGATGATATGCATGTCTAGTGCTTGAATCCTAAGTGTGATGATTGAAAGTATGTTTTGAACCTCATGGAGGTCAAGTGTGAGATTATAGTAATTGTAGTACTTGAATTTTGATTATATCCATGTCTAGTGTAGTCATTCTAGATGTGTTGATTTGATATGAGCTTTGAACTTGAAAGGGAAAAATATGATATTATGCATGTTTTATGAAGGTTATGTACATGCTTTAAGAACAACTTTTAAGTAAAGTGAATATGCTCATGATCTTGTTGTTGTGCTGTTGAAAGGTTATTGTCATATACACACTTATGTATGATTATGATATGATGTGAGAGGTTTTCTCACTATATGATGATTCTAAGGTTGAAAGGTTTGTCACCTATTGAATCTATATGAAGACATGGACGATGAAAGGTTATTCTCACGCATGATCTATGAGCTATCTTATGAGTTATGTTGGATTGGGTGTCAAGAAATTATTCCATGAAGATGAATTTAAGTCAAGACTTAATATGAACTCCATGGGAATTAATTTTTAGCATCGAGTGGATATTGATATGAGATGGAAGCCCTCACGTTAGTAGAGTCCGGGTTTCTAGAAGTAATCTGTTGAGATGGAAGTCCTCACGTTATTAGAGGTCAGGTATTTAGTAGCAATCTCCTTATCCCATAAACAACGTGCCCCCGTAGGTTACATAGCTATTGGATCCACCTAAGTTAAGAGTATATGTCTACCTTAGGAAAGTAGAGCAACCCCTTTTCGGTGTGGGGTAGACACCGGATTCCATGCTAAGCTCACATGGCCTATGTAGGTTAAGGCTTATCCCCACACAAGAATATGAATTATGAACTATGGTTACTTAAGAAGCTCTACTTAGCATGGGTGGGATTATGGGGTCTTATTCATGCATTTCACAAGTATGCTTCGAGGGTAATTATGGTATGTTGTCTTATGTTATGATGATTTATATGTTGTTAAGTATTGTAAGTATGTTTTGATATAAGAACTACTTGTATGATGTATGCCTAAATTGGTTGTTGCTATAGTTGCATTCCTTGGTATGTGTGACTAAAGGTGAATGTTCCCTTGTCTATGAGAACTAAGCTAAGGATGAGATCAAAAGATGATAAATATGAAAGAGGGCCTAAAGTGACTTGCATAGCATGGGTGGGATTATGGGGTCTTATCCATGCATTGCACAATCTTGCCTTGAGGTGACTTATGTAGTGTTTCTATTACGTTATGTTGTTCTAAATGCATTGATTATGCCTATGACTATGATGTTATCTCTTATTCTCACAAGTTATGATTATTGTCTATCATGTTATAGCCTATGTCTTATGATGATGTCTCTTATACTTATGACTTATGTTTTTGTCTCTTATGATGATGGTATATGTCTTATGTTGACTAATGCCTCTTATATGCTTATGTTGATGATTTATGCTAGCCATCATATTTAGTACATTATTGTACTAACACTTACATTTTTCTACATTCCTATCAAAAGTATGGTTCGGCGATATTGACTTCCATCCTCGTGGCTAGGTTCATAGTAGATCAATAAGAGATGTTTTGGTGAGTCGTCATTGCATTGAGGACTTGATCACCCTTTTTTATTTGTCTTTCTTTCATGTTAGAACTTTTGTATGGGCTATGTCCCTAACTCTTTTCAAATATTAGAAGGTTTGAGACTAGTGTAATAGACTTCCGCTTTGTTGTATTAAACTTTGATTGTATTGGAAAATGTTTTTAATTTCCGTACTTTTATATTTTCTTATGTGCATATATACTAAATGTCTTACATGGAGCCTTTCAAGGTTCTATGTGCCTTGTTACATTTAGAGGGTAACCCTAGGTCGTAACACTAGGTATCTAAATCTAAAGAGGAATTGAGAAGAAAAATCTAATTTAGGTGAATTGGGGTTAGAAAACGAAGAAGGAAAAAGTCAAGCAAATATGGGTACTAGGTCCGCATCGCGAACTTGTTCTTCAGGATTGGTACTTTTCTCTTTACGTCACAGAGAGGTCGCAGACTTTTCTGCCTCAAAATTTATTTCGCAACCAATTATTAAAATGCATCTCCGCATCGCGGACTTTCTCCCAAATAGTTATTTCTTGATCGTTTCTCATGTTCAACTATCTAAAAACAGTCCTAAACATCATGAGATTTTTTCTATCACAAATCACAACCTTGAATTCATAAATCAAATTACAGGTAGAGTTGAGAGTCAAGTCTTAAGGGTTCTTCGAGTCATTTTAAGAAGTCTTTTACAAATATTTTAAACTTATTTTAAGACATAAGAATTGATATTTAGAAAGCGTATAGTTGAGTTCATTTTCTTTAAAATATTATATGGGGACTATGTATTTTCCAAAGAGTACATGTTTTCACATTTAAGATTAGAGGAAACACCGATTTCCAAATGAGTTTTCATGAGTAGTTTTAAGTTCCATCTATTTTAAGAGATAAGTTTTTGAGTAATAACCTCAAAACCACAGAGAAAGAGTTATGTTTTTAAACATATGAGCCTAGCGTTTTGGGAGTAGTATTGTGCACCGATATGGGGACGAGTTTATAATAACTCAAGTTTCCATAAATCATGTAGCCAACATGATTAGAAAGGGTCATACTTTTTAGATGAATCCTTGTTGATTTTTAGCATAGACTAGTAGATCCCCTTACTCGAGGCGTTCTATATCCCGGCAAGTTATAGGAAAGTTCTGGCAGCGTGGGCGAGACGTTGTATTATCACATAACTCATACTGATGGTTGTCGGTTAGAGAAACTCCCACAAAATTATATTACTTTATTATATATATAAATTGAGTTATGATTGTATTTTCCCAATACATTGAGTTGTTACTTACTGTTTAAATGCATTATATAAATTGCATCTCCACTATTGTTTATTACTACATTAAGTTGAGTATCCATGAGTTGAGTAAAGATGAGGTTAGTGTTTCTTTCCGAATTCATTTCAAGCTTATGTCATGTTTACTTTTCCCCTCGCATGCTTGTATATTCAATGTACTGATGATATTTGGCTTGCATCGTTTTATGATGCAGATACAAGTAATCAAGATCATCATCCAGCGCCTCGTTGATCTAATTGAGCATTCAGATTCATTTTGGAGGATCCCTATTTACATTGCTTTAGCATTTTCAGTTGTTAGGATTATCGGGGGTCTTGTCCCTACATCCCTCATAGTTTAGAGGCTTCATAGACCACTAGTTAGTTCATTTGTCTTTACATTTTCATTCTGTTTTGTTGAGACTTGAGTTTTCCTTATTGGCTAGTTGAATGTTCCCTTACAACATTCTAGTTTATTACATGGATTTATCTTTGTTGAGTAAAGCCTTCTACTGAGTTGTAAACCAGGCTAAGGGTACGCTTGGGGCCAACAATGGTTCTTGCGTGCTAGGCCTACCTAGGGTGTAGGCTGGGGATATGGTTTGATCAGTGGAAGAAGAACATGGCCGAGAGGACACCATAGTTGACTTGGGTTGTGTTTGAAAATGCCTTCTTAGGGTGCTTTTTTCCTCGCAAGCTAAGGGATGCAAAGGTAAGAGAATTTCTGAATCTGAAATAGGGATCTATGAGTGTACAAAATTATAGCCTCAAGTTCACTCAACTATCCCGTTATGCTCTGGAGATGGTGGCTAATATGAGGAGCAGGTTGAGTCTGTTTGTGTCTTTGTTATCCCACTTGTCATGCAAGGAATGCAAGGAAGCTATATTGATAGGAGATATGGATATAGCCAGGCTTATCAAAATGTGCATTAGATTAAGGAAGAAAAGTTGAAGGACACGAAGGAGTTCCGTAGTAAGAGGGATAAGTCAGCAAGTCATGAGTCCAACCAGTAGAACACCGGGAATATAAATTGATCATCCTTTTAGTAGAGACCAGCTAGACCTACTCCATCATCAACTAGTGCGCCTGCAACAAGGTGCAGAAATGATTACAAAAACCAGAACTCCCAGAATTTTAGGGCTCAAAGTTCTCAATCGCAAGGCAGTATGGCACAAGGGTTCACTTGAAACCCACTATGTGGTAAGTGCAGTAAGCTTCATCTTGGAGAATGTCGTGTTGGTACTAATGGTTGCTACAAGTAATGGTTCCTTCAATTGTGGACATACAAGTCATTTTTTGTAACATTCCTCCTTAGAAAGAGCTATATTTATTATCACACCATAGCCTACACCTTGGACGTGGCCGGCACTCGAGAACCATTGTTGGCCCCAAGCGAACCCTTGGCCTGACTTAACTCTTAGAAGAAGATTTACTCATGATAAAATCACTTTAAAAAGTAAACTGTAACTCAATAGATAACTTAGAATGTTTTAGAAATAAACATTCAACTAGCCAAAGTGGTGACTCAAGTCTCAACATAACAATTGAAAATGAAAAACTCAAGAACTAATAATGTCTAACTATCTATGAAGCCTCTAATAACTAAGATGGACTTCAGGATAAGACCCACGACATCCTAATGAACTAGAATAATAAAACAATAAAAAGGGGATCCTCAGGAAGCGAGGAGGCTCACCAACAACTCTGAAGATCAACTGGATTAACGAAGCGCTGGATGTTGATCTTGGTTACATGTATCTGCATCATAAAAGATGCATGCCAAATTACATCAGTAGATTGAATGTACGAGCATGCAATGACCTTTGAAATGACTCTAAGAACTCACTAGACTTGGCTCTTAACTTTCCTTGAATTTGAATTTATGGATTCAAGGTTATGATTCATGTTTGTGGATGATTTATAGATGTTTAGACGTATCTTATATTGTTGAAATGAACTAGAAAACATAGGTACGATTCGAGGAAACTCAAATAGAAAGAAGTCGAAAAAGGTAGAGGACCTGGAGACCCTGGCATACTGAGTGGCACCAGACCCATAACTACAGAACCTGAATTGGGGCGCACTCAGTGTTGCAGCACCCTAGAGCACAAACTACAGATCCTGATGTGAGGCGCACTGAGTGGCTCAATGCCCCACCCCTTTTCCCAAAAAGTTTGACAAATTTCCTTGTTTTTCGTCCCTAATTCATTTAAAATCAAGTGGTTTCTTCCCCAATAACTTAGATTTGAATACCGATCATTAGTGTACAAGAATTTACTAAAAACCAACCTTAAAACTCATGAGATTAACTCAATAACTTATCAAAACTCAACAATCAAGATTATGAATAAAACTTTAACAAAACTCATCAAGAACTCAAATCTTCTACTTCCAAAAATGAAATTATGTAGAATTAATCATGATTGGCTTGTGGGTGAACGAATCCAACGCTAAGTGAACTCACATACCTCTTAGGGATCAACCCTTGCCGAAATCCGCAACGAAAATCCTCAAGAACTTGACGAAGGCTTGACTTTTTCTCCTTTTTCTCCTCTTCGTAAACTTCTCTCAAAGTCCTAGCAAATTTTAGGATTTGTAAAACTGAACCAAATCAGTTTAGACCTTAGATATTAGCAAATTTCGTATTAACTCAATTAGGTAAGGAAAAGATCAAAATACCCCTTTTAAATCTGGGTAACTTTCCTTAATTTACAAGCAGATTTTCAAATGATCATATCTCCCTCATACGGGCTCTAAATTTAGCAAACTTCTTGGCATTGGAAAGATAATTCAAAGACCTTTCATTTGATATCTTATGGGCCACCTAAATCCTTTTGTACTGAAAATTATGGTCATTTGAAGTTCACCCAAAACTCATACTTAGCATAACTTGCCAAAATTTCCAAATTTTATTCTTCCCAAAAATAGTTTTCTTTAAAATTCAAGTCCTTTCTAAGGTAGGATGTTACAATATCTCCCCCTGGGAACATTCGTCCTCGAATGAGATTACTTTAAGTAGACTAAGGGTGTAACATCTAACATTCAGCTCAAACACCCAACAAGCAATATATAACACAACATGTCAACTGAAAACAAATGCCAATAAAAAGATTAGTACCTTAATTTGGAATTTCTCCAGATTCTAAGAGATGTGGGTATCTCTTCTTCATATCCTCCTCAGCTTCCCAAGTATCTTCCTCAACAAACTAGTTTCTCCATAAGACCTTGACTGATACTACCTTCGTGGTTCTCAACTTGTGAACCTGGCGATATGAACACGAATCTCCTCATAAGATAAGCTATCCTTAATACCAATTTCTTCCATTTATATAATCAGTGAAGGATTACCCATACACTTCTTCAACATAGAAATGTGAAACACTGGATGAACTGCTGCTAAATCTTGCGGTAGGTAATGAGTTTGAGATTTGGACTCATTTAGGGCTTTGTTTTAATAGTTTTAATGCCCTCAAATGCCTAATTTATGCTATAAATTGATGTTATAGCATTGATTTGTAGGTATGTAGGCTAAGGAGGAAAGCAAGGACACTACCTGGCAAAAAGGAGCAAACAACTAAAGAAGTGAAGAAAAGCGATCCTGGTGATCGTCACGACCACTCAGTGAACCACCGAGTGGCTCTTTAGCTCACCAAAGTTCCAACGTGCCTGTCCTGAGGAAAAACCAAGTTTGCAATAGAAATGGCCAGTCAGGGCATCGCTGATTTACTGCGCAATGAAAAGTTGGATCGCCCAAAGTTACAGGACCTGGGTTGTTAATGTCTAATGCAAAATGGCGATGAAAAGGAGCAAAGGGCGGATCACCGAACCACTTGGTGAGCCGCGACTTATACTGCCAAATGGACTTTTAGGCCAAAAAGTGGGCAACTATAAATTGGAATTTAACAGGAATTTTGAGGAGTTCCGAAAGTTCCCAGAGAGTGTTGATCCCCAAGTTTTAGAGTTAGAGTTTTCTCTTTGTTTTTGAGCTCCATTGTAGACTTTGAAGCTTTTTCGGCTCAAACTTGAAGATTTGCAAGTGGGTTTTTGAATTTACTCTATTTGGACCATTGTAAAGACTTGAGAACCTTTACCCAGATCATGGCTAATGTATTTGGTAATAGTTTCTCTATTTTTATGATGTGTAGCCAAAACCCCAATTCTTGGGGCGTGATTATGTGATTATGGGGTGAATTAGCTTATGGGTATTGTGAATTACTGATTTAAATCCTTAATTAAAGTGGGTTTAATTGATAGTTGTTTTTTAAACTAAGAATTGTAGTTGCAAATGCAATTCAAACTTAGAATTCTCGGCTAGCTTGAAAAAGTGGTTTTAGAATCAAAGCTTTCAATTGATGATTGCGGTTATTGGGCTGATATTGGTTTAGCTTGAAAGAGTAAATCCTAGTCCTGATTCTACCTATCTAGCTCGCAAGACTAGATGAATTAAGAAGTGGGTTGTTCTTATTTGCTAAGCTTGTTGATGTTCAAAAGAAATCACTTGAATCGTGATAGTTGTTCGAGAGAAAACTATCTTACTTATAGCCTAGCCTACCCATTGCTATTTAGCTATTTATTAGTGATTTCAATTACCCATATAGCGAAATCTGCCTACAATCGATCACATCCCAAAAAATCCTCTCTATATTGTTATTTCCTTCGTGTTTGATTGTGCTGTAGCTGATAATTGACAATCAAAACCACCATTTGACATTTGTTATCATCCCCTTAGACTTGTTTACATGTTTTCTATAAATTCTACTCCTATAACCGAACATACCACTTTATAACTTCATAACTAAATTTATACACGTACCACTCCATGTGGGTTCGACCCCAACTCTTCATTGGGTTTTATACTAGTTAATGATCATTTACACCTAAAATCGGATGAGGTGTACTTGGAACGTTAAATAAAAATGGCATCAATTTCGGGGAGTGGTGTTGTTTAGAATTCTATTATTAAAGTTGAATTGTGATCTTTTTGGTTTTAGTTGAATCGACTTACTTTGGTTTATGTTGAACAGAGGAAGAGATGAGCGTGAACGGGAGTAATGGTAGCCAAATGGGCCACCAAGACAATATTGGAAATATTAACGATGTGAATGACCCAATCCAATTAGGTGGTGTTGGTACAACACGTGTACCTCTAATTGAAGGTAATGTTGTCTTCCATGTTACTAGCACGATGCTACAGCTCCTCCAAATAAAAGTTCTATATGAAGGGCTGGACTAGGAACACCCCCGTGAGCATATTTGAATCTTCGTGGATGTTTGTGGTTCATTCTCATTCAAGAACATATCACAAGAATCAGTCTATCTCAGGTTGTTTCCATTCTCTTTGATGGGTGAAGGTACCAAATGGTTAGTTGAGTTGCCCATGGATTCCCTATTGGGATGAACTTACAACAGCGTTAAATGTGAGATTATTTCCCCCGTCAAAGATGATGACGCATAGAGATAACATCCAAGGTTTCAAACACTTGGAAGGTGAACCAATCCACAAGACGTGGATGAGGCTTAAGAAGGTTGTACTTTAATATTCGACTCACGGACTGCCAAACCATATATTGCAGCAATACTTCTATAGGAGTCTTGACTCAGTGAACAAAGGAGTTGCAGATCAACTTGTTCTCGGAGGTATAATGCAAAACCCCTATGAAGTAGCATCTCAGTTCCTTGATGGCATGGCCAAGATAAATAGATAATGGTACACTCGTGAGGACCAGGTGTCTCCTCTCACTTTTAGGATGACAAAAGAGCAGATCGTGAAGGATCACAAGAGAGACCAAAATAAGGCAAAAATAATGACGCAACTTAATTTATTGTCAAAAAATGTGATGGGTAGTTGGTTGACGAGTGTCAATGATGTGGGTGTTGGTGGAGTAAACCCCGGAGAAGCACAATTTGAACCAATGTACAATGAGGAAGTGAACTTCCTTGCAAATCAAAGAGGAGGATTTTGTTCAAATTACCCAAGGTTAGGTGGAAATCCGGGATGCAATAGAGATGATAAATGGAGAGATCATGAAAGGGAATGACGTGATCGTAATGCTACTTGGAAGGAAAGGGATGGTGAAAAGGATAGATACATCCCACCTCATGAATGCCAAAAACCTAAAGAGAAAAGAGTTGACCCGGAGAACTTCCATACGGAAGACATGCTTGTACGAGATGAAGGAGGATGTGTCAACTCTCAATCAGACGGTGACTTCTCATTCAGTTTCTATTAAGCAGCTGGAGACACAAAATGGGTCAAATCTCGACCCAGTTGAATCCAAGACAAAAATGGGGGTTGCGTAGTGACACAACAGCCAACCCCAAAAATGAAGCTTGAATTGATATTTCGGTTGTGCTACGATGTTAACTATTGCACTTCTTTGGAGGCAACCCAGGTCTTTAATGTTTTAAATTTTGCTTTTGGAATAACGGGTGTTGATTATGCATGTTAAAAAGTGAAAGTGTTGAAAAATGGGAAATTAGGTGAGCCAAAAGTCCAGTCGATGACTCTCTAAACAGGTCAGCGAGCCCGACTTGGACTGCCATTGGAACCACCCAGCTTTATGGGGAACTCTGTAAAACTCGGTGAGCCAAAGGCTCATTCAGTGATTCGCTGAACAGGTCGGTTAGCTCAACTTTGTCCGCCATTTGTAATCTTAAGTTATTGGTAGTTCTATAAAAAATCGGTGAGCCAAATTACCACTCGCGCAACACTGAGTGGTTTGGCAGGCGCGACATACATCGCTTAATAGAGCATGAACTGAAAGGTTTTAAAGGCCAAACAGTTTTAAATTCAAAAGTCCTTCATATTCTCTCTGTTTTAACTCTTGTTCTCTTACCCCGATATTATATCATTTACATTTTTGCACTTCTACTCCCATTTCGCTTGGGATCTTTACTCGGGATTGTGGAATTCTTTGTTGTCTAGCATTTCAGTTATCTTTTCGGTTTAAAGGTTCATATTCCAAAACCTAAATTCAATATATGGTTGAAATCTGATGAAATTGGTATTTTGTTGTCAAATATTGTTTGGTAATCATTGTGTGATAGTTTGTTTGCT
Organism: Solanum commersonii; assembly: GCA_029007595.1. Lineage (NCBI taxonomy): Eukaryota > Viridiplantae > Streptophyta > Magnoliopsida > Solanales > Solanaceae > Solanum > Solanum commersonii. The sequence continues at coordinate 1,247,694 of JAJTWQ010000007.1, forward strand.
TAGTTTTATTGAAATAAGTTTTAATCGACCTTTAATCGTGATTCCCGTGTTGTGATTGTTTAAATTGAGTCTAAATTGTTGGGGTGTGATCAATATGTGTTGGGTATAGCGGGGTGAAGTCTAAGTTACCCCGAATTGTGCCAAATGTCATATTTTGCCCAATGATGGAGCAGTTGATGTCATTCTTAAGGGTAACAGACATCAAATGACAAATTTTGGTCAAATAAGGGGAAGCATCTCCTCTCGGGATTCACCGGACTTCGTAGCTTGAAACAACCTTTCCTTTTTCTTTTCGTTATGCTGAGGCAGCACCAATAAATCAAAGGTAAATCAACCTATCGTATCGACGAGAATCCAATATGACCACTTAGGTCTACGTTGCCACGATATTGTTCTATGGAAGCGGGCGGTTTAGAAGATCGGCTCGATTTTTTTGGTGTCATAGGGGAGGGATTGACCTTTCAAACGCATATTCAGTCGTACCGGCATGGCCCCACTGAGAAACTGGTCCGTCCAACGTCTCTGACCTTATTCCAAAAAGATCTCATTTCGCCCTCTGCGAGACAAAGATCTTGAACATCGTAGAAAAAAGTCCTAACTAACCAGTCAAGTGAAAGGAGCCCGCCTACCCACTCCCCTTTCCCCCCATTGTTGGGAGCCTCGCCCTCTTAACTTGATATGTCATGTCAAGAAGACTACATAGGGCATGGGTAGTATGGGTCTTTCTTTAATTTCATAGTGTAGGTGTTTAATTTTGATTTTGTGGACTGTGAGCTTGAGTTTGAATAAGTGGGGTGAAAACTGGAATAAAGGGCAATTTACCGAAATGGGTCGAGCTCGCCGAGTGGTTTGGCGGTCCGCCTAAGTCCCCCTAGCTCCCCCTTTATTTCTCCAATTTTTGAGTATTTGTTTTGTAACTTTCGATGAGATGCCTGAGCTCGCCAAGTTCACTCGGCGACTCACTGAAAGTCCTTCATGATCACCCTTCTTCTCCTCTAAATCCTTAAAATACACTATAACTTTTGGTGAGCTATTTCTAGCTCTCCGATTGGTGTCGGCGATCTGTCGAATGGCCCTGGACATCGCCGACTAGCTATGAATTTGTGAAAATTTTGTGTTGGAACTTTCGGCAAGCCCGATCTGGCTCAACAAAGGTTCTATTTGGATTTTTGTGTTCACTTACATGGTTTATAATAATTTATCGCAAGTAGAGTGCACATACATCATGTACATGTCCCTAATGCAATGTGATATTCCCTTTTGAAGGAATTAAGTTATGGTCTCTTCTTTTGACCGACCTATGAAAGCTAATCGTGAAGGTTCAGGTACCTCTGTTCCCCAACCTCATGCACTAGAAGAGGTTGGAGAACCTTTCTCGAATCAATATGTTCCCCACACTAGTGGGTCTGAAGTGGGAAACCATCACGGTGTAAGAGATGGTTCACACCCTCACATGAATCGTGGTACTCAATCCATGAATCCTCCTTTTCAACAAATGGCTGAATTCTTCCACCACATGGCCGAAGCGATGCATGATCCCAACGTAATTAACTTTGAAAAAATGAGGAAAATGGGTGGAGTGGAGTTTGAAGGCACCGTTGATCCCACAAATGTTGAACAATGGCTGGAGGGTATGGAGAGGGTATTTTAGCAGTTAGAGTGTTTAGATGTTGCCAAATTTAATATGCTATTTCACTATTACAAAATGATGCTTACGATTGGTGGGTAAGTGTTCCAAATGCCAAGGTAAAACCTCATGTTCTTACTTGGGATGATTTTCTTAGGGAATTTCGTATGACGTATGTCCCACCTGCTTATTGTGATGCAAATAGAAAGGAGTTTTTGAATTTAAGGCAACGAGGCCTGTCTATTGCTGAGTACCAATAGAAGTTTCTAAGGTTCTCTCGTTACGCTGGAGGTATTATTAAAGAGGAAAAAGAGTTTGGTATGAACAATGAAAGGGTGAGAGGCCAATATGAGCGAGTCCCATAGATTGGGAGGTGTTCAAGGAAGCATTTCTTAATTGGTTCTTTCCCCTAAAGTTGAGGGAACGAAAGATGCAATAATTTATTAACCTTCGTCAAGGGGGTATGAGTGTGAAAGAGTATGCCCTAAAGTTCACCCAACTATCCAAGTATGCTCCAACTATGGTGGATGACTCGATGGCTAGAATGAATAAATTTGTAATGAGAGTGTCCAACTTGGTAGTCAATGAATGTTGTTCGGCAATACTTATTCCCCATATAAATATTTCAAGTCTTATGGTCCATGCTAAACAAATTGAGGAGCAAAATCTCAAGAAAATGAATAGGGAGGTGAAAAGAGCAAGAACCGGTGATGGGAACTTTTCCAATGCTAAGTTCAATGGGCAAGGTCGACAAAGGTTCAAATAAAGGTTCTCCAACCAAGGTTCCTCTAGTGCTACCCCAATGTTCAACAAGGATAAGGTGTCTAACCCTAAGCCTCAAGGAGGTTATGACAAGAGGACTCCTATAGCAAAACCTACTTTTGCAAAATATGGAAACAAACACGATGGTATATGTTTAGCTAGTTTGGATGTTTGTTATGGCCCAGGGGAGAGAAGATAAGTAAACCCCTCCAAGAGGTTCAAACTCCAATGCTCAAAAGCAAAACCACTTTTATGCTCTTCGATCCCAAGAAGGCCAAGAGAGCTCCCCGGATGTGGTGACCGGTATGTTATGAGTCTTTTCTATTGATGTATATAATTTGTTAGATCCCGGTGCCACTTTGTCCTCTGTTACACCTTTTGTGGCCATGAAGTTTGAAATACTCCCCAAAGTGTTATTAGAGCCTTGTTCAATTTCTACCTCGGTTGGTGATTCCGTGGTTGATACGAAAGTGTATAGAAGTTGTCCCATTACTTTGTCTCATAAATTCACTTTTTTGGATTTAATAGAGTAGCATATGTTGGATTTTGATGTGATTTTGGGTATGGATTGGTTGCATTTATGTTATGCCTCTATAGATTGTAGGACTCGGGTTGTCAAATTCCAATTTCCAAATGAGCCAATTTTAGAGTGGAAAGAGGGGAATTCTATCCCTAGAGGTCAACTTGTTTCTTGTCTCAAAGCTAGGAAAATTATCTCCGAAGGGTGCATTTACCATTTTGCTAGGGTAAGGGATATTGAGTCTGAAACCCCTTCTCTAGAGTGTTCTCGGTAATGAATGCATTTCTGAAATTTTTCCCCGATGACTTATCCGGTATTCCTCCCGAGCGAGAAATAGATTTAGGCATTGTTCTTTTACCGGATACACAACCTATCTCCATTCCTCCTTATAGAATGGCTCCGACCGAGTTGAAAGAGTTGAAGGAAAAAATAAAGGATTTCCTAAATAAGGGTTTTATTAGAACAAGTATCTCTCAATGGGGTGCTCCAGTGTTGTTTGTTAAAAAGAAGGATGGGTAGAATGTGCATTGACTATCACCAATTGAACAAAGTGATCATAAAGAATAAATATCCCCTTCCAAAGATAGATGACTTATTTGATCAACTCCAAGGGGCTAGTTACTTCTCAAAAATTGACTTTCGTTCGGGGTATCACCAACTAAGGGTGAAAGGGGATGATATACCCAAGAAGGCCTTCCAAACTAGGTATGGGCATTATGAATTCCTTGTGATGTCATTTGGCCTAACTAATTCCTCGACGACATTTATGGATCTAATGAATAGGGTGGTTAGGCAATACCTTGATATGTTTGTGATAGTGTTTAGCGACGATATTTAGATCTATTCAAGGAGTGAGGGCAATCATATGGACCATTTGAGGATTGTGTTGCAAGTCCTTAAAGACCACCAACTATTTTCTAAGTTTAGTAAGTGTGAGTTTTGGTTGAGGTCTATAGCCTTCCTTGGTCATATTGGGTCAAGCAAGGGGATTGAGGTAGATCCTAAAAAGAAGGATGAGGTCAAGATTTGTCCTAGACCTCTAACTCCTACTCATATTAGAAGCTTTTTGGGTTTGACCGATTACTATAGGAGGTTTGTTGAGGGTTTTTCGTCCATCGCTTCTCCGTTGATGTCTTTGACTAAAAAAAAGATAAGTTTGAGTGGTCGGAGACTTGTGAGAAAAGGTTCCAAGATTTGAAAGATAGACTTACTTTTGCTCCGGTGTTGACCTTACCGGAGGGTTTTGTTGTTTATTATGATGCCTCTAGAGTTGGGTTGTGATGTGTGCTCATGCAACATGGTAAGGTGATTACCTATGCTTCAAGGCAGCTTAAGGTCCTTGAGAATAATTATCCGACCTATGATCTTGAACTAGCGGTGGAAGTGTTTGCTTTGAAAATATGGAGACATTATTTGTATAGGGTTCATATGGATGGTTTCACCGATCACAAAAGTCTTCAATATGTGTTTACCCAAAAGGACTTGAATCTCCAACAAAGAAGGTGGTTAGAACTTTTAAAGGATTATGACATGAGTGTCCTTTACAACCTCGGCAAAGCTAATGTTGTAGCTGATGCACTTAGTAGACTATACATGGGTAGTGTGGCTCATATAGAGGATGTGAAGAAAGAATTGGTTCACGAGGTGAATAGATTGGCCCGGCTAGGTGTCCAACTAGTGGTTTCCACGGTTCATAATGGCTCTGAATCATCCTTTGTAGTGGATGTGAAGTCTAAACAATACCTAGATCCTATCTTAGTTGAGTTGAAAGAATCACTACTCAAAAAGTCCATTGAGACTTTCTCCCAAGGGAGAGATGGGGTACTTAGGTACCAAGGTAGATTATGTGTTCTGTATGTCGATGTGTTAAGGGGGAAAATCTTAGAGGTTGCTCATAGTTCTCAGTATTCTATTCATACGGGAGCCACCAAGATGTACCGTGGTCTACGGGAAGTCTATTGGTGGAATGGTATGAAAAAAGATATTACGGGATTTGTAGCAAAATGTCCTAATTGTCCACAAGTTAAGGTTGACCAGCAAAGGTCGGGAGGCTCATTACAAGATATACCAATTCCCACTTGAAAGTGGGAAGAGATCAATATGGATTTTATTGTGGGTTTGCCTCGTACTCGAAGGCAACATGATTCTATTTGGGTCATTGTTAATAGGATGACAAAATTAGCCCACTTTATTCCAGTCAAGGTTTCCATTTCGGCTGAAGACTATGCAAATTTGTATACAAGGGAGATAGCGAAGTTACATGGAGTTCCTTTATCCATTATTTCGGATCAGGGTACTCAATTTACTTCACACCTTTGGAAGTCATTCCAAAAAGGGCTTGGTACCTAGGTAAAGCTTACCACCTCTTTTGACCCTCAAATGGATGGTCAAGCGGAGCGCACCATTCAAACTTTAGAGGACATGTTGATGGCATGTGTTATAGATTTCAAGGGTAAGTGGGACGACCATTATCCATTAATAGAATTTACCGACAATAATAGTCACCACTCAAGTATCGGTATGGCTCTGTTTGAAGCCTTGTATGGTAGGAGATGTAGGTCTTTAGTTGGTTGGTTTGAAGTAGGTGATGTTGCTCATATTGGTCCCGAATCAGTTTTTGAGGCTATTGAGAAAATTCGACTCAATAGAGAGAGGTTGAGAACGACTCAAAGTAGACAAAAGTTTTATGCTGATGTGAGGAGAAGGGATCTAGAATTTGAAGTTAATGATTGGGTTTATTTGAAAATCTAACCTATGAAAGGTGTGATGAGGTTTGGCAAAAAGGGGAGACTTAGTCCCCGATATGTGGGCCCATGTCAACTTTTGAAGAGTATTGGGAAAGTTGCCTATGAATTGGACTTGCCAAATGAATTGGCACCGGTCTATTCGGTATTTGACGTTTCTATGTTAAAGAAATGTATTGGAGATCTTGTATCCATTACTTCCCTAGAAGGGTTGGGAGTTGATGAGAGCCTTTCCTATGAAGAGGTCCTGGTAAAGATCCTTGACAGGCGAGTCAAGAGAATGAGAAACAAGGAAATAGCTTCTGTAACGGTTTTTTGGAGAAATCATTTAGGTAAGGGTGCTACTTTGGAGGCTAAGGCCGATATGAAGTCCCGATATCCTCATATCTTTCCTTCTATTACTATTCAAGATTAAGGTAATTAGTTTCTCTTGAGTTTAGTGTTTGGGAGTCATGTGTGATTATCTGAGCTTTTCCATGATTTCCTTATGTTATGCATGTTCACTGTGAAATTCATGTTAATGAGAAAATGAGTTTTCATGATTTATGTTCCTTATGTTGTTGCATATTTAGTATAAGTTGCCTATTTGACTTCATGAGATGTGTTGATGAACATGCCTTGGTATGCTTTTGAGAGTAATTGCATATTGTTTCCATAATATTGTGTTGAGCATTATTTGAGTTGGAGAAGTTAGTTCCTCCTATGATTATGAGAAATGTTGAGTTTCGTGAATATTTGGGTTGTTAGATGTAGTTCATACTCCCTTGTGTTGCATTGATCATGTTTGAGATGGAGTTGGTGCTTCCTCCTTTGAATTGTGCATTAGTTTGACGTTTCATGCATAATGGGCTGCTAGTCTTGAGTCTTTATTTTTGTAGGGTGTTTAGATCATCATTCGAGGATGAATGTTCCTAAGAAAGAGATATTGTAACATTCTGGAATTTGTAAACTAAGATAGAGTCTAACATAAAACTAATAGGAATAGTTAAAGCTTGATGTTATGGTTATATCCCTGAACGTAACTTCACGTGCACGGAAATTCATGTATTAGTGTTGAAACATCAAGGTCGAAACCCCAAGGACCCACCCTAGGTCCTTGAGGAAAAGCCTCACAGAGGCTGCCTGGTAGTGACCCAAGGAGGGCACCCACGGCTCGTGGGTCAGTCCACACCCTGTAGATGGGAGTCGTGGCTGAGGCCTGCCAAGTCTGCTCCCAGAACCATCCCTAGACCACTGACCTACGGTTTGCCAGCATGGGTCGTGGTCCCACACACGGTCCGTGGGTCCATGGCTGTGGGTCACACCTTGAAGTTGGGTTTTGGGAGTTGGTTGAGGGGTAGTTTTGGATTTTTCATTTTAATTAACCATTAAGTGACATCATTTTTTATTATTTTAGACTAAGCATATAAGTGTTTTAAGCCCATAAACTTAGTCTTGTAAATCAAAACTACCAAATTCCCAAATCTAATCAATTTTCCCCAAAAATCTTCTCTAGGATTCCAAAGAAGAAGAAGAAGAAGATCAAGTTAAGGCTTGAAGACGGAGGCTTTCTCACACGAATTTGTTCGATTTCTTCGCCTAAGGTATGGTAGTCTTTGATTCATGGATGGATTTCATCCATGAAGCCCTCAAACTCTCAATTTCAAAGTAAGAAATTCCCTAAAAGACAGAGTTTTCAATCCAAGTCATGGATTCTTTCTAAAAATGTTTTTATGAGTTAATTATCTTATATTATGATTGAATTTCTGTTTTATGGTGGTTTTATGATAAAATATCCCATGAATCTATGAATCCCCATATCCCTAATTTATGCCTTTTGTGATGTGGGTGAATTGTAGTAAGGTGAATCCTATGGAATTGTACTTGTTGTAATTTACTCATTCTAATAATGTTATTATCCATGTTTAATGAAGTAACCCTAGATGTGGTTGGTTGAATATGCTCCTTGATCCATGAAGGGTAAAACATGAGAATTATGTCAAATTGTGGGCTTCATGTATATATACCTTATGAACATAATTATAGTCTAGTAATAGTGTTAATTGAAAGTTCATTCACATAAACTAATAATTAACATGATGTGAATGTTCTTCTCACTATATGATGACTCTAAGGTTGAAAGTCCATTTTTACCTATTGAATCTATGAGCTATTTTATGAGTTGTGTTGGATGAAGGGTAAGACACTCCTCCATGCATGCAAATTCAATTCAAGACTAAACATGTAATTGTAGGAAGTAATGCTTAGCACCGAGTGGATATTGAATATGAGATAGAGGCTCCCCCATTAAGAAAGGCTGGGTTTCTTAAGTTAATCTCATGACTTGGAAGCTACCCCTCTAAGAAAGGTTGGGTTTCTAGTAACAATCCCCTTATCATAGAATTATATGCCCTCATAGGTCTTTAGCTAGTGGATCCACCTAAAAGCTAATACATTTAGTTCTTCGTTAGGCAAGTAGGACACCTATTTTCGGTGTGGGGCATGACACCGGATTCCATGTTAAGCTGACATGGTCTATGTTGATTAAGGCTTATTCACAGTATAAAGAAGAAGATCAATTATTAATTATGATTGCTCAAGAAGCTTTACTTAGCATGGGTAGGATTATTGGATCTTACTTATGCATTGCACAAGTAGACTTTGAGGGTGCTTACAATATGTTTCAATTATACTATGATGATTTAAATGTTCAATATGCTTGTGACTTATGCTTTTACACTTAAAGTGCATGATGATTCTCAAACTTGATAAATGCATGTTTTTCAACTAAAATGTCCTTTTTAGCATGTTTTAATGACTTTTGGGCATGGCTATTATACTTGGTGCATTTTTGTACTAACCCATATTTCTTCTACATTTTTCCACAAAGTGTAGGTTCCGGTGTTTAAGGTGATCTTCTTTGATACAATCTTGGATTGACTATTCTCCTAGCTAATGGTGAGTCCTCATGGATTCGAGGACGAGTGATGTCATGTTGTTCTTTTTCTTTCATTGTACTAGACTTTCAGATTTGTTGTAAGGGTTGTGACTCTATTTGAAACTTCGATTGTAATAGATGGCTAAATGAGACAATGTCTAGATTTCTGCTTTATTTTTATGAAAATTTCTTAAGACTTGAAAAATGTGTTGTACTCTTTATTAATTTTTACTTATGTTATGATATACTAAGTGGATTACATGATGCCTTCAGGGGCATTATGTGTCTTGTTACCTCTAGGAGGTACCCTTGGGTCATGACAATTTTTTTCTCCTCGAGTCTATAGCCTGGACATGCCCAGCACTTGAGAACCATTTTTGGCCCCAAGCGAACCCTTGGCCTGGCTTAACTCTAAGCGGAAGACCTACTCATGATAAAATACTTTAAAAAGTGAACTATAACTGAATAGATAACTTAGAATGTTTTAGAAATAAACATTCAACTAGCCAAAGTGACAACTCAAGTCATAACAATCAAAAATGAAAGACTCAAGAACTAATAATATCTAACTATTTATGAAACCTCTAATAATTAAGATGGACATTGGGACAACACCCACGACATCCTAATGAATTAGAATAGTGAAACAATAAAAAGGGGATCCTCTAGAAGAAAAGAGGCTCACCAACGACTCTGAAGCTCAACTAGATCAACGAAGCGCTGGATACTGATCCTGGTTACTAGTATCTGCATCATAGATGTCACGACCCAAGCCTAAGGCCTAGACGTGACATGGCGAATGGGGAACCCGAAGGAACCCCAAACAAGCCTCTTAAACTTGTCATCACACTTCATCGGTCGCAGAAGTATATTCAACATTAAATAAGGGGAAATAGGGACTAAGGGCAACCATTTCAAAATAACATCATAGAATAAGAGTCAAGCTCATTTACAAAATACTTGTCCAACGTACACCTCTACATACATAGATAGGACGGGGGCCATGACATATTACCGCTCCCCTCATAGTCAAAATACAATGGCAAGCTAAAGTCTCAAAACATAAGAGTAAGAAACATAACGTAGCCCTCGAATCATTGAGGACTCACCAACAATCTCGGATAAGCACCGTACTAGCCACGTGAATGGAGAGAAGGATCACGATTAGCTTCGGTCCCTACATGGTGACATCATGTAAGCAAAATATGCGTTAGTACTTTGGAATGTACTAAGTATGCGGGGTGCAATGCAACAATAGACAAGGACGCAATCGAAATGCAAGAGATAGTTCCATAGGCATAATAAATGATAATATGAGGATGCATGATCAAAGTGAAGTCAAAACTGTAACCCCAACTTAGGATGGGGGATGCCGTTCACACCCGGACACCCTGGTGGAAAGGTATAAACCCCTCACATGGTTGATGTTGGTCACACCCCAAGCATCCTAGGTGGCGAGATATAAACCTCTCACATGGTAGATGTTGGTCACACCCCAAACATCCTAGGTGGCGAGATATAAACCTCTCACATGGTTGATGTTGGTCACACCCCAAACATCCTAGGTGGCAAGATATAAACCTCTCACATTGTTGATGTTGGTCACACCCCAAACATCCTAGGTGGTGAGATATAAACCTCTCACATGGTTGTCCGGTTCTTTTCCCCCGGACCGGGCATGGTCATGCAACACTTTATATAGGAAATTCACCTTAGGCTCTAATGCAATCTCATGTATGGAATGAACATATACATAAGCTTAGTTTGTCATCAACACATTTTGGAATGCCATACATCTCGTAACTCAAGCCCTAAAGCATCAATTCATCAATTCTCCATAATTGGACATTTTGTCAAACACCTTGAAGGCATGTAATGGGATCAAAGAGCATGGAAAATAGGGTAGTAATTATGCAGCCAAACCAGTGAACAACCAACAACAACACATTTTAACACCCACAAGACCACATGAAAAATCTCCACATCCATTCCGAATTTAGATTCAAGTTCTAGAGTCACAACATACTCAAAACAATCACTCTTCATGTTTAAAATTTACTTGTGCAGAAAATTTATACAAGGAACAAGACTAATTTATGAACCAGGAATTAAACCATGAATTAGTAAGTAGAATAGAGACTAGGCACTATGGGTGGAAGGACCCATGAGTTCAAAACCACATACCTTGAGTTTTTATGAAGGCCTTGAGAGTGTCTTCAATGGAAGCTTGGAACTTGGGAGCAAGAGTCTCTTCAATCTTGATGAAGGTTTTGGATTAGGGTTCTTGAGAGAACTTTGAGAGAAAATGTGTCTAAGTATGGGAGAGGTGTTGTGGGAAATGTTTTAGAGATGGGAATTGAGTTAATGTTATATAGGAAATAACATATACCCTTTGGAAAAAATGGAACAAACACTTAGAAAAAAAAGTGAGGCGGGTGAACAGTAACTTTGGTTACTGAAAATTGCATTTTCTGCCCGGATAGGTTTTACGAAAATGGGCATAACTTCTTCGTCCGAACTCCGAATAAGGTGAAACGAAGTGCGTTGGGTAGCTAACTCAAAGGGATTTCCATGGAAATATTATGTCCACCAAAATTATTTGTGTGCTAGGAGATATGACCCTCTAAAGTAGACCCTCGAAAAAGGTTTCACTTGAAAATTTTGGATTTCGATACGGTTGCTCTAAAATTTGGGTGAGACCCATTTCCCACTCAATTTGACCCCCTAAACAAGAATATGAAGTCAGATTTTCGAAAACCGAAATGGATTTTTAGATTTAGCTAAAACAAGCTTCCGGTAACTTCCAAAGCACATTTTTAAGAACTTTTTGGGTCGTTTCAATATCTCCCCCTTGGGAACATTCGTCCCCAAATGTGGAAGAGACGTACAAGGCAAGACTTAGTAAGAACATATCAGCTCCAACATGAATGCAAAAATTTTATTTAAACATCACTTCAAGATTTCAAAACTTAGTGTAAAGTATCCATAAAACATATATGCACATGAATGATTTTGGGGCTGAAATGTAAGACTCAATGGAGTACAAAGGATTTGATTTAATACCTTAGGCTTGAGTGGAGTTGGATAAATAAGGATAACTTCTTTGCATGTCCGCTTCGGCCTCCCAAGTAGCACTCTCCACTTGTTGATTTCTCCAAAGCACCTTAACGGAGGCCACTTCTTTGTTCCTCAACCTCTTAACTTGTCTATCTAAGATCTGAACCGGGACTTCTTCATACGTCAAATTATCTTCTACAACACCCACAACCTTAAGAGGTACAATAGCGTTAGGATCACCAACACATTTCCTCAACATCGATACATGGAATACCGGATGAACTAATTCCATCTCCTTGGGCAACCCCAACTCATAGGCTACTTTACCAACCCTTCTTATTACCTCGTAAGGACCGACATACCTAGGACTTAACTTCCCCTTCTTACCAAAACGAACCACACCTTTCATTGGAGAAACTTTCAAATAAACCCAATCACCCACTTTGAATTCAAGATCCCTTCTCCTTACATCGGCATAAGACTTTTGACGACTTTGGGCTGTTTTCAACCTCTCCCTAATTATCCTTACCTTCTCAAGAGCATCCATGACCAGATCCGGACCCAAGAAGGCCACCTCTCCAACTTCAAACCACCCAACCGGTGACCTACACCGTCTACCATAAAGTGCCTCAAAAGGAGCCATACCAATACTAGAATGATAACTATTGTTGTATGCAAACTCAATCAAAGGAAGATGATCATCCCAACTACCTTTCAACTCCAAGACACAATGGCCATCCGTTTGAGGGTGGAAGGCCGTGCTAAGCTTTACCTTTGTACCAAGACCCCTTTGGAAAGATTTCCAAAAGTGAGAAGTGAATTGGGCACCACGATCCGAGATGATAGACAAGGGAATCCCATGCAACCTTACCAATTCATTAATGTACAACTTGGCATACTCTTCAGCCCTGTAAGTAGTTTTAACCGGTAGAAAATGAGCCGACTTTGTCATCCGATCAACCACCACCCAAGCCGAATCAAAACCTCTTCTAGTCTTAGGCAAGCCCACTACAAAATCCATGTTGATTTCTTCCCACTTCCAAGTAGGTATCTCAATGTCTTGAGTTAGGCCACCCGGCCTTTGATGTTCGGCCTTGACTTGTTGACAACTATGGCAACCCGAAACAAATTTTGCAATGTCCTTCTTCATACCGCCCCACCAATACACATCCCTCAAGTCTCTATACATATTTGTTGACCCCGGATGAATAGAATAAAAAGAATTATGAGCCTCATCAAGGATTCTTTCCCTCACACCATCTACACAAGGAACACATAATCTACCTTGGTACCTAAGGGCACCATCTCCCTTGGGAGAAAACCTCCACCTTACCACTACTCACCGAAGCCTTTAATTCCACCAAAGAAGGATCAAGATCTTGCTTGGCTATCACCTCATCAACCAAGGAAGACCTTGAACCATCAACAACAACTACTCCTCCACTATCCACCCCTTCTAACCTAACTCCCAATTTGGCCAACCGATGGACCTCCTTAGCCAACTCTTTACTACCTTCCTCCACATGAGTCAAGCTACCCATGGACACTCTACTCAATGCATCCGCTACCACATTAGCTTTCCCCGGATGATAGTGAACACTCATATCATAATCCTTAAGGAACTCTAACCACCTCCTTTGTCTCAAGTTAAGATCTTTTTGCGTGAACACATATTGGAGACTCTTATGGTCGGTGAAGATATCAACATGCACCCCATACAAATAGTGACGCCAAATCTTCAAAGCAAAAACCACGACGGCCAATTCAAGATCATGGGTTGGGTAATTCTTTTCATGAACCTTAAGTTGCCTAGAAGCATAGGCTATAACCTTACCACTTTGCATCAACACACAACCCAAACCAATACGGGAAGCATCACAATAAACAACAAAACCTTCTAACCCATCCGGAAGTGACAAAATAGGAGCGGACACAAGCCTTTCTTTCAAAGTTTGGAATCTTTCCTCACACTCATCCGACCACACAAATTTAGCCTTCTTTTGAGTCAACTTAGTCATAGAAGAAGCAAGAGAAGAAAACCCTTCCACAAATCTCCTATAATAACCCGCTAAACCCAAGAAACTCCTTATATCCGACGGGGTCAAAGGTCTAGGCCAATTCCTAATAACATCGGTCTTCTTAGGATCTACCTTAATACCATCCCCCGACACTACATGGCCTAAGAAAGCAACTTCCTTCAACCAAAACTCACACTTTTCATATTTAGCATACAACTTCTCTTCCCTCAATCTTTGGAGTACAACCCTCAAGTGACCCATGTGCTCTTCCTCACCCCGAGAATAGATCAAGATGTCATCTATAAATACCACCACAAAAGAATCAAGGTAGGGTTTGAAGACCCTATTCATCAAATCCATAAAGATAGCCGGAGCATTAGTCAACCCGAAAGACATCATCACAAACTCATAGTGCCCATACCTAGTACGAAAGGCCGTCTTAGGAATATCACACTCCCTCACCTTCACTTGATGATACCCGGACCAAAGATCAATTTTAGAGAAGTGACTAGCCCCATGCAATTGGTTAAATAAATCGTCAATCCTTGGAAGAGGATACCTATTCTTGACGGTGACACTATTAAGTTGTCGATAATCAATACACATTCTAAGAGACCCATCTTTCTTCTTCACAAACAAAACCGGAGCACCCCATGGAGAATGACTAGGTCTAATAAACCTCTTCTCTAACAAATCTTTCAATTGCTCTTTCAACTCTTTCAACTCCGCCAGGGCCATACGGTAAAGGGGAATAGAAATAGGTTGAGTATCGGGAAGGAGGTCTATACCAAAACCTATCTCCCTTTCGGGAGGGACACCGAGAAGGTCTTTTGGGAAGACATCTAGAAACTCATTAACGACCGGAATAGACTCAATAGGAGGGACTATAGACTCCACATCATTGACTCTCACAATATGGTACAAGCACCCTTTGGAAATCAACCTATGGGCTTTAATGCAAGAAATAAATTTCCCCTTCACCACAACATCCCGACTCTCCCACTCAAGGACGGGTTCGTTAGGAAATCAGAACTTGACTTTACGAGTCCTACAATCAATAGAAGCATAATATGCATGCAACCAATCCATCCCAAGAATAACATCAAAATCCACCATATTCAACTCAACAAGATCACAAGGCAACAACTTATTCAATATGCAAACCGGACAATTTCTATACACTTTTCTAGCAACAATAGAGACACCAATGGGAGTAGATACTTCATATGACTCATGCAACAATTCCGACTCGACGTGAAATTTTCTAGCAACTAGGGGGTAACAAAGGAAAGGGTGGCACCCGGATCAATCAAAGTATAAACATCAAGATCAAAGATTTGCAACATACCGGTCACCACATCGGGAGTCTCATTAACACCTTGTCTACCATGCAAAGCATAAAATCGACTGTGCCTTAGGGCACCACTTTGAGAAGCACCTCTACCCAAAGGAGTAGTGTTAGCATTTCGGACCTTGTTGCGGATCTTGGGACACTCAAACCTCTTGTGACCCACTTCTTCACATTTAAAGGAAGCACCCGAACCCTTCATGCAAGGACCACCATGCTTCCTCCCACACTTAGGGCATACATCCATAGAATCCACTTCACCTCCCCCTTGAGGTCTAGGAACATTGATAGCAAATCCCCGATTGACATGAGGGTTTCCTCGGCCTTGATGAAATCTAGCACCCTTAGGGAACCTATTCTCCAATCGGGCCCTCTTGGCCTCGTGCGCCCTTCTCTTTCTCAATTTCTCCTCCTCCATTTGTTCGGCATAAGTCATCAACCGAGACAAGTCCATATCTCCAATGAGCATAGCGGACCGACACTCCTCACTAACCAAGTCGGATACACTCATCACAAATTTGTTCATCCTCGACCTAGAGTTGGCCACCAAGTGAGGTGCATACTTGGAGAGTTGGACAAATTTGAGGGCATACTCCCTCACACTCATAGCTCCTTGCTTCAAGTTCATGAACTCCACCAACTTTGCCTCCCTAAGCTCAAGAGGGAAGAACCTATTAAGGAAAGCAAGTTTAAACTCCTCCCACAACACCACATAGCCATTACCTTTCTCACCCTTCCATTGATCAAACCAAATTTGAGCAACCCCCTTGAGTTGGTAGGCCGCCAACTCCGCCTTCTCACAAGCACCAACACCCATAATGGTCAAGATTTTGCATACCTCATCGATGAACTCTTGTAGGTCCTCATCCATCTTTGAACCATGGAAGACCGGAGGGTTCATCCTCATGAAATCTCTCACCCTTTCCCCCGGGGTGGTAGCTCGAGGAGCTTGGGCTCCTTGTTGCACTTGGTTAGATACCACTTGTGCAAGCATGGTGAGTGCATCACGGAGCTCACCATTGGTGGGTGGCTCTTCCGGTGATCGGGCCCGTCTTCCCCTCATGTTTGGCATGATGATCTAGCAATCCAAAGAACAAGCGTTAGGGAGGAATCACCTTATTACACTCTAAGCACGACATAGAACATAAAGCAGGGAAACCTTTCCTAAAACGTTTTGTAGCCTCCCATTCATAGTTGTGGCGCGCTTCACAACCATGATTAGGACTCTACTCAACGCGGTGTGTTGGACTCCGAGGATTTAACAACCTAGTGCTCTGATACCAAGCTTGTCACGACCCAAGCTTAGGGCCTAGAAGTGACATGGCGAATGGGGAACCCGAAGGAACCTCAAACAAGCCTCTCAAACTTGTCATCACACTTCATCGGTCGCGGAAGTATATTCAACATTAAATAACGGGAAATAGGGACTAAGGGCAACTATTTCAAAATAACATCATAGAATAAGAGTCAAGCTCATTTACAAAATACTTGTCCAACGTACACCTCTACATACATAGATAGGACGGGGGCCATGACATATTACCGGCTCCCTCATAGTCAAAATACAATGGCAAGCTAAAGTCTCAAAACATAAGAGTAAGAAACATAACGTAGCCCTCGAATCATTGAGGACTCACCAACAATCTCGGATAAGCACCGTACTAGCCACGTGAATGGAGAGAAGGATCATGATTAGCTCCGGTCCCTACATGGTGACATCATGTAGGCAAAATATGCGTTAGTACTTTGGAATGTACTAAGTATGCGGGGTGCAATGCAACAATAGACAAGGACGCAATCGAAATGCAAGAGATAGTTCCATAGGCATAATAAATGATAATATGAGGATGCATGATCAAAGTGAAGTCAAAACATGTTTAAGTAAAACTATACTAATAGTAGATATCATATGTGTGTGCATAATCCGACCAACCTGTAACCCCAACTTAGGATGGGGGATGCCGTTCACACCCGGACACCCTGGTGGCAAGGTATAAACCCCTCACATGGTTGATGGTGGTCACACCCCAAGCATCCTAGGTGGCGAGATATAAACCTCTCACATGATTGATGTTGGTCACACCCCAAACATCCTAGGTGGCGAGATATAAACCTCTCACATGGTTAATGTTGGTCACACCCCAAACATCCTAGGTGGCGAGATATAAACCTCTCACATTGTTGATGTTGGTCACACCCCAAACATCCTAGGTGGTGAGATATAAACCTCTCACATGGTTGTCCGGTTCTTTTCCCCCGGACCGGGCATGGTCATGCAACACTTTATATAGGAAATTCACCTTAGGCTCTAATGCAATCTCATGTATGGAATGAACATATACATAAGCTTAGTTTGTCATCAACACATTTTCTGGAATGCCATACATCTCGTAACTCAAGCCCTAAAGCATCAATTCATCAATTCTCCATAATTGGACATTTTGTCAAACACCTTGAAGACATGTAATGGGATCAAAGAGCATGGAAAATAGGGTAGTAATTATGCAGCCAAACCAGTGAACAACCAACAACAACACATTTTAACACCCACAAGACCACATGAAAAATCTCCACATCCATTTCGAATTTAGATTCAAGTTCTAGAGTCACAACATACTCAAAACAATCACTCTTCATGTTTAAAATTCACTTGTGCAGGAAATTTATACAAGGAACAAGACTAATTTATGAACCAGGAATTAAACCATGAATTAGTGAGTAGAATAGAGACTAGGCACTATGGGTGGAAGGACCCATGAGTTCAACACCACATACCTTGAGTTTTTATGAAGGCCTTGAGAGTGTCTTCAATGGAAGCTTGGAACTTGGGAGCAAGAGTCTCTTCAATCTTGATGAAGGTTTTGTATTAGGGTTCTTGAGAGAACTTTGAGAGAAAATGTGTCTAAGTATGGGAGAGTTGTTGTGGGAAATGTTTTAGAGATGGGAATTGAGTTAATGTTATATAGGAAATAACATATACCCTTTGGAAAAAATGGAACAAACACTTAGAAAAAAAAATGAGGCGGGTGAACAGTAACTTTGGTTACTGGAAATTGCATTTTCTGCCCGGATAGGTTTTACGAAAATGGGCATAACTTCTTCGTCCGAACTCCGAATGAGGTGAAACGAAGTGCGTTGGGTAGATAACTCAAAGGGATTTCCATGGATATATTATGTCCACCAAAATTATTTGTGTGCTAGGAGATATGACCCTCTAAAATAGACCCTCGAAAAAGGCTTCACTTGGAAATTTCGGATTTCGATACGGTTGCTCTAAAATTTGGGTGAGACCCATTTCCCACTCAATTTGACCCCCTAAACAAGAATATGAAGTTGGATTTTTGAAAAATGAAATAGATTTTTAGATATAGCTAAAACAAGCTTCCGGTAACTTCCGAAGCACATTTTTACGAACTTTTTGGGTCATTTCAATAGAAGATGCAGGCCAAATGACATTAGTACATTGAATGTATGAGCATGCAAGGAGAATTCTAAAATAAGACATAATCCTGAGAGGGAATTGAAAGAACTTACCTGGTCTTAACTCAACTCAATTCATTTCAATATAAAGTAGTAGTATAAATGCATTATAAAAAAAAACTTTAAAACATGTAGATAACAACCCAGTGTATTGAAAAAATACAACAATAAATTGGTTTGTATATGGAAATACAAGTAACTCTGTGTATATAAGAATATAAAATATCTTTGTTGGAGTTTCTCTAACCAACAACCATCACTGTGAGCTATGTGATGATACGTCTTGCCTCACGCTGTCAGGGTTGTCCTATACCTTGACGAGGGTATAGAACCTAACTACTAAATGAATCCACTAGTTTATGCTAAAAGCATTAAGGAATCATCTAAAAAGTATGACCCTTTTCTACCCATGTTGGCTACACGGTTTATGGAGACTTTGAATTATCTGAACTCAAACTCATTCCCAAATCGGTGATCAATACTACTCCCAAAATGTAACTAGCTCATATGTTTAAAAGCATAACTCTTTTTGTGATTTGAGATAATTAGTCAAAAACTAGCTCAAAAGCTCTCTACGAAATCCGTGTTTCTTCTCTTGTTTAAATGGGAAAACATTTACTCTTTGGGAATACATAGTTCCCATAAAATCTTTTGAAGAAAATGAACTTCACTTTTACTCTTACTCAACTTGATGATCAAGTCCTAAAACAAGTTTAAAGCATTTGTAAAAGACTTTTGAAAAGACTGTAAGGGCTCTCTAAACTTGGCTCTTAACTTTCCTTGAATTTGAATTTATGGATTCAAGGTTATCATTCATGTTTATGGATGATTTCTAGATGTTTAGACGTACATTAGAGTGTATAAATCAAATAGAAAACAAACGTACAATTCGAGGAAACTCAAACGGAAAGAAGTGGGAAAGGGTAGAGGACCTGGCGACCCTGGCGTACTGAGTGGGGAAGGGCGCCAGACCCATAACTACAGAACCTGGGTTGGGGTGCCTTTAGTGGCCTGGCACCCCAGAGCCCAAACTACAAATCCTGATATGGGGCGCACTGAGTAGCGCGTGCCCCACTCCATTTCCCAGAAAGTTCAAGGAATTTCCTTACACATTTTTTGACCCTAATTCATCTAGAATCGAGTGGTTTCTTCCCCAATCACTTAGATTCAAAAACCCATCATTATTGTAAAAGAATATACTCAAAAACAACCAGAAAACTCATACGATTCACTCAAGAACTCATCAAAACTCAACAATCAAGATTATGAATGAAACTTCAACAAAACTCATCAAGAACTCAAATTCTCTACTTCCCAAAACAAAACTATGCTGAATTAATCATGATTGGAGTGTAGGTGAATGACCCCAATGCTATGTGAACTCACATACCTCTTAGGGATCAACCTTTGGCGAAATCCGCAACAAAAGTCCTCAAGAAGTTGACGAACGCTTGACTTTTTCTCCTTTTTCTCCTCTTCTTGAACTTCTCTCAAAGCTCTAACATATTTTAGGATTTGTAAAACTGAACTGAATCAGTTTAGACCCCTAGATATTACCAAATTTTGTAGTAACTCAATTAGGTAAGAAAAAGGCCAAAATACCTCTCTTAAATCTGGGTAATTTTCCTTAAATGACAGGCAGATTTTCAAATGATCATATCTCCCTCATACGAACTTAAAATTTTTCAAACTTAGTGGCATGGGAAAGATAATTCAAATACCTTTTATTTGATATCTTATGGGCCACCTAACTCCTCTTGTACTGAAAATTGTGGTTGTTTGAAGTTGACCCAAAACTCATACTTAGCATAACTTGCCAAACTTTCAAAATTTTATTCTCTCCAAAAATAGTTTTCTTTAAAATTATAGTCATTTCTAAGGAGGGATGTTACATTTATAATGAGGTAAATTGGAAATAGCTAAATTGAAAATTTTGCAAGTTACGCTTAAGTTGTGAGTTTTGGGTCAACTTCAAACGATCATAACTTTAAGTACATGATGAGTTAGGTAGCCCATACGATATCAAAAATAAAGGTCTTGGAATCCTCTTTCCAACACCACCGAGTTTGCTATGTTTTGAGTTCGGATAAGTGAGATGTCCGTTTGAAGTCAATATATCCATTAAGGAAAGTTACTCGAATTAATGAGGGGTGTTTTGGTCTTTTCCTTACCCCATTAGCTTAATATGATTTTAATAATATTTTAGGGGTCAAAACTGATTTGGATCAGTTTCACAATCCTAATTTACACTTAGGGTTTTAGAAGAGAGTTTAAGAAGAGAAAAGACAAGAAAAGAGGGAAGGTTCAAGGCGTTCGTCAAGATTCTTAAGTTTTGTTGTAGAATTTCGCCAACGGTTTGATCCCTAAGAGGTATGTAAGTTCTGATAGTGTTGGGATCGTTCACCAATACGTCAATCATGTGATTTTAAATCCGTAATTTTTTTCTTGAGGTTAAATGATTTGAGTTCTTTATGAGTTTTCTTGAAGTTTTGTTCTTAAATCGTTTGCCATGAGTTTGATGAGTTCTTGAGATAAATCTTGTTTAGTTTGAGGGTTGTTTTTGAGTATATTCTAGTGTACTTGTATAGAGTAATTTAATCTAAGAAAAATTTGAGGAAATCAATCAATTCTAACTGATTTAGGATCAGAAAACGAGAAGAAAAATTTGTCGGATTGATTTGGGAAGGGGATGGAGTGGCATGCCCCAGATGTGCCAGAGGGGATGGGGCGGCGCCCTAGAAGTGCACCAGATTATGTTCTTTGAATTTTAGGGGTTGGCGCCCCGCGCCGTAATTTACCAGGGTTGCCTGGCCCCACCCTTTTTTGTTGTTTGCTCCGTCTAAGTCCTTTTAAAGTGTACCTTTACACCCTATTGATTCTAACTACTCTAAACTAAATCTAAATATAGAGAGATCATTCATAACATGAATCATAACCTTGAGTTCATAATTCAAATTCAGGGTATAGTTAAGAGTTATATCTTAAGAGTTCTTCCGAGTCATTTTGAAAAGTATTTCACAATCTTTTAAAACTTGTTTTAAGACTTGATTACTTGAGTATGAGGATGAGTATAGTTGAGTTTCATTTTTCAAAATGAATATACGGGAATTAAGTATACCCAAAGAGTAAATGTTTTTATATTTTAAATGAGGGGAAGCATTCATTTCCAAATGAGTTCATGAGGAGTTTTGAGCACTATCTCTTTTAAGAAAAATCTTTTGAGTAATAATCTCATAGTTTAAGGATGAGGAAAAGGTTTTAAACATATGAGTTGAGTATATTTTTGGGAGTAGTACTGAGCACCAATATGGCGACAAGTTCATACAACTTAAAGTCCTCATAAATCATGTAGCCAAAGTCGGTAGAAAGGGTCATACTTTTTAGCTGATTCCTTATTGATTTTTAAGCATAGCTTGGTGGATCCACTTAGTTGAGGATGTCTTATACTCCGACAAGGTATAGGACAGTTCTAGTAGCATGAGCGAGACGTTGTATCATCACATAGCTCATAGTGATAGTTTTCAGTTAAAGAATCTCCCAAATACAGTTATTTTGTATTTTTACATACAAACTGAGTTATTATTATATTTTTCAATAAATTGAGTTGTTATCTATTGTTTTAAAAGCTTTTCTTTATATTGCATTATTGTCATTTCTTTTATATTGAATTGAGTTGAGACGAGGTAAGTTGTTTCTTCAGTTCCAGTTCAATCTTATGTCATGTTTTAGATTTTCGCCTGCATACTCGTACATTCCGTGTACTGACGCTATTTGGCCTGCATCTTTTCTAATGCAGATACAGGAAATCAATATTATAGATCAACAGGTGCTCTATTGATCCAGTCGTGTTCCAAAGTTGTTCGGTGAGCCTCTTTGCTTCCGGAGGATCCCTTATTTGTTTCTATTATTTTAGTTTTGTTAGGATGATCTGGGGTCTTGTGCCGATATATATCATAGTATTAGAGGCTTCATAGTTAGACAATAGTAGTTCATGAGTCCTTTTCATTTCCTTTGTTAAAGTTGAGACTTGAGTTGCCTCTTTGGCCAGTTGAATGTTTATTTCTAAATATTCTGATTTAAGTATTTGAGACATTTGTGTTAAAAATTTATTTTGAGTTCATTTACTGATGAGTATGTCTTTTGCTAAGAGTTGAGCCAGACCAAGGTTCGTTTAGGGCCAACTATGGTTCTCGAGTGCTGGCCACGTCCAGGGTGTAGGCTTGGGGTGTGCATATTTTTCTTGGAAATGCCCTAAGAACAGGAAACCTAATGGGGCGATAAAGCCTAGTCGTCTTCAGTCGCTCCGGCAAATAGAGCTGCTCTGAAAGGAGCTACTTCAGGGACAGGCGGAGGAGAAACCGTTTGTATGCTATAACCAATCACTAGGACCAGGAGAACTCACCTGATGTTGTCACTAGTACGCTTCAAGTCTTTAACTTTGATGTTTATGCCTTAATTGATCCTGGTGAGAGTTTGTCTTTTGTGTCTCCTTATGTTGCCATGAAATTTGAAATTTCCCCTAGACAGTTTCTTGAGCCTTTCAGTATTTCCACCCTTGTTCTACTTAGTGTGATCTCATTCGAGGATGAATTTTCCAAACTGGGAGATATTGTAACACCTCACACTTCGTAAGAGCTAAATAGATATTCGAGTAAGTCACCCATTAGTTTTTAGTTTTAAGGTCAACTTCAAATGACTATATCATTTAGCACATAAAGATTAGGTGGCCCATGACCTATCAAATTGAAGGTATTTGAGTCCTCTTTCCAACGCCTCCTTGTTTGCTAAATTTCGAGCTCTGAGTAAAAAGTTATGGTTGTTTGAGTGAAGCCTCTTCATTTAAGGCATTCCATCCGTTTTAGGAAAGGGTATTTTTGGCTTTTCCTTTTTCCACTAGGCCTAATACGTTTTTACTCACCCCAAATAAGGGTCTAATCTGATTTAGATCACTTTTTCAACATTTCAAAACACTTAGGTATTTAGAGTGAGGTTTTAAAAGGAGAAAGGGGGCTAAGTTCAAGCGTTCTTCAAGAATTATGGAATTCACCAAGAACATCGTTCTTTCCAGGTATGTAAGGCTTCCCATAGTGTTGGACTTGTTCATCCTCACACCATACAGATATATTCGTCCATGAAATCGTTATATTAAGAGATTGTTGATATGTTCTTCATTGTTGTTCATTCTTTAATAATGGAAGTTCTTGACTTTCTAGGGGTTGAGGAACTGGAGTATGAGTTGTGATTTTTGATAAAGATTATATGAGTTTCGATGAATTCATGTTGGGTTTGTGAATCAAAAAGAGTTTAAAAGAAATCACTCAATTCTAGATGAGTTAGGACTCAAAATTGAGTTAAATTTTTTGTCAGAATTATAGGTATAGAGTGGGGCAATGCACCCGGACTACAGGTTAGTAGTTTGGGGCCTGGTGCACCGCGCCAGCAGTGTACCCCAAATTTTAGCCAGTAGTTTAGGTCGTGGCGCCTTACGCCACACAATAAACCAGGGTCGCCTGGTCCATTTTTTTCTGTGCTTCATTTTGGAACATGTTCCTTTGAATCGTTACTACATTCTCTTCTTCTTATTAACTCCTATAGGTTCCAATAATCCTTGAGATGTCCTCCATGTCCTAATCATGTGTCTTAATTTTGATTTCACTTAAAGTTAAAGTAAGTTAAAAGGGAAGTTTTAAAGCTCCATTTTCATAAAAATGTAAGGGCTTTTAGTTGTAATATATATATATATATATATATATATATATATATATATATATATGTAAGTATGTCTAACGTCTGAAAGTACTTCAGTAAAGTTAAAAAAAGTCCTTTCTTTGTAAAGGGTTTATTGAGCATAAAGTTATCTTAATTATTTTGGGAGTGGTATGGAGCAACGAATTGGGTTAGAGTCTCTTATAGCTCTAAATTCCCATAAAACTACGTAGCTAGTGTAGGATATGATAGCATTGATTCTTCATGCGACTCCTCACTGCCAATAAGAAGGCCTATTAGGTGGAATCATAGTCCCAATATCATCCTATACCCCGGGAAGGTATAGGATGACCCTTGAAACATGGGGAAAATGTTGTATTATTGTTATGCTTACAGTAATTGTTGTTGGTTTGAGAAACTCCTCATAATTAAAGTATGCTAATTTAATATTGTTTTTATTATATATCTTATTGTAAAGTGAAAAGGGCTTTCATGTCTTATTCATGTATTGATTCAATTGGGTTGCTTTCAATTAATTTTCTTTTTTACTTAGCTATATTACATACTCGTATGTTCAATGTACTAATGTCATTCAACTTGCATCTTTTATGATGCAGATACAGGTGTTCAGGATCATCAATAGGTGTTCTGTTAAGATCATCTCACACTCGTAAACAATATTTGGTGAGGGCTCCTTTCTTTTAGGAGACTCCATTTCCATTCTATTTTAAGAAGTATTTTAGATGTTGTGGGTCTTGTCCCGACATCTATTTGGAACTGTTAGAGACTTCATAGACAGACAAATAGGAGTAGATGTTTTCCATTGTTTTCTCAGGATGGTTTATTAACTTATGACCTATGTTAAGTATTTGAAAAACATTATTTTAAGACCTTCTTAAATGTCTAAATTTTCATCTATTTTAAGCTTCCGCATATTGTTTAGAGTCATGTAAGTCATGTAGCTAGGGCAAGGGTTCGCTTGGGGATCAGAAATGGTTCTCGGGTGTCGATCACGTATAGGGTATAGGCTCGGGTCATGACATTTTTTCCACAATTTATGTATAGAATATTCAATCATATTTTTATAAATTTAATAGAAATAATGACTTCATATTAGAGATGGAGAGAAGAAGAGCATGTTCGATTCAATAGAAATATTATTGCAGCTAAATTAAGAACACATTGACTTATAACGTTGCAAGAAAAGAAAATTGTGCACTATTGCATATTAAAGAGTCTCCCAACTTTAGCTGCAATAATATTTCAACTAAACAAAACAAGATGTTCCTTTATACGTTGTACTCTCTTAGTAGCTCTTGTACCTATTTAGATTAGTTCATTGGGAGTGTTTTTGATTAACTATAAAAAGATGATTACTACATCTAAATTTTATTTTTATGTCAATGTATTAAAGAGGTTCCTTATGTTTTATTAAGCCCCGCATTGCCTTTTCTAAAAATTGGATGGTAAGAGTTCTCCTATCTAGGTGTTAGAGTAGTTGTCTGCACAACCCGGTGGGTTGAGTCATGATAGAGAGGTTGAGGATAGAGAATGTGTCAATTAGGATTGAAAACATGAATTAACAAGAATATATTATACACAATTGCTCTATTCTAGCTATTTGTTAAGTTGTGGTGTATTTCACTTGCTTGGCCCTAGAAAAAAAATCATGCCCGCATGTGAGGGGGCGTGTTGAGAATATATTTAAATAATAAAGAGTGTGCACTCTCTAACAGCTTAAGCTTTTAGATGAGATGGCACACACTTCAACAGCAGGTAAGATATATTTCATTCTCAAGTCTTTCTTTTTATTTCCATTTACTTTGGGATGCTTTCTTAATATTTTATTTCCGTATGTATTATCATTCGCTAAGCAAGTACGATAAAAAAACCTTTTTAATAATGATTAATGTGTTGGTAGTATGTAGTTGTTCTTTCGAATAATCCGTTTTCGAGATATAATATGTATTTTGATTATAATATTTGCTAAATTTCAAGCGATGATTATTATTTAGTATTGTTAGTACTATTGGAAAATTAATATACAGATATATTACATATACTTTAAATTTCTTTTTTCTTTTGATATAATTATTTTTTAATTGGTATATGATATTTTATTTATTCATAATTGTTTTTATTCAATTTGTAGCACATGATAAATATTTGACATATGGAGCAAAATATGGTGGTGGATCTACTTGCAAAGGAACATGGTAGAAGGGGAAAAAAAGCATAATTAGAGACTATTTTTGCTAGATTCTTTCTTCTTAGACTTGTATTAGTTACTTATATTCTTTTTCTAAAAAATTTAAATTTTGGTTTGTATAAATAATATAGTTATATGTATTGTCAATGCTTATCATTTGGTCCATTGGTATTATGTCTTTTTTTTTAATTAAGAAGCACAATTAATATAATTATCCCATTTAAACAACAAAAAAGATTATGATGATTAGGAGTTTCATTTTTATAACACTTGCAAAAAGTAATTGAAAAATAATATATTAATTTCACGATGCCTTTCTTTTTTCTTTTTTTTTTGCATATGTAACAATCTATTTTCATCTTTTTTGTTTGAAATGTATTTATGATATTTATGCAGTCACCGATTATTATTATTTTTTTGTTCAATTTTTTTTATTTTCACCCTTTATTTTCTTTTATTTATTTTACAAATAAAATAAATGCATTTAATGTCTAATAAAATTGTACATTTGAATTATTTATAACTCATGTCTCTTCATCGTACTTGTAACTTCTAAACTTAAATAATTTTTAGAACTTTTGTATGTTTCATTTTTCATAATTCTTATAAATATTTAATTAGTGTTTAAAGAATTATAATATACAAATGTAATAACAAAGAAACAATGAAAAATTTCAAAAGTATTTTTACGAAATCAGAATTTGTATAGAAAATTAGTACTCTTTGTCACGCCCCAAACTCGAGGGACGCAACTGGATCCTAATGCCAAAACTCAGGCCCGACCCGACCCTGCTGAACCACTTACTACTAGCGCATGGCAGCCATACGCAATCAAGAAAACAAACAAGTATATCTCAGCTTAAAACTAAGCCCTCGATCGGCAAGGCCCCTGTCAACTGATCTATAAAATAAACAACTACTCCCAGGAGATCATATAAATAAATAGCCAACTAGCACATACGTCCTTATTGGGTCATCGAGGCCACAATGATATCTATACCAAAACTAAAAGCAGGTATATATCAATACAATACATCAAACAGCTCACAAGTTTCAGCAAACCAATGACATAGGCCAGTATGGCCATAACTTAGTTGTACAACCCACACACTAGTCTGCAGGCCTCTAAGAGTAGTGAAGATTAGCGGGACAGGGCCCTAGCCTACCCAGAAATATATAAACAACAAAAGGTAACAAACCTCCCAACTCTGGCAGCTTTGGAGGAAATAGGCTAGCCAACTGGATAAAAGTCAATCCTGCTGCTGAGGAGGTCTACTTAGTCATTTGTCAGGACCAGCATGCATGAATGCAGTGCCCCCAAGGCAATGGGACGTCAGTACAAAATAAGGTACAGAGTTTAGAAGGTAATAGACTATGAAAAGGTATCCTGATATACTAGAATAATCTGAAAAATAAATCAAGGATAAGAGAAGTGTACTAACCTGCTCCTAAATCTAAAATTATCAAAAATAGTAAAACAACAACCTAACCAAGCTCGCATAAGCTCGGTAGGTACAAACAGCACAGAAGACCACCTACTCAGGCCCCCACACGCCCGAAAGGTGCCGATCAAC
The DNA here is from genome assembly GCA_029007595.1 of Solanum commersonii. Taxonomy (NCBI): domain Eukaryota; kingdom Viridiplantae; phylum Streptophyta; class Magnoliopsida; order Solanales; family Solanaceae; genus Solanum; species Solanum commersonii. The sequence goes on from JAJTWQ010000007.1 coordinate 1,275,656, forward strand.
CTATATACCCCTATCGGTAGTCCCCTAGCCCCATAGGCTATTACATAGACCTCTTAGGCATTAATATAGCCCTGTAGACAGCACATAGCTCACTTATAAATCAACATAGCTTATAGACAACTCATAATCCTCTTAGGCAACAACATGACCCTGTAGGAAGTACATAGCCTTCTTAGGCGTCAATATATCCCTGTAGGTAATTCATAGCTCTTCTAGGCATCAATATAGCCATGTAGGCAACTCATATCCCTTTTAGGGATCCATATAGCCTTGTAGGAAGAACATAGCTCTTCTAGTCATAGATGCCATTCATGCAGCTAACCACACTAGCCCGAAGGGCAACAATAACAATCCAATCGCTAAAACGAGCAATTTAGTTATAATAAACCTACACAAATAGCCTCTAAGTTGTGTCCAACATAGGAACGCTACTAAATGAATAAGAATCCTGACAAGGGAGGATTATATCAACTCGAGCAGCCAATAATCAATAATCACGGCTACAAGTATATCAGGGATAACAACCTAAATAAATTGCTTCTAAGCTTTAAGGAAACATGACGTAAGTACGGAATAGCCTTAACCTACCTTTTTCGCTGAATTCACATGTCCTAATAATTTTAATCACAGCCCCCCTTGATACTACAACAAGGCAGGATCATAATCAACACAAAAGAATAGAAGATACAAGGAAAATTCGATAAAAGATATGTATTTCCATCGCAAATTTCTATTTGCGACTTATCAAAGATAGAGTCGATGAAATATGGGTCTTACCTTGATTATAAGTTTGTAATACACCTTAAAACATTAAAATATGCCCAAACCCCTGTTGTACACACACCAAAGTATGATATTCTAGGAAATTGATTAAAAAAATTATACCATGTTGATAAGCTTAACGCGTAGAACAACTTTTGTCAAGGACTTATGTCACAAAAATCAGTAACTTGGCTTGTCCTAGAAGTGCGTTTTGTAGGTTTTGTGAATTTTCTGGTTCTTAAGCAAGTAAGATGAAGGAAAAATGAAGAAACGCCAAAGAATATGATATATTTAAAGTTCCACCTACCTAGGGGACCCACCTCACTGCCTTCTAGCACAGTCTTGCAAAAATGCGAATATCTCTCTATTCTGAAGTCGTATGAACGAACTGGTTGCTGTGTTGAAAAAATAACTCGTAGACCTTCGATTTCATAGGTCGCGGGGACCATAACTCCTAATAGAATGGGAGAACATGTTTGAGACATTTGACACAAATTTCAGACAAATCTTTAAAAGAGAATTTACGGTAACTTTCACCAACTTTTATTTTGCCACTTACCTAACTTCAAAACTTGAGATACAACACTTGAAAACTTAAAATATTACATAACACATCATTCTTAATTTATTACCCACCCTAATGGTCTTTCCACAAAGATACGAGTCAATTTATACTTTTCGAAAAGTCGGGGTGTTACATCCATCCCCCCTTAGAAACATTCGTCCTTGAATAAAAAATCTGAGTCACGTGGTTCAATCCTTAGGAGTTTCCAAAATTCATGCAGTGTATCCTTTGTAGATGTCTCTATCCAAGAACCTGAAGTCTCACATGATGACATAAATAGCTAAGCACTATAGCTCCACCATAACAGTGTGAGTAGATATACAACGACAACCACAATAATAATAAGCAATAGTATATATATATATATATATAGTCAAATAGGTATCTTACCTTACTACCCTAATATAAACTGATATGTCATTACCCTAGGGTATGAAACAAGTGAGGATATTTGGACCTCATGCCATCCTCAGCTTCCCAGGACACATGTTCTCTATTCTTGTTTCTCCACAATACTTTAACCGAAGCCACCTCTTTGGTCCTCAATTTACGGACCTGCTGATCTAAGATGGTAACTGGAGTTTCCTCGTACGACAACTCCTATGTGATCTGAACATCCTCAACTGGGATAACCCGAGAAGGGTCTCCTACGCACTTCTGTAGCATCTATACATGGAAAATTGGATGAATAGATTTTAGCCCCGAAGGCAATTCTAACTCATAAGCCCTTCGTTCTACACTTCGAAGGATCTGGTATGGCCCAATAAATCTTGGAGTAAGCTTTCCCTTTTTTCCAAATCACATAACACCGTTCATAGGCGAGAGTTTTAAGAATACCAAGTAATTGACACAAAATTCTAAGTCCCTTCGTCGCACATCTGAGTATGAATTCTATCGTCTTTGAGCTGTTAGCAACCTCTCCCGAATGAGCTTAACTTGCTCCACTGTCTACTGTACTAAGTCGGGTCCAATCAACCCTAACTCACCTATCTTGAACCATCCAATAGGGAATTTACATTTTTGCCCATACAAAGCCTCATAAGGTGCCATCCCGATGCTGGAATGATAACTATCATTGTATGCGAACTCTATAAGAGGCAAGTGGTCATCCCAACTTCCCTTGAAGTATAGCGCGCACTCTGTGTAGCCTAACAATTTACCTAATGCAGAGCGCTACATAGTCTTTGGCCATAAAAGTAGCCCTGACTAATAAGAAGTGAGTTGATTTTGTTAGTCTATCAACAATTACCCAAAAAGAGTCAAACTTGCAATGCGATCGAGGAACCTGTAATAAAATCCATATTAATTGCTTCCCACTCCCACAAAGGAATGGCTATCTCCTGAACTAGTCCAACGGGCTTTTGGTGCTCAACTTTCACCTGTTGGCAGTTGGGACACTTTGCCACAAACTCAGCAACGTCCTTCTTCATCCCATACCACCAATAGATTTCCTTAATATAATGGTACATTTTCGTTGAACTAGGGTGAATAGAATAATAGGAATGATGTGCCTCGTCCATAATTGGATGCGGAAGCCCTTCAACATTTGGAACACACAATCGACCACTGTATCTAAGGACTCAATCTCCTGCTATATCAAATGCTAAAGTCTTTTGATTCCAAGTTTTGTCTCTGAGCTTCTCTAAGCTAGGATCCTCTTGTTGCCATGATTTTACTTCTACAACTAGAGATGATACGGCTGTGTCCTGAATTGTTACCACACTATCTTCTGCCTATAACAATCTGACACCTAAGCTAACTAACTGATGAAGCTCGCGTGCTAGCTCACTCCTCTCAACATCTAAATATGATAAACTACCCATAGATCTGCAACTGAGGGCATCAGCTACCACATTCGCCTTTTCTGGATGATATAAAATGTCCACATCGTAGTCTTTTAGTAACTCAAACTATCGATGTTATTGCATATTTAACTCCTTTTGTCTAAAGATATATTGAATGCTTTTATGATCTGTGAAGATGTCAACATGAACGCCATAAAAATAGTGTCTCCAGATCTTTAGAGCATGTACAACTGCAGCCAACTATAAATCATGGGTCGGATAGTTCTTCTCATGCTTTCTCAACTGCCTTGAAGCATATGCAATCATGTTGCATTAGAACAGATCCCAACCCAACACCAGAAGTATCACAATACACTGCATAGCCTTCTGAACCGTCAGGTAATGCAAGAACTGGTGTTGATGTCAACCTGTCCTTCAACTCCTGGATATTATGTTTGCAATCCTCAGTCCACTGGAACTTAGCTGGTTTTTGAGTCAGCTTCATTAATAGGGCTGAAATTGAAGAAAACCCCTCTACAAACCTTCTGTAGTACCCAACTAACCCTAAGAAACTATGAACCTCAGTCGGAGTCATGGGTCTGGGCCAAGTCTTTACGGTCTCAATCTTTTGTGTATCAATCGCAATCTCTGCATCTGATACAATATGGCCTAAGAAAGCTACAGATTCTAACCATAACTCACACTTAGAAAACTTTGCATAAAGTTATCGGTCTCGAAGAACCTGAAGGACTGCTCACAGATTATTTGCTTGCTCATCTTTTGAACGTGAACACACCAAAATATCATCAATAAATACAATCACAAACAACTCTAGATACGGCCTAAATATACTATTCATCAGGTCCATGAATACTGCTGGGGCATTAGTTAATCGAAAAGATATTACCAAGAACTCAAAGTGTCCATATCTAGTTCTAAAAGCTTTCTTTGGAACATCTTTCTCCCGAACTTGTATCTGGTGGTACCTTGCTCTTAAATCAATCTTTGAGAAACACTTAGCACCTTGTAACTGATCAAACAAGTCATCTATCCTTGGAAGGGGATACTTATTCTTTATAGTTGCCTTATTCAGCTGTCGATAATCGATACACATTCTTAGTGAGCCATCTTTCTTCCTTACGAACAACACTGGTGCACCCCATGGTGAAGCACTAGGCCTAATAAAGCCTTTATCTAGCAAGTCTTTAAGCTAATCCTTCAATTCCTTTTGATCAGTAGGAGCCATTCTATAAGAAGGGATAGATATGAGTTGTGTACTTGGTACCATATCAATAGGAAAATCAACTTCCCATTCTGGAGGGATACCAGGAAGTTCGTCTGGAAATACATCTAGAAACTCAATAACTACCGAAATAGATTGAAGAGTCGATGGTTCTGCATCTATATCATGAGTGTGAACAAGATGATAAATACAACCCTTGCTATCATCCTCCTTGCCTTAAGATAGGAAATAAACCTCCCTTTCGGCATTGCTATATCATCTTTCCATTCCCGAATTGCCACTCCTGGAAAGTGGAATCTAACAATCTTTGTCCGGCACTCAACATTAGCATAACAAGATGCTAACCAGTCCATACCTATAATGATGTCAAAATCGACCATCTCTAATTCTACGAGATCTACAGAGGTATGACGGTGGATAATTTCTACCATGCAACCTCGATAAACTCTCCTGGAAACAATAAACTCACCAACTAGTGTAGATACAATAAAAGGTTGATCTAATGACTCTGCTACTATACATAACCTCCCCGCAATAAATGGAGTAACATAAGACAAAGTAGATCCAGGATCAATGAAAGTGTAAACACAATGGGAGTAAACAATCAATGTACCTGTCACAACATCTAGTGATGAATCTGAGTCCTGTCGGCCAGGTAATGAATATGTACGGTTCTGTCCACTACCAGAACTAGATACTCCCTCTTTGCCTCCACCTCTACCTCTACGTGCTGAAGTCTGGGGTCCATCCCCTGTAGACTGTGCTGATGAGGAGTAACCAACTGTTGACCTGGTCGACTGACCTATACTACCCTGACCTATGGTAGGGCATTTTGTCCACCCATGTCCTTCTTGTCCACAAGAATAACAACTTGTGGAACCCTGTCTGCACCTTCAAAAATGCATCCTACTGCAAGTAGTGCAATGCGGTGAGGATTTCCTAGCCTGGCCTGAACCCCTCTACTGGTGCAAACTTGATGATCTTGAACCCTCACCTGGGACTGACTATTCCTGACGATCAAATCTACTACCCTGGAACTGCTGTGGTGGAGGTCTAGGTGTCCTAATAGAATATCAGGGTCTAGGACCACCCTGAACCAATGGACCTAGCCCTCTTCTGTCTCTCTCTCTCAACCCTCTCACTCGTATACTATAGATGTCGGCGATCCTCTATGCCCTGTGCAAAGGCCTGAATCCGAGGGATATCTATACTATCATTTAGCGCAGTAGTAGAACAAGCCTCGATATAGTTTGAGTCAAGCCCTCCCACAAATATACGCACCCTGTCATGCATAGTATCAACAAATTATGGTTCATATCTAACCAATGAATCAAATCTCAGCCCGTACTCTTGGACACTCATGCCACCCTGTCGGAGGTTCAGAAAGTGGTCCACCCGGCCATCCCTAATCTCTCGAGGCAAATAGTGATCTATGAAAGCTTTTGTAAAGCTATCCCAAGTGGGTAGAGATGTATCTTTTCCCCTAGATCTCTCCCAACTTTCATACCACAATACTACAACATCATGCAATCGAAATGCTATTAACTCAGCTAATCAGTCGCTGAGGCATGCATGACTCTGAAGATCCTACTAAGCTGATCAACAAAGTGCTGAGGGTCTTCTCTGCGATCTACCCCTGTATACTGTGGAGGATTAAAGGTAATAAATTAACCAACTCTCAAACTTCCGGGCCCTTCAGAAGGTCCAGCAACATCTGGCGCAACTGTTTGGCACTGTGCAGCTACTAACTGTGCTAACATATATACTGCACTCTTGAAATCCTGATCAGATAGAATAGAAGGAATTAGAGGTGGTACTGCTGGTGGAGTCAGAAGTCCTGTAGCCCTCGGAGGCTTCTGAAGATGTGGAGAAGCTATAGGGGGATGAGAAGATGTCTCCCCCTATGTCTCACAATGGGCTACCTCAACCTGTGGTACCTTGTCGGTACCCTCGCTTGCAGTTGTATCTATCCCCTGGCTAGTTGTGGTCTGTGTAGACTTTAGTCATCTCAATCTGCTTACAAGTATCAATTATAAGCCAGAAACCTCAACCCTTATAGCCTCATAGCACAAGGTGAGCAAAAAAAGGATAGTCATTCTAACATGCCCAGTATCTTCATGCTTATCAGATGTGGTGCACGACACCTTTATAAACAAGACTCTACTAGACATGGCTTGCAGACTCCCTAGGATACGACGTTGCTCTGATACCAAGTTTGTCACACCCTAAACTCAAGGGGCGCAATTGGATCCTAATGCAAAAACTCAGGCCCGACCTGACCCTGCTAAACCATTTACTACTAGCGCATGGCAGCCACACGCAATCAAGGAAAACAAACAAGTATATCTCGGCTTAAAACTAAGCCCTCGCCGGCAAGGCCCCTGTCAACTGATCTATAAAAGAAACAACAACTCCCAGGAGATCATATAAATAAATAGACAACTAGCACAGAAGTCCTTAATGGGCCGTCGAGGGCACCATGATATCTATACCAAAATTAAAAGCATGTATATATCAATACAATACATCAAACAATTCACAAGCTTCAGCAAACCAACAACATAGGCCAGTATGGCCATAACGTAGCTATACACCCCACACACTAGTCTGCAAGCCTGTAAGAGTAGTAAAGATTAGCGGGACAGGGCCCCAGCCTACCCATAAAGATATATACAACAAAAGGTAACAAACCTCCCAACTCTGGCAGCTCCGAAGGAAACAGGCTAGCTAACTGGATAAAACTTAATCATGCTGCTGAGGAAGTCTACTTAGTCATCCGTCAGGATCTGCATGCATGAATGCAGTGCCCCCAAGGTAATAGGGCGTCAGTACAAAATAAGGTACAAAGTATGAAAAGCAATAGACTATGATGAGGTATCCCGATATACTGGAATAATCTGATAAATAAATCAAGGATAAAATAAGTGTACTAACCTGCTCCTAAATCTAAACTTATCAAAATAATAAAACAATAACCTAACAAAGCTCCCATAAGCTCTGCAGGTACAAATATCACATAAGACCACCTACTCAGGTCCCCATAATCTCGAAAGGTGTCAATCAACCTATATACCCCTATCAGTACTCCCCTAGCCCCGTAGGCAATCACATAGCCCTCTTAGGCATTAATATAGCCCTGTAGGCAGCACATAGCTCTCTTAGGAATCAACATAGCTTATAGACAACTCATAGCACTCTTAGGCAACAACATGGCCCTGTAGGAAGTACATAGCCTTCTTAGGCATCAATATATCCTTGTAGGCAACTCATAGCACTTCTAGGTAACAATATAGCCCCGTAGGCAATTCATAGCCCTTTTAGGCATCCATATAGCCCTGGAGGCAGAACATAGCCCTTCTAGTCATAGATGACATTCATGTTGCTAACTACAATAGCTCCAAGGGCAACAATAACAATCTAATCGCTAAAAGCAAGTAATTTAGTTATAAGAAACCTATACAAATAGCCTCTAAATCGTGTCCAACATAGGGACGCTACTAAATGAATAAGAATCCCGATAAGGGAGGATTATATCAACTCGAGCAGCCAACAATCAATAATCACGGCTACAAGTATATCAAGGATAATAACCCAAATAAATTGCTTCTAAGCTTTAAGGAAACATGACATAACTAGGGAATAGCCTTAACCTACCTTTTTCATTGAATTCACGTGTCTTAATAATTTAAATCACAACCCCCTTTGATACTACAACAAGGCAGGATCATAATCAACACAAAAGAAGAGAAGATACAACGAAAATCTGATAAAAGATATGTATTTCTGTTGCAAATTGTTATTTGCGACTTATCAAAGCTAGAGTCGATGAAAGAAGTGTCTTACCTTGATTATAAGTTGGTAGTACACCTCAAAACATTAAAATATGCCCAAACCCCTGCTGTACGCACACCATAGTATGATATTCTAGGAAATCGATAAAACAAATTATACCATGTTGACGAGCTCAATGCGTAGAACAACTTTTGTCAAGGACTTAAGTCATTATAATCAGTAACTTGGCTTGTCCTAGATGTGGGTTTTGTAGAGTTTGTGAGTTTTCTGGTTCTTCACTAAGGAAAATGAATGAAAAGTGAAGAAAAGTCGAAGAATATGATATATATAAAGTTCCACTGACCAAGGGGACCCACCTCACCTGCCTGCTTACGCAGTCTTGCAAAAATGCGAATATCTCTCCATTCTGAAGCCGTATGAAAGAACAAGTTAATGTGTTGGAAACTAAACTCATAGACCTTCGATTTCATATTTCGCGGGGACCATAAATCTTAATAGATTGGGAGAAAATGTCCAAGACATTTGACTCAAATTTCAGACAAATCTTTAAACAGGAAATTATGGTAACTTTCGCCAACTTTTATTTTGCCACTTACCTAACTTCAAAACTTGAGATAAAACACTTGATAACTTAAAATATCACATAACAAATCATTCTTAATTTATTATCCACCCTCATGGTCTTTCCACGAAGAAACGAGTCAATTTATACGTTTTGAAAAGTCAGGGTGTTACACTCCTACAAAAGATAGAGGAAATTAAGACATATATAATATTTTCAACATAATACAATATATTGTTATTTCAAAATATTATCTATTATTCCATTTACTTCACTATGGTGAATATTTTGTTCTACTATATACTTATGAATAGTTTGCACTTAAAAAGATGCAAGAAGAAATTATATTTTATATGTTTCAAAAAAATGAAACAAATGTTTCATGTAGATGAAGAGGAATATCAATATTAATTATCTTATATATCTTGTACTAACCTAAATATAAATATCTCATATTATTATCTTATAAATATTTCATATAACCACGCGAATCACCTAATATACAACAATAACATCATAACTAGTTTAATTCCACAAGTGGAGTCTGGGGAGGATATAGTGAACAGAGTCTGGGAACATGAAGAATTTTTTCATTTAAAACTCATTTGGTTACAAAAAATCAAAATAAGGGAGGTACTTATGATATTTGAGACCATAACTAAACTTAGGAGTCGTTTGGTTTGAGGGATAAGCAGAAAATATTTTTGGGATTAGTTTATCCCATGTTTGGTTATAAGTGTTGGCTAAATCCAGGATAAAAGTTAATACGAAAATCATGGTTATCTATGGGAATATTATCCCGATTTTACTCTTAATTATAATCTTGGAAATGCTAGTTTTGAAAAAAATGACCCTGAGTGATTAGAGAGAAAATCTAGAGGGAGGTTTCTGAAATTATTCCATTTATATATGGTCATCAGAACATTACATACTCAACAGAAGAGTTTGACTTTCTATTGTTATAAATTATGATCATGTTTCAAGCATAAAATAGTATCATTTGTTGATTTAACTATTTTGCATGTCCTTTTCACATTTATTGTAATTATTCACATTGGTTTATGTTATAACTAACATCCTTGGACCTAGTCATATATCAGAAAACTTCGCAAGGAGTATTTCAACTTTCTTTATTTTGGACCTTCAAATCACATGGCTAGAACCATTAGAAAGCTATTCATAGTCCTTCTAATTCCTTATCTACGTCCTTTAATCATGAATGTGATTTGCATAGCAACATACACTATATCAATGAACAAACAAGTAGTAGATGGTGAAACAACAGTTTCAGCTGGAGGTATCTTTGAGCTTGGGTTCTTCAGTCCTAATGGATCCCAAGGGTGATATGTCAGGATACCAGTTGAAAGAGTTGCATGGGTTGCAAACCACGAAAGAGCATTAATTGGATCATATGGAGTTCTTAATTATGATTAATGCAAGTGATGTAAATTTAGTCTTTGTGGATGATAAAAATATGTCTGTCTTGTCTACATAAATTAATCTTGTATTGAACAATAACACAATTGTTGTACTGACTAATAAGGGGAATCTTGTTCTTCGTGATCAGAACGAGTTGAATAAATCTTTACTGTTATGGGAGAGCTTGAATCATCCATCTGATGCTCTCTTGCCTCGTATGATGAAGATTGGGCTGAATACTAGAACATTGGAGCAAATAGTCGTCACGTCGTGGAAAGATGAGAAAAATCCATCACTGGGAAGTTTTAGCACTGTTGTGGTGGATCCTGATGAACTTTTACAAGTACTTATTTTGAATGGCTCGTCGAAGCATTTCAGATTGGGACAGTGGAACCGGAGAAGTTTCATGGGAGTGCCTAGCATGACTAAAGACTTCTACAATGACCTTCAACTATTTATGGATAATAATGGGGAGGAACTTTATTTTTCATATGCTATACTCAATCTCTGTTCCAACATTTATATACTTTGATTCCTACAGATCGATAATTCAAATGGATATGGAAGCAGAAGAGAATAAATGGTTAAAGGTGCAGGTAGTACCTAAAGATCAATATGACTTGTATAACACATGTGGTCCTTTCGGAAGTTTCAAGAATAATGATTCACCAGTATGCAAATGTTTCAAGGGCTATGAACCAAAGTCTATCGGTGAATGGAGCGAGGGGGATTGGACTAGTAATTGTATCCGGAGAGCACAATTCCAGTATGAGGAGACGATCACTAGTCCAAATTCTGATGAAGAGAGAAAGAGAGGGGATATACAAGTTTCAGGGATGAAATTACCAGATTTCTCACATTACCTACTTACTTGGGATAAAATGGAATGGGAAAATAATTGCCTGAAGAATTGTTCTTGTTTGGCATATGCTTATGTGGATGGAATAGGCTGCATGATTTGGGGAAAAGAACTTAGTGACCTCTAAAAGTTCGCCTATGGTGGAGAGTAACTATACATTCACCTCGCACATTCCCAACATGGTAGATGCAGATACACCAATTAGATGTTGCTCGGACACTCCAAAAATATTGTTGCACCCATATGGGATCCTCAAAAAACACTCTATTATTGTAGGATCCGACATGCACACGACAATACTTTTGAAGAAACTGAGCAACATAGCACCAATTTTCTCTATAAATATCCCATTTTATTACTACTAGAACGAAACTTCACTTCATTTTGGATTTTCTCTAGAAGCTTCCCTACGTTATTTGTCTTTAATCATTTGTTGGATTCACATTCTCTTTTTATGACTGTAGTGTTCGGGCTAGCTTTAGTGCGCCTGGACTATTCTCGGAGACAGAGTTAGGATTTTGAGTTTATAGATTTTGGTTTCTAGAAAAAACAAATTACTGGGTCTTGAATAAATTATTTATACTTATTAAATGGATTCTTAAACACAAATAATATATGGTCTAGGCCAAATCTACTGGATTCTGAACTCTATAGACAGGCTTGTAGCTCCACCTATTCAATCTAGTACTTCCTACCTCTCACCAATAGGGATATTGAGTAATTCTGCTCGGCATAATACATAAATATGATCTTTAACTTAGCATCATTTTATGTTTATGCCCTCCAACTTTGAAAGTGAATAAGTAGACACTTGAATTTGTATAAAATTGAAAAAATAGACACATACGTCTTATGTGGTATCCTACATGTCAATTTGTGTCTTATGTGGTGTCCTATGTGTATTATGCCACAAAGGACTCATGCAGTTACTTGTTCAAATTTATACAAGTTTAAGTGCCTACTTGTGTACACCCAAAGTTGGAGGGAATAAATGTGAAATGAGGCCAAGTTAAAGGACACATTTATGTATTTTGCCAATTCTGCTCACTAAGGCTTAGGTAGATGTGAAAGAACACCTACTATGGTTTTGCTTCCATCGGAATCTGAACTTGAACCTCATGTTTTGGGCGTCATGTTTTAGTTTTTTTCTTATCGAGTTGCCTATTGTCATGCAGATAAAAGGAGGATGCTAACGGGAGCCCATATTGCAATTATTGTCTCAGCAACATTCGGCCTGATTCTTATTGTTTGCACTATATATGTATTCAAGATCCGGAAAAAAACATAAAAAAATAGTCAAATTTTACAGTTCTTAGAGGCACAACTTTTTGCTATCTTTTGGAAAGACTTTAATTTTTACTAGATTTTATCAGGCATTGGGAGTTTAGTCCCTTTTTGCATCGCTTCAAAACACTCTTCAGCTACAAATTTTCTTCATAACAGATTAACTCAAGGTAACAGTTCAAAATTACTAGTTTTCAGCTTTAAGTGCATAGAAACTACTACTAAGAACTTCTGCTATCGAAATAAACATGGGGAGGGGAGATTTGGGCTTGTTTACAAGGTATATATATATATCACTCGTGTGTGCTTTAATCATCGAACTTCACTAGAAAAATTAGAGAAAATTTCACATAGTTTATACTCATATGCTTATTAGTTAAAGTCATGTGTAATTCATATATAGGGGATATTAGCTGATGGACAAGAAGTTACTATTAAACGACTTTGGAGGAGCTTAGGACAAGACATTGAAGAGTTCAAGAATGAGGTTACACTAATTTCTAGACTTCAACACAGAAACTTAGTCAAACTGATGGGATTTTGCATTCACAGGGAGAAAAATTTGATGATCTATGAATACATGTCCAACAGAAGCTTAGACGTTTTCATATTGGGTGAGCTAATTAAGAAGAGTACTTAAACAGTACTTTTCTTGATGAATGATGGTTAAATTACTCTTTGTGCTTCGAAGGAGTATCAAGATCTAATGATCAGGCGGCAATGAGTTATAATATCTTTTAAGGGATAGCTAGAGGTCTTCTTAACCTGCATCGTGATTTACGACTAAAAATCATTCACAGAGATCTTAAGACAAGCAATATTCTATTAGATGAAGATGTGAATCCCAAAATCTCAGATTTTGGAATGGCTAGGATTTTCGGATGGAATCAAACTATAGCAAATACCAACAAGATTGCCGGTTCCTAGTAGGTATTAATTGTTCATAGCAGTGAAATTGATCATAACTAAATTTTATATTTGTGTATCAATGCAGTGGTTACATGTCCTTTGAATATGCAATACAAGGAATTTTTTTCGAGAAATCGGATGTCTTCAGTTTTGGTGTCATATTGTTAGAGATTATCAGCAGTAAAAGAAACAACAACTATTGTCACTCTGAAGACTCTCTCAACCTCCCGGACCAGGTAAAAAAAGAAAAACTAAAAGAATTTCTCATTTTCTCATATATAGTCAAACCACTTTATAAAAACGTTATCTATAGCGAAAATGTAGTATAGAGAACGTATAATATCACATAATACGGAAGTTCAAGAAAAACTTGGCTGAGTCTGATTGTTATCGAGAGGTCTGAATGGACTTGAATATTCATCTATCCTATACTACTACTATTTTCAAATGATAAAACTACTATTATTGGATCTTAGGCATGGCAAATGTGGAATGAAGGAAAGATACTCGAGTTTCCGAATCCGAATGTGGTTGTTTCACGTGAAACACCAACACAAGTTATTAGATGCATCATTGTGATTGGTGGGATTGCTTTGTGTGCAAGAACATGCAAGTTACAGGCCAAATACAACTACAATTGTTTCCATGCTCTGCAGTGACACAGTTCTTCCTTCGCCTAAGCGATCGGCATATAGCAGTAGAGGCCCTGATGATCCAAATATTTCACCTTGCTCTAGAAATTCCATTTCTATTTCAAATGTTCAAGGACGTCAACTTCAATTTATCTATTAGGGACCTTCAATGTGATTTACTATCCTTGTCCCTTGTCCAAGTTGGCATAATACATAAATAGTATATACCATTTAACTTGGCATCAACTGACATCTATGCTCTCCAACTTTCAATTTACACAAGTAGTTACTTAAACTTGTATAAAGTTGAGCAAGTAGACACACATGTCCTACATTGTGTACACGTAGGGCATGTGTGTCTACTTGTTCAACTTTATATAAGTTGAAGTGTCTATTTATGCATACACAATGTTTGAGGGCTAGTTGAGGCCAAGTTGAAGGACACATTTCTGTATAATCCCATCCAACTTTGAATCCTTCTTTCTTTAGAATGTGGTCATTTGGGTTGGTGGAAAAATGCAGTTGATGTCAATTTATATAGTAGTGTCTTTATATCCAAGGATGATCACATGGAGTATTCGAACTAATCAGGTACTTTATTGAGATAGACAAAATTCTCCATCTGAGAATTGTGTTTGGGACTTTCATCTCGTACAACTCGAGCAAAAACACCCAAACACTAGTTGCAACGGATATGGAATTCCTTGGTGATGGTCTTGTATAGCTGGTTAGAACAGATGTATGTATGTAGTTTGCAAATTTTATTTGATGTTATTGGAATTGATTGGCTGTTTATGTTGTCAAGATGTTGGCTAATTGTGTATCTTGAATATCAGAAACAACCTCTCTACCCTATATTATACTTGCACATGAGTCCTGTGAAAAGTATGAATTACTGTCAAAATCACATTTAATCAGTATCACAAGCTATTCCAAAAAAATTATTTGAAATAGATGAACAATCAATGTATTCAAATAACTTCTTTATTGTATGTCAAATGATTAGACAATTGATGAACCTGCAAAATTTAGTTTGGTAACTAAAATAATGAGTTATATTTTTAAGTTATTAGGTCCAAACATATGGTATATTAGTATGTGCAAAAATGAATAACAAAAATGACTAATGGTTCTCATTCAATTGCACAACTAGAAAATTTCTACATATATCTTAAATTGATATCTATACTTCAAGTCCAACACTCATACATTTCTAAATGCTTCATGGAAGAAAAAATTCTATAATGGACAAAGAAAGCAAGAACGGAAAGTTGAGGATATTGTAAAGAAATTCCTCATGCTCTGAAAAGAAAACTTTGTTAAGACAACATATCAACATATTAACATAAGATTGTTCACTGTTTAATACTACACATGTATTAAATTTACTCTCCCTTTTTTCACTGCTATTTTTTCTTCTTGATTACCGATTTTCAGCATTTCTTTGGTTATCCTCACTTGCAACTTCTGACTCTCTTATCTTCTCATGTTGAATTGTGCAATTTTCTTAATTCGTTTTCCTATTGTGATCTTTCATCTTTATAAGTTGGTTCTTAAATAGCATTAGGAAATAACCCTTTACATTCAAATTTTAATTCTGAAATTGATTTCTACATTGAAGTGATGAATGACTTTCCATAACATAACCTTTCAAAATTCTACCATTATGAGATTTATGATTACGATTTAAAGCAATATCAATGTACTCATTATCAATAAAATGATAATTTAATTATTTAAGGGCTTAAAATTTTCAAATTCTACCATTATGTAATTAAAATATTTATATTTAATAAAAATTTTAATTTAGTAAGAGACAAAATGGTAATTCAACTTTTCACTTTGGAGCTTCCCACTTATAATAATATATGATTTTTCTCAAACCTCACTTGGTACTATCTTGTTCTACCAATCATTGATCACAATTACCGAGTGTCAGCGTTTGTCTGAAAAATTCATGACTATAATAGTGTGGTGTTGTTATATGTGTATACTGATATCTGATCTTTAGATCTCATTTACTTGTTACAAACAAGAACACACAAAGAAAATAATAGGTTAAAAAACTTATATATACAATTTAAGTACCTAAATAACCCTGCATAACCATAGTTTAACTTTTCAGCTACATAGATCGATTAAAAATAAATCGATAAATTAGAATACAACAACACACGTTCCTATATTAAATAAGAATTCATTCCTTAATTATAAAACTATTTATGGACATATAATATATTTCTATGATTGTGACATTACTATTTTTATGAAATAATAATTATCTAAATGAGAATTAAAATAAAATTTTAATTTATTAAATCCTTGCTATTAGATCTTACCTATGTCACATATCTGTCATCCAAATAAGAACTTGAGAAAAATGAAAAGGAGCCGGATTCGGCAAACATATGCCCAATATATTTCTTTGTAAATTTTCATACTCAAATTTTAGTACAGAGTGAATACTAATAATGATTACCACAACCTACATAGTTGGCTAACTCCTTGAATTCTTCATAAAATATTATTGTATTGTCACGACCCAAAAATATACGTGATGGCACTTGTCTTATCCCACCAAGATAAGTCAGCCTAAAACTCAACTATTACAATAAAATGCAGAAATTTTATAACCAACTCAAAAATACCCCCAAAATCTGGTTGTCACGTGTACAAGCCTCTAACGTATTACAATTGATTCAAAAGAAAAACACAAGTCTCAAATGACATTGTTTCAAGAATAGAACAAGATCATAAATATGAGTAAGTAGGACTACTGAGTTGACAAACAACTACCTCACAAATCTCCAAGAAGCCTCGGAAAAGAAGAGAATGAAAAGTATCACAAAAATCTACGCTCGTAACTTACAAAAATTGTAGAAGCAAGGGGTGAGTACCAAACCACACGGTACTCAGCAAGTAAATCTCTAAAGTCAAGCTAAGGGGATAGAATACGGGTACTCCCTACACCCCAACTGAACCTCCACAACTACAACCTCCATAAAAACAGTCAAACCTAACATCTCAACAACAACATTATAACAATCACATATTCTCAACAATAAGCTCAATATTCATCAATCACAACTTCCACAACTACAACCTGCATAAAACAAGCCCAACCTAACTGTTCACATTTTACAAAGCATATAACTCATTAACAACAGTCAAACAATTTCATATCCTCAACAACAACACTAACAATTTCATATCCTCAACAACACTCTAACAATTGCATATCCTCAACAACAACACTCTTACAATTTTATATCTTTAACAACAGGCTCAATATTCATTAGTCACAAGTTCCACAGAAAGGCACTCACAAGATTAACAACATACAAGATCAAGTTCACCAATAATAAAAAAGTTCAATGCAATGAAATGCAATGTCAAGTATAGTGATTCTTGTCTGACCTAACGATACACACCCGCTATCTCTTAGTTCGGGACCCATGGGCGACATATCTGTCCATGTATCCATCGCGGCGTGCGATACGACCCTTGATAATAGTAACCATCACGACGCACAATAAATTTCTCAAAATATAATATCCATCACGGCGCAAGATACCTCCCTCGAAATGATACATCCTCTTTAATTTCTTATTCTTTCTCAATTCACATAACACTTGTCACATAGATGACCATTTTCATAACATTGCACAATTCACAACAATACAATCATGATACAACATCAACAATGATTCAACAAGCCTTACAAACCATTCTGAACACATCACACACAAACAATTAATCACATTGCCTTTTATTACCCCTTTTTCATCATTATAATTAATTAATGTGGACAAGTCAACCCATCACCAAGTCTCATTACCCCTAAACACATATTACAAGTAAATACACAAATTCCATACACTTAAAAAGGGTTTAGAAATCCAGTTGCCTCAAATAATCGAACAATCACTCTGGGATTTGAGCCTTCCCTTTTTGTTGGGCTTTTAAATCAGTGCAATCTATATATATAAATAATCATAATAAGATTTTGAAACTAACATCACACATGTTACTATGTGTCTAGCCTAGACACAAAACTCACCCAACCTAAAATCACATCCCAATATCTTCATGTCAATTAACATGTCAACTCTTTCAATTTCCTCAAATTTCAAGTCTAGGGTTAAGTCATAATTTCTCCAAAAACTACAATCCTAATAGTTTTCATATAATATAATACATCCAATATTTAATTTCCTATCTCAATATAGAAAAAACTTAAACTATAAAATTAAATTCAAGTTAATCACGAAAATCAGTAGCTAAACCACAAAGGAATACACAACAATTTACCTATCGCTAGTTATCCCTTTTATCCCTCATGTTCCAATCATTGGTCATTCATATGCCATGATTATTTTTCAAAGTTTGTCTTTATACCTTACGGAAAATTACAACAAATTCGCAGGTGATTTTTCACTATTTTCTTTACACAAGAAATTTGAGTACTTAATAGTGCACTGCCAACTATGGTAAAATTACGACAAAAAGTTGTAATCTAAAAAAAGGAAAAACAATTATTTTACCTCCATGGTCTCTCATGCCATTCAATGCCGCATAAGGTTTCTGTTTTCCCTCTAATTGAGATTTGAGCGCTATGGTAGGTTTTTACTTCTGCATGATTTGGCTAATAAATAACATTAACCTTACTTAACTATAATTCATTTGTGTACATGGCCAAGGGGTATAGAGTGTTAAATAAATATTTCAGACTCGACACATTGACCACCAACAAAATAAATAAATTTTTTAATATATACCCATCAATTAAATAACTGTAGTTATTGAATAGTTTAAAATTTTCAAACCAAATTCACCGAGTGATCATAAATGACTCAGAACTACTATCGGGAGGGGTAAAATAATAATTTTATGATAATTTTCGAAAATGTTTTTTTTGGGTCATTACATTATCCACCACTAAAAAATCATGCTCGTCCTTGAACATAAGGAAGAAGAAGGAAGCATAACGGACGTTACCAACAGTCTAAGTTATGACCTACCAGTCGGTGCTCAGCTTTCTATGTGAGCTCCTCTTTGAAACCATTTCATCAAGAATAACTACTAAGAACTGAACTTTCGAATCAAAATTTGATATATCTACAAATATTATCAAGCCACAGACTAACCCATGAACTAAATCTAAATCGAAATCCATTAGACCTTAACACAACCATCATGACAAATATTTTCTCGCATAACCAAGATAACATTTTGAATCGATACTGGCTACAACCAGAAGTGAACTGGAATCGACCACCACACACATAATGCACAAACCATCACAAATCTTATCAAGATTTCCTTTTCACAACACAATTTTTTCACGAGCCTAAGTTATAAACATCTAATCTTTAAACATTGGGTACTCATCAAAGAGGAATCAAACTTATCTAATTCAAAGAAGAAATTGATCAAGTAACCACCCAACAAGTGATACACCCAAGCATATTGAACTTAACAAAACTTGTTGGAGCACTTAAATCAATAGTTGTGATTGTAAACAACCCTTAGGAATGGTACAACTAGACCCAATGGTCCCCACACTCAATCACATGTAGCCAGAATGTGACTTCCATGACGAGACAAACATTAAGAATGTCGAACAACTGAAATATATTCATTAAAACTCCTCTATAGATTATCATAAGTAAGGTCGTGCGTGTAGAACCAGTGGTATACTTCTAGTATCCCAAACAACATCAAATATTCTATAACTGAAATGATCAAGTATGCTCAAGGATCCTATCATATCAAGAGGACATAATATGATCGGTACATCCGATCCACCACTAGAAATTCACCCATAAATGTGGAACACACATAATATAAGCAGTGAATAATACTCCAAATAGTGTCCAGTACGAAGAAAGTGTCCCATAAGAATATACGAAAATAAGGTTCAATAACACTAAATACTTCTTCCAAAAAGCCCATATAAAACATTTACATTCAATTGACTCCATCTCTTTGATTTTTAGCTACCTACAATCCATCAATCTGGTCACTATTACAGTCATACAGATACTTAATTTATCAAACCCCACATGCTCCTAACAACACTCCATTAAGTGCAACACTCTTAATCCTAATAGAAAATAATAACCACACCAGCCATCTACTTTACTCTCAAACTGTCACTAGTATCGATGCCTTCTTAGCAAATACATTATTGCCTCCAAAAATTTCAAACCATGGCTCCCTCTCTTTCCATGTAAGCATTTCATGATAAATATGGATCCCACCCAAGGCCGATAGCACTAATTTTAAAATTGACAGAACATTTTCATCGAGATAACACTATTGAATCACACACAGTCTTTCACATACAATGTTTCAACTATCATTCCAAACCTTCACATACCTTATGCCAAAACTTAGAGAAATTCTTAGTCACTGTAATAATTTCATATACTATAAGCACATAACCTCTACTCACCATTAAATGCCTATGCAACACATCAAAATAGTCTATATCGTCCTATCAACAAAGTAGTTTCAATCCCCTCAAAATTCTCATTAACCATGTAGAACCTTTGGTCCACACCGTTTAACATCTATAAGTTACCTATCATATTTTGAACAATCTAACTCGACATAACCACATAGAATCTCCCACACATCATTGTTTGTAACCCAAACCAAAAATCCATATTTATAAAAGTTGATGATAAATCCCTAGTAAGTGTGTGCCAAACCAGTTCACATCTCATAGTCATATCTTAATTCAAAGGCAAAAATCCATATAAACTTCAATTCTAAACCAAGGGTATATACAAGAGGTCTCATTCCTTCATTTTTCCTAACTTCTTCTCATGACACAAAATTCTAAATATCTTGAACTCTTTAATACACCAGACTCTTGTTCCTTTTATGACTCTCTTACCAATCTTATTTGTGGCCAACAACCCATGACATGTTACCTTATACTCTCAACCAACACTTTTAAGTGAAAACCTTCCTAAGGTCCTGTAACAATCAGAAGTAATAAACTTTATGTCCCAAATGATGCACAAGTTCTCTAAAATGCACAATAACCGATGCGATCGATCCTTTCTTACCTTACCAATCCATAACTTGACAACACATACTAACATGACAGTAGACTTACGATGAATAACTTAAATTCTGATTCCAACTATATAAAACAATCCCATTATCTATCAACACACGCTCATAGATTGAAGATCTTTATGAATTCACGTATCTTAGCCTATAATTAATAGCCTCTCCATTGATCTTACAGTATCCAGTGTTAAAAATTCAATCGTAAAAGTTACCATACTCAAAATCATAAAAGAACTTATCACAACACTCGGGTCAAATGTCTGTAGACTTCTTTCTTAAATTTTATCAAATAGTTTGTAACCAACATGATGAAATTGTGACACTATTATCATGAGTAGATCATAATAGATGAAACCACATGTCTCTAAACTCCATTTTCTACTATCTGAAGATACATCTTTTGTCCTTGCACTCAATGTAAATATATTTGTTCTCGATCGCGTCTTTCCAATGGCTAAAATACATCCCACTAATTCTTCTCATTTGTGTCTCTAGTTCATTTCAATTCTATTCAAGTGGTGTCTCAGCCCCTCCTATAACTTTCCATGCAACCACGTTACTCATCAAATAGTAGCAAACCATAACATTAGATACTTGCAAGTCATCATTACCATAAAAAAATCATTTAACCAACAATCTTTATCATATAGTTGCATCCTAGTCACAATCCATCACGAACTCTTATTACCATCATACTCAATTAGCTCTAGTCATCACCACGAAGTCAACCTTTTCATCAGTATCACCTTTTAAACCTAGTTATCCCAATTAAATTTAAAGGACTAACCCACTTTTATATGCACTTTTTACTAAAATTTTCAATTACCTTCACACAAGTATACTCTTTGAGACTTCCTTTAACCATAAGCTTGTCATTATGGTATCTATCAATTCCCTTGGACCTTAAGATGAAATCACTGGTCCTTATTTAGAACCGTCAGGATACACTTCTCAACTTAACGCATTAACACCGTAACAACGATCCACCACTAAAATCTTCCTTATACACACTGCTTAACCCTAAATATTTGTAGTTACAACCTAATCGATTTCTCAAATGTAAATGCAACACCAAATTTCATTATACCAAGTCTATTCTGTCTCTCATCCAATGTGGTATCCATTTCTTAATATATCAGGTCAATAGTAGAAATAAGAAAATCCATCACTCTAACCAAGTAAGAATTGGTACTATTATAGTAGTCCTTTCATGTTCCTTTTTAACATGCGCTCAATCTATGAAACTACAGTAGAGATTCCGACCTCAATTAGCATAACATCATTCTCATTATTAACTAAGTAGCCCATATATGTTATGACAACATTATTAACTGTAGTTTTCAAAGTAACATTGTTCATTACGTATCCATCCTTTTAATCATTCCACTTCCAATTATCGAACTAATCAAGATATTGCCTATACCACACAAGTACTATCCCCTTTATTGGGGTAACTAACCAAAAATACACACATTCATAAAATCCCTCAAATTATTGTTCAACCTCATCATTCGTATATCCTCAAAATGCATCATCGAGTCATCACCTTACTCAATACTTCCAAACTGTTGAACATGCGTAACCTAACCACACATTATTTGCATAAGATTATCACTTCGACTTTAGTACTAGGTCTAACCTTTAAGTTATACGCGACACACCAACTGCTCACATGAGAAACTACGCACGAGTCATCACTATAAGTTAGAGTGAATGGAGTGATGCGATAAGAATCAAAACCAGACCAAGTACGCACGATAGAGATCCAAGAAGCAAAGATTTTTCTTAAGAGTCACTATAGCCTCTCTAAGATAAATACAAATGTCTCCGTATCGATCCTCGAAACTCTACCTAGACTCGGCTTATACACACATGAGACCTATGAACCTGGAGCTCTGATACCATTTTGTCACGATCCAAAAATGGACGTGTTGGCACTCGTTTTATCTGACCAAGACAACTCAGCTTAAAACTCAACCATTACAATAAAATGCGGAAATTTTATAATCAACTCAAAAATACCATCAAAATCTGGTTGTCACGTGCACAAGCCTTTAATGTATTACAACTAATTCAAAAGAAAAACATAACCCTCAAATGACATTCTTTCTAGAATAGAACAAGATCATAAATAGGAGTAACAAGGTCTACTGAGATGACAAATAGCTACCTCACAAATCTCCAAGAAGCCTTGAAGAAGAAGAGAATGAAAAGTAGCACAAAAATCTAGGCTCGTAACCTACAAAAATTATAGAAGCAAAGGGTGAGTACCAAATCACACGATACTCAACAAGTAAACCTCTAAACACAAGCTAAGGGGATAGAATACGGGTACTCCCTACACCTCAACCGAACCTCCACAACTACAACCTGCATAAAACCAGCCCAAACTAATAGTTCACAATTTACAAGCACATATCTGAACAACAACATTATAACAATCAGATATTCTCAACAATAAGCTTAATATTCATCAATCACAACCTCCACAACTACAACCTGCATAAAACCAGCCCAACCTAACAGTTCACAATTTACACAGCACACAGCTCAACAACAACACTCTAACAATTTCATATCCTCAACAACAACACTCAAACAATTTCATATCCTCAACAACACTCTAACAATTGCATATCTTCAACAATAACACACTAACAATTTCATATCTTCAACAACATGCTCAATATTCATCATTCATAAGTTCCACAAAAAGGCACTAACAAGATCAACAACACACAAGATCAAGTTCACCAATAATAAAGAAGTGTAATGCAATGAAATGTAATGTCAAATAGAGTGATGCATGTCTGACCTAATGATACACATCCGCTGTCTCTTAGTCCGGGACCCATGAGGGAAATATCTGTCCATGCATCCATCGCGGCATGTGATACGACCCTCGAAAATAACAACCATTGTAGGGCGTGATATGTCCCTCAAAATATTGTATCCATCGCGGTCGCTATACGTCCCTCAAAATGGTACATCCTCTTTAATTTCTTATTCTTTCTCCATTCACATAACACTTGTGACAACCATGTCTCAGAACAATGGAAATGACATGTTCACATAAATAATGAGGAGATTACCATTTTCATAACATTTCACAATTCAAAACAACACAATCATAATACAATATCAACAATGATTCAACAATCCTTTCAAACCATTCTCAACACATCACACACAAACAATTAATCACATTGTTGTTTATTACCCCTTTTTCATTATTAGAATTAATCAATGTGGACAAGTCAACCCATCACCAAGTCTCATTACCCCTAAACACATATTATAAGGAAATACACGCTTTTTATTCACTTAACAAGGGTTTAGAAAACCACTTGCCTCATATAATCGAACAATCACTCCGGCACTTGAGTCTAGACACAAAACTCACCCAACCTAAAATCACGTCCCAATATCTTGATATTAATTAACATGTCAATGCTTTCAATTTACTCAAATTTCCAGTCCAGGGCTATGTCATATTTTCTCCAAAAACTACAATCCTAATAGTTTTCATATAATATAATACATCCAATATTTAATTTCCTATCTCAATATAGAAAAACTTAAACTTTAAAATTAAATTCAAGTTAATGACAAAAATCAGTAGCTAAACCACATAGGAATACGCAACAATTTACCTATCGCTGATTATGCCATCTATCCCTCTTGTTCCAATCATTGGTCATTCAAATGCCATGATTACATTTCAAAGTTTGTCTTTATGCCTTGTGGAAAATTACAACAAATTCCCGGGTGATTTTTCACTATTTTCATTACACAAGTAATATGAGTACTTAATAGTGCACCGCCAACTATTGCAATCAAAATTACCTCAGAAAATTATAATCTAAAAACAAACTATTATTTTACCTCCATTGTCGCTTATGCCATTCAATGCCGCATAAGGTTTGTGTTTTTGCCTTACTTGAGATTTGAGCGCTATGGTAGGGTTTTACTTTTTCGTGGTTTGGCTAATAAATAACATTAACCTTGCTTAACTATAATTCATTCGTCTACATGGGCCAAAGGGTATAGCGTGTTAAATAAATATTTCAGACTTGACCCACCGAGCAGATTGATGTTCTTTTATTTTATCAACCTCTATCTGTTTATCGTTCTCATGAACAAAGATATTTTTATCGTGTCTTTTGCAAATATATTTGTAAAGGTACTTCACAACTTTAATGTTAGAACATATTTTGACATTCATTTGACAATTAAATTTGGCAAGTAAAAATGGATTGTATGGTACGACACAGAAGTTATCAAGATATTGCCCTTTAACTTTTATAAGTTCTCCTGCATGTTGTCTTTTGTAAACGGGATATGAGTTTTTGCCTTTTAATGTTCGTTCAGAGAAATCTTTAGGATATTTAAATTTACAGTATCCTTTACTTTTCATACATGGGTTTGTAAGATTCAAATCACCACAAGGACCATGCATCATTTAATGTACAACAACTGAATGTAAGTAACCTTTTTTTTGAGAATCAGGTAATTTACCACGAATAATTATGTTGTATAACTCTGGTGTCAACAATTTATATTCATTACACAGAATAATAAGGAAATGTGCATGTGAAAGACCACGTTTCTGGAATTCTATACTATAAATAAATGCAGCAACCTTTCCAAAGACATTTTCTTTTTAATATATTAGTTTTTAGTTCTTAGAACTTCCCTCAAAATATTCTACTAATCAATTCAGGTCTGTTTTGTGCCTAATCAGTAGGTAACAAATATTCTTTTATTTCAGGCCACATTGGATTTCAAGTCATTGTTAGAAATAAATCAGGTTTTACGAAATGTTGTAGCAAAGTGACAGCATCAAGATATCACTAACGCATATCTCTTGGTCCTCCGATAAATGTGACATGAAGGAATGTTTGTTTTCCAATTTTAGTAGCATCTCTTTCACCATGTATTAAGACATCTAGAAGACCTTGGAAAACTTCCATTCGAATAGGTCTGGATTGAAGGAAAAGAAATCTAGCCTTTGTGTTCCAAGCTTTCTGAATACATCAATGATATAATGTAAGAGGTCATCATTTTCATCATCTTGCATTTGTATTTTGTAACAATAATATTCACTGCAAGAGACATTATTTCTTTTTTTCTTTTGTTGTTTGAGCACTTCAACTTCGATAACAAGGAAGTTATCTATTGTACACATGTTTTTAACACTGGGTAAGCATTCCCGTTCACAGTAGACATGACAATTGGTTGTATTCTTTGGTTGTAGTATTTTCTTAATATCACAATGCCACTCAACTCGACCATATTGAAATAACAGTGGATATTGTAAGGGATCATCACATCCATAGTAGTAATTAACTAATTGAATTTTATTACTATAAGGATAAATTCGAATATGAAGTTTCAATATTGTATGTACTCCTTCATCAAACCATATTTCTAAAACTTCTGATGTAGTAGGTAGGTTATATATTCGTTGATCTAATGGACCACTTTCTCTAAGATTCTTACAAATCTAATTAGTTAAGGCAACAATTGAAGAAGAGGGATGGGTTATAAGAAGATAGATCCCCCATACAATCCTCACAATAAATATGTTTCTGTTGCTGGTAATTTGATTAGGGAGACCACTTTCTCGGCATTTCTAGATAGATTCTTTCCCCTTGAGATGTGGGAATCCAAGATGCATGAGTTCCTTACCCTTTATCAAGGAAGTATGAGTGTGAAAGAGTATGCTTTTAAGTTCACGCAATAGTCCAAGTATGCTCCATCTCTAGTGTCCGACCCTATGACAAGAATGAGTAAGTTTATGTCGGGTGTGTTTGACCTAGTGGTTAAAGAATGTCGTATGGCTATGCTCATTAATGACATGGATATTGCTCGCCTTATGATGTATTGCAATAAAATTTAAGAGGAGAAACAAAAAGGGATATCTATGGAGAAAAGGAGGTCTAGAATGGAGGATGATAAGTCCTCCCATGTAAAGCCCGATAAACATGGTCATCCTTGGAATCGACAAAGATTCTCCGGGCAAGGTTCCTCCAAGGCTCTTAAGTATAATGAAGATAGGGTGTCTAAACCTAAATCGTAAGGAATTAGTAGTGAGTCCCTATGGCCTACTTGTGCTAGATGTGGAAAAAGATGTGAGGGTAGGTGTTTGGCCGGTAGTGAGGTTTTTTTTAGTTATGGTGAGAGTGGCCTTAAGAAGTGAAATTATCCAAAGATGAAGGCTAAGGGTAAGCAAGTTTCTCCTAGTGGTTCAGAAGGGAATGCTCAAAGGCAAAATAGGTTCTATGCTCTCCAAGCTAGAGATGAACAAAATTATCCTCAAAATGTGACTATTGATTTGTGTTTTATTCTTAATTAGATTCTGGTGATTACTTGTCTTTTGTGACTTGATAGACTTGATATGCTAGACTTTGATGTTGTCTTTAGTATGAATGGGTTGCATTATTGCTATGTTTTTTTATGGTAGAACCCGGTATGGTCATTATGAGTCTTGGGTATGTTCCATGGATTATAATCATCTTAGGTGATGGATGTGAAATCTTAGTGATGCCTTGAATCTGACCTTAGTTGAATTGAAATAAATGGTGCTTAGAAAAGTCTGTTTAGACTTACTCCCAAGGGGGAATGCTGTGCTTAGTTAGCAAGGTCATTGAGTTCTCCTAATGTTATGAGTTGGGTTTACTTGAATTTCTCACCTTAGAAAGGTGTAATGAGTTTGGGAAGTGTAGTCCCCGTTTTGTAGACCCATATGAGCCCTTCAGATGATAAGTTCCTTTTGGTTTGTATTATGTTTGGATTCATATGTTTTTATGTGTTCCCGTGATTTCCTTATGTTATGAATGTTCATGAGAACTTGTATTTAGAAAGAAAATGAGTTTGCATGTTTGATTACCTCATGTTGTAGTGTATTGATGAGTTGCCTATAGACTTCATGAGATGAATTAATGAACATTTCTTAGCTTGGAGTTGAAAGATTCCTCCTTGAATGTATGCCCTGAGTATAGACTGCATATAGGCTCCATGAAATTTTGTTGAGCATGTTTTAACTCAGAGATGGTAGTTTTTCCTTTGACATGATTAGTTAAGAGATTTCATGCATAATGGGTTGTTAGATGTAGTTCCTACCTTCCATATGATGCATTGAGTATGTTTAGATTGGAGTGATGTTTTCCTCCTTGGTTGTATGCATTTAGATGTATTGCATGCATGATGGGCAGCTAGTCTAGAGTCATTTCCTTTAGGAGGTGTCTAGGTCATCATTCGAGGACGAATTTCCCCAAGGGAGAGATATTGTAACACCTCGTAGCCTAGTAGACCATATAGGGCTAAGTATGTATGCAACAAGTCAAGGTTAAAGGGCGAAAGTTAAGGCAAAAGGGATAGGGCCAAGGCTGGCCAAAGCTTGCCATGACATTACCCATGACCACGAGAGGCTTCACAGCTCATGGTGGCCACCACGGCCCATGGTGCCACCCGTGGCGGTGAGGTAGTGAGCCTCTCAAGGCTTCCCAAGTTGGCCTCCTCCACATTAGACACTTAAGGGCTCGTGAAGGCGTAGACAACTTATGGGAGTGGCCGTGGTCATGCCTTGAACTTTAGGGGGTTTAGGTTGGTCTGTCTTAGCCACTGGTCAAGGGACCACGGGCACCATGAAGGGCCGTGCCCTCAACGGTTCGGGAAGGTGGCTGTAGTTCCTCGTACTAGTTGGCCTAATTAAGGGTAAAATGGGAAATTCCAAATTAAGTCATTATTTCCAAAATCCCAAAAAGAATCCCAAGTTTTCATCCTCTCAAATATTTCTCTCTCTAGAAAGCGAAGAGGAAGAAGAAGAACCGGGTCAAGTTAGGTCAAGTCAAGTCTCCATTGTTTCAAGATTGGTAGGATTTGTAATCATGGTATGATAGCTTATTCATCCATAGAATCCTTTTATCCATGAACCCCCCCATGTTTCCTCCCAATTGTGAACATGAATCCCCAATTTTAGGTAGGGTTCCTTCCAATATTCTGGATATTGTTATATGTTGATCCAATTGAGTGGATAATGGTTGTTTATGATTGAATTAGTAGTATATAATGTTTTTAAGATGAAACTACATGTTTGAATGTGTAACCCATGTCTGGAAAGATGAAATTGAAGTATGTGGGTTTTGTGCCTTGTAGGGGGAAATTGAAGATTTAGAGATAATCTTCTAAGATTGATGATAGGTAATGTAGATTGGTTGAGATTAGGGAATATAGCTATGAATTGAATGAGGTCAAAGTATACATGATGATCTATGATTAGTACTGATTTAGATTGGGGGCTATATGATAAAATATGACTAGAATTGCTTAAGAGTAAAGCATGCATGATAAATTATGAGTAGACTTATCTTAAGAGCTAGGCATGTATTATGTTTATGAGATGTAATTGTTTGAGGGTAAAAGCATGAATAATGACTTATGATTATTAGGGATTTTAGAGTAAAGCTTGCATGATGAACTATGATTGTTGGGGCTTTGAGAGTAACATTAGTACCATGAATGTTGCATTGTAGATAGGATTGCTTTGGAATGCGTTATCCACATTGACCTATATTATGAATGTAGGAAATTATGCATGTTCTTATAGAATCTACGTAAATGCTTTAAACACATTTAAAGAGTAAAGTAACAATGATTATAATGTTATTGTTCTATTTATTGAAAGGACATTCTCATAAACACTTAATGAACATGAGTTGAAAGGTTTTCTCACATAGAATGATTCCAGCTTGAAAGGCTTGCTCACCTAAAATGAATCAAAACATGTTAAAATTACGGTAGCTTGAAGAAGTGATAATCCCTTCATTAATAGCTTGACTTGGTAAGACAAGACCAAGTTTGGTAGCTTGAGCTAGGAGTCCTCATGGATAGCCTTGGATTGACCAATAGTACCCATCTAATGGTTAACTTGAACTAAGCACAATAGAGTGCTTTGCATGGTATCATGACTTGGTGAGGCCACACCATATCATTGGTAGCTTCGATTGAGCAATAGTACCCTTCCTTAAGTAGCGTCGACTTGCACAAGTAATGTAGCGATCCTTTCAAAATGATACCACTACTTAAACAAGAAATCTAACTAAATACTTGCGACATTTAAAACAAATTAATGAGGGCATACTGTTTTTAATCTAGTAAAGGGATTATATTCATAAGGAACTCCAAAAAAAATAAAATATAACATTTAAGCAATTAACCAACCAGATCTTCATGCACATGTTAACCTCACACTCGAGGGTGAAATAATAAGATTATTACAAGCTTCTAAGTATCGAAATCAGCCAACTCATGCTTCACAGAACATTTAAGACATATAGCAAATTAGTATATTACAAGACCTGGGTTTACACACCCCAAAAGATAAAAACGTATAACCATACTTATATTACAACCCATGGTGACATGACCAAATCTGCCCTCAAAATCACCTCTAAATATACAGCACAAAGGTCATGTACAAGTCCCAAGGTTATACAAAATATATATGCCTATATGCAAATGTGATCTTCCTTAAGGTGTTCAAAATCTCCATCATCAATGGCCAGCTTCAAGCATCATCGTGAACAGCCCCTACGATAGAAACAACTATCGGTAAGGATATATCTTAGTGGTGTACAAACTATAGGTTTGGAGCCCTTAAATTCACCAAGTTATCATTCTCAAATCAAGGGCAGAACGATCGAAACAAAATCAATAAATCAAGTAAACAATATACAAGGAGTATCAAGTTCAATATATAAAGGTCTAAAGGTCAAGAATGCTCATAGCACAACTTTTCAAGATATTTAATAAGAAGGCTCACCAAATATATACATCATGTCGTCACACCAAGCACAAGCAGGTATCAAGAAGGGTCAAAACCCAATGATCAAGAGAATGAAGAACCATATTAAAAAAAATGGCTTCCTAGTTCGTATTAAAATGGACAACTTTCATTCTTAAGACGAACTAAAAATCCAGAGTCAAGATGGCAAATGATCCGAACCAAGAGGCATGCCAAGAGTGACAAAGTCACAGCCACAAGAAGGACAAGGTCCTAACAAGAGTGCTAAGTGATCAAACAATCTGTGCAAGTGGGCGAGTTACATAAGCGTCTTTAATGCATTAAATAATACCAATACGACAATGCAAAGTGACAAGAGGTAACCAAGGTACCAAGATAACTTTCAAATATACTAGTAGGTAAAAAAGAGTACAAGTATAAGTTTATACGTAAACCTCAGTTCTTTAGGATAAAACCGTAGACCTAGCAGCGTATCAAAGTCTTCAACTTGTACATGAGGATATACAACCTTAAAAAATGAATTCAATAACTTATTTACTTTCTAGTAGCTTAATAATGATGACGTAAAATAGGGTTATCATCACAAGTAAGCCTAGCCTATAAAAATACGACAATGCTCCTAAATAGTAAATTTTGGCCATCCAAGTGCATCATGTCACAACTAAGATTTGAAATGGAAAATGGCAAAACTGGACTGTATACTCTTCATGAAAGATGTGGGTACCTCTCTTAAGGTTGCAAACAACCAAGAATCACCACAAAATTTGTTTTGTATAAAAAGATATATTCAAAACACTAACAGTTGTCCACACAGGATTTCAAACTTCAGAATCTGGACAGAACTTGTTATATGATGCGTCCCATATTTTGAATCCATAACAGCTAAATTAGAGTTTAACATTAACATAAGAGTTGTACATATACGAATTATCTTTCCAAATAATATTTATTCATAGTAAAAAAGTTCTATGGAATGAGATATGCTTAATCTGCTAAACGCTACCATACTCAAAAATAGGTTTTACCACATACCAAAAAGAAGAGTGTAACTCGATTTCCAGCCAAAAGGACCTAAATTTTCTCTTGTGATCTTGAAGAACAATGGGTTAGATAATGTTCTAAGGGGATTATACTTCAAGTGAGACGAATTTCCTAAGGGGAGGTGTCAAAATATAGTAACACAAGAGGTGCTTATCATATACCCAGTTGTCCATAAAAGTTGGTTGACCAAATACTTGTGTGCTTCCCAAATGCATACATATACACCTATATATATATATATATATATATATATATATATATATATATATATATATATATATATATCCTTCACCTCCTTTTAAAGCTATACATATTTCTAATTAAAACATTACACAAATACTCCCATACAATACATTAACTTACGATGACAATTATTTTAAACAATGTTGCAAATATAACATTATTTCAAGTTTCCAAATGACAATTAAACATATTGTAATAATTAAGCAGCAGCTTATCCACATACGACTATTGTTAGCATTTTCGGGGTTTTACAAGTAAGGTGGCTTCCATGGTAGCTTAGTCTAGCATAAGGTAGTGTTTTCCTTTGTAGCCTTGAAGTGGTAAATCGTAACCATTCATGAGTAATGACTTGTCTTGAACTAGTAAAAAGGTACTATTCCATGAATAACAAGAATAGCTAAAGAAGGAGTAGTCCCTAATTGAAATAGCATGTTTATGATGAAACTACATTACTTCAATGAAGTATTGTAAGTATGTTCTAATATGAGATTTACTTGACATGATGTATGCTTAGCTCGGATTGTTTCTATAGTTTCCTTCCTTGATATGTTTGACTAAAGGTGAATGTTCCGTTGTCTATGAGAAATAAGATAAGGATGATATCAAAAGATGATGTATATGTAAAAAGGCCTAAAGTGGATTGCTTAGCATGGGTGAGATTTATGGGGTCCAATCCATGCATTGCACAAGCATGTCTTGAGGTTACGCGAAGTGTTTCTCTTATGATATGTTGATCTAGATGCATTGACTATATCTTATGATTATGCCTTATGTTTTATGTTGACTAATGCCTATGATATGCTTATGTTGATGATTTATGCTGGCCATCATATTTAGTACATGTTTGTACTAACACATACTTTTACCCAATATCGACTTCCATTCTTGTGGCTAGGTTCATAGTAGAGAAAAAAGATAAGTTTTGGTGAGTCCTCATAGTATTCGAGGGCTTGACCACCAATGTCCTTTTGTATTTCATTTTATGTTTAGAACTATTGTATATGCTGTGTCCCAAAGACAATTCATGATTTAGATGGTTTGAGACAAGTGTAAAAGACTTCCGCTTCATTTTATGAACTTTGATGTTACAAAAAAATGTTTTAAATTTCTGCTCATTTCTATTAGCTTATGTTATGATATGTTAAGGGGCATGTATGAGACCTTTCGGGGTCTTTTACGCCTTGTTACGTCTAGGGGGTACCCCTGGGCCATGACATGAATAGGGAATGTTCAAAGCACATGACTAGAAAATTAAAATACTTTGTCTATCTCAAGGCACTTCAAGGTGGTGGTGTCTCTTTTGGCATGGCAAGAAATGGTACATTCTTGGTGTAGGTAGGACTTGAAAGTCAGTGGAAAACTCTTGTAAAGTTGTGTACTATGTCAATGGGTTAAAGTATAATCCAAGTGTTTCATGGATTTGTGATAAATGAAATTGAGTTAAGTTCTTATCAACTAAATGGGTGGTCACAACTTAATCTCTCGGATGATGATGTTGATAGAAAAGGGATGCAAGAACATGTATACTACTGATCTAAACACTGCTCGTTGTAACATTCTCACTTTTCTTGGTGCTCAAGGTGAGAATACTGATCTATGTTACATGAGACTTGGTCATGTCAGTTCTTATCTATGAACAAACTTATGTCAAGGGACCTGTTCTGTGGTCTGCCCAAAATAAAATTTGCAAATGACAAAGTTTGTGATGCTTGTGTTAAAGAGAAGTAGATTAGACCATACTTCAAATGGAATAAGCAGACTTTTAATCTTCAAAGAACTTTCAGGATGAAGTGGTAAATACTACATGTTTTGTGACCAAAATGATGATATTGAGAAGTTTGATCTCAATGATGCTAAAAGAGTATTTGTGGGATATTCTTTCTCCAGCAATTCTTATCGGGTGTACAAAAAAAATTGTTAATTGGAGAAAGTGTTCATGCGATTATTGATGAGTTTGGAAGAATTGAGAAGTTGCAAAACAAAGAAGATTCTAAGATGGAAAAGCGGCTTCAGAGTTAAAGAGATGGTCTAAATAGTGAGCTTACCTAAAAATATCATTTTCACGAATCCAGCAATCCCAAAGAAGTTGATGCTGATGATGAATCTGATAAGGGACCTGGTCATGTAGATAATGTTGAACAAAGATGATGCAGTTCAAACTAATACTGTGAATTCTGAAGGAGAGAATGAAGAAGCTGATCAAGCTCAATTTGAAAGAAGAAAAGTATGACACTCGGTTCCCTGACCAGCTGATAGGTTCTCCAAGTTCCTCTTCAACAATATTTCAAAAGAGGTAAAATTGACAAAATCATCTTTTTGAAATAACAAGAAAAAGAATTGCTGATTATTCAAGTATATATCGATGATATCATCTTTGAATCAACCCTTCAGGTGTTGTGTGAATAGTTTGTTGCACACATGAATAGTGAGTTTTGAAGTAAGCATGATGGGAGAATTAAATTTCTTCTTGGAGCTACAAATTAAGCAAGCTTCTGAAGGTACCTTCGTTTGTCAAGAAAAGTACAACAAGTTGTTGAAGAAGTTTGAGATCATGGACGCCAAGAAAATTGATACTCCCGTGGTGACCAAATCGAAGCTGGATGCTGATGGATCTACTCCACGTGTAAATGCTATAAGTGTTAGAACTTATGCAAGATTCAAATGTTGTCCAATGGAATAACATTTGAAGGCTGCTAAGAGAATCCTAAGACATTTGATGAAGATAGGGACCTGGTTCAACTCTATACATTAGGAAATTTTTCGTTGCTTAGAGGAATATGGTGATACTGATTATGCTGAATATCAAGTTGATAGAATGAACATGAATGACTTATTTTCTAGGGATCATATCTCATTTCATGGGGAGCTAAAAATGCAAGATTCGATTTCTTCTCCATCAACTAAGGCAAACCTGGTTAAGAAAAACAAATTGAAGTTGGGGATGCTGAAACTTGACTGAAAGGATCTTGCCTAAGCAATCAACCCTCTCATGACTATACAAAGGGAGAGCAGGTATCCTTATTTTTCAATAATGTATATTTTAGCAATTTCAGTCTTATACCATTTGTAGGTATACACACATGGCATAATTGTTGAAGAAAAAGGGAGGTCAAGACAGATCTAGGCAATTACAGAGAGGGACCCGGTCCGTTCTTGAAGGTTAGCACTCTTAACATTGCATTTTGAATTATGCATGAGAACCGTTGCAATTTCCACATGTAAGTAATTCAGAAATCTGACTGTTGTCCCATCATTTGAATACCAAACGACACCTCCTTTCACATGACATACCCTTTCACCTCCTTTATATTCCATATTTCTCTCAAGCTCCCTAACGAATTCAAATCCCCTTCAACAATCAGAAATTTTCAAAACCCTCTTTTCTCCTCTCTCAAAAACAGTTCAAAATGCCTAAACCCTTTGTGCCTACTGGAGAATTTTCTGATGAAAAAATTCTTGAGTGTGAAAAGGGACCATGTCCAGCAAGCAAAAAAATAATAGAAGGTGGAAAAGATGATATTCAAAAAGGAAAGGGTTTATATTATGAGAACTCAAAGTATTATAGAATGGGAGGGTGTCTGACTTTGAAATGAAAAACAAAATCTGAAATGTGGATGTGTTGAAAGGAAGATAAGGAACAACAGTAACATGTCTAAGTTGTTGGTGGAACATGAGAAACTCAGGCTACCAAGATACTAAAATAGTTTGTTTGAAGTCTTAGCTTCTAAAATCACAATCAAATTGACCAGGTTGAAAAGAACTGGCAGCCTTGAAGGTTCAACATGATGCCCTAGCAGCAAAGAATGCTGAACTTCAAGAGAGGCATCTGAAAAACCATGCTAAGGGATATTCTCTACTAATCTTATTCTTTCAATCCTTTGCTCCTAAGCCATCTCCTCGTTTCCTAAACTTCAATGTCAGTCCTTTTTCCTCTATTCTATCAAAATTGAGTGGGTATTGTCCTATTTCTCATACATAATAATATTTGCAATTCTTTGATTTCTAATATGTTATTTATGAATGAAATAACCCTCATTTCTATTGACTCAGCTCATTACATTATTCATTTTTCCTTATGCTCAGTGTGGCTCTAGTGGCCATGAATTTGCTTGAACTATATTTGTATCAACTTGGTTTACCACTTTAACCCTTGTTATGATGTGAAAAAGGGGGAAATTGTTAAGGTATGAGATCAATGTTAGCTATTTGAAGAGGACATGGTTATGTTGCAGATAGGGGGAATCAACGCTAGTTTACTTAGAGAGTACTATGAATAAAACAAAATAAGACACAACTCCCATCATAATAAAAGATAAGTAGAAGTGGTTAGAGATCATTATAATCTTCACCTTAGAAACATTACTAACTCCCGCACCAAGATTATGCCAAGTGAGTAAGAATAGTATCAGCACAAACAACATGTACTTATAGTCATAATAGGTCGACCCGAATCCATAACATAATATCATGCATATAATCAAGAATAAGAACATAAAAAATTTCATTAGGACTCACACACTCTAAGACCTCAGTCTTGAAATAGCTAAATTTAGATTTGGGCAAGTTGCACATCAATTGTGAGTTTTGGGTCAACTTCAAACGATCATCACTTTCAGAACAGGATTAGTTAGGTGGTTCATGAGATATCAAATAAAATATCTCTGAGTCCTCTTTCCAATTCCATTGATTTTTCTAACTTTCGAGTTCGGATGAGGGAGATATGCTCATTTAAGTACAGCCTGTCCAGTTAAGGTAATCCATCCAAATTTAGGAAGGGGTATTTTGGTCTTATCCTTACCACCACTAGCCTAAATAATTTTTAGTAATATTTAAGGAGTCTAAAATGACTTATAGGTTTCACAATTCCTAAAAATGCTTAGGGTTTTAGAGAGAAGTTCAAGAGGAGAAAAAGGAGAAGTTCAAGCGTTTATTCTAGATTCTTGCGATAGTTGAGGGGTTCCGCCAAGGATTTAATCCTAGCGACGTATGTAAGCTTTCACAGTGATGGGTTCATTTACCCTCATGCCAATTATGAGTTTCTTGAGTTGATTTTGTCCATGACAACCTATGTATTGAGGTTCTTGATCAGTTTCTTGAAGTTTCATTCTTAAATATTTAATAATGTGATTTGATGAGTTCTTAAGGTGAATGTTATGAGTTTGAGCATTGTTTTTAGTAGATTTTCGTTTACTAAGGTTGGGTATTTGAAAATAGGAGAGTTTGGGAGAAAACAGTAGGTTCTAGGTGAATTAGGGCCAAAAATAAAGAAGAAAACTTCATCGGAACGATCTGGGTAAGGGGTGGCATGACACACCACTAATGCACCAGAGTGGCTTGGCGCGTCGTGCCTCAAGTGCCCCAAAAATGGCGTTCTGAAAGGGCTAGCGTCCCGTGCCACTTAGTGTGCCAGCGCAATCTACTCCTACTTCTTTTATATCGTTTGGTCCGTCTAAGTTCTTTTAAAACGTATCCTTGCTCTCATCCTGATTATAGCTACTCAAACTACATTTAATCATTGAGAAATGCATATATCAAAATCATAATTCTTGAATTGACATTTTCAAATTCAAAAGAAAGTTAAGAGTAAAGTTTGAGGGAGTTCTTTTGAGTCACTTTGAGAAGTGTTTCCCAAACTTTTAAATTTTGTTTTAAGACTTGAGAACTTGAGTACGAGGATGAGAAGAGTTGAGTTTAGTTTTCAAAATAAATATATGGGAACTAAGTATTCCCAAGAGTAAATGCTTTACTTTTAAAATGAGAGGAAACTTGTTCTCCAAATGAGTTCATGAGTAGTTTTTGAGCACTATCTCTTTTAAGAGAAACCTTTGAGTAATAATCTCAAAGTTTGAGGATGAAGAAATCTTTTTAAGCATATGAGCATGAGTTTTATTATTGGGAGTAATATCGAGCACTGATATGGGGACGAGTTAGACAGCTCAAAGTCCTCATAAACTATGCATGCCAACATAGGTAAACAGAGTCGTACTTTTAAATGATTTCGTATTGCTTTTAAAGCACAACTTAGCGGATCCAATTAGTTTAGGATGTATTATACTCCGACAAGGTATAGGATAGTTTTGGCAGCGTAGGCGAGACCCTGTATCATCACATAGCTCATAGTGATGGTTGTCGGTTATAGAATATCTCAAATAAGAGTAAAAGAGTTCTTATTGTATTTTAAATACATTGAGTTATTATCTACTTTTCAAAAGATTTCTTTATAATTAATCTTTATGGTTGCTTTTCTATTGAACTGAGATGAGTATTTCATAGTTTGAGTATATTTGAGTATCCTTGAGTTGAGTTGAGTTGAGATAAGGTGAGTAAGTTCTTTATTTTAATTAGTTCAAGATTATGTTTGTGCTTTAGAATTTCCCCTTGCATGCTCGTACATTCCATGTACTGATGTCATTTGGCCTGCATTTTTCATGATGCAAATATAGGAGTTCAAAGTCGGCAGCACACACCTTTGATACCACTTGGAGTTCCAAAGTTGCTTTGGTGAGCCTCATTGCTACCGTAGGATTCCCATTTACTTTTCAGTTTTGTAAGGATGTCGAGGGTCTTGTCCCGACTTTGATCATTATCATTGTAGGCTTCATAGATAGTAGTAGTTGGGGAGTCTTTTCCATTTCCTTTGTATTGAGACTTGAGTTGAACAATTATGTTATTAAGTATTTCAGACTTAATTGAGTTGAACTAATTTTTAGTAATAATGTTGTTATGAATTGAGTTACATTTTTGGTCCATTTATTGTTGAGTAAGACTTTAACTGAGAGTTGAGCTAGGCCACGAGTTCGCTTGGGGCCAGCAATAGATCTCGAGTGTCAGTAATGTCCAAGTTGTAGGCACGAGGTGTGAAAAACTTTGTATCTGAGCATAAAGGTCAAGAGTCCTAGGGTGTCTATGAAGTCGTGGTTGTAGAGTCTTAGTTATCAGGGTGAATCATACCACATCTATAATTAGAAGTCTACGATATTTAGGATCTATCTCACTTCTTTAATACTATTTTTTGTGATAGAGTTCAACTCTATAAAAGTTTTGTTCTAATTCGTGCTTGCACGTATCTTTCAGATCATGCCTCCATAAAGAGCTTTTTGAGGTCGTCCTGCTAGGAGGAATATTGATCCTTAAGATCAAGGGGTACCCAATGCACTAGAAGTGGAACCCCCCAAGAGAGGTCACTAATGTTGAATTTTGGGATGCTATCCGGATGTCGAGTCAAGTTGTGACCAACTAAGCAGGTCAACAATGGGAAATTCTATAGGATGCCACTGATACATCCAAGATCCGATAGTTCTTAAGGATGAATCCTCCAGACATTACGATTCAAGTGTCACTGAGGATCCGGAGAACTTTCTAGAAGAGTTGGAGAAAGTATTTTAGGTGATGCATTTTCCAGATGCTGAGTGTGTGGAACTAGCTACATACCAACTCAAGGGTCTTTCTAGAGTCTGTTAACACCAATGTAAGAAAAGTAGAGATGAGGGTGCACCAATTGTGAGCTGGGTTGTGTTCGAAGAGGCCTTCTTGGGCCGTTTCTTTCCCCATGAGCTGAGGGAGGCAAAGGTAAGAGAATTCCTTAACTTGAAGCAGGAATCCATGAGTATGCATGTGTATAGCCTTAAGTTCACTCAACTTTACCGCTATTCTCGGGATATTGTTGTTGACACGAGGAGCAGGATGAGTCTATTTGTATATGGGTTGTCTCTCTAGTCAAGTACGGAGGGCAAGGAATCTATGCTGATAAGAGACATGGACAAAGCAATGCTTATGATCCATGTGAAACACGTTGAGGAGGATAGGCTGAGAGATAGAGAAGAGTTCTGGAACAAGAAGGCCAAGACAACAGGTAATGAGTTTGGGCTGTAGAAAGGTAATGCGAATCGATCATCTTTTCAACAAAATCCAATAGGACCTGCTCCATCAACTACTAGTGCAACTGCACCAAGGAATAGAGGTGAGTTTAAGATTTCGAATTCTCAGAACTTTAGAGCTAGACCTGCACAATCTACAGGTAGTGTGGAACAAGGAGGTAATTGGACTCATGCATGTACTAAGTGTGGTAGGAACCACCCAGGAGTGTATCATGATAAATCTAATGGTTGCTTCAAGTGTGGTCAACCTGGTCACTTCATGAGAGAGTGCCCTAAGAACAGGCTGAATAATGGTAATAGGGGCAATAGAGCCCAATCTTTTTCAGTGGCTCCGCCAGACAAAGACGCACCTAGAGGAGCTACTTCAGGGATAGGCAGAGGAGCAAATTGTTTGTATGCTATCACCAGTCACCAAGAGCAAGAGAATTCACCTTATGTTGTTACTGGTGTGATCAAACTCTTTGCATTTGATGTATATCCATTACTTGATCTAGGTGCGAGTCTATATTTTGTGACTCCATACGTTGCTATGAGATTTTATATCCTTCTTTAGTGACTTTTTGAGCCATTTAGTGTTTCTACATCTGTTGGGGATTCTATTCTAGTTGAGATTTCTTTTATGATTGTACTATTTCTGTTAATCATAAGGACACCTTGGTTGGCTTAGTCGAGTTATACATGGTGGACTTTGATGTTATTCTGGGTATGGACTAGCTTCATGCTTGTTATGCCTGAGTTGATTGTAGAACTATAGTAGTTAAGTTCCAGTTTCCTAATGAGCTAGTTATCGAGTTGAGGAGTACTTCAGTAGTGCCTAAGGGTCATTTTATTTCATACCTTAAGGCCAAAAAGTTTGTTTTCAAGGGGTGAATCTATCACTTAGTCCGAGTTAATGACGCTAGTATTGAGACAACACCTATTCAGTAAGTTGCAGCTGTGAGTGAGTTTTCAGAGGTCTTTCCAGATGATCTTCCCGTAGTCTCTTCTGATAGAGAAATTCGCTTCAGTATAGATATTCTTCTATTCTTCCTGATACTCGTCTTGTTTTTATTCCGCCATATAGAATGGCTCCAGTTGATTTAAAAGAGTTAAAAGAGAAGTTGAAAGACATTCTTGATAAAGGTTTCATTCGACGAAGTGTCTCACCTTGCGGCGCTCCGGTCTTATTTTAGAGGAAGAAAGATGGTTCACTTAGCATGTGTATTTATTACCGCAAATTGAGCAAGGTCACTATTTATAATAAATATCCCTTTTCGAGAATGGATGATCTATTTG
Source organism: Solanum commersonii (assembly GCA_029007595.1). Classification (NCBI taxonomy): domain Eukaryota; kingdom Viridiplantae; phylum Streptophyta; class Magnoliopsida; order Solanales; family Solanaceae; genus Solanum; species Solanum commersonii. Next base: position 1,316,797 of record JAJTWQ010000007.1, read on the forward strand.
ATCAACATCAGGGTACCATTTGTTTTTCTAAGATAGACCTCATATCCGACTATAATCAGTTGAGAGTAAGAGAAAGTGACATCTCTAAGACATTATTCAGGATCCGTTATGGTCATTATGAGTTTCTAGGTATGTTATTTGGTTTGACTAATGCTCCTCCAGTGTTCATGGACCTTATGAGCATAGTGTGTAAGCCTTATCTTGATATGTTTGATATTGTATTCATTGATGATATTCTGATTTACTCGAGGAATGAGGACCATGCTAGTCATCTCAGAATAGTTCTCCAAACTCTAATGGATAAGGAATTGTATGCTAAATTTTTCAAGTGTGAGTTTTGGCTTGAGTCAGTGGCATTCTTAGGCCACATTGTGTTTGGTGAAGGGATACGAGTTGACACTCTAAAGATTGAAGTAGTACAAAACTAGCCTAGGCCCACATCTCAACCTGATTTGAGGAGTTTCTTGGGATTGGATGGTTACTATAGATGTTTCATACAGTGGTTTGCATCTATTTCTTCCCTGTTGACTAAGTTGACTTAGAAGAAAACGAAGTTTCAATGGTCTTAAGCTTGTGAGAAGAGGTTTTAGGAATTTAAAACTAGGTTGACTACTGCCCCATTGTTGACCCTACAAAAGGGTACACAAGGTTTTGTTGTGTACTGTGATACATCCAGAGTTGGACTTGGTTATGTATTGAAGTAGAATGGAAAATATATGGACATAGTTGGACTTGGTTGTGTATTGATGTAGAATGGAAAATATATAGCTTATGCCCCTAGACAACTTAAGATTCACGAGAAGAATTACCCAACCCATGATCTAGAGTTGCATGTTGCAGTGTTTGCTTTGAAAATTTGGCGTCACTATCTTTATTGGATTCATGTAGATGTGTTTACGAATAACAAAAGTCTACAATATGTAGTCAGCCAGAAAAAACTTAATCTCAGATAGAGGATGTGGTTGGAGTTACAAATGGATTATGACATGAGTATTTTATATTACTCAGTTAAGGCTAATGTTATTGCTGATGCCTTGAGCAGGTCATCTATGGGTAGTACTGCCCATGTTGAGGAAGTCAATAAAAAGTTTGCCAAAGATATGCACAGTCTTGCACGATTGGGAGTCCGGTTGTTAGATTGCAATAAAGGTGTAGTGGTGGTGGCGAATGGGGCTGAATCATCACTAGTATCTGAAGTGAAAGAGAAATAAGACCAAGACCCTGTTTTTCTTGAATTGAAAGAAAATGTTCATAAGTAGAAAGTGATGGCTTTTGAACAAGGGGGAGATGGTTTATTGAGGTATCAAAGTAGATTGTGTGTACCAAAGTTGGATGAACTCCAAAAGATCATCATGGAGAAAGCTCATAGTTCTAGATAATCTATTCATCCTGGTTCGACAAAGATGTATCGTGACTTGAGCGAAGTATATTGGTGGAGTAGCATGAAGAGGTGTATTGCACAATTCATTGTTAAGTGCCCAAATTGCCAACAAGTCAAGATAGAGCACCAGATGCCCAATAGTGTGGCTTAGAACCTAGATTTTCTGGAATGGAAGTGGGAGATGATAAATATGGATTTCATTACTAGTTTGTTGCCGTGTCGCAGGCAGCATGATTTGATTTCGGTGATTGGAGATCGGATGACTAAATCAGCCCATTTCTTGCCGGTAAAGACCACCTATAAATCAAAATATTAAGCCAAATTATATATTCAAGAGATAGTCCAACTTCATGGACTTCCTTTGTCTATCATTTCAGAGAGAGGGGAACAATTCACCGAGTAGTTTTGGAAGTCTTTCCAGAAAGGTTTTGGTTCCAAGGTAAATTTGAATACTGCTTTTCATTCTCAAACTGATGGTAAAGAAGATCATACTATTCAAATTTTAGAGGATCTATTGAGGGCTTGTGTGATCGACTTCAAAGGTAATTAGGATGATCACTTACCTCTAATTGAGTTTTCTTACAACAATAGTTATCACTCTAATATCCACATGGCTCATTATGAGGCACTTTATGGGAGAAGATGTAGATCTCCTATTGGTTCTTTGATGTTTGTGAGGTTCGATTGATAGGGCCAGACTTAGTTCATCAAGTTATGGAGAAAGTGAAGAACATTCAAGAAAGATTGAAAACAACGCAAAGTCATCAGAAATCATATACAAATGTTAGGAGAACAGACTGAGAATTTGAGGTTGATGACTATGTTTGTTTCAAGGTTTCACCCATGAATGGTGTTATTAGGTTTGGCAAGAAGTGGAAGCTTAGTCCCCAGTATATTGGTCCTTATAGGATATCCAAGAGAATTGATAATGTAGCTTATGAGTTGGAGCTACTGCCAGAGGTAGCATCATTCAATTCGGTGTTTCACATTTCTATGTTAAAGAAGTGTATGGGCGATCCTTCACTTATTATACCTACTAAAAATATTAGTATTAAGGACAACCTATCTTATGAGGGGATACCCATTGAGATATTTGGTCGTGAGGTTCGCAGGTTGAGAACCAAGGAGTTGGCATCAGTCAAGGTCTTAGGGAGAAATCAGTTAGTTGAGGAAGCTACTTGGGAAGCTGATGAGGATATGAAGAAGAGATGCCCACATCTCTTTACTTCCAGAGACATTCCAGACCAAGGTAATGATTTTGTAACACACTTTTTAATTGATATTCTTTGTCCTGTTAAATTGCATGCTGGGTGTTTGAACTGGGTGTTATATGTTGCCACCCTTAGTTCTATTTATAGTGATCTCATTCAAGGATGAATGTTCCCAAGGGGGAGATATTGTAACACCTCGGTCTTGGAAAGAGCTAAATTTAGATTTGGGTAAGTTAGACTTCAATTTTGAGTTTTGGGTCAACTTCAAATGACCATAACTTTGAGCACATGATGTGTTAGGTGGCCCATTAGATATCGAAAGAAAGATTTATGAGTCCTCTCTCCAACACTGTCTAGTTTACTAAATTCCAAGTTTGGATGATGGAGATATGCCCATTTGAGTACATCATGTCTAGTTAAGGAAATCCATCCAAATTTAGGAGGGGTATTGTGGTCTTTTCCTTACCCCTACTAGCCTAACTCGTATTTATTAATATTTTAGGGGTCTAACTTACTTATATCAGTTTCACAATTCCTAAAGACCCTTAGGGTTATAGATAGAAGTTCAAAAAGAGAAAAATGAGAAATTCAAGCGTTCGTTTAAGATTCTTGCGATCATTGAGGGGTTTCACCAAGGGTTAAATCCTAACGAGGTATTTAAGCTTTGATAGTGATGGGTTTATTCACCCTCACTCCAATAATGAGTTCTTAGTAGAATTTTATTTACTAAGGTTAAGTATTATAATCTAAGAGAGTTTGGGATAAATCAATCACTTCTAGGTGAATTAGCGCATAAAATTGACAAGAAAAATTCGTTGGAATGATCTAGTGAATGGGTGGCGTGACGCACCACTGATGCCAAAGTGGTTGGCGCGTCGTACCTACAATGCACCAGAAATGGCGTTTTGAGGTTTAGGTGATGGCGCACCGCTCCACTCACTGCGCCAGAGCACCCTGCCCCTGCTCCTTTTTCGTGGTTTATTCCATCCAAGTGCTTTTAAAACATATCCTTGCTCTCTTCCTGATTATAACTATTGAAATTACATCAAATCAATTAGAAATCTGTATATACAAATCATAAATTCTTGAATTCAGATTTTCCAATTCAAGATAAAGTTAGAGTAAGGTTCGAGCGAGTTCTTTTGAGTCATTTTGAGAAGTCTTTTGCAAACTTTTAAATTTTGTTTTAAGAGTTGAGCATTTGAGTTGGAGGATTAGGAGAGTTGAGTTAATTTTCAAAATTAATATATGAGAACTAAGTATTCCAAGAGTAAATGTTTTACATTTAAAATGAGAGGAAACTTGATTTCCAAATGAGTTCATTAGGAGTTTTTGAGCACTATCTCTTTTAAGAGAACCTTTTGAGTAATAATATTAAAGTTTAAGGATGAGGAAATTTTTTAAACATATGAGCATGAGTTATATTATTGGGAGTAGTATTGAGCACTAATATGGGATGAGTTCAAGCAACTCAAAGTCTTCATAAACTATGTAGTCCAACATGGATAAAAAAGGTCATACTTTTTAGATGAGTCATCATTTCTTTTAAATCATAGCTTAGTGGATCCACTTAGTTGAGGATGTATTATACTTTGACAAGGTACAGGATAGTTTGGGTGAGATGGTGTATTATCACATAGCTCATAGTGATGATTGCCGGTTAGAGAATCTCCCAAATAAGAGTAAAGAGTTATTATGGTATTTTTAAATACATTGAGTTATTATCTACTGTTTAAAAGCTTTCTTTATAACGCATCTTTATGGTTTGTTTTATATTGAATAGAGTGGAGTATTTTTGAGTTTTAGTATCTCTGAGTATGTTTGCGTATCCTTGAGTTGAGATGAGGTGAGTATGTTTTTTCTTTTTATCAGTTCAAGCATATGCCTATGCTTTAGAGTTTACCCTTTTATACTCGTACATTCCATGTACTGACGCCATTTGGTCTGCATCTTTCATGATGCAAATACATGAGTTCAGGGTCATCAACAGGCGCACCGTTGATACGACTTGCAGTTCCAGAGTTGCTTTGGTTAGCCTTCTTTCTTCTGGAGGATTCCTATTTACTTTTCAGTTTTGTTAGGAGGTCGAGGGTCTTTTCCTGACTTACTTCATTGTCATTAGAGGATTCATAGATAGTATTAGTTGAGGAGTCATTTTCATTTCCATTGTAATGATTATAGACTTGAGTTGAACAATTATGTAATTAAGTGTTTCATACATTATTGAGTTAAATTGATTTTTTGTAATGATGTTGTTATGAGTTGAGTTACCTTTGAGGCCCATTTATTAAGTAAATCTTTCGCTGAGCGTTGAGCCAGGCCAAAGGTTCTCTTGGGGCCAGCAATGGTTCTCGAGTGCCTGTCGCGCCTAGGGTGTAGGCCCAGAGCGTGACACACATTTCACCACAAGTCAGCCACCTTATTTTGCTGCCGACTCTACCATCTAAGTCTTTATATCCTCATATCAAATCATAGGCTAACTCATGTCTATCACATAAAGAATTCCCCCACCTCCTCAATCTCTCATGTGAACAACTTACCTTATCCACACCCTAGTTATATGAGATATAAATAGGTAACAAGATGTAGAAAAAATAGAAATGTACATTTATAAACACAATTATAAAAAATCCCGAACTTCCAATCCTCACCCCGACTTTGCACACACACCCAGTCACACCTACTTCATCACACTGTTCTAGTAACTCGACAATATACCAAGTTCTCTCATGAAACCCACACAAAAATTGTTAGTGTACCTATGTGGTTTCCATTTCCATTGTTAGTGTACTGACATAATATTTGATTCAATAACAATATGTATCAGTCTGATACCCGATCCAAATAAATATATGTAACATCATGGTACCCGATTCAATAATATATATGTACTGGTATCCTATTAAAACTCCCCTCCCCACCCCGCGTCCTTACCTCACTCTTCCTCCATCCGTGCAAAATCCAAATCACTCTCATTGTTTTAAAAGAAATGACTTATTTTCTTTTTTAGTTTTTTTTTAAATATAATTTTTTTCTTTTTTTGGTAATACTTTAATTTTAATTAGTGAATTTATATGTGCTTCACATGGTTAAAAACGAATGATAAAATGTCAATAATTTTATTCAAATGTGATATAAATATAACAAATATTTATAATATGTGCGTAAATATTATATATCTCTAGACGTATAAGTGATTTCATAAAGAAAAATATTTTGTTAGTAGTTATATGACTCCCAACAAAGTCAAGAGTTGCTATATTGGACAAAAAAATTATAAACTTACGATAATAAAAAAATCGTATAGAATATAAAACAAAGAAAATTATGGGGAGAATATAAATAAAAAAAAATAAAAAATAATGCAACATCATTCTTATGATCTTAATCATTAAAACAATAAAAGACAAAATACAAAATTGATGCACAATTTTTCAAACTCTTGTCTACATTCATTCCCACAAGCAGATCATCATTCAATATCCTTCACATTATTATTCATTTCAAATTTAGACATGAATATAAGAAGTATGTAAGAAAAATATAATAACTCCAATGTGATCATTTCTACAAAGTCTTACAATGCCTTTATTTGTAGGATTACAATACGAATACCGAAACAATACCATGACTATCAATTATTTAAGAGAATTTTATTCTTTATGGGGAAAAAAAAGGCCAATGTAGTAAAATTTTTGTATTTTAAATTTTATTAAACAAATTTACAATAATATTGTTGAACCTTGGTTAGTAGTTAGTATTATTACACACAAAGATACAATAACTAATTTGCATATAAACAAAAATACAGACATGCAATAATAAAAAATTATTCAAATTCAAACTAAAGAAGTTATATGGATAAAACACAAACACGCATCATCCTTAGGACCTTATCATAATAAAATAGATAAAAAAATACGAATACAAAATAAGTGCCTACTTTTTTGAACTCTTAGCCGACAACCTTTTTGTCAAATTAATCAACATTCAAGAGTCTTCTTCATCGTTTCAATTTAACACATGAATTTTATAATAGAAGTATACTACAAATAAAAATGAAATTTTAAAAATAATCTTGAGTTGGAATTTCATGAAACAAAAACTTCTGAATTTATATTGACAAAAATTGAGGAATATCATAAAGTATCTTAAATTTTATAATTTAATATTTTGAGGTTATGAATATGAAAACTTAAAAGCCATGGAATTAATGATATTATTAAGAGTAGAAGTTGGGATAAGGCATAAGTACCCCCTAGAATATGACCGAAATGCTAGAGACGGACCTAGACTTAACTAGGATCTTATTACCCTATTATCCCCACCCCACCACTAAACTAATTTAAAATTTAATTATACACCACAAATCTTGACATGACATAGAGAGTGTGAACACTGTCTTGAAGGCAAGTGATGAGTACACAAATTGAACACGTGTCATTTTTTATTGGTAATTTTATAATTAGTTATTACACATATTTTTTTATATTAAAACTTGTATCTATTCAATTATTTTTGTTTGTTTCTTTGTAAAATATTTATTTTAATTTCTTTCTCACTTTAAATTTTTTTAATTAATTTATTATCTTCACTTTTAATTAATTTTAAAAAAACTATGTGTATTCTTTTTGAAAAGATAATTTAAAAGTGTCCTTTAATTTTAGCATTTTAATTATTTTTTATGTTTTATTTGTTTTTCTTCACTTATTTGATATTCATTCAAAATTAACTTAATATAAATACAAGACATTTGGAATTAAATTTGAAATCAAATCAAAACGAAAGAAAAAGAAAATAAAAGAGAAAAGACAATGAATGAAGGTAAGAAAAATAAGTTTCGCTACAAAGTAAAAACAAATGTGTATTAGCTTACTTTAATTAGAAGAAAAACAAAATAAGAATATTTTTTAAAAAACAATTTTTTTTAAAAAAAATTTACACATATGGACGGCAAATGTGTACAAACAGAACAAACTTGGGTAGTATAAGGTGTCACGTCGGCACAAAAGGTGCACAAAAATAAGTTTAGTCAGTCATAGTTTAGGGGGTACTTGTACCTTACTCCGTTGAGGTTTAATAAATATAAGTTATGGAGGTGAAACTTTAAAAATAAATAAAGAAGGAAAAACAAAAATAAAGAAGATAAAAAGAAATACGTTTATATTAAATAGAGACATAAATTTCTTGAATTGAATAAATAAAAATAAAAAAGGAATAAACAACAGAAGAGAAGTGATTTAAGGAAATGTTTAATGTCATAACTAATAATATTTAGGAAAAAAATCATAAGAAAATATTATTTTTTAAAAAATTATTATTTTCTCTTATTATATAAGAGGGAGTTGGAGATTACCAAGCTGGTCTGTCGACATGTGTGCTTCCTCATAAGGCTAATCTTGTCATTTCACTTATTATCTTAAATGTATTTCTCCATTTTTATACAAAAATCACAAATTTCATCCTCCACATTTTAGCTTAACACGCGTCACTCCAATTTTTTTCCGACAGAAAACCTCAGCTTCCATCTTCCACCACCTTGGTTGCTTCTGGTTCTGCTTATTGAAATTTATCAGCTTGCCTCTGCTCGATGGAGCTTCTTCGACTAAGGTGAGTATCTTCTGAATAGAAGAACCCAGGTTGTGGAAAAAACCTAACACAACATGTTTTCCTGTTAAATTTGAAAAATATAAAATTGGATGTTAAAATTTTGCTTCTTTATACCTTTACTTAGGCGCGATTTCTAATTATCCTTCATTTTTGGAGTTTTGTATATATGCAGTTGGTGATTTTTACTTCTCAGGGGAACCCGACTACTTCAAAATATCTAATCCACCATTTTTGGGATTGATATAGTAAAAAATTGTAACACCCAAAAAACTAGTAGACTAAACTAGGACCATGTGTGAGGGTTCTAGAGTTTGATATGAGATTTAGGGTCGTAGATAAGACATACCATACTTAGAATGGGGAGTTTAGCGGTTAAACGTCAAGGTACGACTCCCCAAGGATGAACCAAGGGTCCTTGAAGAGGACCCAAGAAAACCACCCCAAAACAGTCCTTAAATCTGCCTAGCCAGCATCCACGAGGGGGACCCACGCCCCGTGGATGGGCCTCATGGGTCAAGGCCCCCAAAACCTAGCCACAGATCACCATACATGGATGACAAGTATGGGTCGTTGGTGGAACCACGGTCCGTTGATGTGGTCTTGTGGGTAGGGGGGAGTGAAGGGTTAAGTGTTTAAGTTAAGAGGGTTAGGGGAAGGTTCTAGAATTAGTTAGTCATTAAGTAGGGTTATTTTATTAGTAATTAGACCACTAATATAAACCTAACAGACCTCTAAATACAGTGATTAAAATTATTAGTTTAAATTCACCAAAGAACCCAATTCCCTCCAAGAAAATCCTCTCTCTAAAAAAGTGAAGAAGAAGAAGAAGAAGAGGAGAAGAAAGATAGGTCAAATTCCTCCATTGTTGCAAACATTGTGAGGTATTCATAATCAAGGTATGTTAGCTTATTAATACGTGGATTATTCCATCCATGGAGCCCCACAAATTTCCTCCAATTGTGAAGATAAACCCCCAATAATAGTTAGGGTTTCTTCCTATATTGTGGGTAGTGTTAAGTATTATTCTGATTGAGTGGATAGTACTTGTAATGATTGATTTAGTATTGAATCATGATATATTGATGATATTATATGTTTTCCATGGCTAACCCTAGTTTAATTGATGAAATTGAAGAATGTGGGTTTATGCCTTGTGAAGTGAAATTGAGGATTCATAGGTATCTAGAATTAATGACATGTACAGTAATTGTTCAAGAAAAGAAGTATGTGAAGATGAATAGAATTAGAATAAGTTATATATGATGGATCATGACTATTAAAGTTTGATACTAAAGCTTGATGATTATTTATGACTAGAACCACTTATTAATGAAATATGTGATTAGAATGCCTTGAAATCTAGATATGAATGATGATTGTAAGAAGTAAAGCTTTGAAAGTGAAGCGTCTATGATCATGATAGGTTGTTGTGTTGTTAAAAGAATATACTCATATGCACACTTAGGCATGAATATGCTAGGAGATTAAAGGCTTTCTCATATAGAATGATTCTAGGTTGGAAGGTTTACTCACCTAAACTTCATAATACATGTTAGACTAGAATAACTTGAAGTTGAGACATAGTATTCCTTCATGAATAGATTCACTTGGTAAGACAAGACCAAACTTGGTAGCTTGAGTTTGTAATAGTCATAGTAGCTTAGGATTGAGGAACCATACTCTCTTAAGGGTATCTTGAACTAGCATTATAGAATGCCTTCATGGTAGCATAACTTGGTTAGGACAAGACCATTTCATGGTTGCTTAGGATTGAGGAATCATACTCTCCTAAGGGTAGCTTAGTATTGATAAATCACACTCTCCCAAGGGTAGCTTGCATTAGAATCATAGAATGTTTACATTGTAGCTAGGATAGAACACTTGTACTCTTCCTAGAATAGCTTGGACTTGAATGATTAATATGTTTTCCATGATAGCTTGGTCTAGCCAAATAGGGTGTTATTCATTGGTAGTTTAGAATGATAAATAGCAATCATTTTAGTATTATTGCCTAAAATGGTTCTTAGTGTGGGTAGGATTATGGGGTCTTATCAATGCATTGCACAAGTATGACTTCAAGCTACTTATAAAGTGTTTTCTTATATGATGTATGTTTAGCTTGGATTGTTACCATAGTTGCCTTCCATGATATGTTTGACTAAAGGTGAGAGATTCCCTTGTCTATGAGAAGTAAGATAAAGATAATATCAAATATGATAAAAGGGGGGTATGATTGTCTAAAAGTGGTACTTAGCCTAGATGGGATTATAGGGTTTCATGTATGCATTGCCAAGTATAACTTGAAAGTTACTTATGAAGTTGCTCTTATATGAAGATGCTCTTGTTTGTGAGAAGTAAGCTAAGGATGTCACCATAAAATGGTAACTATAAATATGATGACCAAAGGGGATACTTAGCGTGAATGGGATTATGGGGTCTTATTCATGCATTGCACAAGTTTGCTTTGATGTTACTTGAGAGGTAGTTCTCTTATGATATGAAGGACTAAGGGTTAAATAGTGCTTATAGGATGCTCTTATGTGAAGATACTCTTGTTTGTGAGAAGTAAGCTAAGGATGTCACCATAAAATGGTAACTATAAATATGATGACCAAAAAAGATATATAGCATGAATGGGATTATTGGGTCTTATTCATGCATTGCACAAGTATGCTTTGAGGTTACTTGAGAGGTAGTTCTCTTATGATATGAAGGACTAAGGGTTGAATAATGCTTATAAGATGATTATGTTGGAGGCTTTGCTTATGAATATGATGTTGTCTCTTATGCTTATGGATTATGTATTATGTTGAATAACCCTTATGTTATGCTAGCTATCATATTTAGTACTTTTGTACTAACACTTACTATTGCCTACATTCTAATCAAATGTAGGGTTCGGTGATTTGAGTTCCATTCTTGAGGATAGGTTTCTTCGGAGCAAGAAGTTGAAGACTTGGTGAGTCCTCATAGCATCGAGGATAAAGCCACCATTTCCTTTATGTCATTTGTTTTATGTTTTGTGACTATTGTATGGGCTTTGTCCCAAGAATTATTCAAAGTTGTATTAGATGGTTTGAGACAAAGTGTAATAAGACTTCCGCTTTGCTTTTATAAAGACTTTGATTGTATGGATAAAGTTTAAAAATTTCCATACTTTTCTATTATCTTATGTTATGATATGCTAACAGCTTGTATGAGACACTTTCGGGGTCAAGTTCGCCATGCTATATCTAGGGTGTACCCATAGGTCTTGACAACTTGCTAATGAGAGCACAAGGTTTAGAATGGTTCTAGGATTGTCTCAAACCACGTCTAGTAGAGTCTTGTTCATAAGTGTGAAGCGCGCCACATTTATGAATACGAGGCTATTGGATGTTTAGGAAATCTCACTTCTTCATTCTCTAAGTCATTCTATAGAGTTTGGCTCTAGTAGGTCTTTCTTCTAATCCATGCCCTGTGGGTTTTCAGAGTATGGGTAGTACACGACAAATGCTAGGAGAGATAAGGAAGGAAATGAAGATCAAGAGGTTCCTCTCCAAGTTCCACACCAAGCGCCTCCTCAATCTCCAATTAATCCTCCGGATATGTTGAATGCGGAGATTATGCTAGCTTTCCAAATGTTGGACTAAGCTTTGATCACTCAAGCTCAAGCCTAAACGGCTCAAGTGAATAAGAAGGTGGTAGCTCCGGGAAACTTAATAAGGGGAATGGCTGCTTCTAGAGTGAGGGATTTTTTGGGGATGAACCCACCGGATTTTAGTGGCTCCCCAAAGTGGAAGAGGATCCTAATGGGTTTATAGAGGAGGTTTATAAGGTATTTGCTATCATGGGGTGACTTCGGTAGAGAAAGCAGAGCTAGCCACTTGCCAATTAAAAGATATTGCACAAACATGGTATGACCAATGGACAGATATTAGGCCAGTAGAAGCGGTCCTAATAGAGTAGGAAGGGTTCAAAGAAGCATTTCTTGATAGGTTCTTTCCCGAAGAGTTAAGGGAAGCTAAGGTGGAGGAATTCATCAACCTTAAGCAAGGTAGCATGAGTGTTAAGGAGTAAGCATTTAAATTTTCTCTATTGTCTAAGTATGCTCCATCTATGGTAGCGAATTTGAGGGATATGATGAGTAGGTTCTTGACGGGGTGTCCGACATGGTAGCAAAAGAATATCGTACAACAATGCTCTATGATAATATAGATATATCATGTCTTATGGTTTATGTTAAATAAATGGAGGAGGATAAACTCAAAAATAGATCTAGGGAGAAAAAGAGGTCTAGAGTGGATGATGATAAGTCTTTTCATGATAGGTCTGATGGACATGTTTGTTCTAGGAATCGACAAAAGTTTTTCGGACAAGGCTTTTCTAAATCTCCTAAGTATAAGGATGAGAGGTGTCTAATCCTAAGCCACCTGGAATTTGTAACGAGTCCCTACGGTCTACTTATGCTAGATCGGGAAAGAGACATGAGGGTAGGTGTTTGGCCGGTAGAAAGGGTTGCTTTAGTTGTGGTGAGAGTGGCCACAAAATGAAGGATTGTCCAAAGTCAAAAGCTATGAGAAGAGAGGGTAAGCAAGTTGATCCTAGTGGTCCAGAGGAGATTGTTCAAAAGAAGAATAGGTTCTATGTCCTCTAAGCCAAAAATGATAAAGAGTGATCTCCTTATGTTGCTACCGATATGTGTTCTATATTTTAGTAAATTCTGGATTTACTTGTCTTTTGTGACTTAATATGATATACTTTGATGTTTTCTCTAGTATAGATGATGTTTAAAAGAGTTTGTATAGGATTGCTCCCAAGGGGGAGATAGCGTGCCTATATGGTAAGGTCATTGTGTGATTATGTGTTGCCATGATTTCCTTAAATGGTGCATGTTCATGAAAAAGATTAAACTTGATAGAAATGACTTATGTGCATTGTATTTCCTCATGTTGTAGTGCATTGAGTATGAGTTGCCTATTTCACTTCAAGAGATGAAGTAAGGAGCATGCCTTAGTTTAGAGGTGAAAGATTCCTCCTAGAATAAATGCTTTGAAAGTAGATTGCATATAGGGTCCATGAGTGTATGTTGAGCATGTTTTAGCTAGGAGATGGTAGTTCCTCCTTGGATATGAGTAGATATATAATTTCATGCATTTTGAGTTGTTAGGTGTAGTTCCTACTTCCTTGTGTTGCATTGAGTATGTTTAACTTGGAGAGGAAATTCCACCTTTGTTTTTGTGCATTTGAATGTGTTGCATTCATGATGGACTGCTAGTCTAGAGTCATTTCCTTTAAGGAGTGTTTTGAATCGTCATTCGAGGAGGAATGATCCCAAGGGGGAGATATTGTAACACCCGAAAAACTAGTAGACTAAACTAGGACCTTGTGTGAGGGTTCTAGAGTTTGATATGAGGGTTCGAGTTGTAGATAAGACTTCCCGTACATAGAATGAGGGATTTAGGGGTTAAACGTCAACGTATGACTCCCCAAGGACCAACCAAGGTTCCTGGAAGAGGACCCTAGAAAACCACCCGAAAGCAGTTCCTAAATCTTCCAAGGCAGCATCCACGAGGGGGACCCACGCCTTGTGGGTCAAGGCCCCCTGAAACTAGCCACCAACCACCATCCATAGATAAGCAGTATGTGCCATGGGTGGACCCGCAGTCCGTGGACGTGGTCTCATGGGAACGGGCTAGTGAGGGCCTAAGTGTTTAAATTAAGGGGGTTAGGGGAAGGTTCTAGAATTAGTTAATTTTTAAGTAGGGTCATTTTATTAGTAATTAGAACACCTATATAAACCTAATATACCTCTAAATACAGGGATTAAAATCATTATTTTAGATTCACCAAAGAACCCAATTCCCTCCAAGAAAATCCTCTGTCTAGAAAAGTGAAGAGGAAGAGGAAGAGGAAGAAGAAGAAGAGAAGAGAAGCTAGGTCAAATTCCTTCATTGTAGCAAGAATTGTGAAGGCTTTATAATCAAGGTATGTTAGATTATTCATCTATGGTTTCTTCCATCCATGGAGACCCCCTAGATTTACCCCAATTATGAAGATAAACCCCCAATAATAGCTAGGGTTTCCTCCCATATTTTGGGTAATGTTGAGTATGTTTCCAATTGAGTGTATAGTAGTTGTTTATGATTCATTTACTATTGAATCATGATATATTGATGATATTATATGTTTTCCGTGGCTAACCCTAGTTGAATTGATGAAATTGAAAAATGTTGGTTTATGCCTTGTGAAGTGAAATTGAGGATCCATAGGTGATCTTCTAGAATTAATGACATTTATAGTAATTTTTCAAGAATAGAAGTATGTGAACATGAATTTTATTAGAGTAAGGTATATATGATAGATCATCACTAGTAAAGCTATCTATTGAACATTGATGATGATTCATGACTAGAATCACTTATTAATGCAGTATGTTAGTAGAATGACTGTAAATCTAGATATGAATGATGATTGTAAGAAGTAAAGATTTGAGAGTGAAGTGTCAATGAGCATGATAGGTTGTTGTGTTATTGTAAGAATATTGACATATGCACACTTAGGCATGAATATGCTAGAAGATGAAAGGCTTTCTCATATAGAATGATTCTAGTTTGGAAGGTTTACTCACCTAAAATGAATCATGCATGTTAGACTAGAATAGCTTGAAGTTGACACATAGTATTCCTTCTTGAATAGCTTGACTTGGTAAGACAAGACCAAGCTTGGTAGCTTGAGTTAGTGATAGTCATTGTAGCTTAGGATTGAGGACCATAATATCCTAAGGGTAGCTTGAACTAGCATTATAGATTGCCTTCATGGCAGCATAACTTAGTTAGGACAAGACCATTTAATGGTAGCTTAGGATTGAGGAATCATACTCTTCTAAGGGTAGCTTAGGATTGAGAAATCACTCTCCCAGAGGTAGCTTGCATTAGCATCATAGAATGTTTTCATGGTAGCTAGGATGGAACACTTGTACCCTTCCTAGAATTGATTGGACTTGCATGACTAGTATGTTTTCCGTGATAGCTTGGTCTAGCCAAATAGGGTGTTATTATTTGGTAGTTCAGAATGATAAATAGTAATCATTTGGGTATGATAGCCTAAAGTGGTATTTAGTGTGGGTAGGATTATGGGGTCTTATCTATGCTTTGCATAAGTATGACTTGAAGCTACTTATGAAATGTTTTCTTATATGATGTATGAGCTTGGATTGTTACCATAGTTTCCTTCCATGATATGTTTCACTAAAGGTGATAGATTCCCTTGTCTATGAGAAGTAAGATAAAGATAATATCAAATATGATAAAGAGGGGTATGATGGCCTAAAAGTGGTACTTAGCCTAGATGGGATTATGGGGTTTCATATATGCATTGTTCAAGTATAACTTGAAGGTTACTTATAAAGTTGCTCTTATGTGAAGATTCTCTTGTTTATGAGAAGTAAGTTAAGGATGTCACCATAACATGGTAACTATAAATATGATGACCAAAGGGGATACTTAGCATGAATGGGATTATGGGGTCTTATTCATGCATTGCACAAGTATGCTTTGAGGTTTCTTGAGAGGTAGTTCTCTTATGATATGAATGACTACAGGTTGAATAATACTTATAGGATGAGTTGGGGACTTTGCTTATGAATGTGATGTTGTCTCTTATGCTTATGGATTATGTTTTATGTTGACTAACCCTTATGTTATGCTCTTATGATGTTATGCTAGCTATCCTATTTAGTACTTTTGTACTAACACATACTCTTGCCTACATCCTAATAATATGTAATGTTTGTTGGTTTGAGTTCCATTCTTGAGGATAGGTTTCTAAGGAGCAAGGAGTTGAAGACTTGTTGAGTCCTCATAGAATCGAGGAAAAAGCTTCCATTTCCTTTATGTTATTTATTTATGTTTTGACACTATTGTATGGGCTTTGTCCCAAGAATTATTTAGAGTTGTATTAGATGGTTTGAGACAAAGTGTAGTAAGACTTCCTTTTTGCTTTTATAAAGACTTCGATTGTATGGATAAAGTTTTAAAATTTCCATACTTTTCTATTATCTTATGTTATGATATTATAAGGGCTTGTATGAGACTCCTTTAGGGTCAAGTACGCCATGTTACATCTACGGTGTACACCTTTGTCGTTACAAAAATAGAATGGTAAGATTTCACTTCTTTATGCCTGTACTTAGACACAATTTACTGATTGTTCTTAGTTTCAAAGATTTTTTGTAATTTCGTTGCTTGTGGCTTCAATGTTCCTATTTGTCCCTAATCCTACACTTAGTAGCTATTTGAAAAAAGAATCGTATTTCTCCTTCAGTCCTTCTCATGTGCTTAAAAAACTTTTCTCTTGATATATCATCCCTAGTATGGTGCTGTAATGATAGCTTTTCCTTTTCAACTTAACTCTGCTTTGTAAGAATTGAATAAATCGAAATATTTAATATAGTTATGTTCAAAGGTTTACTACCTCTTTAATTAGTTCTTGACTATAAGTTACATTAAGGGGTGTCAAATGGATGGGTTGAGCTGAAATTATGTCAGCTGAATGAGCTAAATCAACAAATGAGCGTGGCCGAAAAGTTCATCTTAGCAGATTAGTACTAGCTAACATTAGATAGGCACAACACAACACTGAATGAACACAACTCACAAAAGATATTTCCATTAAAACACGACATAATGGAGCACCACAGAATAACCAAATTAGACCAGATTACACTATCTTTCAATTGAGCATTCTTATTCGTGCATACATGTCTTGTCTAAGTGTGAGCAATTCTTGGTTGCCTCTATGCAGATGACAGGTTCAGAGTAAAAGAACGAACATCCATGTTTCTCGAATACAAACGCTCAAATGAAATTCAATTGGCGTAGATATTATAAAAAAATGTTGCCACCTCAAAAAGAAACATTATTAATACAAAGGCGCACAAGAGACGTTGAATCAATAAGACGTCTTCTACAAGTTTCTTCATTCAATAACTCTGTCAAGTCAATATCTTCTTACGTCAATAGAAGGTTAGTGTTGGAATGTGTGCGTCCACCAGTGATCACATGACCAGGTCCCCTGACAAGATAACAGTGCAGAATATAACTAGCTCAAAGTAGACTAGACAAAATGATTTTACGTGAAAATTCCCTTGCTAAAGGGTAGTGAAAACCACGACCTGTACTCACAGGATTTCAACCCAAACTCCATTTCATTCAAACAGAGCAAAGTTTCAGATTAGAAATTCTTGCAACCTAGGAATTAAAACTCTTTAATCCCTTCCCCCTACTGTAGAAGTGATAATGCTCAACTACACTTCATCCAATTCTAAGTGTAGGCGATCACAATCTAATATAAACCCTATGAAGAATTGGGGTCGATCCCACAAGGAGTGACATGGCAGAGAATTCAATTAATAAATGAGAGACGTTTTCTAATAGATTGTAGGAATAGAATTCATCGAAACCAATACAGTTAATTGAAGGGGTTGAAAACTAGTGTCAAATGAGGGGAATTGGGTTTGTCAAATAACAATTGCAAAAATAGGGGAGTATTTAAGTAGAGAGGGATCTTTGGGGGTATGATCGATTAATAGCCAATTTCACTATACGGGTGATTACTAATTACTAAAAATCTTTTAGTCTTAGTAGGTAGGCTAGGATTTAAATGTGATAGCCATCTCTCGATCAACTATCACGATTCAAGCGAGTTTTCTCGAACGTCGATGAGTATGACAATTATGAACAACCCAAAACCTCAATTAATCTACTCTCTCGAGCTAGATTGGTAGGATCAAATTCAGACTCACTTTCTCAAGTTGTACCCACAACAACCCAATCACTACAATCATCAATTACTAACATTAATTCTAAAACCTATTTCTCAAGCAAGCAAATAATACTAGAGTATAACTACATTTATAACTATAATTCATGAATTAAACTCAATTATAAATCGATCAACTTCAAATCAACAATTAAATAATTAATTACTAACACCCATAAGCTAATTGAGATAATTAATCACATAATCACAACCCTAAGAATGGGGGTTTTAGCCACGCATTATGGAAAGCAAGAAAGTATTATCAACTATGTTCTCCATAAGCTGGGTAATGAAATTTGAGTCTTCACAATGCTTGAAATCAACTTAAAATCGAAACCCAACTTCAAATTCTACATAAACAATACTAAAAACAACGCTTGGATGTAAAACCTAGAGAGAAAAATGTTTGAAAACCCCTTTTTCTCTTTTCAAAATTCAATTTATACGTTCCCAGATTTTTACCTTCAAGGTCATTCGGCGGAATAAGTCGGTCATCACCGACCAAGTCGGCGATGCGCCAAACGCTCCTGTCTATTGCCTTTTTAGCTTGAGTCTTCACCCTTTATGTGTTGTGATATTAGGCGATCAAAGTCGGGATCACCGACTTGGTTGGCAATGCGCCATTCATCCCTTCCCATCACCATTTTTGCTTGCATCTTAACTAATCATCCTGTACCTTTAGGCGGGCTGAATCTCCTTCACCGATCCATTTTGTGTGTCGCCGAATTATACCTTCAACCATCGAGTTTCCTTTTATCGATGGAGTGGTACGCTGTAACTTTAGGAGAGCTAGAGGGCCACTCGGTGAGTCACCAAGTGGTCTCAGCGATTGTTAGCCTTGCCTTTCTTTAAGTATTTCTGCTTTTATGCTCTGTTTTGCCTAGAAATGTCCTTGCCTTGCTCTTTTGCCTATATAACTGAAACTAAGCACTTTAACATCAATTTAGATCAAATAGGCATTAAGGACACTAATACTATGAACAATAAGCCCAAAATGAGTCGAAATCCAAGACTCATCAACATCCCAACTTAAACTTTTGCTCGTCCTCAAGTTGGACACAAGATCAATCAGTTCAGCAAGGATGTCTACAAGTAGTGCTACTCAAGACTCAACATGAATGCACACAAGAGGTTCAAACTACTCATGCAATGTTCAATTCTGCACTATAAGTTTTAAACCGTGACTAACCATTATCAAATAGAACTCAAGCTCACAATGCTTGCTTCAAATGTAAATTCAAGCTTAACAAAAGCATTCGAATGCCCTCACAATAAGGATGATTCCATACTCACACAAAAATCATCAAGTTTTTAGAATTTAGGAATCGAAAGCAACTCTCACACACTGAAAGACAAACACATGCATGCCTCTACCCATGGACTTGCCAGAATTTTCCAACCAACATGATTTTTAGTTCACTCAAGATCACAAAGGTCTTTCAAGGTTTTTAACGGGGCTGAGGGTAAAGGTATGATTATTTTGGCTTAGTAACTTCTACTTTCATGAAGCATGACTTGCATTTCATTTTTTCTCCTTCTCTTTCACACTTCATGATTTTCACAATCCCTCTATGCTGCGTAATTCATTGGACACCCAATGTATTTTATCCATTGCGCAAACTTTATTTCAAGATTCACTCTCTTTTCCAACCCTTTCCTTATTTTTCTTTTCTCATTTTTATATCGAGGGGTTCCATCTTTTTTAACGCAATCCATTAAGGGAAGATTTTTACCAACTTTTCTCCTTTTCTCCTTTTTCACCACACCCCTAACTTAGGCTTTTAGCCTAAGTTGGCTATTCAAACGATCCAATGCTTCATGAAGGTTATAGGTGATTGGAGAAAGAGGTCAACACTATTCATGTTTCATTCAAAGAAAAGGGTAGGCTCAAATGGTGCCAAGCGAGGTTCACATTCTCACAAGGTGAACACAAAGATGTATAATAGAAATTTTGGATCACTCTTCACAAATTGTGTCTAAGATCATCTCTATCGCTCCCTTACATTAGTCAATTAGACTAACGGGGCAAGTTTTAGGTATTACCAAGCACATGTTTCAAGAAAATATCACTACACATAACATTCAACACAATCATCAAACAAGACTCTACAACTATCAGTTTGTGTGCAACGATCATCACAAGAGGTCAACTAATCAACTGACTTAGTCATAATCAGATTCTAGGAGTTCACATAAGAATTATGTAACTCAATTTACCTCATTGGAGCCACATACACATATCATTCAATCAAGAAAAATATTCAAGTCATCGGTATTAATCACAACCGGCACTAAAAATTGCAAGAGAACAACCAAATGCACAAACACAAAGAGATGGCATCGCAAAAATCAACCAACATGAAATAGGGATCACAAAGCTACAATCACAAATTCTAAAACATCAAGCCATAAAATAGGGTATGAGTTTACTCCCACC
Source organism: Solanum commersonii (assembly GCA_029007595.1). Lineage (NCBI taxonomy): Eukaryota > Viridiplantae > Streptophyta > Magnoliopsida > Solanales > Solanaceae > Solanum > Solanum commersonii. The sequence continues at coordinate 1,337,237 of JAJTWQ010000007.1, forward strand.
ACACCAAACAAACATAACATTGTCCTCAATGCATAAATAAAAGTAAAGAGAAAACTAAAATGGAAAGATCACTGAATGAGTGGAGTGAGGTAAGAAGAACTTTTTCACTACATAGCTAACCGGCGAAGGCTCAAGGGAAATGATCTTTCTCGGTCCATGCATTTAATTTCTTATAGTCCATGCATACTCGTCAACCAGTGACCGGCCTCATAAGTAAAAGTTCACATTTTTCATTTGGAACCACCGTGATGCCTCCTTTCTTTGGTACACATTGTACGAGACTTGCCTATTTTATATCTGCAATAGGGTACAACATACCTGTATCTAACCATTTGATGATTTCTTACTTCACCACTTCTTGCATAGGTGGATTTAGCCTTCTTTGATGCTCAACACTTGGTTTACATTCACTATCCAATTGGATTTCATGAGTGAAAATCCCGAGAGGAATCCCCACAATATTCGCAATTATCCATTTGATGGCTTGAATATATCATTTTAACACCTTGACCAACAATTTCACTTACCGCTCAAGCAAGTCCGCAGAAATGATGATGTTTAAAGTGTCGTTCGATCCAAAGAATGCATACCGAAGATGGGATTGGAGCGCTTTCAACTCAAGTTTTGGAGGTTTTTTCAGTAGATGGTTTAGCCGGAGGACTCTCTTGATTTTTCAGATCAATAACAAGCTTCAATGGATTTTAGAATGAGCACCTAATCCCGATAGAGAAGCCACGACTTCATCATACCCTTGCACTTCATCCTCATCATAATTTGAAACGACAACAACAAAGGGTTCACCCATACACATCATTGCACTCACACTAGTCACTGCTTCATCAATTACATCAATTGTTGAGACCACATGGATGTCACTAGGTTGCTTCATCGATTTGCACACATTGAATATAACTTCCTAATCATTTACCTGAAACTATAACTTACCACTTTCAACATCTACTGGAGCTCTTCCGGTTGCCAAAAATGGTCTACCCAAAATAATAGGCACCTCCGCTTCAATCTCACAATAAAAAAAAACAAAGTTAGCCGGAAAGAAAAATCTATTCACCTACACCAAGATACAATAAGGTATTCCAATAGAGTATTTAATAGACTAGTTACCCATGATAAGCCGCATTGCTATGGATTGAGGTTTGCCCAGCTCAAGTTGTTCAACATAGCATACGACATCAAGTTAATACTCACCCCTAAGTCAAACAAAGCTTTGCCAAACGAAAGCATCCCTATGGTACATGGGATGATAAATGCCCCCGGATCCTCTTTTTTTATCACATCGTTGGTCATAACCACATTACAATTATGAGAAACTTAAATTGTTTCAAAGTCCATACTTCTTTTCTTTGTGACTAGTTCCTTCATGAATTTTGTGTATCCCAGAATATCCAAAAATGTTTCCACTAAGGGAAGGTTTATGGAAAGAGACTTGAATACGGATAGAAATTTCTTGAATTTTGCATCTTCATCTTGCTTTTTGAACCTTTGAGTAAAAGGGATGATGATTTTGGGATGCGGTTTTACTGACTTTGAAGAAGAAGCAGCCCCTTCCTTAGCTAGTTGTAGCTCTTCGGTGGTGCTTTGCCTTGGACTTTTTTTATCCTCTTCGGGAATGTTATTTTCCGATGCTTGGTCAGACCTCTCTACATCAATGGTGTCCTTTTCTTCTCTACCAGCGTTTGCCTCATCATTCATCTTCACATCACCACCTACCACTTTCCCACTTCGTGTCAAAACCTCTAAGCATCTATCATGATAAGCCTTTGAATTTGCCATATCATCATTTGCACAACTTTCCAATGGCTTGGAGTCAAGCTGGGCTGCGAGTTTGACTTATTTGACATTCGAGTAACTTGATAGATTAAGAATGAGAGTTTACTTGATTGTTCAAGGATGAGAAATCACCTTTCATTTCCTTAAGCACGTCGTCAGATCCTTCGACTTTATCTAGGATACACAGTAACAACTTATCTACTCGAAGGCTTCCCAAACTGTCCCTAGATTTTGGGTTGTCACCTATTTGCTTGTAATACACATCTTGGTTGTCTTCTTTTCTTTAAATGTCATTTTAGTCAGCCCAATCTCGATTGTAACTTCTCTCTCTATCCTCAATAAGTGTGTTCCAACCCCATCCGACTTTAAAAAGCCAGGGCAAGAACCCTCCTCGAGTTTGGACACTCTTTTTACCACTTTGTTTTCATCAACACTCTCCAACTCCTGATTTCTCAACAACTCCACTTGGGACATCATTTTGCTAATGTTTTCATCCCGCTCTTTGTATTTTTTAATTTGTTCTTTTGTCATCCTGAAGTTCAAAGGAGACACATGATCCTCTTGAGTGTACCAAACACGGTTAATTTTCTTCATTTCGTCAAGAAAAGTAGATGCCATTTCAAATGGTTGTTGTATTATCCCTTCTCGAACAAGATCATCTGCTAGACCCTTGTTGACTAAGTCTATACTCTAGTAGAAATATTTTAGTATCAAACTGCCCCAGTTCATGAGTTGGACATTGTAGCAACAACTTTTGAAATCTCAACCATGTCTCATGATTAGGTTCACCATTTACTCGCTTAAAGTCCGGAATATTGTCCCTCAACATCACCATCTTCAAGGGTGGGAAGAACCTTATATAAAAAGTTTCGGTAAGCTCCTCCCATGTAGCGACTGACTTTCTTGGTAACTCGGCCAACCAGTTTATTACCTCCCCCATTAGAAAAAAAGGGAACAACCGAAGTCGGACTGACTCCTGCGAGATGTTCTTGAACGAAAATGGACCACACAAGTCCACAAAATTATGAATATAGTCATGGGTATCCTCATGGCCAACCCTCAAAATAAACCCTTCATTTGCAATAGCTGCAACATCATGCTAGTCACATGGAATACAACATTTCCCATGACCATAGGTAACCAAATAGCACCCACACCACCCAATTGAGCCTCATTGACATCGTTAAAGTTTTTTATGTCATTATGATGTACAAGTTGGCTAGCGTTGCTCCCATTCACACACATCTCGTCACCTATTAAATAACAACCAACAAAAAACACAAACAAAGTAAGTTTATTCAACTACAAACAAGATTACATCGCAACTAAACTTCACTAAAAGAATTCTAAACACCACCCCCGGCAGCGGTGCAATTTTTTAGAATGCTCAACTATAGTTCATCTAATTCAAAGTGTAGGCGATCGCAATCTAGTATAAACCCAACGAAGAGTTGGGGTCGATCCCACAAGGAGTGCTATGGTAGAGAATTCAATTACAAAATGAAAGACGTGTTCTAATCGATTGTAGGAATAGAACTTATCGAAAAAATATAGTAAATTGAAGGGGTTGAAAACTAGTGTCAAATGAGGGAATTGGATTTGTCAATTAACAACTAGGAAAATAGGGGAGTATTCAAGAAGAAAGGGATCCTTGGAGGTGTGATCGATTAATTTCCAATTTCACTATACGGGTAATTACTTATTACTAAAAATCGTTGAGCCTTTGTGGGTAGGCCAGGCTTTAGATGTGATAGTCATCTCTCGATCAACTATCACGATTCGAGCGAGTTCTCTCTAACCTCAACAAGTATGACAATTATGAACAACCCAAAACCTCAATTAATCTTCTATCTCAAGCTAAATTGGTAGGATTCAATTTAGATACACTTTCTCAAGTTGAACCCACAACAACCCAATCAGTGCAATCATTAATTGGTAACCTTAATTCTAAAATCTCTTTCTCAAGAATAAAAAGAATACTATACTAGAATTGCATTTGTACCTACAATTCATGAATTAAAACTCAGTTATTAATCGAACCAACTTCAAATCAATAATTAAATCATTAATTACTAACACACATAAGCTAATTGAGATAATTAATCAAATAGTCACACCCCCAAGAATGGGGGTTTTAGCCACACATTATAAAAAGAAGAAAAATATTACCAACTATGTTCTCCATAAGCTGTGTTACGAATTTTGAGTCTTCACAATGCTTGAAATCAACTTAAAATCAAAACCTAATTTCAAATTCTACTCAAAAACTACTAAAAACAACATTTGGATAAAAAACCCAAATATAAAAATGTGCGAGAACCCCTTTTTCTCCTTTCAAAAATCAATTTATACGTTCTCAGATTTTTGCTTTCGGAGTCATTCGGCGAAATAAGTCACACGTCGCTGACCAGGTCAACGACGCACCAAATGATCCTATCCATCGCCTTTTCATCTTGGGTCTTCACCCTTTTTGTATTGTGATTTTAGTCTATCAAAGACAAGCTCAGCGACTAGGTTGGCGATGCGCCATTTGGCCCTTCTCATCGCCATTTTTGCTTGCATCTTCACTAACTATCCTGTAATTTTAGACTAGCCAAATGTCCTTCACCGATCCAATCATTGCATCGCCAAATTTTACCTTCCACTGTCAAGTTGCCTTTGTCGAAAGGCTAGTACGTTGGAACATTAGGTGAGCTGGAAGGCCTCTCGGCGAGTCGCCGATTGGTCTCAGCGATTGTCACCCTTGCCTTTCTTCAACTATTTCAGCTTTTCTTCTCTTTTGCCCGGTAATGTCCTTGCCTTGCTCCTTTGCCATCATAACTGTAATTAATTACTTAAACATCATTTTAGATCATCAAATAAAAATTGAGGAAACTAAAACTATGAATAAGAAGCCCTAAATTAGTCAAAATCCTAGACTCATCAACCAAATATATTCCAAAGGAAAACTGAGTAATAACTTTATTGCTCACTAAACCAATTAATTGTAGTTGATCTAGACTTAAGAAACCCCATAAGCCTAACTCTAGCCACCAACTCTGATCTCCAAGATAAGAGCATAAACAAGGAGTAACTCGGTAGCACCACATATCAACTAACTCTAGTTGACACTCCTAGGCTACTCTACCCAAGAGAACATCAAAAAAATGATGTAAGGAGGCTTGACTAAAACAATGATGATTCGACTAACTAATTCTAGTTAATATGACTCAAACTAAGGACTTAGACAAGCAACTGATCTACTATCCTTTATAACTTAAGAGTAGATTTACAATGTAATCACATAAGACAGATAGCTCAAAATACTATAAAGACTATTTAATACTCTATCAGGTCTATTGTTGAGTATGAGTAATGTTCTTCCTTTGAGATGGCCTTCTCTTTTTAAGCTTATGAATTTTTATAACTTTAAATCCTATTTTGCCAAATCTTAAGTTTGTTTCTTGTGAGAAGAAACTATAAAAATATGGACACAAACCTCTTGGGATGACACCATTGGCTAAAAGACTGCTTCTCTGAAAAGCTATGCACTAACCACAACAACGTTGGCAGCTTTCTGACACCTGTCTTTTTGCCTTTTTCACATACACAGTCTTTTTGGGATCAAGTCCCTTGCAGTGTGTTCTTTGCGTGTTCTTGAAAAGACTTGGTACCTATTTCTCTTTGATTGATTAATGTAGTTTGATTATTGTTGTGTATATTAGTAACCAACAAGAGTTTTGACCACTGAAACAAACAACCTTGTCCTCCATTCTATTGGTGAAGTATTTTGGACTTTTCACCAACCAACCTGACTAAACAGCTTTACGGTTGTACACCATTTTGAATTTAGACAAGAGCACTCTGTCAGAGACTAGGTCCCAACATTTGTGAGGACCATCAAAACACCTATAATACAACATTTTCTCCCCTTTTTGATGATGACACACAAATATTCCTCTTGTTGAGTTTATTAATTCATTTCCCTTATCGACAGTCCCAATAGCAAGAGACCCTTTCCTGGATCTGGTCCCTTGTTAGATCCCTAAGTTTATTCAATCATCAAAACTTAACATCAACTCCAAAATAATATTTTCCCCCTTTTTTATAATGACATACTTATTCACCTTCTTCCCCATTTCACCAGTTCCCTTTGTCAGCATGACTCTTCAGATAACTGGATTGGTGCCTTTGTTTCATCATTCCCAAAGTTTATGAAATCATCAAAACTTCACATAATAAATAAAATACCATTTCCCCCATTTATGATGATGACAAACTTGTTTAGCTTCTTCCCCCTATCAACGTGACCATATCCTCTTCAAGTAACTAGCATTGATTCCCCCTATCAGCAACATGACCATGTCATCTTCAAGTAGCTAGCATTGATCTCATACCTTAACAATTTTCCCCCTTTTGTCATCATAAAAAGGGTAAACACAGTAAACCAAGTTGGCAGAAATGTAGTTGAAGAAAATTCATGGCCACTTGGGCAAGACTGAGCATAAGTAAAAATGCATCAAGTAATGAGATACGTTAGTAGAAACAAGGAATTTTTCATTCCTAAATAAAAGATTAGCAATAAATGCATTGCAAATATTATTATGAATGAGAACCAAGACAATACCCACTCAGTTTCGATAGGAATAAGGACTGACACAGGACTTTAGGCAAAGAGGGGATGGATTAGGCGCAAGGGATTTAAAGAATACGATAAATAGAGCATATCCCTTAGAATGGTTTTTTCAAAAGCCTCTCTTGAAGTTCACCATTCTTTGCTGCCATAGCTTCATGTTGAACCTTCAAAGATGTTAATTCTTTTCAACCTGGTCCCTATTATTGTGCTTTCAGAAGCTAAGCCTTCAAACAAACTATTTTAGTATCCCTGTTAGCAAGAGCAAATGTCATAGATTCCATAGCAAGCTTTGAGTTTCTCATGTTCCACCAACAACTTAGACACATTACTCTTGTTCCCTATCTTCCCTTCAACACATCCACATTCCAGATTTTGTTTTTCATTTCAAGGTCAGACACCCTCCCATTCAGAATACTATGAGTTCTCAGCATATCAACCCTTTTCTTTTTGGACATCATCTTTTCCATCTTCTATTTTTTTTGCTTGCTGAACCTGGTCCCTCTTCATACTCAAGATTTTCTTCATTAGAAAATTTTCCACTAGGCACAAAGGTGTTTAGACATTTTTAAGTGTTTTTGAGAGAAGAGAAAGAGGTTTTTGAAAATCTCTGAGTTTGGAAGGGGATTTGAATTCTCTGGGGAGATTGAAAGAAATATGAAGTATAAATGAGGTGAAACTGTGTATCATGTGAAAGGAGGTGCCATTTGGTATTCAAATGATGGGACAATGGACAAATTTCTGAATGACAAAAATGTGGCAATTGCAGCAATTATCATGCATAATTCAAAATGCAATGTTAAGAGTGCTAACCTTCGAGAACGGACCGGTTCCTTCCCTGTAATTTGAATGTAATTGCCTAGATCTGTCAAAACCTCCATTTTCCTTCAATAATTCTGCCATGTGTGTATACCTACAAAAGGTATAAGACTGAAATTGCTAAAACATACATAACTAGAAAAAAAGGATACCTTCTCACTTTGCATAGTCATGAGAGGGTTGATTGCTTAAGGCAGGATCCATTGAGGCAAGTTTCAGTATCCCCAACTTCAACTTGTTTATCTTGACCAGGTCACTCTTTCTAGCTGCATCTACTACATATCTTTCCTTAGTTGTTGGAAGAGAAACCGAATCTTGCATTTTTTATTTTCCCTGAAATGAGACATGAGCCCAAAAATGGAGCCATTCCTGCTTTTCCTATCAGCTTGATACCTAACATAATCAGTGTCACCATATTCCTCCAAACAACGAAAAATTTCGTGATGGATGGAGTATACCAAGTCTCTGTCTTCATCAAATGTCTTAGGATTCTCTTAGCAGCCTTCAAATGTGATTCTGTTAGACAGGCTTGGAATCTTGCATAAATTCTAACACTTGTATCATTTACATATGGACCAGATTCATCAGCATCCAGCTGCGAGTTGGTCACCACAAAAGTATCAATTTTCTTAGCGTCTATAATGTGAAACTTCTTCAGCAACTTGTTGTACTTTTCTGGACAAACGAAGGTACCTTTAGAAGTTTGCTTGATCTGTAGCACCAAGAAGAAATTTAATTCTCCCATCATGCTCACTTCAAAACTCACTATTCATGAGTGCAACAAACTCTTCATACAACACCTCAAGGGTTGATTTAAAGATGATATCATCAATATATACTTGAATAATCAACATTTATTTTTCTTGTGATTTCAAAATGTGGATTTTGTCAATTTTACCTCTTTTGAAACCATTATTGAAGAGTAACTTGGATAATCTATCAGCTGGTCGGGGAAACGAATGTCATAATTTGCTTCTTTCAAAATGAGCTTGATTAGCTTCTTCATTCTCACCTTTAGAATTCATATTACAAGTTTGAACTGCATCATCTTTGTTTAGCATTATCTACCAGACCATATCTTTGATCAGGTTAGTCATCTTCATCAGCTTCTTTGGGATTGTTGGATTCGTGAAGATGATATTCTTCAACAAGCTCACTATTTAGACCATCTCTCGAAATCTAAAGTAGCTCTTCCATCTCAGAATCTTCTTTATTTCGCAACTTCTCAATTCTTCCAAACTCATCAAAAATCACATGAACACTTTCTTCAATGCACAATTATATTTTTATACACCCGATAAACCTTGCTAGAGGAAGAATATCCCACAAATACTTTTTTAGCGTCATTGAGATCAAACTTCTCAATACCATCATTTTGGTCACAAAATATGTAGTATTCACCATTTTAGCGCGAAAGTTCTTTGGAAGATTAAAAGCCTGCTTATTCCACTTGAAGGGTGGTCTAATCTATTTCTCTTTAACATAAGCATCACAAACTTTGTCATTTACAAATTTTATTTTGGGTAGATCGCGGACCAGGTCCCTTGACACAAGTTTGTTCAGAGAGAAGAACTCACATGATCAAGGCTCATGTATCATAGATCAGTAATCTAACTTTGAACACCAAGAAAAGTTAGAATATTACAACGAGAAATGTTTAGATCAGCAGTATACATGTTCTTGCATTTTTTTCTGTCAACATCATCATCCAAGAGATTAAGTTGTGACCACCCATTTAGCTGATATGAACATAGCTCAATTTCCTTTATCACAAATCCGTGAAATATTTAGAAGATTATACTTCAACCCATTGGCATACAACACGACTTCAAAAGAGTGTTCCATAGACTTTCAAGTCCTGCCTACACAAAAAATGTACCATTTCTTGCCATGCCAAAAGAGAAACCTCCACCTTGAAGTGACTTGAGAGAGAGAGGAAGTTTTTAAATTTTTCCAGTCATGTGTTTTCAGAGTTCACCAATGATGAACAAAAATTGACTGATGTTACCTCCTCTCACTTGCATATCAAATCACTTTTTAGCCTTGGGAATCCATTTGACACGGGGTTCCTAGTAAGCGGATAACGGAGTGATAAGAAAATCTTTTGTCCAGTAAGGCAAACTAGTTTTTTTCATCTCAAGACCAGGAGCAAGACGAGTTCCCTTCTTCTGCCTATTCTTATATTTTGAATGATTTGAAAGACATTGTTCATGTTTTTTCCATACAAGACAATATTTCTTAAGATGTCAATTTCGACTAGAATTCACACATAAAAAATTACTAGCAACAGAAACATATTTGTTGTGAGGATTTTATGGGGGATCTATCTTTTTATAACCTAACCCTCTTCTACTATTGTTGCCTTCACTAATTATATTTGTAACAATCTTAGAAGAAGTGGTCCATTTGAGGGATTTGTATAGTTCCTCCTTTACATGGACCAGGTCCCTCTCCAACATAAGATTTCTTTCTAGAGTCAATTCCATCTTCATTTCAGCAGTGTGCAACTTATTTTCAAGCTCCACCTGCAAGTTGTTGTCCTCATTTTTTCCTTTAGAAACTGTAGTAGTCACCCTTTTTATCTTTTCCTTCTGTTCAAGATTTTTAGCTTCTAGAACAACCATTTGTTTTTCAATATTAGATATTTGGGTTACTAGAGCAATTTTTTCATCTTGAGAGATGTCTAGGCAATTGTTCACGAGATCACTGTCAGTCGTTAGCTAACTGATCAAATCAATTAGTACAATTGCTAGCTTTCTCAACTTACTAATGGAAAAGGTAATCAAGTTTTGCTTGAACTATGATAAGGTTACCTCTTCATTAGCATCTTCATCATCTGACTTTGCCATGAAAGCATCATCAGAGTGTTCAGAGTCATCTTAATCACTTGGGGTATTTCCCCAGGAACATAAGCTCATTTGTAATGGTGGAGAATCTAGTACGCATTTCATGAATAGATTCACCTTGTTTTATGGTGAAACTTTCAAACTGAGTAGTGAAGAGATCTAGCTTAGATTTCTTTGTTTCCTCAGTACCCTCATACACTATTCTCAACCTATCCCAAATTTCCTTGGCTGATTCACACGACAAAATCAGATCATATTTATTTACTCCAATGCCACACATCAATAGCTTCCTGACTTTGTGATTTTTCTCAATCTTCTTCTGTCGGAGTCATTATATTGTTGTCGAGCTTTGGGAACAAGTCTTGTGACATCTCCATATTTTACTTCCATAGTTGGCACATAAGGGCCTTCACAAAGAACATTTCATACTTAAATATCCTCAACCAAGATATAGTCACTCATTCAAATATACCATCATTTATAGAACTGACCATCAAAAAGAGGTGGCCTTGTTGGGGACTGACCTCATTGCAAGTTTAGTGGAGTCGCAATTCTTTGCAAGAATCTCTCTCTTCGTGCTAAAAATATAGAGAGCCCAAGATCTAATATCGATTGTTGGAATGTATGCGTCCACCAATGATCACTGACTAGGTCCCCCGATACAATAATAGTGTGGAAAATAAATAGCTCAAAGTAAATCAGGCGCAATGATTTTACGTGGAAACCCCTTTGCTCAAGGGTGGTGAATACCATGAGCTGTACTCACAAGATTTCAACCCAAACTCAATTTCATTAAAATCGAGCAAAGTTTCAGATTACAAACTCTTGCAACCAAGGGATTAAAACTCTTTAATCCCTTCCTATTACTATAGCAATTCTACTACAATGGAAAGCTAAGCAATTACTCTATTGCCCACTAAGCCAACTAACTCTAGTTGATCTACACTTAAAGAACTCCACAAGCCGAAATCTAGCCACCAACTCCAATCTCCAAGATAAGAGCATAAAGGAGCAACAACTCTACTGCACCACACATCAACTAAGTCTAGTTGACACTCCTAGGCAACTCTACCCAAGAGAACATAAAAAAAATGATGTAAGGAGGTTTGACTAATACAAAGATAATTCGACTAACTCTAGTTAATATGACTCAAACTAAAGACTTAGAAAAGCAACGGATCTACTATTCTTTATAACCTAGGAGTAGATTTACAATGTAAGCAAATAAGACACAATGCTCAAAAGACAACAAAGACTCTTTAGCACTCTACCAGGTCCCTTATTGAGTATGAGCAGTGTTCTTCCTTGAAGATGATCTTCTCTTTGTAAGTTTATGAATTTTCAGAATTAAAATATTAAGTTTGTGTCTTGTGAGAAGAAACTATATCAAATAGACACAAACTTCTTGGGATGACACCATTGGCTGAAAGCCTTTTTATCCGAAAAGTGGTGCACCAAACACAGAAGAGTTTGCATCTTTCTAAAAGCTGTCTTTTCATTTTTTTTACATACGCAGTCTTTCCGAGACACGGTCCTTTGAAGTGTGTTCTTTGTGAGTTCTTGAAAAGACTTGCTAGTTACCTCTCTTTTTGAATGAATAATGTTATTTGTATATTGTTGTGTATATTAGTCATCAATAACAGTTTTGATCACTAAAACAAACAACCTCGTCTGCCCTTTCTATTGGTGAAGTACGTTACACTTTTCACCAATCAACCTAATAAGACAACTTCACAGCTGTACACCATTTTGAATCTGGACGAGAGCACTCTTCCATGGATCGGTCTCTGCATTTGTGAGGATCATCCAAACATACACAAATATTCCTTACGCTGAGTTTATTCATTCATTTTCCATGTCTCCATTCTTAATAACCAGAGACCCTTTCCTGGATCTTGTCCTTTGTTTGATCCCTAAGTTTGTTAAATCATCAAAACTTAATATCAGCTCCAAAATAACAGTTAGTAAGTTAAATTTATGCTCTTTACATAACTGTATATCTCTGAATGCATACGTTGTTTATATACATGCATGATTTGCTTTGACGCATTTCATATTTATTTGTTAGCTGCTACATCTGAAGCTTATTCTTTAGTTGACACTTCTCCGAAAGAGAAAAGTTTGTTTCATCCTTCATATGTCTTTGAAACAGTTGAGTTATAACAATCCTACTATTTTTGTTAGCTTCCAAATGCCATAAGGCATTTGCTTCTCTAATTCATAACTACTTCTATAATTAGGATCCAAATTAGACACATCTCCTGACCCATATACTCTTACCTCGGCCAATGTATCAAATAGAGGTTTGTCTTGATCACCATTTTCCTTACATACAGTAGTTTTCACTTGATTTTAGCTCTAACCAATTATGTGATATTTAGGAATTAGGCCTAACAGATGTCGTCACATAAATGTTAATGAATCTTAATATGAGTATACACCTCTCAAAGTTGTCTCAAATTGTAAATTTTGTGATGCAAAAAGATTTCAGTATTAATCGCCTAGATTTTATTGCAATATTGGCTCAAGTAAGCTTACATCACACAAAATGCCTACATAACTACAACATTTATATTTAAATACTTATAAAGAGTCTCAACATTTTTGAACGTATTCTACGACATACAATAATATGTTTGCTTTTACTTCGCTAGGGGTAAACTATGACAAATATTTGGCTAAGAGATATTATGGTATTTATGCCTTTAGAATTCAAAGAAAAATGTACCACTTCATTGATGATTTGTACCCTGCAACTGGAAAGGAAAAAAACTTACAACTATACTTCAATGACAATGAAAATAAGGTGCCAAATATAATTTCTTTTTCCTCTAGAATTTAGGAAACTAGTACCAGCAAAATTAGCCCATATTTTGGTAAGCACCTATATTTTAATGGGTTGGGTGAGTGATTTTTTACATGGATAAAATTTGGGTTGATACCCATATTCTACCCCTAAAAGTATGGTTCAAATATGTCTAAACTATGGGTAAAATATGAATTAGCCAAATGGGTTAAGCTTCTTACTTTTATTCACTCAAAATTCATGATATCACTAAAAATAGTGTAACTTCTCTTCCTTTTTATGTTAATATATAGAACTAACTATTCTTCTCAATAATTGAAAAGGTGAAGTCTTTGACCGTCCAAAAATATATATTTAAAATGTACATTTCTTTTGTAAATTATAATTATATTTTTTATTTGTTTAATTTTATATTGTATAATAAATAATAGTGTAAAATAAACAAATCATGTATTATTATTGGCATTGCTTAAATTGCATTAAGCATGTTTTAGTCCTATAATGCAAATATTCATTTACTTTGAAATAAAAAATATTTTCATCCTGTTATTACCTAAATTTATTTTATATTGAAAAGTTATTGTATTTTTTATTTTTTATTTTTATGTACAATTAAACTAAATGAAGCATTTTCAACATTTTTCATCTAATAAAAGACAAAAATATTTTCTCCATATTGAATTCTTAAGTAAAGTACTACTTATTCATGAAAATATGGGTAAATATGGGTAAACTAATATTTTACCCAACCCATTTATTATCCAATAAATTTTATCTGTTGCATATGGATATTTGGGGGCCTTACAAGGCATCTACTTATGAAGGAATGAAATTCTTTCTTACCTTGGTTGATGATCATACAAGGTGGACTTGAATTTACTTAATGCATCTTATCTCTGATGTCATTACTATACTTAAAATAAATTATTATGATGATATCTACTCAGTTTGGAAAAAGGATTAAAATTCTAAGATCAGATAATAGATCTTAATTTTTTAATAATAGTTGTGAAATGTTGTTTAAGACTTTTGTAATTGTGCATGAAAGTTCCTCCCATGCACACCACAACAAAATGGTGTGGTGGAAAGGGTCACTTATCTTGGAGACAACTATAGCTATCAAGTTTCAGGGTCACTTACCAACAAAAATTTGGGGAATTACAAATCTTCCGATGAAATGATGTATGGGAAACAACCTTTTCAGAACTATTTGAGAGTGATAGGATGCTTGTGTTATACAGCAGTGTTGCCCAAAGGGGATAAGTTTTCCACTAGAGCCTTTAAAACGATCTTGCTAGGCTATGCAGTTACACAAAAAGGATACAAATTGTATGATCCTTTAGAGAAGAGGGTTATTATTAGGAGAGATGTGGTATTTCATGAAAGGAGTTTCCATTTCCAATCCTCTGTTCCTACTAAGGAGTTCACTCCTCCTTCTATTGATATGTTTGAATTATAGGAAGATTCAAAACTAGATGAGGAACTCAGGTATGATGAAGTTGTAGTATATGTTGATGGATCAGATACAACAATTGTAGATGTGGAAAGATCATATGTGACACCTATCCCACATTAACTTGTATATCAGTCCACTTCTACACCAGCAGACACATCTGTATATGCAGAAGAAGTGACTACACTTCCTTCTCATGTTGAGATATCAAGAAGATCTGAGAGATCAGTGAAACCACCCTTATGGCTCATGGATTTTGTTCAACCCTTCAAACATAAAAGATCTACTAATACGTGCATGTATTCTCTGTCAAATATCATTAGTTATGAACACATCTCAGGGAGATATAAATGCTATCTTAGTCAGTTTTCAGTTGATGTTGTGCCTCAGACATACTGTGAAGCTGCCAAGCATCCTTAATGGATAGAAGCAATGCAATTGGAAATCAAGGCTTTAGAAGACAATAAAACATGGACAGTGGTGAATTTACCACCTGGGGAAAAAGCCATAGGTTGTAGATGGGTCGACAAGATCAAATATCAAGCCTCAGGAGTAGTGGAGAGGTTCAAAGCTAGATTTTTTGCAAAAGATTACAATCAGAAGGAAGGATTAGACTACCAAGAGACATTCTCACTTGTTGTAAAAATGGTCACTGTAAGGTTTGCAATAGCATTGGCTACTGCAAAAGGAGGACTAATTCATAAAATGGATGCCTGTAATGCTTTTTTGCAAGGTGATTTACATGAAAAAGTGTATGTGTGATTAACGTTTCAAGTACACCTCATCCAATTCTAGTTGCAAACAATCGTTAAGTAGTATATAACCCAATGAAGAGTTGGGGTCGAATCCACAGGGTGCGGTACGTGTTCAAATTTAATTAAGAAGTATGAATGTGATCTAACTAGATATAGGAATAGAAATTATCGGAAGAGACATACAACAAATCAAAGGGGTGACATCAATGTCAAATGGGGGGTCTAGATTTGTAATTATCAACTACAACGCATTCAAATGATAATGAAATAACAATAAGAAGAGGAATTCTCGGGATGTGAGCGATTATAGGCAATTTTGATATATGAGTAACTGAAACTACTAGTAAACAACTAAATATCACTGGGTAGGCTAGACTATAATTCAAATAGATTTCTCTTGAACAACTATTTCACTTCGAGTGGTTTCTTTCGAATATCAACAAGCATATCAATTAAGAACATCCCATAACCTTAATGCATCTTCTTTCTCGAGCAAGATGGGTAGGATTGAGTTTAGGATTCACTCTCTCGAGATGAACCCAAATCAACCCAATACTTACAAACCATTAATCAAAAGCTTTGGTTGAAAAACCACTCTCTCGAGCAAACTAAGAACAAAAAAATAGATTTACTTTTGCAACTACAATTCATAAATTAAACCTCAGCTACTGATTAAACTCACTTCAATATAGCATTTAACCTAGTAATTAGCAATACCCATTAACTAATTCAACCCATAATCACATGATCACACTCCAAGAATTGACGTTTTAGACGAACATCGTAAAAATATAAAAATTGTTACCAAATTGGTTAGCCATCAATTGGGTAAGAGGAATTCAATCTTTACAATGCTCCAATTCACAGAAAATTCGAAACCCAGTTAAAAAATCTCCAAATTGAGTCTCAAAACCTTCCAATCTACGAAGAAACTCAAGAGAAAACTGTTATAGATTAAATTGGTTCAGAAAACAATACTAAATCAATTGTTTAAAATCTAATTTATAGTCACCACAAATACGCCACGAAGGGCCATTAGGTGAGGTAAGTCGGGCTCGTCGAGTGGTTCGGCGAGCCGCCCAATGGTCTCTTATATCGCCTTGTTGCATGAGCTCTCAACATCCTCAAGTCCTGTAACTTTGGGTGATCATTCTTCGTATCGCAGAACTGCTCGACTATTTGTTGACTAAGCCTTTTTTGTCACCGACTTGGTTTCTTCCCTCAAGGCTGGTTCACTAGAACTTTAGGTGGTCAAAGTAGCCACTTGATGACACACTGAGTGCTCTTGGCGATCCTCAAGCTCTTCTTTCTTCACTTCTTCAATTTGTTTTGTTCCTTTTTCCATGTTAGTGTCCTTGCTTTGCTCCTCAATTCGTATACCTGAAAAACAAGGCTTTAACATCAATTTATAGCACAAATTACGCATTTGAGGACACTAAATCTATATAAACAAAGACCTGAATAAGTCCAAATCTCGAACTCATCAACACCCACAAATTAAACTTTTGTCTGTCCTCAAGTAAAACTCAAGGTCAACAGTTCAAAAAGGATTTCTCAAACAGTTCTGCATAAGACTCAACATGAATGAACACAACAAGGTTGAATTTACTCATGCAATGATCAATTGTGCACTCAAAGATTCCACTTGTGATTCACCATTACCAAATACACTCAAGTTCACAATACTTGCTTTAAATGCAAGTTCAAGCTCAATGAAGGTACTCACACTACACCATTTTAGGTCTACAGCCACACTAATTCTGGACTACGCTTGTAAAGTGCTGCCTAAAGTATTTTTAGGAACACTTTTAAAGCGTAGCCAAAGTTTTTAACTTTTAGCTTCGATAATATTGGCAACACTTGATCAGTGTACTCTTTAATGGTATAAGCTACACTATATAAGCGTTGTTACAATATGATATAATTGGCAACAACTATTTACATATATGGCCACACTTTTAAAGTGTCCTATTTTTATAATTGTAAAAACAACACGTTACAAGTGTGGTCTTAAATTTTTCACTAAAATATTATATTCCCTCCAACATTTTTAACTCTCCCTCTCATTTTTATTGGCAAAAAAAAAACATTAATAAATCATAAAACATTAAGAGAAAAACACGCTTCTCTTTCACTGAAGAACTGATCGAGCTGAAGAGAGTTGAAGACCTTGTCTAAAGAACCAAAGAGCTAGATGTACCGATTCTCTTCTCCGATTCCAATTTCATCAAGCATAAGTACGATTCTCTTCTACGATACCAATTTCGTCAAGCTAAGTACTAAAAATAATCTTCTTGTTATTGATTGAATTTTTGTTTTGTGTTTAGAAGAGGAGAGTAAGAAGGAATTGATTACTTTGGGGTTGTTGGAAAGATGAACTGAAGCTAAGTATCTCTGTATCACACTTTTCTCTCAGATTTCTCGTTGCCAAACTCGATTTCAGATAGATTTATGGCGGAAGAACTGAGGAGATAAACAGAATCTCGTTGAAGAATACGATTTCCATCATAGTTCTTGCTGAAGAACATGATTTTGTTGGACTAGGGTTTATCAGGTAAGAATTCTATCTTTCAAAGTCTAAATTTTAGCTTTAGGGTTTTTCTATTCTTGTATTTTTTATATGATTTTTGGGAGTCTAGCTCATATTTTAGCTTCATTAGTTGATTTTTGGGAGTGTAGCTCGTATTTTAGCTTCATCAATTTATTATTTGCCCTGAGTATTAATCACTAAATAAGTATAAATGGGATGATTATTCACTGCATAATTTCTTTTTTATTAGGCTTATAAGATGATTATGGCTGAAATCATCCATGATAGTTTCAAAGTTTGAGTTCATGTAATCAATTTTGAACTTTTACAGTGGATATGCTTTGAGTTCAAACATGTAGCTAACCAATACATTACATGATAGTTTAGAAGTTCGATTCTTCACTTCATGTAATCAATTTTGAATCTCCTAAATTAGAAGTTTCACTAATTTATTTAGTGATTTAAATTGGCTAATACCTATAGATTAGGGAAAGACAACTTAACCGTTGCTCCAGATAGACTCCCCTTCAAATCAGTGCACTACACTTTCATTTTTCAATTTCTCCATCCATTGACAAAAAAAAAAAAACAGAACTACTACATAGAAGTGAAAGGTTGAGAGGGAAAGAAAAAAAAACAGAGTATTTTTCTTCTTCTTAGATTATTCTTTACTATTTTAAAGATAGCAGTTGCTGTTTTTTGATTAAAAAGAAAATTGATTCTGGTCGGTTTGAAAACAGTTCCATCATTATTGTTTTAGAGACAACTTATTGATTCTTCTCAATTATAATAGTTATGTTCTTTCCTCAGTTTTCATGTGTTTGGTATACTAGTAGTTGTTCACAACATTCATTACTCATATGGGTTGGTGTCCCCTTTTTATTTTTATTTTTGTGTGTGAATGTGAGTTGGTTTCTTTATAATAAAGTTTCATTCTTTGAGTTTTTTCTTTTATTTGGTTTTACTATGCAACTGCTTTTTCTATTTCCAATCTATTTTATTCATTAAGAACAAAAAAAATAACCATTCAAGGAAAGAACTTCCTAGTTGTGAATCATTTTATGTGTTTGTGTTCCATATGGTCTAGTAGTTGCCTTTCTTTAATCTTAGACAGATAAAAGGAAATCCCTAATGTTTTTTTTGTCATCGCTAAAATTTGAACCAGAGACATCATGATTGTCAGGGTGCGTATTCATTGTTAAGATGGTGGTTTCTGAAGTCATTTTCTATGTGTATTTTAGTGTCATTTTCTTTATATTGTTGTTATACAGTATAAACAACTTTAATAGAGATGAAGTAAAAAGAGGAAAAAGAATTGGATAAATATGAAGTTTGTCATCTCCATTTGGCATCACCATTTTTCTAAGAAATAGCTACCCTTAGCAGTAAAAGGTTATTGTTGGTATGTGTCGTATTGATGAATAATGTCCAGTCTGTGACTCCACTTTGAGAGGTAGTCAGTTGTTTAGTTTGCTCTTCTTTCTTCCTACTTATTTTCTAATGATCATGTATTTTGTGAAAAGTTTGGTTCTTGGTATCCTCCTACTATGTTCTTTAATGCTTATGTTTTCATAAATGATATGCTTTTGGTTTTCTTGAACCAAGGGTCTATCGGAAACAGTCTATTGGTATGTTGTTGTTGGTTCTTGGTACCCTATATCAATATGATTGAATTGTGGTCACTTCTATTTATAATCCAGATGCATAAATTTATAGGAAGGGATTTGATAGTACATTAGGACTATTGCAGGTTATGAAATTTTTCTTGTTCTTACATTTATTGTTGTTCTTACAGTCAAATCTGCAGGCACTCATTTTCATTTCCTTTGATATGGTATAGGTGGTTCCTTTATCTGCCGTTTTACACGCTGCTTTCTTGGGAGGCATATTAGTACCTCCTTTTTAATATCTTTGGGTGACACTTAGAATATGTTCAACGTGTAAAGACTGTGAAAAATGAAGAATCGTGTGAACTTGTTGAAGTTGAACAAAATGAAGCATACATCAGATTTTAATGAGTTGGAATGTCATACTTTTAAAATTGCATGGGAGTTGGGATTTTACACCATATTCTGATATGTTTAAAAGGCTAGACACCACCTGCATCTGCATTAGTGCACCCTCAGGAAAAAAAACTATAAAAAGGCATTACTTTTACATTTGAAGGCTTTATAAGTTTACGAAACCATATGAAGTTATATATATTAAAAAGTCCTGTTTGATGGATTTAGATTCTTCTATTACAAGATTTAGGATCATGAAAAATACAAGTGATCTAAAAGGACATCTACTTTATTGGCCATGACATTAGTTGTTTGTACTTTTAAGATCTCAGATTTACTATTAGCAGGAATGACATTTGTTGGCTCTGGCTCTGTCATACTTGATTTCTGTAAATATGTATGCACTGAATATTAGTCTAGTAAATGGTATTGTTGGTCTGTGTAGTATTGATGAATAATGTCCAGTCTGTGACTCCATTTAGAGAGGTAGTTAGTTATTTAGTTTGCGTCCTTGTAATTATGTTTGCACTAAAAGAATTCCAGCTCAGAAATGAGTTGCTGGAGCTTTTGTACTAGATGCTACATATTACAAGGAGGTTTACTAGCTTGGTTGAGGGATTAAGTGAGAAATTTAGAATGTACTTCTTAGTTGATCCTCTTATATCTATCCTGAGAGCACCAATGAAGGCCTTGGATAACTGCTTGCAGTTATGCCTCATTTGGCCGTTGTAATTTTTATTTCCTGCCTGCATTTCTCCATGAGTAATATCAGTTCTGTCCAGCTATTTGGCTAGTTGAGATATGGAAAGACTATGGTGAAAATGTGTTTGATATCTTTCAAAATTAAGAACTTTACCCTCACTATACTAGACTGTTGCCCTCCATATTTAGCTGTGCATCTATTTTTCCATTAATTCCAACTAATAAAAATAGGTAGGGACTGAATCATGATCTTTTGAGCCTCATTATTGTGCTTCATAGTCTACCAGTTCATCAAGTGATTTTTCTGTCACGACCCGGGAGCACCCCCTAGTCGTAACCGGCGTACTCGACCTCGAAGAGGTCTAATACAAGCCTCTTAGCATTCATTCATTGCATAGACACCAAAACCATAAGGAATTAAAAACTTTCTTCACTCACGAAGATACTTTCAATAAATAGCAAGCGGAAGACTTTCTAGACTTTATACAATATGTCTCAAAACCATCTAATACCTGAATATAACATTGGGACTAAGCCCACTCAAAACTTAAGCAAATACTAGAGAGACATAAAAAAAGAACATGTTGGTTATTGCCCTCGAATCTATGAGGACTCACCAAGTCTTCATCTTCAACTCTTAAAAACCTATCAAGTAGTCATGACATATCACCATCTCCAAATCCCTACACTTTAGTCAAAAAGCAAAAGAAAGGGGTTAGCACAATTAAGTACTAAGTATGGAGACCATGCAAGAAAATATGCACAACGGACATTTACAAGAAAGGTATGCTTTCATGTCCTTTGATAAAACCTTTCCTTTGCAAGTATAAGAGACATAATACAAGTCAACATTAACATATTAGACCATAGCCAACCATACATATACTTAATATAAATCCATATACAACTCATGCTTAACTTTAGAAGGACACATGTCATTTCATTACCATAGGACCTCTACCTAATATAACCTTAAGACACACTTGAGTGAGACAAGAAGTGACCGCCCATACAATCCTCTTCAAGCACACTTAAGTGTTCCCCAAGATTACCTTAGATAAGGACTTTATAGGCAAAGTGCATAATCATACCCGATAGATAGCATATTAATGAGAGGATATGTATAATGATGCTTACATAAAATAAATCATATTTAGTGGGGCATAGTACATGTGTGGTGAGTGACCATCAATATAGTATTTCCAAGGCCTACCACCCCCTTGGAGAGGCGAATGAGGTACAAACCCCTCAATGTGGTTACCCGGGCCTACCACCCCCGAGCTAGGGACCAAGGTACAAACCCTCGATATGGTTATACGGGCCTACTACCCCCGTACTAGGCAACCAAGGTACCAACCCCTCGATATGGTGTTACCCGCCTCCCCCCCCCGCCGGTGCCGAACCAAGGTACCAACCCCTCGATATGGTTATACGGGCCTACTACCCCCCGTACTAGGCAACCAAGGTACAAACCCCTCGATACGGTTATACGAGCCTACTACCCCCGTACTAGGCAACCAAGGTACAAACCCCTCGATACGGGTATACGGGCCTACTACCCCCGTACTAGGCTTGGTCGACTCACAACACTTATATAGAAAATCATATACATGTGTCCATTTCATCATCATTTCAATAATTATATAGCTATTCGATTCATAGGACGTACATTGGACCTTCCATTTCCTAAGGATTCTATAAATGGGCATTTTATCAAACACATGATGGGCTATTGTTCATGTAAATGAAATCATGTACTTCAAGAGTACTAAGTCCAACCAATTTCGAAATACATATAAATCAGCCCACCAACAACATACATATATATATCAACCTTCATAATTTGATCATGGAAGCATGAAAACCATAAACATCACATAATAATTCCATTTCATGATAATATGCAAAATAGACCATAATAGGATCATCACAAGATCACATAAACTCATTCACATCATACCTTCACATATAGCTTCATATAGGACTTTACATCTAGCCTCATATGTGTATAATAATACAACAATATAATAACATTCACCTAATGCCCTTCATGGCCTCAATTCACAACAATACAACAAATAACCACCTCCACCAAAGGTGGATCAAGCCAATTAATAACAATATTATTAATACTAAGAGATCAAGCCATCTCACCATCCTTTTCAAAGGCCATAAGCCACAATACTCAATTCCATGCCAATTATACAATATTTATCAAGTTTGATCAACTTACCCTCTTTCCATGGCTATCTTCATCATCCTCATCTTCCAACAATTTAACAATACAATAACAATGATAATAACAACAATCAACTATACAAGCTAAGCTAAACAATATCCAATAACCAACATAAAGTCTAAATCCCAATTTATGACCATTCAAGGCTACTACCTCACATTATACCATTCAATAACAATTTCTAGCAACTCAACATAGCTAAGATCATATAAGAACAACCCACATCAACCACTCAATAATCCTACATCAATTACTCAAAATCATTAAACTCACTTTAGGCTAAATTTAAAGAATTTGAGAAGACATGGGTTCACAAATATTTCTTTCTTAAAACCATAAATAATCATTAATAACCACATGAAACATCATTTGAAATTATTTAATGCAAGAACCCATGCTTAGAATTCGAAATAGGATTTTTGTGTATTTGAAAACCTTGAAAACCTTTTGATTGGGCTCCTTGAAAGAAAGAATAATCAAGGATAAAGGATCCCCATACCTTTATCTTCAAGAACCAAACGAAATTGGTGAAGAAATCAATAGCCACCATCCACCCTAGCTCCATCTTTCACCTTGAGCTTCCTTGGGGTTTTGAGAGAGTTTTTGAGAGAGGGAAATGTTTTTAGGGATGGGAATGAATTAATGGTATCTAGGAAATAATATATACCCTTTGGAAAAAATTCGTCCAACACTTAGAAAAAAAAAAAGGGGCGGGTGAACAGTAAATCGGCTACTGGAAATTGCCTTTTTCTGCCGGACAGACTTTACGAAAATGGGCATAACTTCTTCGTCCGAACTCCGAATGAGGTGAAACGAAGTGCGTTAGGTAGCTAACTCAAAGGGCTTTCCATGGATATATTATTGGCCACCAAATAATTTGTGTGCTAGGAGATATGACCCTCCAAAGTAGACCCTCGAAAAAGGCTTCACTTGAAAATTTTGGATTTTGATACGGTTGCTCTAAAATTTGGGTTAGACTCATTTCCCACTCAATTTGACCCCCTGAATAAGAATACGAAGTCGAATTTCCGAAATGATGCACGGATTTTGAGATATATGGAAATTACAATTTATAGGTGTTTAGAAGCACATTTTCGGGCATTTTTGGGGTCGTTTCAATATCTCCCCCTTGGGAACATTCGTCCCCGAATGTTAAAGAAACATACATGAGAGACACAAACATGGCAAAATCAGCCCACATAGGGATGCAACAATGCACTTACACCTCATTTCAAAAACCTCAACATAATTGTAAAACCACAATGAACCAATTGTCAACTTAAACATGAATGTATGCAATGACATTATCATGTTTAGTGATGTTCAAGGATAAACTACCTTCTCCTAATCATAACACACCAACATCAACATTTCTCATGTTCATAGGAGGAACTACCTTCTCCTAGTCATTACATAGTCCATACATCATTAAGCACATATGCAAGTTTCCATGTTCAATAGCACTCTTTCAAGGAGGAACTTCTCAACTCCTTACTAAGACATGCTCATACCTTATTTTCATGAAGTACAATTGATCACTTATAACTAATGCACTACAACATGAGGGAAACAACTCATACAACTCATCTTTCTTCAAAAACACAAGTTTTTATGGAAATGCGCAAACCTCATTAATTCACATAAACATGGGAGGAACTACCTCCTCTACTCTTTAGGAAAGTTTCCACCACATAAGGAGCTAACATTCCATTTCATAAGAACACATTCAAGCATGTTCATTTAATTCACATCATCAAGTCAAGTATGCCATATTACACACAATGCACAACTTAGGAGAAAAAAAAATCTCCATTTAAAACACACATCATACTACATGAGAGAATAGGACTACTTCTACGAACTCAATATGCATGCAACTTAGACATATTCCGTTTCATTGGAGGAATTTCCTCCTCCAACTCAAATCATGCTTATCATATGATCTTCGGCCAATTATGCAATTACTTCTTAAAAGCACATTTAAACCATTCACCTCATGAATCACATAGGTTACTTACTCTAATTGCCTATCAACATGAGGGGCATGAAACATGAAAACTCATTTTCTCATTTAACAAGAATTCATTTAAAACATGCATGACATAAGGAGACCATGGAAAAACTCCTTTTCACATAAGACTCCAAAACATGAACCAAGCTTCTAGGAACTCTTTGTTTTAGGCTTGAGTAAGCACATATAGAAGTAGGTAAGGATATCAACACTTCTCTACAACTTCACTACTCATCGTACCATCCCCACTTAAGGGTAAACCCAACTAAGGTCAACCTTAACATTTCATAAAAATCTCAATGAAAATACCATCAATCTTACCAAAACCATTCTTACCCAACTCTTTAATTCACTAAACCTCTTGTAATGAAAACATCCTTCAAGCCTAACTCATAAACATCAACCACACTTGAAGACCTTATCATCTAACCACATATTTCCCCCACTTAGGAGAAACTCTTACTAGTTCTTTCAAATTCACCTCCTTCCATCCTAAGGTCGGATCAAAACAACACTAGGCTTTTATACTCATTACACCTAGCATTTCTAAATCACCACACATTTCACAAATTCCTTCAACACATCACAAAACTTCCTCATGACTAAGCCGGATACTACCAACAACACGCATAACCAAAGGAATCCCATTCATACTAAAGTCATCACCACAATCTTTCACCTCACACCTACTAAGTCACCAAGTCATAGTTGGCATCACAACTAACATTCTCTCCCTCAATCCTTGCAACATTAAAAGTTCCTCAAAGGTTACACCAAAATGACCATCACATATGAAAAAAAAAGGGAAGACATTATAGAGAGAAACTCCATGGCACGACTAAAAGAATGAAGAAGTGAAACTTTCTTAGCACCCAATAGCCTCCTATTCATAATGTGGCGCGCTTCACATTATGAACAAGACTCTACTAGATGTGGTTTTGAAACAACCTAAGACCATCCCGGAAACTTATGCTCTGATACCAAGTTTGTCACGACCGGGAGCACCCCTAGTCGTAACCGGCGTACTCGACCTCGAAGAGGTCTAATACAAGCCTCTTAGCATTCATTCATTGCATAGACACCAAAACCATAAGGAATTAAAAACTTTCTTCACTCACGAAGATACTTTCAATAAATAGCAAGCGGAAGACTTTCTAGACTTTATACAATATGTCTCAAAACCATCTAATACCTGAATATAACGTTGGGACTAAGCCCACTCAAAACTTAAGCAAATACTAGAGAGACATAAAAAGAACATGTTGGTTATTGCCCTCGAATCTATGAGGACTCACCAAGTCTTCATCTTCAACTCTTAAAAACCTATCAAGTAGTCATGACATATCACCATCTCCAAATCCCTACACTTTAGTCAAAAAGCAAAAGAAAGGGGTTAGCACAATTAAGTACTAAGTATGGAGACCATGCAAGAAAATATGCACAACGGACATTTACAAGAAAGGTATGCTTTCATGTCCTTTGATAAAACCTTTCCTTTGCAAGTATAAGAGACATAATACAAGTCAACATTAACATATTAGACCATAGCCAACCATACATATACTTAATATAAATCCATATACAACTCATGCTTAACTTTAGAAGGACACATGTCATTTCATTACCATAGGACCTCTACCTAATATAACCTTAAGACACACTTGAGTGAGACAAGAAGTGACCGCCCACACAATCCTCTTCAAGCACACTTAAGTGTTCCCCAAGATTACCTTAGATAAGGACTTTATAGGCAAAGTGCATAATCATACCCGATAGATAGCATATTAATGAGAGGATATGTATAATGATGCTTACATAAAATAAATCATATTTAGTGGGGCATAGTACATGTGTGGTGAGTGACCATCAATATAGTATTTCCAAGGCCTACCACCCCCTTGAGAGGCGAATGAGGTACAAACCCCTCAATGTGGTTACCGGGCCTACCACCCCCGAGCTAGGGACCAAGGTACAAACCCCTCGATATGGTTATACGGGCCTACTACCCCCGTACTAGGCAACCAAGGTACCAACCCCTCGATATGGTTATACGGGCCTACTACCCCCGTACTAGGCAACCAAGGTACCAACCCCTCGATATGGTTATACGGGCCTACTACCCCCGTACTAGGCAACCAAGGTACCAACCCCTCGATACGGTTATACGGGCCTACTACCCCCGTACTAGGCAACCAAGGTACCAACCCCTCGATACGGTTATACGGGCCTACTACCCCCGTACTAGGCTTGGTCGACTCACAACACTTATATAGAGAAAATCATATACATGTGTCCATTTCATCATCATTTCAATAATTATATAGCTATTCGATTCATAGGACGTACATTGGACCTTCCATTTCCTAAGGATTCTATAAATGGGCATTTTATCAAACACATGATGGGCTATTGTTCATGTAAATGAAATCATGTACTTCAAGAGTACTAAGTCCAACCAATTTCGAAATACATATAAATCAGCCCACCAACAACATACATATATATATCAACCTTCATAATTTGATCATGGAAGCATGAAAACCATAAACATCACATAATAATTCCATTTCATGATAATATGCAAAATAGACCATAATAGGATCATCACAAGATCACATAAACTCATTCACATCATACCTTCACATATAGCTTCATATAGGACTTTACATCTAGCCTCATATGTGTATAATAATACAACAATATAATAACATTCACCTAATGCCCTTCATGGCCTCAATTCACAACAATACAACAAATAACCACCTCCACCAAAGGTGGATCAAGCCAATTAATAACAATATTATTAATACTAAGAGATCAAGCCATCTCACCATCCTTTTCAAAGGCCATAAGCCACAATACTCAATTCCATGCCAATTATACAATATTTATCAAGTTTGATCAACTTACCCTCTTTCCATGGCTATCTTCATCATCCTCATCTTCCAACAATTTAACAATACAATAACAATGATAATAACAACAATCAACTATACAAGCTAAGCTAAACAATATCCAATAACCAACATAAAGTCTAAATCCCAATTTATGACCATTCAAGGCTACTACCTCACATTATACCATTCAATAACAATTTCTAGCAACTCAACATAGCTAAGATCATATAAGAACAACCCACATCAACCACTCAATAATCCTACATCAATTACTCAAAATCATTAAACTCACTTTAGGCTAAATTTAAAGAATTTGAGAAGACATGGGTTCACAAATATTTCTTTCTTAAAACCATAAATAATCATTAATAACCACATGAAACATCATTTGAAATTATTTAATGCAAGAACCCATGCTTAGAATTCGAAATAGGATTTTTGTGTATTTGAAAAACCTTGAAAACCTTTTGATTGGGCTCCTTGAAAGAAAGAATAATCAAGGATAAAGGATCCCCATACCTTTATCTTCAAGAACCAAACGAAATTGGTGAAGAAATCAATAGCCACCATCCACCCTAGCTCCATCTTTCACCTTGAGCTTCCTTGGGGTTTTGAGAGAGTTTTTGAGAGAGGGAAATGTTTTTAGGGATGGGAATGAATTAATGGTATCTAGGAAATAATATATACCCCTTGGAAAAAATTCGTCCAACACTTAGAAAAAAAAAAGGGGCGGGTGAACAGTAAATCGGCTACTGGAAATTGCCTTTTTCTGCCGGACAGACTTTATGAAAATGGGCATAACTTCTTCGTCCGAACTCCGAATGAGGTGAAACGAAGTGCGTTAGGTAGCTAACTCAAAGGGCTTTCCATGGATATATTATTGGCCACCAAATAATTTGTGTGCTAGGAGATATGACCCTCCAAAGTAGACCCTCGAAAAAGGCTTCACTTGAAAATTTTGGATTTTGATACGGTTGCTCTAAAATTTGGGTTAGACTCATTTCCCACTCAATTTGACCCCCTGAATAAGAATACGAAGTCGAATTTCCGAAATGATGCACGGATTTTGAGATATATGGAAATTACAATTTATAGGTGTTTCCGAAGCACATTTTCGGGCATTTTTGGGGTCGTTTCATTTTCATAGCAATGTGTGTGTGAACTTTTCAAAAAAAGGCAGCAAAGAAGCTCCAAATGTGAACTTTCAAGGGGTTATGTGTTTTACTTAATTTGGTTTCTAATATGGATGTGGATTTAAATTTGCAAACCCATTATGTAATTATATTATTTTTTTGTAGTCTTATACTTTTGCATATGCAAATTTTAATTAAAAAAAAATTTAAACCAAGAAATCTTCTCAACTACTTCAGGTTTTGCTGATAGGAAATTAATATTATGCAGACACCAAAATCAAGGTATATCTGATCTCTTAACAGTAAAATGACTATATTTCATCCTTTAAATAATGACATACAGTTTTGTAGTTATTATTATGTATATATTAGAAACAAGAATGGTAACAATGTACTCGAAACTCGAAATTCACTATGAATCTAATCATCTCATAACACATGATCCTGATTCTGATGATTCGAGTCAAAACTGTTATCATCTCATAACACATGATTCTGAAAACTTAGTCGTGACTTTTAAAACTTATTTGTGAAGTAGTTAATGATTTAATGATTGTTACTGAAAGATTAAATATTAATATCTTCTTCTAGGAATTCAAATATCCCATCCAAGGATTGGATGGATTTAGCAAGTTATAGCAAAGAGTATATTGTTGGTGTTGAATCATTCCTAGATTTTGCTTACTCTTATGGAGATCCTCAAGGAGAGGAAATTCAGTGTCCATGTGCAAAATGTTGTAATATTCGTTAGACTCGAAGAAATGTACTATATGATCATCTAATATGCTATGGATTTGTTAAAGGTTATACTAGACGAATCAATCATGGGGAATGGGATGTCAAGTTGAATGTTGACGATGATATGGATTACTCGCGTGATGATATTGATGGGTTGTTGAATGATCAATTTAGATATGTTGCACAGGCTGAAGGAGCTTATGATGGTCCAAATAAAGATGCCAAGAAATTCTATAACTTAGTTGAAGAGGCAAGCCAAGAATTATATCCTAGTTGTACAGGATTCTCTAAATTATCATTCACACTTCGTTTATATTTGTTGAAGTGTCTGGATGCATGGAGCAATGAATCATTCACTTCTCTTTTAGATTTATTAAAAAAGGCGATGCTCGAGTTGAACATTCCTCCGTCTTACAATAAAACAAAGACTATGGTTAAGAATCTTGGTCTTGATTAAGAGAAAATTGATGCATGTCCCAATGATTGAATGTTGTTCAGGAATGATCATAAGGATGATGAATTTTGTCATACTTGTGGAGCTTCACGATATATTAAATCTCTTGAAGTTGAGAGTGAGCTTGAGCCTTCAAAAAAAGAACATCGAGTTTCAACAAAGACTTTGAGACACTTTTCATTAATTCCTAGACTCAAAAGGTTATTTATATGCTCAAAGACGACAAATTCTTTGAGGTGGCATGATGAGGAGCGTTCTAAAGATGGAAAGTTAAGGCATCCTGCTGATGGTCTAGCATAGAAAGACTTTGATAGGTTTCATCCAGATTTCGCACTTGATTGTCGAAATGTGAGACTTGGCCTGTCAAGTGATGGGTTCAATCCAATTTGAACAATGAGTATGTCACATAGCACATGGCCAGTTATGTTGATGGTGTATAATCTGCCGCCTTGGATGTGTATGAAATCTAAATATTCTATACTTTCTTTACTTATACCTGGGTCGCAATCACCTGGAAATGACATTGATATTTACTTACAACCATTGATAGATGAGTTAAAATTATTGTGGGATTCTGGGGTTGAAACATATGATGCTTTAAGAAATCAAACTTTTCAAATGCAGGCAGTTCTTATGTGGACAATCAATGACTTTCCTGCATATGCTATGTTATCTGGTTGGAGTACAAAAGGAAAGTTTGCTTGTCATTGTTTTAACTATGGCACTAATTCTCACTATCTTAAACATAGTCAGAAAATGTGTTATATGGATCATCATGTTTTTCTACCCATGGATCATCCATGGAGATCTAACAAAAGATATTTCAATGGAAAAACTCAATTTAGGCCTCCTCCACATTTCTTAAAGGGAACTGATGTGCTTAATAGCTTACAAGATTTTGAAAATGTGTTTGGAAAGAAGATAAAGAGATCAAATGATGGCCCATGGAAAAAGAGGTCAATCTTTTTTGAATTACCTTATTTGCAGAACAACTTGTTACGCCACAACCTTGATGTAATGCACATAGAGAAGAACATAGTTGATAGCATACTTGGAACTCTTCTGGATATTTCTGGCAAAGAAAAGGATCATGCAAAAGCCCGATATGATTTGAAAGATATGGGAATCAGAAAGAACCTTCATCCAAAAGATACAGAAGATAGTAAGAGAATAAAGTTTTCAAAGGCGTGCTTCTCAATGACAAATGGAGAGAAATCAATTTTCTGTGGAGTTTTAAAGACAGCCAAGCTACCTAATGGTAGTTCCTCCAATATATCTAGGTGTGTGCACTTGGATGAAAGAAAATTGTCTAATTATAAAACCCATGATGCTCATTTCGTGTTACATTACTTGCTTCCAATCCCAATTGAAAGCATTCTTCCTGATCATGTGGCTATTCCTTTGATTCGTCTTAGTTCCTTCTTTCGTCATTTGTGTCAAAAAGAAATCACATTGGAGGAACTAGATTGCTTAGAAGTAGAGATCATAGAAACAATAAATCAGTTGGAGCGAATTTTTCCTCCTTCATTTTTTGATATAATGATTCATTTGCCTATTCATTTGGTGAATGAAGTGAGATTAGGAGGTCCCGTTCAAAATCGATGGATGTATTCCACTGAAAAAGAAATGGGTACATTCAAATCATACATCTGCAACAGACGTTATCCAGAAGGTTGCATAGCAGAGACACGGGTAGGAATAGATTGTATGAATTTATTCTCCAAATATCTGCATGGGAGTGTGCGTACCAAATTTAACAGAAGAGCCCGAAATAATGATGAATGTGAACCAAGTGATGCAGAAATTGTAAGTTTGTTTCCTAACAGAGGAGTTCCTTTAAGAGCAAATAAAACTGATCCATTCATTTTAGATAACTAGTCACTAAGTCAAGTACCTGCATACTTATTGGGAAATTGTGACGAGGTTCAAGAATATATTAGGTACCTTAATTTGAATATAGTATTCGTTTTTTATAATTAATTTTTAACTTATTGTAACGACCCGAGGGCACCCCATAGTCATTATCGGCGTATTCGACCTCGAAGATGTCTTATAAAAACACGGAAAATTTAAATCATTTTACTTTGGAAGTTCAATTTCACTTCATATATGAAAAATAGAATCTAACTTCATCACAATGTACTATCTAGACAGAAGAATCGAAAATGGGACTTAGCCCTTATATCAATAAGAAGTCTAGAAATAGGAAAGTACAACATTGTCTTTCAACACAAGCATAAAACTAAACATAGACGCTAGATCGTAGGGTCTTGTCCTCGGACTTGAGGACTCACCAACTTGGGGAAGCAACTCCAAGTGTCTTGAGAAGTAAGCTTGAATCCTCAATGGCCCGAACCTAAATGTTTGGGGAAAAAGGAGGAAAAATGGGTTAGTACAACACAAGTACTATGTATGGCTACTATGTATAAAAACCATTGAAATATGCATAAAAGGACATTTTAATCAAAACATGCTTTTTGCCAAGTAAATCCAATATGCACACAAATTAAGTATCATAGTCCAAACAAACATAATATCATCCCAACATGTAGACAACCCAAGTAATACTAGTGCAATGCAAGGAATAGAATCCCATAACCCTATTCAAAGCCAAGTATCACATTAAGCAACCTACTTCATGCATACATGCATAAGATCATACTTCATCATAACTTACCGTATTCATAATGATAATACATAACATAGCTTTAACATACATAAGTCATAATCATCATAATCATAAGTGAACACTACTACAACCATCTCTTAGGATCCCACATGTGCAATGTGCAAGAGAAGTCCCATACCCTTCCTTACACAGTGAAGAAACCTTTAAGAAAGCCCTAGTTAGAGTTCACACCTTACATACCTTCATTTAGTTTTACATTAGGGAGATATTGCCATAACCGACACAGACCATGAGAGCTACATGGAATCCAATGTTCTA
This sequence comes from Solanum commersonii, assembly GCA_029007595.1. NCBI lineage: Eukaryota > Viridiplantae > Streptophyta > Magnoliopsida > Solanales > Solanaceae > Solanum > Solanum commersonii. The sequence continues at coordinate 1,369,970 of JAJTWQ010000007.1, forward strand.
CTCCCACACCAAAAAGAGAAAGTCAACACTTGCCTAGGGTGTAACCATTTGTACATAGCTATCTAGGTGGATCCGCTAAGTTAGAGTCCTATGTGGGCACATAGTTAAGGGTCAAGGAGATTGCTTCTATAAATCCTAACTTACTAAACGTGGGGATTTCCATCTCATGAGACAGCACATACCGTAGGTAGTCCGGACTTGCTAATCGTGAGGAAACCCATGTGGGGAGCCGGACTTATTAAATGTGAGACCCCTATCTCATTTACATGCCCTTTCGATGCTAAGCATCTAATTCCCTTTTTGAAATCATCTTTAGTCATCACATAAGTTCACATTAGCCTTTACTATACTTTTATGAAAACATCTTACCATAATAGCTCATATGTGTTCATAAGTGAGGAACAATCCTTTCACTTTTAGAAACACTTTAGTAAGTGAGTAACCCTTTCACTTCACATTACACTATAATCATGAGAACTACCTTTCAATCATATAGCAATCATACCATAACATACATACATACATATTTTATAGCTAATTCAAGTGTAGAGGGTTAAGGATGAGGAAATTAGGTCATCAACAGCACAACAACACATTAGGTATAGCATCAGTACAATCTAAGCAATTCACCTTCCATACTTGAGTTCAAAGAAGAACCAACCTTTATACCTTATTGCCCTTCCTAGGACATTCATACCTCAATCACCAATCAGTTCTTAACCAATACATAATACAAGGTAATTCATGAAGTAATAACATCATCAACATCAATATAATTAATTGACATACTCCCTTCATGGCCTTCAAGGCTTCATTCAAAGACTCAACTCTAATTTCATAGAAATTATACATAACCTAGGGTAGAATCATCATACAAACATGAATTATGTAACATCACCTTCAATTCATAGCCTTCAATCAATATCCAACACAAACTATGGTTAGAATTAGAAAAAGAAGGAGACACATGGGTCTCATGGGTAATTCTTCAAGAAACCATAAATACAACATAAATTCATTCATAATTATTCATATATCATCAATTAAAGTCAGTTTATAACATAAAATTTCACTTTAGAAAGAAGACACACGTTTTTAGATTGAAATCCTAGAAATTGGAGATTTTGAAATTCATCTTGAAGGGGCGTCTTGGGGAAAAGAATCCCAAGAGTGATAAGAAACCATACATTAGTCAATTCCTTGAGAACTGATGGGGTAAAAGTCGAAACCTTGCTGCCCTAGATTAAAAATCAAACTTAAAGCATTAAAAATTGGTTGCCTCCCAAAAAGCGCCTTAGTCAACATCGTGGCACAACATAAGTAACCATTCAAGCTTCATTTTTGGGGTTTGCTGTTGTATCACTAGGCGACCCCCCTTGTTGTCTTGGATTCAGATGAGATGAAATTAGACCCATTTGGTTCACCAATTGTTTGATAAAGGCTGAGTGAGAGGTCACCGTCTGCTTGAAAGTCAATACATCCTCCTTCATTTCCTTCAACACTTTAGTCGACCTTTCAACCTTGTTGAGAATGCGTGAGAGAATGTTTTATGTACGGCCACCGTCAGAATATTTGGGATTTTGACACTTTTGGGGAGGAACATACCTATCCTTCTCCCCTTGTCTTTCTTTTAAGTGGCATTGCAATCACACCAATCTCTGTTACGGTCTCTCCAGCCCTCATCTTTATTCCAACCTTGATTTTCACTTGGTCTTGGGTAGTTACCACGATGACCTCCTCCTTGGTTGGCTAGGAAGTTCACTTTCTAATTGTACAACGCTTCAAATTTGGTTTCATCGAAGTTTACACCACCAACACCCACAACATTAACACTCTTTGTACCAACACCCATTACATTTTTTGCCAAGATGTCTTGCAGGGTTATCATCTTTGCTATGTTTTGGTCTCTCTCTTAATCTTTTTCGATCTACTATTTTGTCATTTTATAAGTGAGAGGAGAGACTTGGTGTTCAGGAGTGTACCATGCTCGGTTAATCTTGGTTATGCAATCAAGAAGTTGGGATGCTATTACATAGGGTTGTTGCATTAAACTACCCAGAGAAAGTTGATCAGCCACTCCTTTGTTCACCGAATCGAAGCTTCTATAGAAATATTATAGCAGTACATTATCTGGAAGTCAATGAGTTGGACATTGTAGCACCATCTTCTTAAACCTCAGCCATGTCTCATGGATTGGCTTACCTTCCACACGTTTGAAACCTTGGATGTTATCCTTAAAAAGTCATCATCTTTGAAGGGGGAAAGAATCACAGTTGGAATTAATGTAGTAGTAAGTTCATCTCACAAAGTGATGGAATCTATTGGCAACACAGTCAACCACTTGGTTACCTCACCAATCAGAGAAAATGGGAACAACCTAAACCAGACCGATTCTTGCGATGTATTCTTAAATAAGAAAGGTCCATATACATCAACAAATTTTTTGATATGCTCATGGGTATCCTCATGAACTAGCCCCCCCAAACAAACCTTTCAATTGAAGGAGCTGAAGCATGGTGGTTGTAATGTGAAAAACAATGTTTCCTTTAGCTGGAGGTAAATGAATGGCACCAACACCACCCACTTGGTTAGGGTCATTGGCATTTTGGGTCATTGACATCATTGAGATTCCCATTATAATCTTGGTGGCCCACTTGGCTACCATTACTTCCGTTTATGCTCATCTCCTCCTCTGTTTTAACAGAAGCAACACAAAACAAAAAGTAAAATAAGTAGATTCAACTATTACAAAAATCATCACATTTCAACTTTAATAAAAAAAATTTAAACAACACCACTCTCCGGTAGCAGCGCCATTTTGATTAACGTTTCAACAACACCTCATCCAATTGTAGGTGCAAACGATCGTTAAGCAGTATAAAACCCAATGAAGAGTTGGGGTCGAATCCCATAGGGTGTGGTACGTGTTCAAATTCAATTAACAAGTACAAATGTGATCTAACTAGATATAGGAATAGAAATTATCAGAAAAGACATAAAACAAATCAAAGGGGTGACATCAATGTAAAATGGGGGGTTTAGATTTTTAATTATCAACTACAACACAATCAAATGATAATGAAATAACAATAAGGAGAGGAATTCTCGGGATGTGTTCGATTATAGGCAAATTTTGATATATGGGTAATTGAAACTACTAGTAAACAAGTAAATATCAGTGAGTAGGCTAGACTAAAATTAAAATAGCTTTCTTTCGAACAACTATTCTGCTTCAAGTATTTCTCTCGTACATCAACAACCATAGCAATTAAGAACAACTCATAACTTTAATACATCTTCTCTCTCGAGCAAGATGTGTAGGATTTGGTTAAGGATTCACTCTTTTGAGCTGAACCCAAATCAACCTAATACCTATAAACCACTAATCAAAATATTTGGTTCAAAAACCTCTCTCTCAAGCAAGCGAAGAACACAAAATTAGAACTGCATTTGCAACTATAATTCATAAATTAAACCTCAGCTAATGATTAAACCTACTTCAATATAGCTTCTAAACTAGTAATTAGCAATACCCATAAACTAATTCAACCCATAATCACATTATAAGACCCACAAAATTGGGGATTTAGCCGAACATCGTAAAAAGATAAAAACTGTTACTAAATAGATTAGCCATCAACTGGGTAATAATAAGTCAACCTTTAGAATGCTCCAATTCACAGAAAATTTGAAACCCACTAGCAAAATCTCCAAATTGAACCTCAAAATCTTCAAGTCTACTAAGAAACCCAAGAGAAAACTACTCTAGACTAAATTGGTTCAGAAATTGATACTAAATAAACTGTTTAAAATTTAATTTAAAGTTGCCAAAAATAAGCCATGAAGGGCCGTTAGGTGAGGTAAGTCGAGTTCACCGAGTGGTTCGGCAAGCTGCCCAATGCTCTTTTCTATCGTATTTTTGCATGAGCTCCCATCATCCTCAAGTCCTATAACTTTGGACGATTAGCCTTGGTATCGTGGAACTGCTCGATGATTCGCTAAGTGCCCATTTTCTATCACCGACTTGGTTTCTTCCCTTAGGGCTGGTACAGTGGAACTTTGGGTGGTCAAAGTAGCCACTCGGTGACACGCCGAGTGCTCTTGGCGATCCTTAGGCTCACCTTTCTGCACTTCTTCAATTTGTTTTGCTCCATTTTACCTATTAGTGTCATTGGTTTGCTTCTCAATCCGTATACCTGAAAATCAAGGCTTTAACATCAGTTTATAGCACAAATTAGGCAGTTGAGGACACTAAATCTATATAAACAATGCTTTAAATGAGTCCAAATCTTAGACTCAACAATATGAGTTATAACACTACCTCAGGGTTTTGACCAAGGTGCAGATTCTACCAAAGTTTGTAAGCTACTTAAGTCACTATATGGACTTAAGCAAGCTTCTGGATAATGGAATATTAAGTTGTCATCTGCTCTTGTGGAGTTCGGATTTATTAAGAGTCATTTGGATTATTCCCTATTCACTAAGAAGAATGGGAACATTATGGTAGTTATTTTAGTATATGTAGATGATTTGTTTATCACAGGAACTGTCATGGAACATATCCAAGAGACAAAACATATGCTTCAAACTAGGTTCAAGATTAAAGACCGAGGGGAACTCAGATTATTTCTTGGAATAGAATTTTCGAGAAGCAAACTTGGTATTGTTTGGAACTTATTTTAAATTTAGGCTTGTCTGGTTCACATCCTTATAGTTCTCCTATTGAATTGAATCATAAACTCACCTCAATGGAATTTGATAAACATGTAGGATTAACTGCTGATATGATTATATCTGATCCAGGTGAGTAGAAAGATTAGTTGGGAGATTATCGTATTTCACAGTTACCAAACTAGACATTTTATTCGTAGTGCAATGTCTCAGACAATTTATGCATAAACAAAAGCAGTCTCATATGCAGGCAGCTATAAGAGTTGTTAAATATGTGAAGCAATCCCCTGATCTTGGGATTTTTCTCTCATCTTCATCCTCTCCAAAACTACAGGCATTTTGTGATACAGATTGGGCAACATTCACCACTACTAAGAGGTCAGTAACTGGGCATTTGGTGAAATTCGGTGACTCTCTTATCACATGGAAGGACAGGAAGCAATCTACCATTTCTAGGAGGTCAGAAGAAGCAAAATATATGAGTTTGGCTTCTACTGTGGAAGAAATTGGTTGGATTGTTGGGTTGTTTAAGGAATTAGATATTGCTTTACAACTTCCCATTCCTGTATATTGTGATAGCAAGTATGCTATACAGATTGCATCCAATCCAAGATTCCATGAACGCATAAAACATATTGATATAGACTATCATTTCATCCAAGAAAAGATTCTGCAAGGTCTTGTTGAGACTGTCTACTTGTCCAATGCAGAGCAGCAAGATGATATTCTCAGTAAAGGCCTTACCGTTGTGCAACACTCGTATCTGATGTCCATGCTAGGAATGCTTAATCTGTTTATAGCCTCTAGCTTGTGGGGGGGGGGGTGTCGAAGAATTATCAAGATGTTTTGATGTACCTTAGCTTAATTGAGCAGTATAGTGTTGTATACTGAGCATAACTATGAAGTAGTTGTACATGATTAGTTAAATATTTAGTTAGTCAGTTAATTTGTTAAAGTTAATCACAACAATTAGCATAATTAGAGAACACTAGCTACATATTTTCTATTCATCACTTTTCATCTCTTTGCAATGTAACAGTTCTCATCTTCCTCTCCAATCAATTCTCCTTCTCGATAAACCGTCTTCTCCAATCTTCACTTCTACTGACTTGTTAATATGATGATCATGAATCTGGCTGTATTTCTGGGTAATGTTTAGAAAAACCATATGTTATAAATGCAAAAATTGATAGTGGCGACGTTCGAAACAAATATGTTTTTATTCCAATAATACCTTTATTAGCCTCAAAAGATGATTTTTTTTCAATTTCCTATAAAAGAACACAATTCCAATACGATTATATTTATCTATGACTATAAATAAAGCTCAAGGTCAAACTTTAGATTATGTTGGAATTTATTTGCGCGAGTTTATATTTTCCGATGGGCTGCTTTATGTTGCTTTATTGAGAGCTAAAACTTCAAAAGGCGTGAAGCTACTAATTCGACCATTGACCTTTGAAAGCAACGATGATCACTAAACATACAACATAGTCTATGATGAAATAATTCAAAAAGTGTTCACTTAGCTAACAATAGGTAAGAATTTGTATGGTTAACTTCTTGTAGAAAATAGTTGATTTACTCTTCTATAGTTCTATAATAGTTGTTTACGTTCTGCTTTCACAACTATAAACTTTCACATTTCACATTTCTCTGCATTTTCCATCCTAAACTTCAGCCCTTTTGTTCAGTTCCCAATTTCATCGCATTACCGTGTTGTGTTTGTCTCTCCTCAATCATTAAGTGAAAATTGTCCTCCAAAGAGGCTCTTCTTCCTTTTCATCACATGTAACCTCTATTTTGCAATAAGCTCTTAAAATTCAAGAATCTAAAGCATCTACTTCAACGAAAGAATTCCTTAAGTATCTATCTCCTTAAGTTTCAGTTAAAAAATAAAAGGGCAAAAAGAGTGCCCATTTTTCGTCCTTGATAATTGTTAGTGGGAAGAGGGTGAAAACACACATGAGTTGTTACTGTGTGAAAAACCACATGAAAACCCAAAAGGAAACCAAATGATGGAACTATCCTTGGTTGTATGACAAAACTCCCTCTTATATAGAAATCCAGTTTTTGTTGCATCTTCAACAATTCACCTTGATAAGGGATAATAATCTGCCTCTTCATAACACTTACAATACAAACATCAATTTCACAATGTCTATCTTGGATGATATCTTCAACAAATACCTTTTTTCTTTCATCCAAAAGAGAAGGAAACAAAGGGATCCTTATCCTCGTCATTATGTAAGTGAACTTGAAGTTGTACTCAAAATGTTCAGTTGAACAAATATTTGTGTTGCTAGGATCTTTATTCTATCAGAAGCATTAAATAGTAATAGAACAGCTGGTTGGCAAGTTCCTACAATTAGTCTAATAGTTTTACAGTAAAAATTTGCGTTGATGTTACATGTACTTATTGAATATAATACATCCAAGTCAATTTCCTGTGTGTGAACTTTTTCTTATATATTCATTAAAGAGTTCACAACAGCTCATTCTGCACTCTCTCCACAAGTTTAGTCTCACTACTAAAGTGAAGATAATGAGATACTCTGTTGTCTCTTTTTTACAGCATAGTCAATGAGAACTATAATATATTAAGGCTTAAGTCATAGACGGCCAGTTAAAGTTGTCCACATAATTCACTTAGACACTTCAATTCAAGCTTATACTTATTGAACACCTCTACTCCTTTGAATTTGAACCATTTAAATATTTTTTGAACAATCAACTAAAAGTATAAAATAAGTGATATACACTTTCGGTGAAGTTGCAATTTGACAAATTCAATAATGGCATGTGTTATTTATATCCAAAAAAATTATTCTAAAATGTATTATAATTTAAAAGAAAAAGAAAATTACTATTATTAAAAAATCTGTGAGCCCGACCCACCCACCACCAAAACTCTTCCCTTGCAATCCATTCCAGCTACTTCAACATTTTTCAAAAACTTCGGCGGCCTTGAATTCTCCAATAATTTTGATCATTATATTAATGCTTCTATATGCACTTCACATAATAACATGAAAAAGGATATAATTTTGTTATTGTCTATCCATGTGGATTAGTATTTTGCTGATACAATTGGAAAAAAAGAAGAGTAAATTAGAGAAATTTACTTCGAAAAAGGCGCCAAAGGCATATGGGAGATCGGAAGATGAAGAAGTGTTAAGAGTTAAAAAAAGATTTGTAGAGATTTTGTGGAACTTCATTGTTTTCGTAGTCGTCGACTGAGGTTCTTGTTCTTCTTCCCTCGCCGGAGTATCCTTGTGAGAGACAAACTCATTGTTACCAGTGGCCAGGATCGGAATAAATTATTTTAGTTACTTTTATCCCGCTATAAGTACGTCTGACAAAGTAATAGTTAAGTTGAAAATTTGTAACTTTGTTTTGTTCCCATAAATCAACAATAGGACAAAGATTCAGAAGAAAAGGAAAGAAAGAAATATTAATCGATTCTAGATTTGAAGAAAACAAAAATGAACAAGCAGAGGTGTTATTGATGTATGATTGTGGCGGCGACAGTGATGGCTGTTGTTTGGTGGTTTGGTTGAGGAGTAGTGGCAGCAACCACAAAGTCACTGTTTGGTTGAGGAGTAGTGGCAGCAAGCATAAAGAATAAGAAAGATAAAAAAAATCTAAAAAAGTCTAATTAAATGTTCTCAATTTTCACGTGCTCAGTATCTTTGAACCACACTCAAAATGCCATTAGGGCAAAAAATGCTTAAATGGTTAGAATTTAGAGGGGTTAAGGTGTTCAACAAGTACAAGTGTGAATTCAGGTGTCTAAGTGCATTATGCGGACAACTTTAAGTGGTTGTTGATGAATTAAGCCTATATTTTATATGATTGCATTATAATAGCTCTATTTTAAAAAGCACCTAGATTTATGACTGGGCTATTAAAGTTAACATATATTTGATTATCAACCTTGATGTTGTCGCTTGCAGGTGATTTGAATCTGGTTATGGGAGACAATCAAGTCTTCCCGCTCATTGTCTGCAAGGGTTGTACATATTTCACAACTCGATCAATAGGCTGAAACAAGTAGAAGAAAGGACTCGATTTGATAGGTTATTTAAGTTCTTGATGAATATCTTCCTCTCTTGTCCGAGTGAGGGGAAAATGCAATTAGTGCACTGATAGAGAATATCGATCCACAAAAATGTATTCGAACTTTTCTTTCTTTTGCTAATGAGGAAAGAACTATGTACTCTATCCATTGTGCATGTCAATCCAAGATAAAGACTTTGCTATTGCTAGTAGATTAACAGGTCAAATAGTCTTTTTACATATATTCTTAATAAAGATCTAGAGCAATTTGATTCTCCTGCAACACATTGATATTTATGCTTTATTTTAGTTGAGGGTATATCAGAACCAACCTCTCTATCTGTACATGGTAGGGGTATGGTTTGCATACACCCTGCCCTCTCCAAGCTCATTTATTGGATAACATTGGGTATGTTGTTGATGATCTGCTCTCCATTTCAACTCCTCATGATCTACACTACTAACTCTCTTCAGATGTACTCGAGCAGTTGCGTTATACCAAGTACTTGAGCAGGTTTGGATTTTCTATGTTTGTTTCCAATCATTTTTTTAATGGATCTGTCTAATAGGATTTCTTAGAGGTTGTGAGGAGTTACACGATTAATTGGTGTGATCCTATCATATGCTGGCTACATAGTTTTATGGGACTTGAGTTAAAAATAGACTCTTACCCAATTCGGTACTAGATACTACTCCTAAAATATTCAACATACTTTATGCTCAATCACCCTTTATAAAAAAAAGGGGACTATTACTTTACTTTACTTCTCACTTTTGCTCAATTACCCTTTACAAAGAAAGGGACTATTTCATTATTTTACCTTTCACTTTGCTCAATCACCCTTTATAAAGAAAGGGACAATTACATTACTGAAGTACTTTTAAAAAAATAAACCAAATTCTTTTTTTCCTCAACTATCAATTTGATTCTTCCTTTAATAACCCTGCTTAAAACTTGCATTTAAAATGTATACTTATGGACTTATCTTTCAAGTCCACAATTGATATATAAAAATATGAAAACTCTTATACTTTTCCGAAAATAGTGCTCTCCTTTTCAATATAAACATGATACATTCGGAACACTTTATGTTCCCTTAAACTCTTTTTCAAAATAATGCTTTTAAACTTTTCTCTGAAACTCACTTTAATTGTCAAAATCAATGTAGGGAAAATTAATGACTCAAAATACTTTTAGAAAAACACAATATATATAGGGTTCATGTGGAACTACAAGCATGAACAATAATTCAAGAATTTCAATGCATAAAGTACCGCAATCTCATAATATAGGAACCTCATAGAAGTGAGGAGAAAACCCTAGATTCAATTGACTACTGACTGAATTGAGATGTAGGGTGTGAGGAAGAACTAGTCCAACACTATGAATAGCCTTACATACCTAATTTTGAATCTATTAAACCTAATTTTTTTTTTGGAAACTTGATTTTATCTTGAGGTTGAGGAGGAACATTAACTTTTTGGAGGAAACTTTTCATCTGGAATCTCGGTGCTTGCTCTTCATAAAAGAAACTCTTTTATGATGTTTTTAGAGCGGAAGAACATGGGAAAACCTTAGGTGGAAGGATTCTCTTGGTATCTTGGATTTTTTACTTGAAGGTTTTAGAGAACTTGTGACCTTAACTCATATCCAAATCCATTCTCACATGAAAGAATTGACCTTTACATATATGAGCAATTTAAGAATTACACAATACGACCTTATATGTAAATAAAAAATGGTTTGGGCCTTAGCTTAGAAATTTGGGGGATGTTACAGTCATATTCTTGGGGGAAGGGAGGGGTGTACTTGTGCCTTATCCCCAATATTATATATCACATGTACTAAGTTTAACACAAAAAATAGAAAAATAGATGGCATTAATTATGAGAAAACTATTAATTTTATATCTTAAAAAACTAGAAGAATACACATCATAAAAATATATAATATTCTTTTAAAAAAGTTTAAGTCCTCTATTTGAATTTAATTTAGCCTTAGGCAACTTGTCTGCTTAAGCCACATAGCTAATACTTATTAGGATGATAAAGCAAAAGATACCTAATAAAGTTTCAAAAGATACCTGCTAATATTTGCAGTAGTAAATTTCTTATATCTATTTAGAAGAATATGACATATCACCGGTACAACTTTAACCCAAAAATTTGCACATCACTCGGCACCAAAGCTGCAACCAACATAATTTTGGGTGATTATGTTAATATGATTTTTCATGACATCCATAGACAGATGAGGAGGAAAACATAGGTGGTAAAAGCATTTGTGCGAGGAAGGCAAGCAATCATGAGAGTCTAAGGTTCTATAGATGTGAAGTTTGGAATCTAGACCACCAAAACCCTCAACAGGCTGAGACTTGATTGAAGTCTAGAAGAAGAGAAGCAGATTTCTCTGCTCAGCCAACATACTTCTAACTATCTGCAGCAATAGAAAAGGAAACTTTGAAAATGCTGTCACGATAATAACTTCGAAAGAGTTCAGAAATCTACCATATCCGAAAACAATGAAGAAAGAGAGGATCAAAGGGACAGAGGTGTAGACTTCTCGATAATTAATACTCTGAAAACACACTTAGTAGTAGAAAAGAAATAAGTACCTCCCAGAACCAGGATACTTGAGGATCATCTTTTTGTAGCCATTATAATTTGTATGTTATTTCCAGTCTACTATGGAAACAACTATTTTACTCCCATGAAGCATCCAATTAAGGTCTTCATGATCTAGGATCCAGTAAAAGGATTCCTAGAGCCGTCTGCCAATAAAACCACAATCAAAATGGGCTACCTGATGAGCAATTGATGTGACAAAATGGTGTTAAACAAGCAGATTTACACAGCTATCCCTATTCTCACAGTTCACTATCGTATTTTTCCCATTAGGGTAAAGCTCCACCACTTTTCTGGAGCCCAATTCTTCGTCTTCAGAAACAAATGTTAGGCCTAGGATATCTTCATCCACCATCTTCGTATCCATCTCTAGTATCTTCTTGCAGCCACTGTACAAGTAGGGATCGGCATTCCTAATGTCTTCAAGCGAAATATCCTCTCTAGCTAATTGCAAAAAGAACACACGATCAAAGGTAATGCTTATTTGAACTCTATGCAACAAGGCCAACGCAATCATCCTGTTGTAGAAGATAAAATACTCAAGGTTCAAGGGGTCCACTTTAGATGCTGCAAGCACAAAATGCAAATGAGGGTTATTTGCTTTGTAACAGAGAGATTAATATAACTTTTCGTGAAACATATTCAAAAGTTTGTATCGAACAACTTGCGACCATCTTATAAATGCATCTGTGTAAGATTTATCCTAATCTAAAGAACTATAATGGAGTAAATTCCCAGTTGTTTCAAGCATAATGTAACGAGGAAAAAATAATAATACAACTAGTAACTACTTATTCATATGCCATACAATCCAATTACACTAATGCAACTTCATTGAGAAATATATTCTAGGTTTCTCTGCTATGGCCATAAATAAGACTTGAACTCTTTCGATCATTACTACATGAATTTATTTGATTGCCAGGTGTGATTGGAGAATCAGAGAACCAAAGGACATCAAAAATAACACAATTAAATATACTAACATGAGAAATAAAATTGAGACAAAATCAAAATTTTCAAATCCATACAATAACATAGTATCTGAAGTCTTATTAATAATATGTCTTTTGTACTGACCCTGTAAGAAATTCTGCAGCAGCATTGGCATGATCCAATCGTAAGCCTAGCAAGTTAAAGATCTTGCTCCATATATGCGCTACTATTTTTGCAATGGAGGGAAATATGATTCGCATACTGCAGATATGTATCTCTTTCATCGAGAAATTATTCTATCTTTCTTTTGGGTCGGTTGCATAGCTAAAAAAATCTGAGAAGGAGAGTCTAGCAGTGGTTTGGTACACAAAAAGATGCTGAACAATCTGAAATTCTATTTTTAGTGGGTATTATCTTGCTATATGAGGATCTTTTTTTTCGTATACTCAACCCTTGAATAATGAATAGTGCATGTTTATGTAGTTCCCTCCACAAACGACCAATGTATGTCCTTGTTTCTTTTTCTTTAGTTATACAAGTTCCATTTTGCTTACCATTACTTCAAATAGATGACTGAACTTTGGAATTACTTATGTAGCAATCAATCAGTAAATCCCTCATACATTGGTTTCATGAAAGAGTTGGACTTCAAAGAATTCTATGAGGGTATGAACAACAATATCAAGCAACCATGATATGAGGCTATGAACAACAACATCAAGCAACCTTACATGGTTTAGATAAAGAGAGATAATATGTATACTCATACTCACAAATATTCAACCTCTATCTTATACTATTTATCTATTTTTGAGGAAAAATCAGATAAGAAACAAATTTCATACTCGACAACTTTAGATCAAAAAACTAACAAAAGGGATAAATGAGAACAAAATGTCACATGTATGTTTACATAAAGGCAACAAAAGTTTACCTGGATTTGGGAAAAACCTTCTACCGTCATTTAGGCATGAAACAAATAGAGCATTCTGAGGGTTGAAAATGGCTTCACATACTAAGGGAAACCACTCCCTCAACATACCAAGCCCAGTAGCTTCTTTATTCTAAAATTGCATAAATAACTGGCCTTGCAACTAGGACTAGCATGTCCAATGTACTCAATTTAGTCTTCAAACAAACGATACCTGCAAATGAGCAACTCGTAAAATTCCTTGTTTTTGTGCCTCCCTTCATGAAGCATCTTCAAGGCAAAACATTGCCTTGTCAAAAAATGTGTTACTTCCTTATGCGCAAGAATCCACTAATAATCTATAGACTTTTTTGAAAGTTTACCTATCAGAAAGCACAACGCAACTCTTCTTTGCCTCATTTTCTCCCAAAACATTTCCTTCAAACCCTTGTACAACTTCAAAATTCTTTCTAACTCCTTTAAAATTAAAAGATACCAGGACCAACAACATACAATAGGCTCACCTCTTTCAATGTTTACCAAATTCAATTGGCTTTCCAGTTCCTTTATACACAACTCCAATTTTTGCAACAAGTCACGTAAAATACGATGCACACCTTTAAGCTCATATATTTCATTGCTTGCCTTATTTTGGATCAAGGAAAGGAAACTGAACGGACTGCCAAATGCTTTTTACGCCAGATTGCACACTTTACCGGATGCATGAACTTAATAAACTCATGCACATCACTCTCTGATAATTGTATAAATTCAGCTGATTGCACACTCAATTCTAAATCATGAGATAACCTAGTTTCCAACTCATGAACAAAAGGGTAAACATCCTGCAATCTTAACACACACTTAACATCATGGACATTTCCCTTCATCATTGCAGCTAAACTACTATGGAAAAATATATATAAAGTATCATCAACACCTGCAGCACCTCTAAGAATCTTACATAACTCAGAAATAATAGCAGCAAAGATCCTATATACAGTTACAGGGTTGGCGAAAAGTGTCTTACATGAATCCATAAATTGATAAATACATCCATGAGCAACTTGTTTTTTAGTTATAGAAGGAGATACATAAAGTTTTACTAGATCCACAAGGACAAAGGAGTGAATAATTATTTGGAGATATTCCTCCGATCCATCTGCACCATCCTTTGGGTTCATTGTAAGAAAATCGGTAAGCATCTTGGTCATACGGGTGACATCAAAACTAATATTTGTGTTTTCATTGTAGTTGCAGACGTCATGAATAACCAAATTCAAGTCACTCATCAGCTTCCACGTGTAAGGATGGCACGTGCTTCGCATTTTCCCGATGAGTTGCAGGGTATCATCATTTTGTATACCACATTCCGATAACATTTGGGACAACTCAAGATGTTTGCCATGGTAGATTAATCGTTGTTTCATTGTGGAGGTCGATCGGATTAATCAAATTTCAGTGATGGTGTTCATATTCCAGTGAATTGATGCAACTGTATCAGACGAATCAGCTTGAATGACTAGGGTTTTGCCGCCGAAAAACATATGGGCGAAGAATTGAATGGGAGTTTTCAGAGAAGAATTAAAGAGGGTTTTGTCATGTCTCATTATGGCTGTGCTAGCACCGGCATAATCACTGAACTTTTATTTGGTGCTAGTTTTGTGAGGTAACTAGTACGCCATTGATGAGCAAGAAGAAATGATTTTTGAGCTCTGTTACGTTAGAAGCACTAATTTTGAACACATATTAGACGATGTCAAATTCTTCTGTTAAATCTCACCCTTCCTCCACCTGTGCATGAAATCTAAAATACTCCCCGTTTTAAACTATTTTCCTTTTTGGTATGTTTCAAATATTTTTTAATTATTTTTTAAAAAGATAACTATTTTGTGGCAATATTTTAACTTTGGCTTTCCGCATGTATATTTAAGGTCATAACATTAAATGTTAGAGGAGTGTTCACAAAAATGAGTCAAGCAAAAAAGAAGTCAAAAAATACAAAATACTCCCCGTTTTAGAAGAAAATTAAATCATTTTCCTTTTTAATTTGTTTAAAAAAAGAATTGATATATAAATATTTTAGTTTGTGTCAGGAAGATGACTTCTTTCTTTTATGGCAATATTTTAACTTTAGCTTTCCACATGGTTATTTAAGGTCATAAGATTAAAGGGTAATTTTGGTACATTTGATATAACTTTAAGGGATAAGGCACAAGTACCCCCCTAGACTATGACCGAAATTCCAGAGACACACATTAACTAAAATAAGGTCCTCTTACCCCCCTGAACTTTATTTTTTTGGAATTTTGTACAACTTTTTTCTTGCGTGGTACACTCCGTGACTCCACACACTTGAGGCGCGTGGGAGATATTTGGATGCCACATAAGCCAAAAAGGTTCACAAAATTATAAAAAATGGGTTCAGTGGGGTAATAGGACCCCAGTTTAGTTAATGTGTGTCTCTGGCATTTCGGTCATAGTCTACGGGGTACTTGTACATTTTTCCTAACTTTAATTTAGAACTATAAGATTAAAAAATTTTCTTTATTTTTTTATATGTTGTGTCAAGTTAAACTGGTCAATCTTTTTTAAATGGAGGGAGTACAATGATAAAAGTATTTTAGATTCAAGATTTGTGCGATGTATACGGAAAAACTACCTAATTAGACATATATTCATACCACATATATTAAGAATACATTTACTTTTAAATAATTACTTAAAATTCCACTATTTTTATGAATTTTGTTTCGTATTTGATGTGAGATACACCACTCTCTAAAGCAAAGAATAGAATAGAGCAATTGTGTATAATATATCCCTTAAGGGTCGTTTGGTAGGTTTGCAAATGTTGTATCAAACTTATTCATGTTGTATTTTTCTACAGTGTCTAATTGTTTTTTTTTTGTAATCCTACATAATTAATAGAAAACGCCAAAAATAGCAAATCCTTGGCCTGACTCAACTCTCAGTGGAAGACTTACTCAACATAAGATGAACTCAAAAGTAAGGATTTAACTCAAATGTCTCAAATACATAACTCGGAATATTTTTAAGAAAACATTCAACTGGCTAAAAGAGGCAACTCAAGTCTAGAACATTAACAACTGAAAATGAAACAGATTTCTCAAAACTCTACTTTCTACGAAGCCTATAATAACACTGAAGGACGTCGAGACAAGACCCACGACATCCTAACAAAATCATACTAAAAGGTAAATGGGAATCCTCCAAAAGCAAGGAGGCTCACCAACCAAAATCTGGAACTCGATTGGATCAACGGAGCGCCTCTTGATGACGCTGTCTGTATCTGCCTCATGAAAGATGCATACCAAATAATGTCAGTACATGGAATGTACAAGCAGTCAAGGGGAATTCTAAAGCACGGACATAAGCTTGAACTGATAAAAGAAAGAACATACTCACCTCATCTTAACTTAACTCAACTCAAGGATACTCAAAGATACTCAAGATACTAAACTCAGTTCAATATAAATGCAACAATAAAGATGCATTATACAGAAAGCTTTTAAAATAGTAGATAATAATTCAATGTATATAAAAATATAATAATATCATTTTACTCTTATTTGGGATATTCTCCAATCGACAACCATCACTCTGAGCTATATGATGATACAACGTCTTGCCCACGTTGCCAAAACTGACCTATACATTGCCGAAGTATAAGACATCCTCAACTTAGTGGATCCAATAAGCTATGTTTTAAAATCAATAAGGAATCATCTAAAAAGTATGACCCTTTTTTACCCACACTGGCATACATGGTTTATGAGGACTTTGAGTAGTCTGAACTCGTCCCCATATTGGTGCTCAGTACTACTTCCAATAATATAATTCATGCTCATATGTTTAAAGACATTTCGTCATCCTCAAACTTTGAGATTATTACTCAAACGGTTCTCCTAAATGAGATTACACTAAAAAAACCTCATGAACTTATTCAAAAATCAAGGTTTCCTCCTCATTTTAAATGTAAAATATTTACTCTTGGGAATACTTAGTTCCCTTATATTCATTTTTAAAAAATGTAACTCAACTCTCCTCATCCACATACTCAAGTGCTCAAGTCTTAAAACAAATTTAAAAATTTGCGAAAGACTTCTCAAAATGACTCAAAAGAACTCCCTCGAACTTTATTCTTAACTCTATCATGAAATTGAAAAGTGAATTCAAGAATTATGATTTGGATATATATAATCTCTTAATGATTAATGGAGTTTAGATAGTTGATAACAATAAACGAGTGAAGACACAAATTTGGAGAGCATAGGTGCGATGCGTAGAAGGATTAAATATTTTGTCACGAATTAAATTTTGAGACGGATGACTTGGAATCCTCTCTACGGGGTGGAGAGAAAGTTCTTGGCTGAGTACTGGAAATCTGAGGCGCCTCTACGACGCGAGCCTGGGTGTAATTATTAGCCCGATCTTTTCTTCTTCTCTCAAATTTGATTTAACTCATACCCACTGCAACTCTGTGGTCAAAATTCACAAATTCTCATAACCCAGAACCTTTTCAATGAAACCCATACAAAACTCATCAAAAATAACATTTAGTTGCAAAACCCTCACCTAAAGAACTCAACAAGACTCCATAAATAAAGGGTGAAGCTAAACCTTAAGAATTCATGAAGAATCTCAATCAATAAATTTTAAAACAAATTCATGGTTGAAATTTTACATGATTGGAGTGAGGGTAAACAAACCCAATACTATGAATGCTTTTATACCTTGAAGGAATCGAATCCTTGACGAAAATCCTCAAATTCGAAGAACGCTTGAATTTTCTCTCCTTTTCTCCTCTTGAACTTTGCCCTAGTTTCTTGAACTATTTAGAATAAATCCCAGTTGACTCAATCTTATTAGACACATTAACATAGGCGGGAAAAATGTTTTAGACTAGTGGGGAATGGAGAAGACAAAAATACCCCTTCTTAAAACTGATTACTTTCCTTCACTAGATAGTTTGTACTCAAACGAGCATATCCCCCTCATCCGAATTTTAAATTTAGCAAATCTCGTGGCGTTGGAAAGAGGATTCAAAGATCTTTCATTTGATAGCGTACGCACCATCTAACTTATCCTGAACTGGAAGTTATGATTGTTTGAAATTGAGCCATAACTCACATATTGAAGACTAACTTGCCCAATTCTCAATTTAGTTATTTCTAGTTTAGGTCTTACTAAATTTAGCTCTTTCTAAGACCGAGGTGTTACAATATCTTCACCTTGGAAACATTCATCCTCGAATGAGATTATTCTAATTAGAACTATGGGTGGAAACATCTAACATCTAGCTAAAACACCCAACATACAATTTAACACAACATAACTTATCAATTTTAAAAGTGCTTTACCAAAAGTCATTACCTTTGGCTGGAATTTCTCCGAAAGAAAAGAGATGTGGGTATCTCTTCTTCATATCCTCCTCAGCCTCCCAAGTAGCTTCCTCAACAAACTAATTTCTCTATAAGATCTTTACTGATGCTACCTCATTGGTCCTCAACTTGCGAACCTGACGATATATCTCCTCATAAGATAGGTTATGCTTAATACTAATATTTTCAGTAGATATAATAAGTGAAGGATCTCCCATACACTTCTTGAACATAGAAATGTGAAACACCGAATGGACCCCTCCTAACTCTAGTGGTAGCTCCAATTCGTAAGCTACATTGCCAATTCTCTTGGATATTCTGTAAAGATCAATATACCGAGGACTAAGCTTCCCCTTCTTGCCAAACCTCATCACAACCTTTGTAGGTGAAACGTTCAAGTAAACACAATCATCCACCTCAAACTCCAAGTCTCTGCTACTAACATATGTATAGGATTTATGACGACTCTGTGTTGTTTTCAACCCTTCTTGAATAGTCTTCACTTTCTTCATAGATTGATGAACCAAGTCTGGTCCTATCAACCTAGCTTCACCAATGTTAAACCATCCAGTAGGAGATCTACATCTTCGCCTCAAAAAAGCCTTATAAGGAGCTATTTGTATACTTGAGTGATAACTGATGTTGCAAGAAAACTTTATTTGAGGTAAGTGATCATCTCAATTACCCTTGAAATCGATCACACGCACCTTCAACATATTCTCCAACATCTAAATTGTACGATCTGCTTGACCATCAATCTGAGGATGGAAGGCTACGAAGGTTCACCTTCGAACCTAGACCCTTATAAAAAGACTTCCAATATTGCGCACCTCTATCTGAAATGATGGAAACCAATACTTCATGAAGTCTGACTATCTCTTGAATATATAATCTGACATAATCCTCTGCTAATAAAGTAGTCTTTACCGGTAAGAAATGGGTTGATTTAGTCATCCGATCTACGATCAACCAATTAAAATAGTGTTGCTTGCGAGACCGTGGTAAACCAGTAATAAAATCTATGTTGATCAACTCCCACTTCTATTCTAGAAGAGATATGCTCTGAGCCATACCACCAGGCCTCTGGTGCTCTACCTTGAACTGTTAACAATTTGGGCACTTAGCAACGAACTCTGCAATACACCTCTTCATACTACTCCACCAAAAGACTTCTCTCAAGTCACGATACATCTTTGTGGAACCATGATGGATTGATTATCTAGAACTATGAGCTTCCTCCATGATCCTCTCTCATAGTTCATCCACCTAAGGTACACAAATCTACCTTGATACCTCAACACACCATCGCCCCTTTGTTCAAAAGACATCACTTTTTGCTTTTGAACATTTGCCTTTAGTTCAAGCAATACATGGTCTTGCTCTTATTTCTCCTTCACTTCGGACACTACTGTTGATTCAGCCCCATTCATCACCACCACTCCATCTTCATTGGAATCCAACAACCGAACTCCCAATCGTGCTAGTGTGTGCACATCTTTGGCTAACTCTTTCTTGCCTTCCGCAACATTGTTGTACTATCCATGGAAAAGCTGCTCAAAGCATCAACAACACCATTAACCTTACCTGGGTGATAGAGAAACTCATGTCATAATCTTTGAGTAACTCCAACCACCTTTTGTCTAACATTAAGCTCTTTATGACTAAATACAAAGTGAAGGCTCTTGTGATCGGTGAAAACATCAACATGGACACCATAGAGATAGTTACGCCATATTTTCAAAGCAAACACTACATCAGTCAACTCTAGATTATGGGTTGGGTAGTTCTTCTCGTGAATCTTAAGTTGTCTAGAGGCATAGGCTATAACCTTACCATTTTGCATCAACACACAACCTAGTCAAACTCTTGACGCATCACAATACAACACAAATGCTTATGTACCCTCCGTGTCATAACCCTGGGGTACACCCTAGATGTAATATGGAGTATAGGACACCGAGAGACCCCATACAAGCCACTTAGCATTCATAACATAAGAAACAGAACAAAAAAGGTAAAATAATATTTCAAGTCCAAGATTTTTAGATAAGAAAGCGTAAGTATACAACTCTTGTCTCAATAGCCCTTTAATACAATATAATGAAATTGGGCCTAGCCCTTCCATCATGTTCCAAAACTGAAAATACAAGAAGGAAACTAATATAATAAAGGTCCATCCTCAAAGAATAAAGACTCACCAAAGCTCGAGAACCTCTTAGTCAACCAATAGCCACGAAACTCAGAAACCTAACTGTCAAATGCTACATTTAGGGAAATATAGGCAAGAGTATCCGTCACTACAAAACAATGTACCAAGTATGATAGTTATGTACAAAACATTTAAATCATTCTAAAAAGGGACATTCATGACATGCAATTGACCAAGATAAAACATGATATTAAAGGGTTAGAAACATAGGTCATAAAACATGGTCAATGCAAGCTAACATCATTAAAACCTTTGAACACATATGAAATACTTATTGAAGTAACCTTAGTTCATTATTAGTGAGGGAAGTAGCCTTAACCGATAGACAGACCATGTGAGTTATAACATAACCCTCGGTGTCTCCCACACCGAAAAGGGTTGTCCTACTTTCCAAGCTAAGGACGATGAATTTCTAGCTTAAGTGGATCCACTAGCTAATGCCTATCTAGACAATTATGATATGGGGGCACATAGGTAAGGGATAACGAGATTGCTTCTACAAATACAACCTCTAATAATAGGAGACCTTCCATCTCAATATCCTCTCGGTGCTAAGCATAAATCTCAGGGAATAGTCATGTCTTACTTGATCTTACTATCCATGGAAGGGCACGTCATCTTTCCAATCTAACCTAAGTCATTATCCATTGAAACATATCATTAAATAACCAATCCAAGTTAATTTTAATTTGGATAGCTCTTAATCATTAATTCAATTATGTGAGAAGAACTTTCAACCTTAGAAACCTTACTATGTCAGAAAACCTTTCACATCATAATTTCTTGTGGATATGAGGGCAATCCCTTCAACAACACAACAACAACATCATCATCGATATTTTACTCTCAAAGCATCCTTATAACATTTGCATAGATTACATAAGAACATGCATAATTCCATAATTTTAACTTTCAAGGTTCACAACCCATTTCCAATCGTCAACATTAAGAAAATATCGGTTATATATGGATTTCATCATAAATTCATGTAATTTTATCAATACATGCTAAATTTAATAAAACTCTTCCTTCATAATAAAATCCACACCATATGCTCATAACTTGAAAAAATGGAGATTACATAGGTTTATGGAGAATTTCATCATAAAATCATAGTATTTCATCAATTCATGCATAAAAGATCATAATTCAATCATTTAAATCAATAATCGAGAGAACCCATGACAATTGAAGAAAACCCTAACTCAATTAGGAATTTCTAACTTTGAAAACAAGGTGAATTTGGGAACTGCATGCATAGAAGGAATCCATGGATGTAAACTATCATACCTCAAAGCCAAAGGCTTATCTTTAATGGTGAAAATGGAGGTTTTCCTTGAAACCCTAGATTGGACCCTCCATCTTCTTCATGTTCTAGAGAGAAAAATATTTAAGAGAGGAGATTTGATCTTCTTTTAGATTGTTGAGAGAATGGGTCTTAAATTAGGGAAATTTAGGGGAAAATGCTTATATAGGTCTCTAGATGAAAGGAAAAATGGCGTAGTATAGAATTAAAATAATCTAAAATTACTTTTAAGACCTCTAGCTTAAAAAGTGAAAATAACTCAATAGGAAACCTTGATGAGGAGAAAATGAGTCGATTTCGTCATCCGATCTACTATAACCCAAATCGAGTCATGTTCTCACTTGGTGCGAGGCAAACCAACAATGAAGTCCATATTCACATCTTCCCACTTCCATGTCGAAATACGACTGTCTTGGGACAAACCTCCTATTTTTGATGCTCTACTTTAACTTGTTGACAATTTGGACACTTAGTCACATATTACGCAATATCCTTCTTTATCCCATTCAACCAATAGACCTCCCGCAAATCATGGTACATCTTGGTGTCTCCTGGGTGAATGGAATACCGCGAACTATGGGCTTATGAAAAGATCTTTTCCCTCAAGTCATCAATATTTGGAACACACAAGTGGCCTTGATATCTAAGGACACCATCTCCCTCCTTGTGAGAAAGACTCTACAAATAACTTAAGCATTGCTTCTTTTAACAACCTAAATTAAATCAAGACCTTGTTTTTCTTTCACATTCACAAAAAATGACTATTTTGAACCATTGTGAACGATAATGCCACCCTTGGTGGAGTTCACTAACTAAACACCTAATCGGGCCAATCTATGAACATCTCGAGCCAACTCTTTGTTACTTTCTTCAATATGAGAAACACTACCCACAGATAACTGACTAAGAGCATTTGCCACTACATTTTACTTTTTGGGGAGATAAAGAACACTCATATCATACTCTTTTAGTAACTCAAGCCACCTTTTTTAGGAAGTAGCCTTAACCGATATAGAGACCATGTGAGTTAAAACATGATCCCCCGGTGTCTCCCACATAGAAAATAGTTGTCCTACTTGTCAAGGTAAGGACTATTGATTTTTATCTTAAGTGGATCCACTAGCTAATTTCGATATAGACAATTATCCTATGGGGGCACATAGGTAAGGAATAATGAGATCGGTTCTAGTAACCCGGTCTCTACAAATAAGAGAGCTTCCATCTTAATATCCTCTCAGTGCTAAGAATAAATTCCAGAGAATAGTCATTTCTTACTTGATCTTATTATCCATGGATGGGCACATCATCTTGCCAATCCAAGCTAAGTCATTATCCATGGAAAGGTATTATTCAATAACCAATCTAAGTTATGTTTAAGTAGGATAGCTCTTAATCTTTGATTCAATTAGGTGAGAAGACCTTTCAACCTTATAATCCTTACTATGTGATAAAACCTTTCACATCATACTTTCGTGTGTATATAAGGACGATCCTTTTAACAACACAACAACAACAATATCATCATTGATACTTTACTTTCAAAGCATCCTTAAAACAATTGCATATATTTCATAAGAACATGCTTAATTCCACAGTTTTACATTTCAAGGTTCACAACCCAATTCCAATCATCAACATTTAGAAAACATGGGTTAGATATGGATTTCATCATAAATTCATGAATTCTATCAATACATGCTCAATTTCATAAAATCTTCCTTAATACTTAAAATCCCACATCATATGCTCATAAATTGAAAACATGGGGATTGCTTGAGTTCATGGGGGAAATCATCATAAAATCATAGTATTTCATTCATTCATACATATGAGATCATAATTCAATCATTTAAATTAATAATCAAGAGAACACATGACAATTGAAGAAAATCCTAACTCAATTGGGGATTTCTAACTTTGAAAATATGAGAATTTGGGAATGGAAGGAATCCATGGATGAAAACTATCATACCAAAATCCCAAGGCTTATCTTTAATGGTGAAGATATATCCTTGCCTTGAAACCCTAGGTTGGACCCTTCTTCTTCTTCAAGTTCTAGAGAGAGAAATATTTGAGAGAGGAGATTTGATAGTTTTTTAGACTCTTGAGAGAATAGGTATTAAATTGGGGAAATTTGGGGGAAAATTCTTGTATATGTATTTTAATGAAGGGAAAAACAACATAGTATAGAATTAAAATAATCTGAAGAATCATTTAAGACCCTAACTTAAAAACTGAAACAACTCACGCTGGAGCTCGCCAAAGGCCACCCGGCAACTCGCCAAGTGAGCCTTTAGCTCATCGAAATTTACAGTAAATCTACCCTTGGATGAAGTCAAAAAGGCTATGGGGAGAGAACTTTGGTGATGTGCCAAACGGAAGAATGAGCTCGACTTAGCTCGCCTAGAGTTCCAGAACACTAGATGTTGAGATCAGGCCATAAGGCGAGGGGGTTCCACTTGGCGGATCGCCAAATCACTCAACGTTCACTCCCAAGTTTGCCGAGTCAGCTAAGAAAAGGAATATTTTTCCCTTCTCTGAATCTGAGGTGTTACACTCTGATAAGGTCAACACTAGGCAGTAGTCAACTGAGTTTTCAATTCCTAAAAGCTTTTCTCATGAGCTTCAGACCATTGAAACTTTGTTGTCTTTTGATTCAACTTTGTCAACGGGAATGAAATAGATGAGAACCCCTCAACAAGCCTCTTATAATAACCAGCAAATCCCAAGAAATACCTAATATCAGTTGGAAATGTGGGTCTGGGCTAATTCTGCACTGCCTCAATCTTTTTAGTATCTACTCGAATCCCTTCACCACAAAATGAGGCCTAAGAACCCCACTGACTCAAGCAAAAAATCACACTTAAAAAAAAATTGGCATACAACTCAATATCCCTTAGAGTTTGGAGAAGTGCTCTGAGATGAGTAGCGTGATCTTCCTCATTCCTCGAATAAATTAGAATTTCATCAATGAACACGATAACAAATATATCAAGATAAGTCTTAAACACTTTGTTGATAAGATCCATGAACGCTACTAGAGCATTATTCAAACCAAAAGACGTGCTAAGAAACTCATAATGAGCATAGTGGGTCCTAAATACAATCTTTGCAATATCACTCTCTCTTACTCTCAACTGATTATAGCCAGATCTAAGGTCTATCTTATAAAAACACGTGTCACCCTAAAGTTGATCAAAAATATCATCAATTCTTGGAAAAGGAAACTTATTTGTTATGGTGACCTTGTTTAATTGATTGTAATCAATACACATCTAAGAGAACCATCTTTGTTCCACACAAACAAAGACTAGAGTGCTTCAAGGTGAGATAGTGGGTCGAATGAAACTTTTATCAAGAAGGTCCTTCAACTTCTCTTTTAACTCTTTCAACTCAGCTGAAGCTATTCAATATGGCAGAATAGAGATAGGACAAGTATCAGTATGAATATATATGTCAAACTCTATTTCTCTTTCAGGAGGGACTCTGGGAAGATCACTTGGAAAGACCTGTGGAAATTCACTCACAACTGCAACTGACTAAATAGGCGGTGCCTTAAAACTAGAGTCATTAACTCAAACTATGTGATAGATGCACCTCTTGTGTCCCACCCCATAGTTTTTAGTAGACCATCAAGGGTTAAGTTTGAGGGCTACATGTCAAGAATAGAGGGCATGAGCCAAGGCAAAGGAGCAAGGGCCAAGGCTTCCTGAAAATTGCCATGGCACTACCTAGGACCACGAGAGTCTTCACGGGTCATGGTGGCCACCACACCTTGTGGGGCCACTGGTGGTGGTGAGGCAGTGAACCCCTCAAGGGTGCCCAAGAATGCCTCACCTTCATGAGCTAGTGGTGAAGACCATGGTTCATGGGAAGGCTCTTGAAAAGTCCTTAGTATTTTTGGAGGCCATGACCTTAAGCCATAGCCACTTCCCAAGGACCATGGCTCGTGGTAGGGACCACGACTCATGGTAGGGACCACAGCTCGTGGAGCCTGAAGTGGTGCCTGGCACATGGCTTCCTAGTAAAGGGCTTTTTAGGAAATTCCTAATTAGGTGGTTATTAAGTGAGGTCATTTTTTATGGACTTAGTACACCTATATAAGCTATTTTAACCCTTTAAACACCCATTCAAGTCATTATTTACCATACCCAAATCAAATCCCTAAAAGCTCTCCTCTCAAATATTTCTCTCTCTAAGACTTGAAGAAGAAGATAGAGCTTGAAGCTAGGTAAAGAACAAGACTCCATTGTTGCAAGATTTGTATGGCTTTGTATCTAAGGTATGATAGCTTATTCATCCATGGATTTTTCCATCTTTGGAGCCCCCTAGAATTCCCTAATTTGATAAAGATTTCCCCAATTCATGTTGGGTTTCTTCAATGTTATAGGTTATGTTGTATGTTGACCCAATTGAGTGGGTATTGATTGTTTATGATAGAATTAGTAGTGAATCTTTATATTGTGATGATATTATATGTTTTCCATGGCTAACCCTAGTCTAATTGATATAATTGAAGTAATGTGGGTTCAGGCCTTGTGAAGGGAAATTGAGGATTCATGGCTAATCTTCTAGAATTTATGACATGTATAGTAATTGTTCGAGAATAGAATCATGTAAACATGAATTGAATTAGATTAAAGTATTTATGATGGATCATGACTAGTAATGATAGAGATTAAGCCTTTATGATGAGATATGGTTAGAATTGCTTAAGAATGAAGCTTGTGACTAGAATATGTTATGATCTAGATATGTATGATGATTGTAAGAGCTTTGAAATTAAGGCTTGTATTCATGAGTGTTGACTTCTAGGGTTTTGAAAGTATAGTTAATATGATCTATATTATGAATGTACGCATGTTCTTATAGAATCTATGTAAATGCTATGAGTACATTTTGAGAGTGAAGTGTTAATGATTACATTGTTGTTATGGTCTGATTGAAAGGTTATTCTCATGAACTCATAATGAACTTAATGTGAAAGGTGTTCTCACATAGTATTGTTTGTAGGGTTGAAAGCCTTTTCTCAACTAATAGAACCAAAGTCTAAAGAGCATTTATACCTAGATCATGGATGGTGAAAGTTTCCCACTCATGGTCTAAAGAGTTAATCTCGTGAATTAACTTGTATTGATGGTCAAGGACATCTTTCCATGAGACTTGAGTCAAAGTAGAGACTTAATAACTATCTTGTGGGATTTAGGCCTAGCACCGAGTGGATATTGAAATAAGATGGACGTTCCGGCCTAGTTGAGTTCGACCTTCCAAAATGGGAACTCTCACCTAGTAGAGTCAGAATTTCCCAAAGTATGTCTCATGATATGAAAGCCTTCAGCTAGTGGAGTTTGGGTTTGTAGTAGCAATCTCTGTTTCCCATTACTACGTGCCCCATAGGAAAGTTAGCTAGTGGATCCAACTAAGCTAACAAACCGATCCTACCTTAGGCAAGTAGACCAATCCTTGACGGTGTGGGTAACACCGGGAGGGATCATGTGAAAGCTCACATGGTCTCATCTCGATTAACGTTATATCCCAACTAGAACAAGATTATTAATGAACTAAGATATGCTTGAAGAAACATCTCCTAGAGTTCAAACCTAAATAATTAAGACATTCTTGAGGAAGCATCTCCTAGAGTTCAAACCAAATGAACTAATACATGCTTGAGGAAGCATCTCCTAGAGCTCAAAACAATGGTGAACTAAAATGTACTTAATGTAGTATCTCATAGTGTTCAAGATAATAATGAACTTAGACATGCTTAAGGTAGTATAGGGTTCAAAGTAATGAGGAACTAAGATATGTTTAATGAAGTGCCTCCTAATTTTCCATGGTTTAAAGAGATGGACTAGTCCGCAACCAAGGAGTATGATTGTGATGACCCTAAGTGGCACTTAGTATGGATGGGATTATGGGGTCTTATCTATGCATTGCACAAGTATGACTTGAGGTCGTATAAGAAGCGCTTCTCTTATATGATATATGTTTTGATGGATTGTTGTTATAGTTGCCTTCCATGATATGATAGACTAAAGGTGAGAGATCCCCTTGTGTATGAGAAATAAGCTAAGGATGAGATCCAAGTTGGTAAGTATGATTATGATGACTTAAAAGTTGTACTTAGTGAGGGTGGTATTATGGGGTCTCATCCATGCATTACACAAGTATGCTTTAAGGTTGCATGAGAAGTAGTTCTCTTATGATATGAAGGACTAAGGGTTGACTAATGCTTCCATTATGTCTATGTTGGAGATTATACTTATGACTATGTTGTTGTCTCTTATGAATATGGTATATATCTTTTGTTAACTAACCCTTATGCTATACTATTACGATGTTATTATAGCTATCAAATTTAGTACTTTTGTACTAATGCATACTCTTTCCTACATTTTCATCAAATATAATGTCCGGTGATTTTGAGTTCCATTCTTAAAGATAGGTTTTTAGAAGTGCAAGGAGTTGAAGACTTAGTGAGTCCTCATAGCATCGAGGATTTGATCACCTTTCCTTTTTGTATTTTATTTTCATGTCTTGAGACTATTGTATGGCTGTGACCCAATAGTATTCAATGTTGTGTTAGATGGTTTGAGACAAGTGTAGTAAGACTTTCGCTTTGCTTTTATAAAGACTTTGATTTTATGGAAAATGTTTTAAAATTTCCGCACTTTTCTATTAACTTATGTTATGATATTCTAAGGGCTTGTATGAGACCACTTCGGGGTTAAGTATGTCATGTTACATCTAGGGTGTACCCCTGTGTCGTGACACCATGGAAACTAACTTTCTGGCCTTAAGGTATGAAATAAAATGACCCTTAGGAACTGTTGTACTACTCCTTCACTCAATAACTAGCTCATTAGCACACTGGAACTTAACTACTCAAGTTCTACAATCAACAGAGGCATTAAAATCATGAAGCCAGTCCATACCGAGATTAACATCAAAGTCCACCATATCTAAATCGACTAAGTCAGCCATGGTCTCCTTATGATTGATAGAAATGGTACAACCACGATAAACTCTCTCAGCTAGAATAGACTCACCAACAAGTGTAGAAACATTAAAGGGCCCAAGAAGTCGCTCAAGAAGGATATCAAATCTCATAGCGATATATGGAGTCACAAAAGATAGACTCACACTTGGATTAATCAATGTATATATATCAAAATTAAAGACTTTGATCATACCAGTGACAATTTCTAACACCCCAGAATCAAGAAACTTAGAAAAGGGAGACAAGTGGGAGGTGACTAGCCCTACACTAAGCCATGGAACCCTTCACGAAGCCGTTCATGGGACGTGAATCACACAATGGCTCATGGTGTTGCCTATGGTGAACTGGGAAGTGTCCTACTGAAGGCCAAGCTCCTCCCACAAGCACCCAAACAGCTCGTGAAGATCCAAACGGGTCGTGGTGGTGGTTCTAAAGGGGAGGCAAAATCCCCCAAACCGTAGGTCCAGGGTCACAACTACCTAGAGACCTCGTGGACCCTGAGACGGCTCGTGTGGGCATCTGTCTGAAGGTTCACATAAGTTCTAAGCCAAGGGCAATTGGGTCTTTTCCTGATTATTTTATTATGATACCATGTTATTTTACCCATACCTAGGACCCCTCTATAAGTAATTTTAACCCCAAATTCAACCTATTCCAGTTATGCTCTCAAAATTTCAAACGAATAACAAGTCTTTCTCTCCCAAATATTTCTCACTCTCTAGAAATCTTAAAGAAGAGGGGTTCAACCTAGGGTTCCAATGCAAGTCTCCAATTCCACAATTAAAGGCAAGATTTTGGCATTGAGGTATGACAGTTTTTATCCATGAATTTCTTCAATTCACGGAGTTCCCAAACTCTCCTATTTTCAAAGTTAGAAATCCCTAATTGAGTTAGGGTTTTCTTCTATGTGATGGGTTCTCTTGATTATTAATTTAATTGTTTGAATTATGACCTTTTATGCATGAATTGATTTAATTCTATGATTTTAGGATGATTCCCTATGAACTCATGTAATTTCCATGTCTTCCAAATTATAATGCTTTGATGTGAGTTTTGGATTAGGTATGAAGAGTTTATGAAATTAAGCATGTTCTTATGGGATTTATGTGAATGTTTTAAGGTTACTTTGAGAGTGAAGTATCAATGATAATGTTGTTGTTGTGTTGTTGAAAGGATTTTCTCATATACACAAATGAAAGCATGATTATGAAAGGTTTTCTCATATTATAAGGGTTCATATGGTTGAAAGGTCTTTACACCTAAAATGAACCAATGATTAAGGTGTTATGTAAATGATGAGGCAAGAGGCGATTACTCATTCTCTTTAATTGAATGACAAGAGAGGATTACCCATGTCATATAATGTAAGGACAAGAGGATTACCCATGTCAAGGTCATTGGTGTGTTCCTAATATAAAGGACTTGAGGAACAAATTTTGTCAGAAGCCGATAGTTCTCGATATTCCATTTACCCGGGAGCCACCAAAATGTACCATGATTTGCAGGAGATCTATTGGTGGAATGGAATGAAGAGGGATATTGCAAAATTTATGACTAAGTGTCCTACATGTCAACAGGTTAAAGTTTAAGATAAAAAATTGGGAGGTTTTTCCCAAGACATTAGCATTCCTACTTGGAAATGGGAAGATTTTAATATGGACTTCATTATTGGTTTGGCTTGCATCCCTTGACAACATGACTCGATTTGGGTTATAGTAGATCGAATGATGAAATCAACTCATTTCATTTCTGTCAAAGTTTCTTATTTGGCAGAACATTATGCTATATTGTACTTGAGAGAAATGGTAAGATTGCATGGAGTGCCTTTGCCTATTATCCCTGATTGTAGTACTCAATTCACTTCTCGATTGTGGAAATCTTTTCAAAAAGGTCTTGGTACTCATGTTAAGCTTAGTACGCTCTTCAACCCCCAAACTGATGGGTAAGAAGAGCGTACTATCCAAACTTTGGAAGATATGTTAAGAGCTTGTGTGATTGATTTCAAGGGTAATTAGGATGATCATTTGTGTTTGGTTGAGTTTGCATATAACAATAGTTAACACTCAAGTATTGTTATGGCTCTATTTGAGGCATTGTATGGTAGGAGGTGTAGATATCCTATAGGTTGGTTTGAGATGGGCGAAGTTGCTTTAATAGGTCCCGAGCTGGTACATGAGGCTATAGAGAAAGTTTGACTTATTAGAGACAGGTTCAGAATGGCTCAAAGTCAACAAAATTCATATGTCGATGTTAGAAGAAGAGATCTTGATTTTGATGTTCATGATTGAGTTTCCTTGAAAATTTCAAACATGAAGGGTGTAATAAGGTTTGGTAAGAAAGGGAATCTTAGTCCCCGTTTTGTAGGCCCACATCACATTTTAAGGAGTGTTGGTAAGGTTGCGTATGAACTTTAGTTGCCTAATGAATTGGCATCAATCCAACTAGTTTTCCATGTCTCTATGTTGGTGATCCGACATCTATAGTCTCCTTAGAATGTTTGGGAGTTAAGGAAAATCCTTCTTATGAAGAAGTTTCAATTGAAATTTTAGACCGGCAAGTCAAGAGGTTAAGAAATAAAGAAGTTGCTTCTATGAAAGTGTTGTGGATGA
Organism: Solanum commersonii; assembly: GCA_029007595.1. NCBI lineage: Eukaryota > Viridiplantae > Streptophyta > Magnoliopsida > Solanales > Solanaceae > Solanum > Solanum commersonii. The sequence continues at coordinate 1,401,700 of JAJTWQ010000007.1, forward strand.
ATTAGTTAGTTGAGGGTGCTACTTTGGAGGCCAAGGTCGACATGATGTCCCGATATCCTCATTTTTTTCTTTCTACCCTTACTCTAGATTAAGGTAATGAGTACATCATGGTTTACTTGTCTTGTGTCATGTGTCATAGATATTCCCGTGATTTCCTCATTTATGCATGTCATGAAAAAGTCTTATGTTTTGAGAAAATGATTCAACTTGATTGATTCCTACATGTTTAAGTGCATTTGAGTATGAGTTGCAAATAGAATTCATGATATGATGTCTTCAACATGCTTTAGCTTGGATTTGTTGTTTCCACCTCGGATATATGCATTTCTATGATTGCATGCATGATGGGTTGCTGGTTTAGAGCTCTTTCTTTCATTATATATTTAGGATGCCATTCGAGGATGAATGTTCCCACGGGAGATAATTCAACACCTTGGAATCAAGAAACCTAGAAAAGGGAGGCAAGTGGGAGGTCACCAGCCCTCCACTAAGCCATGGCACCCTTCATAGAGCCCTTCACCTGCCATAAAGGGCACCACGGCTCGTGGTGGTTCTCGTGGTTAAATGGATAGTGTCCTCCCCAATGCGAGGCTCCTCTCACGAGCACCCAACAACTTGTAAAGAGCCAAATGGTTCATGGTGGTGGCCGTGAACGCGAGGCAGAATCCTTCAACCCACTGGTATAAGGTCGGGACTCTCCAAAGGGCTCGTGGACCCTGAGGTGACTCATGGACCCTGAGACGGCTAGTGTGGGTCTCCATCTGGAGGTTAGAATCAGTTGTAAGCCAGGGTTAGTTGCGTTTTTTCCTAATTATTTTATTATGATGTTATGTCCTTTTACCCATACCTATGACCCTTATATAAGTAATTTTAACCCCAAATTAAACCCATTCAAGTCATTTTCTTAAAATATTAAAGGAAGAACAACTATTTATCTCCCAAATATTTCTCTCTCTAGAAATCATGAAGAAGAAGGGTTCATCCTAGGGTTCCAAGGAAAGTCCCCAATGCAACCATAGAAGACAAGCTTTTGGCATTCATGTATGATAGGTTTAATCCATAAGTTCCTTCCATTCATGGAGTTCCCAAATTCTCTTATTTTCAAAGTTAGAAATCCCCAATTGAGTTAGGGTTTTTCTTCTATGTTATAGCTTCTCTTGATTATTGATTTAGTTGATTTAAATGATTGAATTATGATCTCTTATGCGAGAATTAAGTTAAGTCTATGTTATAAGGATGATTCCCCATGAACCCATGCAATTCCCATGTTTTCCAAATTATGAAGATATGAAGTGGGTTTTGGATTATGAATGAAGAGTTTATGAAATTAATCATGTTCTTATGGGATTTATGTAAATGTTTTAAGGATTCTTTGAGAGTGAAGTATCAATGATAATGTTGTTGTGTTGTTGAAAGTACTTTTTCATATACACATCAAAGCATGCCTTTGAAAGGTTTTCTCACATTATAAGGGTTCTTATGGATGAAAGGTCTACTCACCTAAAATGAACCAATGATTAAGGATTTATGTAAATGATGAGGCAAGAGGCGATTACCCATTCTCTTTAATTGAATGACAAGAGGCGATTACACATGTCATATAATGTAAGAACAAGAGGCGATTATCCATGTTCCTTTAAGAGCTAAGATAAATAGGATTAAGAACTATTCCATGGATGTTAAGCTTAGAACCTAGTGGATGAGTGGAGATTACCAAAGTCCCATAGACTATGTGCCAACATAGGAATTTCTAGATACACATTAGCTAGTGGATCCACAATATCTAGAATCTCATGGTCCTTACCTTGGAAATTAGGACAACTCTTTTCAGTGTGGGAGACACCATATTCCTTGTTACTATCTCACATGGTCTTATATGTTGGTTATGGCTACTTCCCACAAACAAGTAAAGTTATGATGGACCAAGGTTATTTCAAGAAGCATTGTAAATATGTTTTCAGATATGTTAACTTTCATTGATCATGTTTTATGACTTATGCTTTCTTACTCTCATGTTTAATGTATTAGCTTGATCATTGCATCCTCATAAAAATGTCCTATTTGAACATGATTTAGATGTTTAAATGAATGGCTATCATACTTGGTATATATTTTTGTACTAACATATTCTCTTGCCTATATTTCCCGAAATGTGGGGTCAGACAGTCAGGATCCTTTGTTTTGTGGCTATAGGTTGATTTGAGAGATTTTGAGCTTTGGTGAGTCTTCATGCTTCGAGGATCGGATTTTCATTTGTTTCAGTTTTCTTATTTACATTCAGTTTTGAACATGATGTATGGGCTAGTCCCAAATTTGATTCTTATGTACTAGATGGCTAATGAAACAAGTGTTTAGACTTTAGCTTTACTCTTATAAAAGTTTTGGACTTGAAATATTGTTCTTTATATTTGTTGTTCTATTTATTATGTTATAAATGCTAAGTGGCTTGTATTGGGCCTCTCGGGGTCCTATACTCCATGTTATGCCTGGGGTTACCTTGGGTCGTGACAAAATATCAAGAGAATTCTCTTGCTCTTGGTGAATGGTGATAGAATATAGACGGTTTGCTCCTGCACATGTCCCTGAAGTAGCTCCTCTAGGTGCTGTCTGGCGGAGCCACTAAAGAAGATTTGGCTCTATTGCCCCCATTACCATTACCATTACCATGCAGGTTCTTAGGCCACTCTCTCATGAAGCGGCCTACTTGACAACACTTGTAGCAATTAGCGGAGGCATCACGACAGGTCCCTAGGTGGTTCCTACCACACTTAGCACATGCAGGCGTGCAATTACCTCCTTGTGAAATACTACCTTGAGAATGTGCAGGTCTAGCTCTAAGGTTCGGAGAATACTGCTTCTTAAACTCACCTTTTTTCCTTGGTGCAGATGCACTAGCAGATGATGGAGCAGGTCCAATTGGCTTTTGTTGAAAAGATAACTGGTTCACATTACCCTTCTGTTGCCTGGACTCATTACCTGTTGTCTTGGCGTTCTTGTTTCGAAACTTTTCTATATTTCTCTTATCCTCCTCAAAATGTTGTACAAGGATCATAATCCTTGCTAGTCCATGTTTCCTATTAGCATAGTTGTCTTACCTTCCTTACTTGACAAGTGAAACAACCCAGATATAAATAAACTTATTATGCTCCTCATGTCAGCAACCATCTCCGTAGCATAGCGGGATAGTTGAGGGAACTTGAGGCTATAATTATGCACACACATGGATTCCTGCTTTAAGTAATGGAATTCTCTTACCTTTGTCTCCCTCAACTCACGTGGAAAGAAACGCCCCAAGAAGGCCTCTTCGAACACAACCCAACTCACAATTAGTGCACCCAAAGGTCTACTCTTCTTCCATTGGTCGTACCAGATTCTAGCAACACCATTTTGTTGATAAGCAGCTAGTTCCACATGCTCAGTATTTGCGACATGCATCACCTAAAATACTTTCTACGACTCTTCCACAAAGTTTTTCAGATCCTCAGTGAAACTTGAACCTGTAAAGTCTTAAGGATTCATCCTTCTTTTTTCTTTCATTTCAAGCATGGATCCTCGATGTATAGTTCACATCCTGTCGATTCCTTCTTTGCAACCAAGCTTGGTTGGTCACAACTTCATCGAATATCCAGATAGCATCCCGAAACTCAACATTAGTGACCTCTCCTTTGAGTCGCACTCCTGGTGCATTTGGGACCCCTTGATCCTGAGGAATAATATTCCTCCTAGATGGAAGACCTTGTACAACTCTTCATGGAGGCATGATCTAAAAGTTACGCAAAACCATGAATTAGAAAGAAACTTTAATAGAGTTGAACTCTATAGCATTAAATGAGTTTGAAAAAAGTGAGAGTGTTCCTAAATCTTGTAGCCTCCTAAATATAGATGTGGCGCGCTTCATACTTATAACTACGACTCTATAGACACGACTTCATAGACACCCTTGGACTCTTTAACTCTCTGCTTTGATTACGAGTTTTTCACGCCCTGAGCTTACACCCTGGGCGTAACTGGCACTAGAGAACCATTGCTGGTCCCAAGCAAATCCTTGGCCTAGCTCAACTCTCAGCGGAAGATTTACTCAACATAAGATGAACTCAAAACCAAAGATTTAACTCAAATGTCTAAAATACATAACTTAAAATAATTTTAAGAAATATTCAACTGGCCAAAAGAGACAACTCAAGTTTAGAACATTAACAACTGAAAATGAAACATATTTCTCAAAATTCTACTATCTACAAATCCTATAATAACTATGATGGATGTCGGGATAAGACCCGCAACATCCTAACAATACCAAATTGAAAGGTAAATGGGAATCCACCGAAACCAAGGTGGCTCACCAAGAAAAATCTGGAACTCGAGTAGATCAACGTAGAGCCTGTTGATTACCTTGGTTACCTATATCTGCATCATGAAAAATAAAGGAAAAATAGAGTCAGTACATGGAATTATGAGCATGGAAGGGGAACTCTAAAGCACAAACATAATCTTGAACTGAAAAAAGAAAGAATATACTCACCCCATCTCAACTAAGTCAACTCAACTCAAGGATACTTATATATACTTAAGATACTCAACTTAGAAAAGCACAACTCAGTTAAATATAAAAGCAATAATAAATATGTATTATACAAAAAGCTTTTAAAATAGTAGATAGTAACTCGATATATTTAAAAATACAATTATACCATTTTACTCTTATTTGGGAGATTCTCTAATCGACAACCATCACTTTGACTTGTGTGATGATACATCGTCTCGCCCACGCTGCTAGAACTCTCTTATACCTTTCCGGAGTATAAGACATCCTCAAATAAATGGATCCACTAAGCTATGCTTTAAAAGCAATAAGGAATCATCTAAAAAGTATGAACCTTTGACCCACACCACTCAGTGCGCCAGGGAAGTCTACCCTCGCTCCTTTTTCGTCATTTGTTTCATATAAGTTCTTTTAAAATATATCCTTTCTCTCTTCATGATTATAACTTCTCAAACTACATCCAATCATTAATAAATCCATATATCAAAAACATAAATTCTTGAATTCAAATTTTCCAACTCAAGATAGAGTTAAGAGTAAGGTTGGAGGGAGTTCGTTTGAGTCATTTTGATAAGTCCTTTGCAAACTTTTTAAGTTTGTTTAAGACTTGAGCAGTTGAGTATAAGAATAAGGAGAGTTGAGTTCATTTTTCAAACTAAATACATGGGAACTAAGTGTTCCCAAGAGTAAATGTTATACATTTAAAATGAGACAAAACTTGATTTCCAAATGAGTTCATCAGGAGTGTTTGACCACTATCTCTTTTAAGTAATAATATCAAATTTGAGGATGAGGAAATGCTTTTAAACATATGAGCATGAGGTATATTATTGGGAGTATTGAGCACCGATACGGGGACAAGTCTCAAAGTCCTCATAAACAATGTAGTCCAACATGGGAAAAAAGGGTCATACTTTTTAGATGATTCATTATTGATTATAAAGCATGTCTTAGTGGATCCACCTAGTTGGGGATGTCTTATACTCCAACAAGGTATAGGACAAATCTAGCAGCCTGGACGAGATGTTGTATCATCACATAACTCGTAGTGATGGTTGTTGGTTAGAGAATATCCCAAATAAGAGTAAAAGATTTATTAATGTATTTTTAAAAACATTGAGTTATTATCTACTATTTTAAAAGCTATCTTTATAATACCTCTTTATGGTTGCTTTTATATTGAACTGAGTTGAGTATTTCTGAGTTTGACTATCTTTGAGTATCCTTGTGTATCTTTGAGTATCCTTGAGTTGAGCTGAGTTGAGATGACGTGAGTATGTTCTTTATTTTTATCAGTTCAAGCTTATGTCTATGATTTAGAGTTTCCCCATGCATTCTCGTACATTCCATGTACTGACGCCATTTGCCCTGCATCTTTCATGATGCAGATACATGAGTTCAGGGTCATCAATAGGCGCTTTGTTGATAACACTTGCAGTTCCAGAGTTGCTTTGGTGAGCCTGCTTGCTTCTGGAGGATTCCCATTTACTTTTCAGTTTTGTTAGGATGTCGAGGGTCTTGTCCCGACTTACTTCATTGTCATTATAGACTATATAGATATTAGTAGTTGAGTAGTTTTTTATTTCCTTTGTAATGGTTAAAAACTTGAGTTGAACAACTATGTTATTAAGCATTTCATACTTTATTTAGTTAAACTGATTTTTAGTAATGATGTTGTTTTGAGTTGAGTTACATTTGAAGCCCAATAATTGTTGAGTAAGTCTTCCGCTGAGCATTCAATCAGGCCAAGGGTTCACTTGTGGCCAGTAATAGTCCTCGAGTGTCGGTCACGTCCTGGGGTGTAAGCTCGGAGCATGACACACACTTTAGCTAAAGTCATCCACCCTCTTCTGATGCCGACTCTACCATCTAAGTCTTCATAACCTCATATCAAATCATAGCCTTACTCATATCTATCACATAGAGAATCCCGCCACCTCCTCGATCTCTCATGCCAACACCTTCTCGATCTCTCATGCCAACACCTTACCTTAACCACACCCTAGTTATATGAGATATAAACAGTTAACACAAATTAAAAGAAACAGAAATGTACATTTATAAACACAATTATAAAATATATCGGACTACCAATCCTCACTGACTTAGCACACACAACCAGTCACACCTACTTCACCACACTGTTCTAGCAACTCGATAATTAACCAGATTCGCTCATAAAACCCACACACAAATTGCTAGTGTATCTATGTGGTAACCATTTCCATTGTTAGTGTACTGACGTGATATTTGATTCAACAACAATATGTGTCAGAATGATACCCGATCAAAATAAATATATGTACCATCATGACTCCCCTCCGCACCTCACGTCCATACCTCACTCAACCTCCATCTGTGCAAAATCCAAATTACTCTCACCATTTAAAAAAAATGACTTATTTTCTTTTTTAGTTTTGTTTTAAAAAATTATGAATGTTTTATTTATTTTTGGTAATACTTTAATTTTAATTAGTGAATTTATCCATGATTCACACGGTTAAAAAAGAATGATAAAATGTCAATAATTTTATTAAAATATGATATAAATATAAGAATTATTTATAATATGTTCATAAATATTATATATGACTACACGTATAAGTGATTTCATAAAGAAAAATGTTTCGTTAGTAGTTATATCACTCCCAACAAAGTCATAAGTTGTTATATTGGACAAATAAATTATAAACTTACGATAATAAAAAAATCGTATAAAATATAAAACAAAGAAAATTACGTGGAGAATATAAATAAAAATAAATAAATAAATAATGAAACATCATTCTTATTAGCTTAATCATTAAAACAATAGAAGACAAAATACGAAATTACTGCACAATTTTTTAAACTCTTGTCTAAATTCATTCCCACAAGATGATCATCATTCAATATCCTTCACTTTATTATTCAAGTAAAATTTAAACATGAATATAAGAAGTATGTAAGAAAACAATAATAACTCAAATGTGATCAGTTCTACAAAGTCTTACAATGTCTTTATTTGTAGGATGACAATACGAATATCGAAACAATATCATGACTATCAATTATTTTCAGATAGTGTTATTCTTTATGGTGAAATAAAAGATCAAAGTAGTAAATATATAGGCTTTTAAATTTTATTAAATAAATGTACAATAATATTGTTGAACCTTTGTTAGTAGTAAGGATTATTACACACAAAGATATAATAACTAATTTGCATCTGAACAAAAATACAGACTTGCAATAGTAAAAAATTATACAAATTCAAACTAAAGAAGTTATGTGGATAACACAAACACACACATCTTCCTTAGGACCTTATCATAATAAAATGGATAAAAAAAATGTGAATACAAAGTAAGTGCCTACTTTTTTGAACTCTTGGCAGACACTCTTTTTGGCAAATTAATCAACATTCAAGAGTCTTCTTCATTCTGTCAAGTTAACACATGAATTTGATAATAGAAGTATACTACAAATAACAATGAAATTGTTATAAAATAATATAGTGTGGATGTCTAACGCACCAAGAAGTTACTACATAACCTCATCTATTATGAAGATAACATCAACCTTTATGATCATTATTCTTGTAACATTTCACCTCCATAACCTCCTTCATTATATTCATGTTTAATGTCATGTTTATGACTAACCTTTGGCATGCCTCTATGTTACACTATAAATAGAGGCATAAGGGTTCATATTGCACACACTTGAAGATTTGGTGTACATTTGAAAGAAGGAAAGTTATCTCATATTATTCCTCTTGTCTTATATTCTTCTAGTCTTCATCTTTATATTTTTCTTTTGTTCTTAAGTTTTACAACATTGTATCAGCATGAATGTTCTACCATTGCAGGATTAAAACAAAGTAAATAAAAGAAGGTAAAATAATTGTGTTTATTTTTCTCTTGGGTACAAGGTAAAATATTATGAAATCTATTTTATATTTTACTTGTGAACAAGGTGAATGATTAATATTATTGTTACTATGCATTTTTTTTTACCTATGACTATATATTCTTTATTTTGTATTTGAAACTTATTTTATATTTTATTTATGATTATGCTCATTGTTTTGGTTATTGCATAAGCTTTTCATTTATTTTGTTTCTGTGTGAAATATTTTTGGTTCACATGGGAATTGAAAAAGGAGTAGTGGTAGAGAGCAATTTTATTTTAGTGTAATTGGAATTATTATTTACTTAGTGTGCAATTGATTCTTTGATTTATAGCAGTAATTCACTAGCTTAGTTATTGTGCACCAAACATAATATAATATAATGCTAAATGTAACTCTCTGTTTTGATTTAAGATATTAGTACATACTATTGAGAATATTTTTATTGTGTTTCTTTTGTTCTATATTTATTTGTGCATGTTAATAACAAAGTGACAATATTTTTTAAGACTCAATAGTGAGTCCTATTATATTTGGCTTATTATTTCATTGATTGAGGGTAAGACGAAGGATTCAAGTCCTATCTCACCAAGAGGGTAACACATCGGGTGAGTGTTCTGGTGCATCATGATAATAAAATGTTAGGTCGGGTCCCAACAAATAATCACCTAAAATGCCTTCTTATGGGCAAGACGTTGGGTTCAAGTCCCAACATTATATAATGACGATGTAATGATGACTAAGAAAATTGATATGTTCTTAATAAAAGTCATGAAATTTATCCAATTGATTTGCTCCATTCTATTATGTGAATGTGGTAGCAGAACATAATGTGTCTGAAACAGTCAAGTGGTTAAATGTATGAATATGAGTGTGGTAAAATGTTAATGGTCAATTGTGGTAATCAAACGGAAGAACATTATGGGTTCTTAAGATGGTCCTTCAAATGTGAAGGTAATTTTTGGTCATCAAAATGGTATGAAAGTTTACTGGGCACATTGGGTTGGTGCAACCCAATTTGAAAGTTTTGTAAATCCTCCATTAAAATAAAAGAAATACAAAGTGGTAGTACATTTATTACTTTTAAAGTGATGTTGAGGTGTGTTAAATAAATTTGTTAATGTCAAAGTATGGCAAATAAAAACTTATGGAGCATGTACAAATGGTTATGGTCATTTCTTTAAGAGAATCTGACTTGTGTTCGTATGGATAGGGAAATGTTCATGTATGGTTAGATAAATGTCACATCTCCCCTCTACGGGAAGTTTGAGATATTGAAAAAAATATTTTTACATAAATGGTCATTTTGGTCATACACTTTGAGTACTACACAAATATTGTAGTTTGTTTTTTTAGGAACTATTGGAGGACAAAAGAAAGAAATACTTCTTTTCTATAAAGGTTGTAGTCATGACCAAAATAAATGTTTGTGTGTGGCACCACAAATTTGTCATTGGTTTACAAGAAATAAGTCTTGCATGTAATAATTTTAACCATGACAATAATAATAATTTTATCCTTGAAGGAGATGGTCACCATAAGAATGGTGTTGTGAAATTTGTGGCAGTACGGAAAATTAATCAAGAGTCTCGGAAGTACTAATTTGTTACTATCCATAAAATGAAAGTAGTTCATAATATTGAGGTTGTAGTAAGTCTCAAAAGAATCTTTTTATGTTTTGGAGGAATTGAAAAAGTAATTTATTATATTGAGACTGTAAATTATTGAAAGATTAAATATCTTCAGATTACTACAATAAAAGCGGGTTATAAATATTTACATAAAAGTTTACCCTTCTTTCTCTTGTTTGTTGAATAAAAATATGAGCATGATGAAGGAATCACATTCAAAAGTAAACTAGAAGTTTACTAGAATAAATATCAGTTGGTGTAACCAGTTACGATTCCGGTCTAAATGTGATGCAAAAGAAATTGAGAATTCATGTGGCTACATGTTTGTAGAAATGAAAGAATGTTTAAGATTCTTTTTTGTTGCTTGATCTCATGACAAAATGACAACTATATCAACTAAGGTTGGGATTCTATCCCCTAAAATTATTTGCAAATTATAGAAAGTGAATATGGTCCTATTCACCTGCCATGTGGACCGCTTACTATTATGATTTAATAGATGCATCTATGGTATGGTTACATGTGCATTTGTATCAACTTACAAATTGGTTTTTGTAAGGCTGTTTGCTTGAATTGTTAAATTAAGAGCACAGTTTCAAACTATAAAATTATATTGATAATGTTGGTTGATTTAGTAGAAATTGTATGCCTCCAATTATAACTAGATCATTGATTATGAGAACAAATCTCTCAAATAAAATTTGGTATGAGATGATTTCATTTAACATATACGGATAAAGCCAACAGGGTTCTCCCATCACAATTGGTTCAGGTTCAGGAACCAAATAATTTCCATCTGAAAATTTGATGTGTGCACAAATGATTTTATTGCCCAACCACACACAAAGATGCATCCCCAAGTGAGGTTGGGGGGAAATGTTAGATTTTCTAACATTAGGGGCAGATATGATTAGCAGGTAGAAATTATGTGGGGTGAATTATATTGATCCTCATTTAAAAAAATGTGAACTTGAAGTTCAAGAGATAATTTATTTGCCAAATGTTGCAAATAAGTTGCCATATGTACTTCTTGATCGGATATTTTAATTAAGCTGTAAATGCTCCAATAAAATAGTCCTTGAAGGACAAAGACTATGGTACGCCAGAAGCCTAACCAATCGATTCCAAACATAAAACTTCTTGAGTAAGGAGAGGAGAAAATTATCAAAATGATCATGATTACGAGGTAAGTGCTTTGAAAGAGCACTACCACATAACACTTCATAAAACCTTGACAAAGATTTAGGTACCTGAAATGATGAAAAATGATGAAGTGATCTCAATAAGTTATGTTGTATTGGCACTACTAGAAATTTGACCTATGGCAACAGTGTTTTTTGTAACAGTTCCATAACTGTTGCTATAAGTTCTCTATGGCAACGGTTACGACCGTTGCATAAGGATATGACCTCTATGGAGACACTTTTATAAATAAACCGTTGCATAAGTTTGAGAATCGTTGTAGTAGGTGTATATATGGTGATAGTGAGATTAACCATCCCAATAGATGTATTTATTGCAACGGTTCTTTGAAAAAATTGCAACAACTTAATTTTTCCACCTTATTTTACCGCTCTAGTTTTGCTGAATATTAGTGAGTGATTTTTTAAAACATTTTTTTTTACTAATTTCTATTATCTCTACACTTTTATCCAAGTCTAGAACAAGATGCAGAAGTCTCGCCACAAAAGGTATGTCTAAGATACTAAATGTAACAAAGACATCGAACCAATCTCATTTTCCAGTGATACCATGGAGGTGCTAACAATTTTCTTCTCCGGGTTGGTTTCCATTTAGCAGATCTAGACCTAATCTTTGGTTAGGGCTTTTCACTGTCTTTTTTGGGTATTGTTTTATCAATTCCTTGGTCATCTCTTGTGAGCAAGTATCAGCATGATTTTATTTCCTTTTTCATCAAGGTACGTTTTTTCGAAATCACTAGATTTGTAGGATGAAAAATCGTGAAGACCCTTAGAATTTATTTCTCAATTCGTTTTTTGAACCATAGAGAATTGGCACCGCTGATTTTATTTGACTGATATCATTTTTTAAAGGACATATTAGGGGTTTGTAAGAATTGGCACACACTGATTTCATTTTTCTGTAGGACTACAAGAATCATTAATCTTAACTGATATGTTGAGTTCCAATAGTACTTTAAGCTTTCTTTGCTCTTCCCTTGGCTTTCTAAAAGTGGTTGAGTTGAGCTATTGAACGCTTTATGGTTAACACTATAACTGGTTTCAATGTTTGCATAGGAAAGAGAATCCCTCTATATCCATATAGCTATGTATTGGTGAATTCGACATCTCTATTATCAATGCTATGAACCGATCAAAATGTAAATACAAATGCAATTCATACGAATTTCCAGCTTGCATATGGTAGTAGAGATGAGGACTTTAGTGTTAGATAAACAAGAATTAGTGTAGCTACTGATACAGAAGTTTCATATATTGATTTATAAGCTATTCAAATTACCCATTATTTTTTTATGAAAAGACAAGACTAGTGAATAAACAATCGTGGTATGTGTATTCACTACTCTATCAAGTGTTTTGGATGCCTTAGCGTAACTAACTTTGTTGTTTTTCAGTTTGCAAATGATGTCATCAGTGGTAAGATAAGTTGGTGTTAACTCTGTTCTCTCATTTTCAGCTAAACGCCAATTCTTTGTTTGCTAATTTTTGTTGACAGATAACTTATATAAAGGAGTTGTATGGCTGATTTTGCAATTGAGGGCGTAGTTTATTGGTCTCGATTGCCTCTTGTTCTCTTTCGAATTATCTTAATTTATAAAAATCTTAGCTTTGTTCATTTTTTGACTGTCTCTATTTGTTTTTGATCATTATCAATGTTACTTAGAGTGGAAGCACTCCAGAAACCCGATATGGCTTGCTAGAAGTTAAAGATGGCCTTTCGTGAAGCTGGTGTGATATTCATAAAAAAAGACTTTGAGCTCAGGTTCTTTTTTATTTTGCTTTCATATTTTTTGCCATTATGTGGAGTAGCTTTTGATGAGTATCGTATTTACATCCCATTACGCCTCATATATCATTTCACCCAGGAGTTGATAATAGAGACGTGTCTTTGGTCTTGCATTGATTGGCGAAGGACACAAGACAACCGTGGTATGACTATATGGCCCTTTTTATTTGCTTTTGGAATATAAAAGTTGACTCTTTTGTATTTGAAGTTTTGAGAATAGTTAGTAAATCTTACAAGTACATACAATTGAAATAAATTTCATTGTAGAATTATGGGAGCCATAGTTTCTTTTTGTGGCAGACTTCAGGAATAGATAAGATGGGCCATTATCCCTTTTCTCTTATTTACTTCAAGAATCTGTTTTTTATTTGTACTAGAACAAGCTGATGATGGCAATTGTACCAACTTATTATTTGTCATCACAATTGGGATAACCCTGCGACAATACTTACTTTGTGTTGGTACTGGAAAATTGATTGAGTTGGATCCAAGGTTTGGTTCACCTTCAGACTTGTGGTTGCGAAACTAGAAGAAAATATAGTTGTGTATTTGACTATGTGGATACGCTATTTCTTATCTTCTTTGGATATGATTCTCCTCTTATACAAAGACAGTTTATTGCTATTCAATGAATATTTACAACAACTTATCATGGAGTCTCTTGGGAAAGAGTTTAACCTGCGGTAACTGGTATATTTCCCACAGTTCCTATAGTTCCCATGCTTTTAATTTTCAGATTAAAACCACACAGAATTGATGCATTTCCACTTACTTATGTAACCCCATACGTGCACCAACTTAGTCAACCACATCTCATAAAAGGAACCGTGTAATTTACTTCTATTCCTTGGATATTTTGTGTTCACTATCAGTGAAAACTATTTGTTTAGTGAAACATTATGTTATTTTGCCTAGTACCTGTACTCACTCTTTTAGCAGAAAATTATTTAGGTGTTTTACAAAATTTTCCTCACCTTCAAATCCTGTGAGAATAAAAGAGGAATATATCTTTTCAGTCAGTTTTCTACATCGAGCATATTGACATGCTCCAATTGCTACATGAGTATCCCAACTGCAGGTCTCTCATTCTTAACACTAACATTTTTTGTCGTAAGTTTAGCCTTCATGATATTGTTAATGGTTCAATAATCTACTTGGGAAGATTTGAGCCAAATTGTTGCTGTGGTTTTTAGCCAACTACTGCTGCATTTTTTTCACCTAAAATGTTGCTTTAAAGACTGTTTTAACCAGCTTCAATGGTTCGACATATTGTTGCAGAGGTTGTTACCCTGTTCTTCTTGGGATTTCTCATGTCCTCCAAGTATATCAATAATTCTATGCCAAACATCTTATTATCTTTATCATCATCAATTTGCCATACCCTTTTTCAATTGTTCCATTATACAAATTAAAATTGGTAAGTATTTCATCTATAATTAGTTTTGTAGTTGGAAATTACTTATATTGTGAAGTCTTTACTGATTGTTATAAACTGCATCTTATAGTATCTTAAACTTCTCTAAGTTCTGGTATGAATTGACTTCTATTTAGAGAAATATTCCTTAACTTGATAGGTGAAATATACATGGAATTGTTTAGTTAGTTCGTCAATTTTTCCTTATTACAATAACTGTGGCTGCAACGTTTTGCATGATTAAAACATGCCAATATTGTTATTGTGTTTAGCATGACTAATATTTTACTTTTCGCTTTTCATTTTACATGAAAGTGCATTTCAACTTTTAACAATATATTCTATGTAATGTCTTGGGACTTAAGCTTATAATTTTTTTTTATTTTTATGCACAGATCAGGCTACTAGTTTGTAATTTTGATAACCATTTTTCTGAATCATTTATTATCACCTTTTGTAGGTGAAGCAAAGCAACATGAGGCAGATGAATACCTTACCCTTAGTATTGATTGGTCATGCAAGGCGCTCACATATTCTTGATAAAATTTCTTTTAGGACAGTCACTTTATATACTCGTACTCTCTTGTATATATTTTTAACACATGATTAATATAAACTAGATATTTTGGATCTTTTTTTTTTTGGTTGATTTACTTTCCTTTCGCATTTTATATAAATTTTAGTGTATTATACTATATTATAAGTAAATAATTATTGTAATAAATCACCTAATAATTGTTGCAATAGTTCCTACAATTACTATAGCTCTAAATAACTGATACTATAGTTCTAGATATCTGTTGCTACAGCTCCACAATATTTGTAGCAATAGCATAAAAAACGTTGCAATAGCCTCAAAATTCGTCGCATAAACATAATATTGCAACGATTTCAGATCGTACTTGTAGACTAACTAACCGTTGCTATAGATAAGGAAACAACAACACTTGTGTAAACCGTTGCAATTGACAATCTATTGCAACGGGTTGCCTACCGTTGCATAAAATTGTTGCTATAGGCCTGTTGCAACGCGAGCAGATGTAGCGGGTCCAAAACTATCACAATAGTACTATTGCAACGATTTTGTTGTCTATGGCAACAGTTTTAGAACCGTAGCTATAGGTCTATTTTCTAGTAGTGTGGATTCGAGTCAAATAACCACCGACGATATCTTTGATATGAAGTAGCATTAAATGCTACATATGATTACGAGGATTTTAAATTCAAATATGTCTTATAGTGTTGACAGATAAATGATTGTCCAAATAAAATGCACTATTCAAGTATATTTTGTTTCACTTAGAAAAAAGTGATGTTTTTGAACTAATAATTCATAGATGAAAATATAATGTCAGTGTGGTATATACGAATCATTGTGCGAAAGTATAACCGTATGATATAATATGTGGTTTGTACCTCAGGGCATAGAGAGTTTTCGCAAAAGACCTGACAATATTAAATGGAGATATATTCTCCAGTGGTGGATGCAATGAGACTTGTTTCAGCCTGGTAAAAGATGAAATACTTGAATAGGTATAATAGATTAATATTTTGTCTGACTATACGGTAAAGGCTATATGAAAATCCTTGAAGGATTTAAAATGTCTTAAAGCAATTCCATTGAGTATCCAATGGTTTTGAGACTGCTGAACACAAAGCATCTTTTTTTATTTCAGGAAAATGATTTAAAATGTCATGTATTAGTGCAATTGGTGCACTTATGGATTGTTGGTTATGCAAATGCTTGAAGATTATTTCATATACATAACAAAAGTTATGTGAAAGGATTTCATATTATCATTCAAGTTATGACAAGAAGGAAAAAAAGAAAGTGACTCAACACATAGAAGATGTGTGCTTTTCTTTTAGAAGAAAAGATGAGCTTCAATAAAATTGAAATGATCAATCTCCGAGTCAGAAATGATTTGATTATATAGATGCGGAATACTTATTAGATCCGCATAAAGCTAGATCACAAATAGAATAATTATTTACCTATGGAGATACAACAATATCTTGGCATTCAAAAATCAAACACTAGTAACCACTTCTTGAAATCATGCAGAAATAATATTAATCTATGAAGTAAGTCGAAAGTGTGTTTTCTTGGAATCATGATCTATCATAGTCAGAAAATATGTGATTTTCCTTTAGAAAAGGATATTCCAACACAATAAACAAAAAAATATATAGATCAATTAAACAGAGGATACAATGAAAGGAGATCAAACAAAACATATTTCACCAAAAGTCTTTTTCACACATGATTTTAAATAAAAGGTGAGATAGACGTTCAAAGACCCGTTCAAGTGATAATCTTGTAAACTTATTCACCAAGGATTGTCAACATCAATATTTGAGAAATTTTGATATAAGATTGGAATGCATCGTCTCCAAGATATCAATGACTATTTTTATCGGGGGCAGAAAAATACGTGTTGTACTCTTTTCCTTAACCATGGTTTTATCCCAATTAGGGTTTCCTGGTAATGTTTGTAACGAAGCAACATTTAAAGTGTATTAAAAGATATGTGTACTTTTTTTCCTTCACTAGGATTTTCTCCCACAGGGCTTTTCCGATTAAGGTTTCAACGAGGCATATTATCTATGGACATCCAACGGGGAGTATTATAAAATAATATAGTGTGGGTGTACACTACACCAAGAAGTTACTACATCACCTCTTCTACTATGAAGATAGCATCCACCTTTATGATCATTATTCTCGTAACCTTTCACCTCCATTACCTCCTCCATTATATTCATGTTTAATGTCATTTTATGACTAACCTTTTGTATGCCTCTATGTTACACTATAAATAGAGGCATGCATAAGGGTTCATATTGTACACACTTGAAGATTTGGTGTACACTTGAAAGAAAGAAAGTTATCTCATATTGTTCTTCTTGTCTAATATTCTTCTTGTCTTCATCTTTATATTGTCTTTTGTTCTTATGTTTTACAACATAAATATTAAAAATAATCTCGAGTTGAATTTCATGAAACCAAAAACTTTCGAATTTATATTGACAAAAATTGAGAAATA
This sequence comes from Solanum commersonii, assembly GCA_029007595.1. Lineage (NCBI taxonomy): Eukaryota > Viridiplantae > Streptophyta > Magnoliopsida > Solanales > Solanaceae > Solanum > Solanum commersonii. The sequence goes on from JAJTWQ010000007.1 coordinate 1,419,215, forward strand.
TCATAAAGTATCTTAAATTTTATAATTTAATATTTAGGGGTTATGAATATGAAAACTTAAAAGTTGTGGAATTAATGATATTATTATGAGGAGAAGGTTGGATAACGCATAAATACCCCCTAGATTATGACCGAAATCCTAGAGACGACCTCAACTTAACTAGGGTTCTGTTACCCTATTACCCTCCCCCCCCCCCCCCCAAACTAATTTGAAATGCAATATATACACCACAAACACCGACATGGAATAGAGAGTGTGCACACTCTCTTGAAGGAAAGTGATGAGTGCACAAATTGAACTATTGTCATTTTTTAATTGTTAACTTTATAATTAGTTAGTACACATATTTATTGATATTAAAACTTATATCTATTCAATTGTTTTCGTTTCTTACTTTGTAAAGTATTTTTTTTAATTTCTTTCTCACTTTAAATTTTTTTAATTAATTTATTATCTTTTCACTTTTAATTATTTTTAAAATACTATCTATATTGTTCTTTGAAAAATTAATTTTAAAGGGTCCTTTAATTTTAACATGTTAATTTTTTTTATATTTTATTTGATATTCATTCAAAATTAACTTAATATAAATACAAGACATTTGAAATCAAATCAACACGAAAGACAAAGAAAATAAAATCAATAGAAAAATAAAAGAGAAAAGACAATGAACGAAGGTAAGAAAAAAAGTTTCGATACAAGGTAACAAAAATGTGTATTATCTTAATTTAAATACAAAATAAAGGAAATAAGAATATTTTTTAAAAAAAATTAAAAAATAAAATTTACACATATGGTAGGAAACTGTCTACAAACACAACCAACTTGGGTGGTTGATGGCGCCACGTGGGCACAAAAGGTGCACAAAAATAAGTTTAAGTGTGTCTCTGTGATTTCGGTCATAGTCTAGGGGGTACTTGTGCCTTACTCGATAGAAGTTTAATAACTATAAGTTATGGAAGTGAAACTTTAAAAATAAATAAAGAAGGAAAAACACAAATAAAGAAGATAAAAGAAATACCTTTATATTAAATAGAGACATAAATTACTTGAATTGAATAAATAAAAATAAAAAAGGAATAAACAACGGAAGAGAAGTGATTTAAGGAAATGTTTAATGTCCTATATAATCATATTTAGGAAATAAATTGTAAAATAAGATTATTTTTTAAAAAATCATTATTTTCTCGTAATATATAAGAGGGAGTTAGAGCTTACCAGGTAGCACGCTGTCGACACGTGTGCTTGCTCATAAGGCTAATCATGTCATTTCACTTTTTAGCTTAAATGTATTTCTCCATTTTTACACAAAAACCACAGCTTTCCTCATCTACTTTTTAGCTTAACATACGTCCCTCAAATTTTATCCGACAAAAAACCATAGCTTTCATCTTCCTCCACCTCGGTTGCTTTCGGTTCTGCTTGCTGAAGTTTATCGGCTTGCTTCTGCACTATGGCGCTTCTTCAATTCAGGTAGTATCTTCTAAATAGAAGAACCCAAGTTCTGGAAAAAACCTAACCCAACATTTTATCCTATTAACTTTAAAAAATATAAAATTGGATGTTAAAAATTGCTTCTTTATACCTTTACTCAGCTATGATTTCTGATTGTCCTTTATTTTTGGAGTTTCATATATACGTGCTTGGCAATTTTTCCTTCTCAGGAGAACTCGGCTACTTCAAATTATCTAATCCACCATTTTTGGGCATTGATATAGTAAAAAATTTAATGTTGAGATTTCACTTATTTATACCTCTACTTAGACACAATTTACTAATTGTTCTTGGTTTGCTAGATTTTTTATATTTCCGTTGCTTGTATCTTCAGTTTTCCTATTTGTGCCTAATCCTACACTCAGTAGTTAGTTGAAAAAGAATTATATTTCTCCTTCACTCCTTTTCATGTGCTTAAAAAGTTTTGCTCTTGAAATATCATCCCCAGTCTTGAGCTGTAATGATAGCTTTTCCTTTTGAATTTAACTTTGCTTTGTAAGAATTGAATAAGTCCAAATATTTAATATTTTTATCTTCAAAGGGTTACTACCACTTTAATTAGTTCTTTACTACAAGTTACATTAAGGGGTGTCAAATGGATGTGTTGAGCAGAAATTATGTCAGTTGAATGAGCTAAATCAATTACTGAGCGTGTTGCAACCCACAAAGTTCATCTTAGAAAATTAATATTAGCTAACATTAGATAGGCACAAAAATACACCAAATGAACACAACAAACAAAAGATATTTCTAATATAACACGACAATATGCAGCACCACAGAAATAACCAAATTACACTAGATTTCAATTGAGCATTATCATTCAAGCATACATGTCTTGTCTAATTGTGTGCAATTTCTTGGCTGCCTTTATGCAAATGACACATTCAGAGCATAAGAACAAACGTCCATATTTGTCGAATACAAAAGAATGAAATGAAATTCCATCCGTACAAATATTATTAGAAAATGTTGCCAGCTCAAAAAGAGACGTTAATATTACAAAGGTGCACAAGACACGTCTAGTTGATAAGATGTCTTCTACAAGTTTCATCCTTCAATAACTTTGTCAAGGAAATATCTTCAAATTCAAATTCTCTGCTTTATGGGAACAATCCTCTCATAATAAGAGAACCTTATGTTACGTCAGCGGAAGGTTACTTTTGGAATTTATGCGTCCCCCAAGGATCACAGGCCTTAGTCCCCTGACAATATAATAGTGCGGAAAATAAATAGCTCAAAGTAAATCAGGCATAATGATTTTACGTGGAAACCCCCTTACTCAAGGGTAGTGAAAACCACAACATGTACTCAGAGGATTTCAACCCAAACTCTATTTCATTTAAATGGAGCAAAATTTCAGGTCACAAACTCTTGCAACATAGGAATTGAAACTCTTTAATCCCTTCCACCTATTGTAGCAATGATAACTCTCAACTACACTTCATACAATTCTAAGTGTAGGCGATTACAATCTAGTATAAACCCAATGGAGAGTTGAGGTCGATCCCACATGGAGTGATACAGTAGATAATTCAATTAGGAAATGAGAGACGTGTTCTAATTGATTGTAGGAACAAAATTCATTGAAACAAGGACAGTAAATTGAAGGGGTTGACAACTAGTGTTAATGGGAGGAATTGGATTTGTCAATTAACAACTACGAAAAGAGGGGAGTATTCAAGTAGGAAGGGATCCTAGGGAGTGTGATCGATTAATAGCCAATTTCACTATAAGGGTGATTACTAATTGCTCAAAATCGTTGAGTCTTATTGGGTAGGCTAGGGTTTAGAAGTGATAGCCATCTCTCGATCAACTATCACGATTCAAGCGAGTTCTCTCGAACTTCGACAAGCATGACAAATTATGACTAGCCCAAAAAATCATTTAATCTACTCTCTCAAGCTAGATTGGTAAGATCGAATTCAGACTCACTTTCTCAAGATGAACCCACAACAACCCAATCACTACAATCATCAATTGATAACATTAATTCTAAAACCTATTTCTCAAGCAAGCAAAGAATTCTAGACAAGAACTGCATTTGTAACTATAATTCATTAATTAAAACTCAAATATCGATCGAACCTACTTCAAATCAACAATAAAATTATTAATTATTAACAACCATAAGTCAATTGAGATAATTAATCACATAATCACACCAGCAAGAATGGGGGTTTTAGCCACGCATTCCAAAAAGTAGGAAAATATTACTAACTATGGTCTACATAAGCTGGGTAACAAAATTCATGTCTTCATAATGTTTGAAATAAACTTAAAACCAAAACACAACTTCAAATTCTACTTAAAAATTCAAAAACTACTAAAAATAGTGTTTCGATCTAAAACCCGGAGATAAAAATGTATGAGAACCCCTTTTTCTCTTTTCAAAAATCAATTTATACATTCCCAGGTGTTTGCCTTTAGGGTCATTCGGCAGAATAAGTCGGGCATCACCGACTTGGTTGACGACACACCAAATGCTCTTGTCCATTGCCTTTTTAGCTTGAGTCTTTACCCTTTCTGTGTTGTGATTTGAGGCATTCAAAGTCGGGATCACCAACTTGGTTGGAGATGCGCCATTTGTCCCTTCTCATTGTTGTTTTTGCTTCCATCTTCACTAATAATCGTGTAACTTTAGACGGGTCAAATCTCCTTCGCCGAATTGTTCCATTCACAATTGAGTTGCCTATTTCTAAGGGCTGGCACGCTCTAACTTTAAGCAAGCTGGAGGGCCACTTGGCGAGTCGCCAAGTGGTCTCAGCAATTGTTAAGCCTTGCCTTTTTTCAACTATTTCAGTTTTTCTGCTCTTTTTTGCCCACTAATGTCCTTGCCTTGCTTTTTTGCCTTCATAACGGTAAATAAGGACTTTAACATTAGTTTAGATCATCAAATAGGCATTCAGGAACTAATACTATGAATAATAAGCCCTAAATAAGTCAAAATCCCAGACTCATCAACACCCCCAACTTAAATTTATTCTTGTCCTCAAGGAAAACACAAGATCAACTAGTTCAACAACGATGTCTACAACTAGTGCTACGGAACACTCAACATGAATGCACAAAAGAGGTTCAATCTACTCATGCAACGTTCAATTGTGCACTCTAAGTTTTAAACTATGTATAACCATTATCAAATAGAATTCAAGCTCGCAATGCTTGCTTCAAATGCAAATTCTAGCTTAACAACAACATTTAAATGCCCTCCCAACAAGAATGATTCCATACTCACATAAAGATCATCAAGTTTTCAGAATTTAGGAATCAAAAGCAACTCTCACACTCTCAAAGAAAAACACATGCATGACTCTACCCATAGGCTTGCCCGAATTTTTCAACCGATATGATTTTCAGATCACTTAAGATCACAAAGGTCTTTCAAGGCTTGTAATGGGGATGAGGGCAAATGTATGATTATTTTTGCTTAGTGACTTCTACCTTCTTGAAGCATGGCCTGCATTTCACTTTTTCTCCTTATATTTCACACTTTATGATTTTCACAATCCCCCCTATTCTCTTTTAAGCATGATTCTTTGGTCATCCCATGTCTTTTATCCATTGCGCAAACTTTATTTCAACATTCTCTTTGTTTTTCAATCTCTTCTTTCTTTTTGTTTTCTCTTTTTTTAAATGAAGGGGTTCCATCTTTTTCAATACAATCCATCAAGGGTAATTTTTTACGAACTTCTTGACTTTTCTCCTTTTTCACCACACCCCCAACTTAGGATTTTGGCCTAAGTTGGATATTCAAATGAACCAATTGTTCATGAAGGTTATAGGTGATGGGACAAGGAGGCCAACGTTGTTCATGTTTCATTCAAAGAAAAGGGTAGACTCAAATGGTGTCCAGCTAGGTTCACACTCTCACAAGGTGTCATAAAGAGGTATAATAGCAATTTTGGTATGATGGCCTAAAAAGTAATACTTAGCCTAGATGGGATTATGGGGTCTCATCTATGCATTGCACAAGTATAACTTGAAGGTTACTTATGAAATTTCTCCTATGTTAAGAGGAAATGAGTATGGACTAAGCTTCTGAACATATGGTATTTCCTATGATGTTGAATTATGCATTATGTTGACTTTTGCTCATGTTATGCCTATGTTGGAGATTATACTAATGATTATGTTATTGTCTCTTATGCTTATGAAGTATGTTTACTAATCCGTTTGTTATGCTCGTATGATGTCATGCTAGCTAACATATTTAGTACATTTTGTACTAACACATACTTTGCCGACATTCTTATCAAATGTAGGGTTTGGTGATTTGAGTTCTATTTTTGAGGATAGGTTTCTACGAAGAACGGAGTTGAAAATTTGCTGAGTCCTCATATCATCGAGGATAGGGAAACTATTTCCTTTATGTCATTTATTTTCATGTGTTAGACTATTGTATGGGATGTGACCCAAAGGTTTTATTCAAAGTTTTGTTTAGATGGTTTCAGACAAAGTGTACAAGACTTCCGCTTGTTTTTATAAAAGACTTTGATTGTATGGATAAAGTTTTAAAAAATTTCATACTTTTTTATTATCTTATGTTATGACATGCTAAGGGCTTGTATGAGACCCCATCGAGGTCAAGTACACCATGTTACTTCTAGGGTGTACCCCTAGGTCATGACAAACATGGTATCAGAGCACAAAGTTTAGAATGGTTCTAGGATTGTCTCAAACCACGTCTAGTAGATTCTTGTTTGTAAATGTGAAGCGCACCACATTTATGAATAGGAGGCTATTCGATGTTTAGGAAATTTCACTTCTTCATTCTCTAAGTTGTGCCATAGATTTTAACTCTATTAGGTCTTTCTCCTAAGCTGTGCCCTATTGCTTTCAGGTTATGGTTGATACAAGGGAAAATGCTAGGAGGAATGAGGAAGACAATGTTGAGCAAGAGGTTCCTCTCCAAGGTCCAATTGACCCTTTAAGGGAGAATGTGACTAATGCGGAGGCTAGGCCGGCTTTTCTAATGTTGGCTAAAGCCATGAAAGAGCGAGCTAATAGAGAGGTTGTAGCTCCGGCGAACCCAATAAAGGGGAAGGCTGCTACTAGAGTGAGGGAGTTTTTTAGAAGGTACCCTCCGGAGATTTATGGCTCCAAGGTGGAAGAGAATCCTCAAGAGTTTCTAGAGGAGGTCTCTAAGGAGTTAGACTTTATGATATTGACTCTGGTAGAGAAGGTAGATGTAACATCTGGCAATTTGAAATAGCTATGAAGAAGCTTAGAATTGGAAATAGTCATTTTTGGAAAGAATTAAAAATTTGGAAATTTAGCTTAGTATGGGGAAAAATGAGTTTTTGGTCAACTTTGAATAGTCATAACTCCTAGATCAGGATGAGTTAGACAAATTTACAGTTATTTTTGGAAATATCTTAGAATTATCTTTCCAACTTCATCGAGTTTGCTCGATTTCGAGTTCGTATGAGTGAGTTATGCCCGTTGGAAGTTGGGTTGTTGGCACAGGGAAGTTCATCCAAATTTGAAAGGGTGTTTTGGTCTTTTACCTAACCATTTATTTTGTTTATATTAAGGTTTTAGACTGATTTTAAATCAGTTTTTCCTTTTTAAAGTGAGAGTTAGGGCTTTTGAGATAAGAGAGAAAGAAGAGGAGAAACAGAAGAACAAACAAGGATTCGTCAAGACCGTCGTGGTTTTCGTCGGGGGTTATACCCAATAAGGTATGTGATTTCATAGTGTTGGGTTAGTTCATTTCCCCACACGCCAACTTGTTTTAATTCCGAGAAAGATTGGTTGTGTTTGTTGAAGTTTCTTGTTGGTTTGGTGCATATTTCCGGATGGAATCTGAGTTTAATCTATTGTATATTGAGGGTTTTAATGATTATGAGTGTTTGGGGAAAGACCCTTGGAGGTTAAGAAGGTTAAGAGTTGGAAAAACAAAGGAGAAAAGTTGGATTTTTGGGGGAAAAGGCTGGGGCGTCACGCCAGCCAGCACGCCCCAACAGGGGTTCTGAAGTTTCCCCTTTGGGGTGGCGCGCCTTGCAGAGTGTCCAGCAGGCCCCTCTGAAGTCTGAAGGCTGGCGGCCCGCGCCTCTCAGAGTGCCAAGGACGCCAATCCTTCCCATTCCTTCCCCTCGTTTTCATACATGTTCCTTGGTAATGTACCTATGTTTTATAGTTGTTTTCAACACTCTCAGGTACATCTAGGAATCCCTAACTCATCCATAAACATTAGACCATTACCCTTGAATCCGTAATACAATTCGAGGAAAGTTAGGATCAAAGTCCAGTGAAGTTAGAGTCAAGTTTAAAAGTTAAGAGGTAAGTCAAAGCAAGTCTTTAAAGTTTTTCAAAAGTCTTTATTGAACATTTTAACTTCGTTTTTTTGTGCTCAAGTTTCAAGTTAAGTAAAGAATATAGAGTTTCAAGTTAAGTAAAGAGTATAGAGTAAAGTTCATTTCTCACAAGTTGTTAGGGAACTAAGTATTCCCAAAAGATGAGAGGAAACTGAAATTTTCCAAAAGAATTTTAAGCAGTTTGAGTACTATCTCTTTTTAAGAAAAAGATGAGTTTTGCGAAAGAGTTTCTAAAACAATATTAGTATGACAACCGAGTATGTCATGAATGTTTAAACAGTATGGTCTCTAGATATACCATCAATGTTTATGCAGTATGACTTCCAGAGTCATCAATGATCATATTAAAATATGGTTTTGATATGTTCTTTTTAGAAAGAGTTTTCAAGAGAAATTACCTCTTTTAAGAGGGTAGTTTGAGCAATTAATTCAAACTAGAGAAAGAAGTTTGTGTTTAAAACACTTATGAGCCAAAGTATTTTTGGGAGTAGTCTTGAGCACCGAATTGGGGTCGCGAGTTCATACTATATCAACCTTCCATAATAACCAAGTAGCCAACATGGGATTTAAGGGGTCATACTTTTTAGATGATCACGTAAGTTAAGCTAGTGGATCCACTAAGTTAAAGTTAAAGTAGTTCTATATAAAGACAAAGTATAGGACAGTTTGGTAGTGTGATGGTAACAATGCTGTATCACCACTTAGGCTCCTAGTGGTGGTTGTCGGTTAGAGAAACTACCACAGTAGAAATTGCATGGTTCCTAGAGGGGTTTTGCTTAGTATAGATGAGGGTATGGGACTTCATTCATGCATTGCACAAGTAGACTTTGAAAGGGAGCATGGTATTTTTATGATATTATAAATATGATTTTTGACGTCATTTTCAAATACTTTTACAAGCTTTATATATTACATGTGTCTTATTGCTTTATATTGAGTTCATTTACTCATGAGTTGAATAGAGCCAAGGTAAGTTCTCTTTTGTATCCCTTTCAATCTTAAGTTGTTGTTTAGTTGTCCAGCTCGCATACTCGTACATTTCATGTACTGATGCCAGTTGGTTTGCATCTTATGATAATGCAGACACAGGTACCTAGGATCAGCATCCAGCATGTTCTTGATCCTGCAGAACAATCCAGAGTCAGTGGTGCGCCTCCTTGAGTTTCGTAGGACTCTGTTATTTTATTTTTCTTAGTTTTATTTGATTAGGATGTTGCGGGGTCTGTCCCAACATCCATATCAGTATTATAGAGGCTTCATAGACAATTAGTTAGTCAGTTAGTATTGAGTCTCTCATCTATGTATATATATATAAATATTCTATTTTGAGACTCGAGTTGCCTTTTTGGCCAGATTTTATCAGTTAAGTTGTTTTATGACCTTTCATTGCATGGAGTTATTATGTTGAGTTAATATTTCCGCTGAGTTGAGTAAGCCAGGCCAAGGGTTCGCTTGTGGGCCAGCAATGGTCTTCGAGTGCCGGCCACCTCCAGGGTGTAGGCTTGGGGTGTGACAAAATTGTTATCAGAGCCCAGAGTTCAAGAGTCCTAGGGAGTCTATGAAGTCGTGATTGTAGAGTCCTGGTTATCGGTGTGAAGCGCGCCACATCTATAATTAGGAGGGTGCAACATTTAGGAAGATTTCTCACTTCTTTCACACTAATCTCGTGCGTTAGAGTTTATATCTAAAAAGTTTCTTTTTAATTGGTGCTTGATCGTGTTTTTAGATAATCATGCCTCCACGAAGAGCAGTTAGAGTTCATCCAGCTATGAATAGTGTTGAGCAACAAGAGTTACCAAATGCCCTGGAAGTGCAAACCCAAGAAGAAATCAAATATGCTGATTTTCGTGAAGCTATCCATATGTGAAGTCAAGTTGCGACCTTCCATATTGGGTAGAGAGCTAATCGACATGAAGTAGTTGAAACTTCAAGGATTCGTGCACTTTTAAGAATGAACCCACTAAGCTTCACCAGTTCAAGTATCACTGGGAATTTGGAGAACTTCGTTGAGGAGCTTAAAAGGGTATTTAATGTGATGCATTTTGCTGAGTTGGAGAGGGTGGAACTAGTTGCATACCAAATGAAAGGTGTTGCTAGAATCTGGTTTGACCAATGGAAAAAGATTAGGGTTAAGGATGCGCCAGTAGTGAGTTGGGTGGTGTTTGAGAGTGCTCTCATAGGGTGTTTCTTTCCTCGTGAGTTGTGTGAGGCAAAGATAAAAGAATTTCTCATCCTTAATCCAGTGTCTATGAGTGTTCATGAGTACAATCTGAAGTTCACACAACTTTCCCGCTATGCTCCGGAGATGGTTGCAGACATGAGGAGTAGAATGAGTTTATATGTTGTTGGGTTATCTCATCAGTCAAGAAAAGAAAGCAAGGCATCTATGCTGATAGAGGATATTTACCTAGAAAGATTTATGATCCATTTACAATAAGTTGAGGAGGATAAGTTGAAGGATAGAGAAGAGTTTAAGGATAAGAGGATTAAGATAATAGGGGACGAGTTTAGGCAGCAAAAGAATGATGCCAATCAGTCATCCCTCCCACAGAAACAGAAGGGATCTACTCCACTATCTGCTAGTGCACTTGCACCTGAGAGCAAAGATGGGTAGAATAGAAATTCCTATAGTTTTAGGGCTAGACTTGCCTATCCTAAAGGTAGTATGGTACCAAGGCGTAGTAAGGGTCCTTCATGTGCTAGGTTTGGTAGAACCCACCTAGGTAAGTGTCGTGATGGTCAGACAGGTTGTTTTAAGTGTGGACAAGAGGGTCACTTTATGAAGGAGTGCCCTAAGAATAGGCAAGGTAATGGAAATCTGAGCAATAGGGCCCAAGCTTCATCAATTTCTCCCCCAGACAGGATGGTACCTAGAGGAGCTACTTCTAGTACTGGCGGAGGTGCAAATCGTTTCTATGCAATCAACAGTCGCCATGAGCAAGAGGATTCGCTAGATGTTGTCACTGGTATGATTTGAGTCTTTGATTTTTACTGTTTATGCTTTGCTAGACCCTAGAGCGAGTTTATCTTTTGTAACTCCTTATGTTGCAAATAAGTTTGATTTTCTTCTTGAAAGACTTTGTGAACCCTTTTGTATTTCTACACCTGTTCATGAGTTTATTCTAGTAGAGAGTAGTTTATCTTGATTGTCCCATTTTCGTCAATCACAAGAGTACCATGGCTGATTTAGTTGAGTTAGGTATGGTAGAATTGGATGTCATTCTTGGTGTGGACTGGCTTCATGCCTGTTATGCCGCAGTTGATTGTAGAACTCGAGTGGTCAATTTTCAATTTTCGAGTGAGCCGGTCATAGAGTGGAGTAGTAGTTTAGTTTTGCCTAAGGTTCGTTTCATTTCATACCTTAAGGCGAGAAAGTTAGTTTTGAAAGATTGTATCTATCACTTAGTACGAGATAAGGACTCTAGTGTTGAGATCCCTCATTTTCAGGCAATTCCTATAGTAAAAGAGTTTCCAGAAGTTTTTCTTGATGACTAACCTAATGCCCCTCCTGAGAGAGAAATAAACTTTGGTAAGACATCATTCCAGATACTTGTCCTATCTCTTTTTCACCATATAGAATGGCACCAGCAGAGTTGAAAGAGCAGTTAAAGGGATATGTTAGATAAGGGTTTTATTTGACTAGGTTGACTCAGAAAACAACGAAGTTTCAATGGTCTGAAGCTTGTGCGAAAAACATTTAGGAATGGGAAGAGAAGTTGACTACTGCCCATTTATGACATTTGGTTCTTGAGTACATACTAAGTATCTGAGCCTAAAATGGATTTGAAAATAATAGTCGAGTTTAGGCGAATCGGGGTGTAATGTGATAAGCTAGAGTTAGTTGTTGTAGTTTTCGCTTTGAAGATATGGCGTCACTATTGTATGATGTTCATGTAGGTGTGTTCACTTAGAATGAGCTTAATCTCAGACAGAGAGAGAGTGGTTAAAGTTACTCAAGGGTTATGACATGAGTTTTCTTTATCACCCTAGTAAGGCAAATATTGTTGCTGATTCCTTAAGCAGGTTGTCTATGGGTATCACTGATCATGTTGAGAAAAAATAGAGAGAATTAGCAAGAGATGTGCACCGACTTACATGCCTGGGAGTTAGTCTTATGGATTCCACAAAGAGAAATAGTGATGATGAATGGGTCTGACCCATCACTAGTGTTAGAAGTAAAAGGTGAGAAAGACCCAGACCCTATCTTGCGAGAATTACAAGCAAAATGTTCATAAGCAGTGATGGCTTTTGAACAAGGGGGAGATGGTGTTTTAAGGTATCAAGGTGGATTATGGGATTGGTTTCAAGGATAATTGAGATGATTACCTATCTTACATGGAGTTGCTTACTTCAATAGTTACCATTCTAGCATCTAAATGGATCCTTATGAAACTCTTTATGGGAGGAGATGTAGATCTCTTTTTGGATGGTTTGAAGTTAGTGAGGCAGGGTTGATAGGTCCAGAGTTAGTTCATCAAGCTATGCAGAAGGTTAAAGTGATTTAAGAGAGGTTGAAAATGGCACAGAGTCGTCGAAAAAAAAATCCTACACTGATGTTAGGAGAAGGGCATTATAGTTTGAAGTAGATGATTGGGTAGATTTTAAAGTTTCACCAGTGAAGGGAGTTATGAGGATTGGTAAGAAGGGAAACTTAGTCCCTATTATATGGGACCCTATCGCATAGTCAAGAGGATTGGCAATATAGCTTAGTAAGAGTAATCTCATTCAAGGAAGAATGTTCCCAAGGAGGAGATATTGTAATATCCGGCAATTTGAAATAGCTATGAAGAAGCTTAGAATTGGAAATAGTCATTTTTGGAAAGAATTAAAAATCTTGAAATTTAGCTAAGAATGGGAAAAAAAGAGTTTTTGGTCAAATTTTAGCAGTCATAACTCCTATCTCAAGATGATTTAGGTGAATTTCTTGTTATGTTTGGAAATCTCTTGGAATGATCTTTCCAACGCCGCCGAGTTTGCTTGATTCCGAGTTCGTATGAGTGAGTTATGCCCTTTGGAAGTTGGGCTGTTGGCACAAGGAAGTTCATCCGAAATTATAAGGGTATTTTGGTCTTTTCCCTAACCATTTCTTTTGGTTATATTAAGGTTTTAGACTTTTTTAAAATCATTTTTTCCTTTTTGAAGTGAGAGTTAGGGCTTTTGAGATAAGAGAGAAAGAAGAGGAGAAAGAGAAGAAGAAATAAGGATTCATCAAGATCATCGTGGTTTTCTTCGGGGGTGATCCCTAATAAGGTATGTGAGTTCACAGTGTTGGGTTGGTTCATTCCCTCACACACCAACTTGTTTTAATTTCGAGAAAAGATTGGTTATGTTTGTCGAAGTTTGTGGTTGCTTTGGTGCATGTTTCCGGATGGAATTTCGAGTTGAATATATTGTATATTGAGGGTTTTAATGATTATGAGTGTTTGGGGAAAAAACCTTAGAGGTTAAGAAGGTTTAGAGTTGGAAAAACAAAGGAGAAAAGTCAGATTTTCGAGGGAAAAGGTTGGGGCGTCGCGCCCCAACAAGGGTTATGAAGTTTTCCCCTTGGGGTGGCATGCCTTGCAGAGCGCCCAGCAGGCCCCTCTGAAGTCTAAAGGCTGGTGCCCCGCGCCTTTCAGAGCGCCAAGGACGCCAATCCTTCTCATTCCTTCCCCACTTTTTCATACATGTTCCTTAGTAATGTACCTATGTTTTATAGTTGTTTTCAACACTCTAAGGTACATCTAGACATCCCGAACTCATCCATAAATATGAGACCATTACCCTTGAATCCGTAATCCAATTCGAGGAAAGTTAGGGTCAAAGTCAAGTGAAGTTAGAGTCAAACTTAGAAGTTAAGAAGTAAGTCAAAGCAAGTTTTTAAAGTTTTTCAAGAGTCTTTATTGAACGTTTTAACTTCATTTTTTTGGGCTCAAGTTTCAAGTTAAGTAAAGAGTATAGAGTCAGGTTCATTTCTCACAAGTTATTAGGGAACTAAGTATTTCCAAAGAAGTTTATAAATGTTTTCACATTTAAGATGAGAGGAAACTGAGATTTTCCAAAACAGTTTTGAGCAGTTGCAGTACTATCTCTTTTTAAGAAAAAGATGAGTTTTGCGAAAGAGTTTTTAAATCATGATTAGTATGCCAACCGAGTATGTCATCAATGTTTGAACAGTATGGTCTCTACATATACCATCAATATTTATGTAGTATGACTTCCGGAGTCATCAAGGATCATATTAAAATATGGTTTTGATATGTTCTTTTTAGAAAGAGTTTTCATGAGCAATTACCTCTTTTAAGAGGGTAGTTTGAGCAATTAATTCAAACTTGAGAAAGAAGTTTGTGTTTAAAACACTTATGAGCCAAAGTATTTTTGGGAGTAGTCTTGAGCACTGAATTGGAGACGCGAGTTCATATTAACTCAACCCTCCATAAGAACCATGTAGCCAACATGGGATTTAATGGGTCGTACTTTTTAGATGATCATGTAAGTTAAACTAGCGGATCCACTAAGATAAAGTTAAAGTAGTTCTATATGACGGCAAAGTCTAGGATAGTTTGGCAGCATGATGTTAACAATGTTGTATTACCACTTAGGCTCCTAGTGGTGGTTGTTGGTTAGAGAAACTCCCACAGTAGAAATTGCATGGTTCCTCGAAGGGTTTTGCTTAGTATGGATGGGGGTATAGGACTTCATTCATGCATTGCACAAGCAGACTTTGAGAGGGAGCATGGTATTTTTATGATATTATTAATATGATTTTTGGCGTCATGTTTTAAATAGTTTTACAAGCTTTATATATTGCATGTGTCTTATTGCATTATATTAAGTTCAGTTACTCATGAGTTGAATAGAGCCAAGGTAAGTTCTCTTTTGTATCCCTTTCAAACTTAAGTTGTTATTTAGCTGTCTAGCTCGCATACTCGTACATTCCATGTACTGATGCCAGTTGGCCTACATCTTATGATGATGCAGACACAGGTACCCAGGATTAGCATCAAGCACACCGTTGATCCAACTGAGCACTCCAGAGTGAGTTGTGAGCTTCTTTGCAATTTGAAGGACTCTATTATTTCATTTTTCTTAGTTTTGTTTTATTAGGATGTTGCGGGGTCTGTCCCAACATCCATCTCAGTATTATAGAGGCTTCATAGACAGTCAGTCGGTCAGTTAGTATTGAGTCTCTTATATATGTATATATATAAATATTCTATTTTGAGATTCGAGTTGCCTTTTTGGCCAGATTTTATCAGTTAGGCTATTTTATGACCTTTAATTGCATGGAGTTATTCTGTTGAGTTAAGGTTTCTGTTGAGTTGAGTAAGCCAGGCCAAGGGTTCACTTGTGGGCCATCATTGGTCTTTGAGTGTCGACCAATCCACGGTGTAGGCTCAGGGCGTGACAGCAGAGTTAACTTTTTGTCAACTCAAAGGGGTTGCACAAATATGCTATGATCAATGGAAGGAGACTAAACCAGTAGGAATGGGCCCCATAGAGTGGGAAGGGTTCAAAAGTGCCTTTCTACATAGGTTCTTCCCTTTAGATATGTGAGAAGCTTTGGTACTTAAGTTCATGAACCTTAGACAAGGTGATATGAGTGTTAAGGAATATGCATGGAAGTTCACTCAGTTGTCTATGTATGTTCAAATTCTAGTGTCCGATCATAAATTGAGAATTAGTAAGTTTGTGCCGGGATTGTCCCATTTAGTGGTAAAAGAATGTTGTATTGCCATGTTTGAGCATGATATGAATATCTCTCATGTTATAGTTTATGCTCATCAAATTGAGGAAGAAGAAAGGGAGAAAAAGAGGTTTAGGATTGATAACGATAGTTGTTCTCTTGGAAGGTCCTCCGGACAAGGTCCTTCTAGGTTTCCCCTAAGATTTAGTGAAGAGAGAGTGTCTAACCCTAAGCCTCGAAGAGGGAGAGATAGTGAATCTTTGTAGCCAAAATCTGCTTATGGTAAGTGTGAAAAGAGACATGAGGGTGAATGCGTAGCGGGTTCTAATGATTGTTTTGGTTGTGGTGAGAGTGGCCACAAAATGAGAGATTACTCAGTGCTTAGGGCTGTGAAACGAGAGAGGAAGCAAATGAGGTCCTATGCTCTACAAGCTAGAGGAGAACAAGCGCGACCTCCTTATGTGACTACTGGTATGTGTTTTATGCTTCTTCTAGATTCCAGTGTTGCTTGTCTTTTATGACTTGAAAGATTTGATATGATAGGCTTTGATGTTGTCTTTAGTATGAATGAGCTTCATTGTTGCCTTTATGTTATAAAAGATGTTTAGGAGATTGTGTATAGGCTTACTCCCAAAGGGGAGATGGTGTGCCTATCTAGCAAGGTTTATGTGTGTTTATGTGTTGCCATGATTTCCTTATATGTGCATGTTCATGAAAAGTTTAGGTCTTGGTATAAATGACTTATATGCATTGTTTTCCTCATGTGGTAATGCATTGAGTATGAGTTGACTATTTGACTTCATGAGATAAATATATGAGCTTGCCTTAGTTTGGAGTTGAGAGATTCCTCATTGAATAAATGCTTTTTGAGAGTAAATTGCATTTACGCTCCATTAGTATGTGTTGAGCATGTTTTAGTTTGGATATGGTAGTTCCTCCTTGAATATGAGTAGATATAGAATTGCATGCATTTTTGGTTTGTTAGATGTAGTTCCTACACCTTTGTGTTGCATTGAGTATGTTCAGTTTGGAGTCGAAGTTTTCCTCTCTTGTTTATGTGCATTAGATGTGTTGCATTCATGATAGGCTGTTATTCTAGAGTTGTTTCCTTCAAGAAGTGTTTAGAATAGTAATTCGAGGACGAATGATCCCAAAAAGGAGATATTGTAACATTTTGGAAATTGGTAGACTAAACTAGAGCCTTCTATGAGAGTTATAGAGTTTGATATGAGGGTTAGAATCGTAAGATGACTTCCAGTACTTAGAACGAACGGTTTAGGGTTAAAATTTAAAGGTACAACTCCCAAAGGACCAACCAAGGGTCCTTGAGGAGGACCCTAAGATCCCCTTTGAAACTGCCCAAAACAGTCCATCCACGAGGGGACCTACGCCTAGAAGGGGGGTGGATGGGACTCGTGGGTCAAGACCCCCAAAATACGCTCCCAAACCCTCACTAACGAAGGACCAGTACAGTCCGTGGGCAGGGTCACGTGAGATGAGGCAGTGAAGTCTTAAGTTATGTTAAGTTGGGGGCATAGGGGGCTAGTCCACAATTAATTAAGGGCTAAGTGTTATCTCTTTAATAGTAATTAGACCACCTATATGAACCTAATAGACCCCTAAACTAAATCAATTAAATCATTCTTCCAAGACCCCAGAACAAACCCAATTCCCTCCAAGAAATCCTCTCTCTACAAAGTGAAGAACAAAAGTGAAGAAAGCTAGGTCAACTTCCTCCATTGTTACAAGATTTTGTGAGGGATTTGAATCAACATATGTTATCTTATTCATCTATGGATTCTTCCATCCATAGAACCCCCTAGATTCCCCCCAATTGTGAAGACAAACCCTAATTCTAGCTAGGGTTTCTTCTTATATTGTGGAGTGTTGAGTATGATTCCAATTGTGTCGATTGTACTTGTTTATGATTGAATTAGTATTGAATTATGTTATTATGATGATATTATATGTTTTATATGGTTAACCCTAATCTAATTGATGAAATTGATATTATGTGGGTTTATGCCATGAAAGGTGAAATTGAGGATTTATAGCTGATCTTCTAGAATTGATGTTATGAGTAGTAATTGTTCAAGAATAGGAACATATAGGCATGAATTGAATTAGACTAATGTGAATATGATAGATATTGACTAGTAAAGCTTGAAGTTGAACCTTTATGATGAATTATGACTAGCATCACTTGATAATGAAGAATGTGATTTGAATGCCTTGAAATCTAGATATGTATGATGATTGTAAGAAGTAAAGCTTTGAGAGTAACGCTTGTAGTTAAGAATGATGATCTCTAAGGCTTAAGAGTAAAGCAAATATGATGAACTATGTATGCTAAGGCTTTGAGAGTAAAATCTATATGAGAATAGAAAACTAATGAATATAATTGTGATGAAAGATATTTACTTACCTAATCTAACTCATGAATGGTTGAATACATAAAGTGATAGAATTACGTGAGTTAGGATGATATCCATATTTAGTGAATGAACCCTAGGTGTGAAGATTGAAATGCAGGTTTTGAACCTCAAGGAAGTGAAGTATGAGATTATGCTTGTAGTAATTGAACTACTTGAACTATGAATATATCCATGTCTAATGTAGTCATTCTAGATATGTCGATGTGGTATGATTATGAATATATCCATGTTTGATGTAGTCATTCTATATGTGATGATTTAATATGAGCTTCGACCCTTAAAAAGGACGAGATATGATAGTGTGCATGTTTTATGAAGTTTAGTACATGTTTTAGAAACACTTTCAGAGTAAAGTGAATATACTCATGCTCTAGTTGTGGTGTTGTAGAAAGGTTATCCTTATATACACACTTAGGCATGAATATGACAGGATGTGAAAAGTTTGTCACATGTAGTGATTCTAAGGTAACTAGTCTAACCTATTGAATCTATAAGCTATAGTATGAGTTGTGTTGGATTCAGTGTCAAGACATTGTTCCATCAATATGAATTTAAGTCATGACTTAATATAAATTCAATGGGACTTAATTCCTAACACCGAGTGGATATGAATATAAGATGGAAGTTATTAACCTAATTGAGTCTGGCTTCTTAATGAAAGCTTTTACACTAGTTGAGTCCGGCTTCCCAAAGTAGGTATCTCAAGAGATGGAAACCTTCTACCTTAGTTGAGTCCGGGTTTCTAGAATCAATCTCCTTATCCCATAACTATGTTCCCTCATAGGTCCTTAGCTATTTGGATCCACCTAAGCTAAAAGTATGGTTCTACCCTCGGCAAGTAGAACAACCCTTTTTCAGTGTAGGGTAGACACTGAATTCTATATTAAGCTTGCATGGTCTATGTAGATTAAGGATTATGTACCCAATATGGTAGTAATATGAATAAGAATATGAATTATGAACTATGGGTAGTTAAGAAGCTTTGCTTAGTATGGGCAAGAGTATGGGATCTTACTCATGCATTGCACAAGTATGCTTTGAAAGTATGTATGGTATGCTCCTTTTATGTTATGATGATCTATGTAATAAAATGCTTATGATGTATGTTTGATGGATTGTTGCCATAATTGCCTTCCATGGTATGATTGACAAAAGGTGATAAGTTCCCGTGTCTATGCGAATTAAGCTAGAGGATAAAATCAAATATGATAAAGAGGTATGATTGCCTAAAAAGTGATACTTAGCCTAGATGGCTATGTTGTTGAACTATGCCTTATGCTCATGTTATGCCTATGTTGGAGATTATGATTATGATTATGTTATTGTCTCATATGCTTATGATGTATATTTACTAATCTATTTATTATGCTCTTATGATGTCATGCTAGGTAACATATTTAGTACATTTTATTCCAAAGCATACCTTGCCTACATTCTTATCAAATGTAGGGTTCGGTGATTTGAGTTCCATTCTTGAGGATAGGTTTCTAACGAGCAAGGAGTTGAAGATTTGGTGAGTCCTCATAGCTTTGAGGACAAGACCACTATTTCCTTTATGTGTTTTATTTTTATGTTTTAGACTAATGCATGGGCTATGACCCAAAGGTTTTATTCAAAGTTGAGTGTAGATGGTTTGAGACAAAGTGTAGTAAGACTTCCGCTTGTTTTAATAAAAGACTTCGATTATATGGATATAGTTTTAAAAAATTCCGTACTTTTCTATTATCTTATGTTATGACATGCTAAGAGCTTGTATGAGACCTCCTCGGGGTCAAGTACACCATTTACTTGTAGGGTCTACCCTGGGTTGTGACAAAATCTTACGAAAATGTAGCTCTTTAAAAATTCCACAACACTCTTTCCCTCATTGTTGGGTAAGGCTAGAGCTTCCTTCAATTTAGAACGTAATCAACTGCCACCAAAATGTACTTGTTTCCAAAGGAGCACACAAACGGACCCATGAAATATATTCCCCAAACATCGAACAATTCAACCTCGAGGATGGGATTAAGAGGTACCTCATGATTTCTTGATACCACTTATTGTTTTTGGCATTGTATGCATTGTTTAACAAAGCCAAGTGCATCTTGGTATAGTAATGGTCAATAGTAGCCACTTTGAAGCACTTTGGAAGTTGTTCGCACCCTGTTATGATGTCCACCTACAGGTGAAGCATGTCAGCATTGAGAATTTCATTGACTTCCTCTTCCGGTACGCAACTTCATATTATATGGTTTGTTCATTCTCTAAATAGATATGGTTCATCCCAGAAATACCTCTTTACATCGAACAAGAATCGCTTTTGTTGGTAGAAGGTAAGACCCTCGGATATTATTACACACACTACGTAGTTAGCCAAGTCAGTATGCCAAGGTGGGTTGTCTTGGGTTATCCTCATCACTTTTTCATCAGGAAATTCAGCCTTAATGTCCCTCTCATTGGAATAAACCAGACCAATTTCTAATCGAGACAAATGATATGCCACTTGATGTTCACATCCCTTTCGATCTCTTACTTCGAAATAAAACTCTTGCAACAACAATACCCACCGAATCAACCTTGGTTTTGCATACATCTTAGCCATCAAGTACAAAATGGCAGCATGATCCGTGTGCACCACCACTTTGGTTCCCAAAATATACACTTTGAATTTTTCAAACGCATACCCCACTTGTAACAATTTTGGCTCTGTGACGGTATAATTATTTTGCGCCACATTCAACGTCTTACTTGCATAATAAATTGGGTGAAATAATTTCCCCTTTCATTGACCATGAACAACTCCCAAAGCAACACCACTAGCATCGCACATGAGTTCAAACAAAATACTCTAATCCGGGGCAATAATGATTAGGGCTAACACTAGTTTTTCTTTCAAGCACAAATATGTTTTTAGTCAAGCGTCATCAAAATTGAAGGTAGATTCCTTTCCTAGCAATTTTCAAAGTGGTTGTGCTACTTTGGAAAAATCCTTTATAAACCGCCTCTAGAAACCCACATGGCCTAGAAAACTCTGGACACCTTTTACCGAGATAGGAGGAGGGAGCTTTAGCAGTGACTTTGAGTTTAGCTCGATCCACTTGCATTCCTTCTCCTGAAATTTTATGCCCCAAAACAATGCCTTCTTTTACCATAAAGTGACACTTCTCCCAATTTACAACTAGATTGGTTTCCACGAATGTTTGTAGCACTTGCCCAAGGTGTCCAAGACAGGCATCAAATGAATCACCAACGACTGAGAAATTAGCAATGAATACCTCCATTGAGTCTTCCACCATATGGTCAGAAATAGAGAGCATACATCATTGAAATGTTTCAGGAGCATTACGCAACCCAAAAGACATCCTCTTGAAAGTAAAAGTCTCATAGTGACATGAAAAAGTTGTTTTTTCTGATCTTCCGATGCAATGGAAATTTGGTTGTATCCGGAATATGTAGAGACCCTTCCGAAATAATATAAGCCAATGACTCATGAGAATCTTATGCATATATTGTTCTCACAGTAGTAAAAATGATATAGAAAGAATAGTACTAACCTCTGAGTACCTAAACTAGGTGGTTTATGCTTCATGCAATCATTCAAGATTAGTAGTAAATTTCATATATTACAAGACCTAGGTTTACACACCCCAAAAGAACAAAACATGTAGACATACTTATATTACAACCAATGGTGACCTGATCAAAATAGTCCTCAAAATTTCATGTAAATATACAACACATAGATCATGTACAAGTCCCAAGGTTTTTAGAAAATATAGATGCCTATATGCAAATGTGATCGTCCTTAAGGCTCTCAAAATTTCCATCACCAATAGTCATCTTCATGCATCCACTCAATCATTCCCTACGATAGAAACAACTAACGCTAAGCATATAGATTAGTGGTGTAAAAACTATAGGTTCGGAGCCATTAGATTCACCAAGTTAACTTTCTCAAGTCATGGGCAGAACCATTGAAACATATTAATTAAATCAAGTAAACAATATAATAAGAGTATCAAGTTCGATATTTAAAAATCCAAATGTCCAAAACCCTCATAGCACCAATTTCCAAGAGATTCAAAAACAAGGCTCGCCCAATATATACATCATGTCGTCAGACCAAGCACAAGAAAGTATCAAGAAGGGCCGACGCCCTGTATCAAGAAGGGTCAAAGCCCAATAATCAAGAGAATCAAGAACCATATTAAAAATGCCTTCCTAGTTCATACTTAAAATGGACAACTTCCATTCTTAAGACGAAATAAAAATCTAGAGTCCAGATGGAAAATGATCGGAATCAAGAGGCATGCAAATAGTGACAAAGTCACAACCACAAGAAGGACAAGGTATCGACAAGAGTTCCATGTGTTCAAACAATCCGTACAAGTGGGCAAGTTACACAAGCATCTTTAATCTCTTAAAGGATACCAACAAGACAATGCAAAGTGACAAGAGGTAACCAAGGTACCAAGATCAACTTTCACATATACCAGCAGTTAAAAGATTGTAAGTACAAGTTTATACACACACCTCAGTGCTTTAGCATAGAAACAGTCCAACACAACTTCACGAGTTCAAACCGTAGACCAACCAACGTATCAAGGGCCTCAACTTGTTCACGAGTATATACAACTTTAAAAATACAATTAAATAACTTCTTTAATTCCTAGAAGCTCAATAATGTTGATGTAAAACAGGATTATCATCACAAGTAAGCTTAGCCTGTAGAAATACGACTATGCTCCCACAACAGTAATTCTGGCCAGCCTAGTACCTCATGTCGCAACTTAGATTTGAAAAGGAAAATGGAAATACTAGACGTTATAACCTTCATGAAAGATTTAGATACAACTATTAGGGTTGCAAAATAATAGGAATCACCACAAAATATATTTTGCACAACAAGATATATTCAAAACACTAACAGTTGTTCATACAGGATTTGTAATTTCAAAATCTGGACAGAACTTGTCCCATGTTGTATCCCATATTTCGAATCCATAACAGCTAAATTTGTGTTTTACATAAGCATAAGAGTTGTAGGTCTACGTAATATCTTTCCAAATCATATTTATTCACTTTACACTAAGTTATAGATAATGAGATATGGATAAAATGCCAAACACTACCTAGCTCAGAAACAAATTTCGTCACTTACCAAAAAGATATGTGTGTTCTCAAATTCCAGCCAGGAGGGCCAAGTTTCTCTCTTGTGATTTTGAAGAAAAACTTGTTAGATAATGTTCTAAGGTTCCTATAATTCAGGTGAGACAAATTTGACTAGAAGAGGTGTCAAAATATAGTCTCAAAAGTTAGGCTAGTCACATATACAGCTGTCCCTAAATGGGCTGCCCAAATAAAAGTAGGCTGCCCTTTTAAAGTTATACATAATTCTAATTAGAATATTACTGAAACATTCCATTACAATGCCATAAATTATGATCACAATTTATGTTAAGCAAGTTAGCAATTATCACAACATTTCAAGTTCCCAAAATGAGAGTAAAACATATTGTAGTAATTAAGAAACGGTAAATTGAGATGCGACTCTTAGTTAATATTTAGCGATGTTACAACTCTCTCCCCCTTAAAGAAATTTCGTCTCAAAATTTACCTTACACTATTCCCGAAACAAGTGCGGATACTGAGTCCTTGTGTCATCTTTTCTTTCCCAGGTAGCTTCTTTTGCATAATGGTTCCTCCAAAGTACCTTTACTAAGGGGATTCTCTTGTTTCTAAGTTGCTTTACTTCTCGAGCTTGAATTCGGATAGGTTCTTCATTATGTCAAGTCAGGATTAATCTCAATAGATTCAACCGAAAAACATGCGATGGATCAGAACGATATCTTCTAAGCATAAAAGCATGAAAGACATTGTGGATCTTCTCCAACTCCGGTGGCAAAGCTAATTTCTATACAACTGGTTCAACCCTTTAAAGTATCTCATAAGGTCCAATAAATCGGGGACTTAGTTTTCCTTTATGGCCAAATCTCATAATCTTTTCCCATGGAGACATGTTTAAGAATACTTTATCTCCTACTTGATATTCAATGTCCCACCTTTTAAGATCAGCGTACGACTTTTGTCTATTCGAAGAAATCTTTAGATAATCCTTCATAATTTTTAGGTTGTCCTCTGTTTGTTGCACAATTTCAGGACCAACAAGCTTTCTTTCACCAACTTCACTCCAACAAAGAGGGGTCCGACATTTCCTTTCGTATTGGGATTCATGGGGAGGCATTCCAATACTCGATTGGTAGCTATTATTATAAGAAAATTCTATAAAAACCAAGTGTTTGCCCCAACTACCCTCAAACTCTATAATGCAAGCTCAAAGCATATCCTCCAAAATTTATATCTCTTTTTCCGACTGGCCGTCTGTTTGATGATGCAACAAAGTGCTAAATTTTCTCTTAGTACCCAAGGCTTCCTGCAAGCTACCCCAAAATCTAGATGTAAACCTTGGGCCTCGGTCAGATACAATAGACACAGGAATTCTATGTAGTCTTACAATCTCATTAATGTACAATTCGGCTAAACTCTCAAGTGAGTAATCCATCCTAATTGTTAAGAAGTGAGCACTTTTGGTTAGCCTATCCACAATCACCCATATTGCATCGTGATTTCTTTGGGTGCGAGGAAGTCCAGAAACAAAGTCAATGGTTATTCTCTCCCATTTCTATTTAGGCATCGACAAGGGCTGTAGTAAACCAACTAGGACCTGATGTTCTGCCTTTACTTGTTGACAAACAAAACATTTAGAAATGAACTCCGCAATGTCTCTCTTCATACCATTCTACCAATAATGTTCTTTGATGGTCTAGTACCTCTTTGTACCTCCAGGATGCATTGAATATGGTGAAGTATGTGCTTCATTCAGTATTTTCCCCTGAATTTGTCATCATTAAGGACGCATAACCTATTCTGATAAAATAAGACACCATCCTCTGTTAATGTAAAATCAAGTTTTCCCCCATTTTGAACTTCTCTGGTCAATTTTACAAGTTTCTCATCCATCTTTTGTGCTTCCTTCACCTGTTCAAGTAATATTGGCTTTACTTGCAAATTAGAAATAACTGAACCATTTGCATCAGGTGTAAAACAAACATTCATGGCTCTTAACTCAACAAGCAAGGGTAAAGGACTCAAGGAAATGCTTGCGAAGGAGTTCAAACCGTAGACCAACCATAGACCAACCAACATAACAAGGTCCTCCACTTGTTCACGAGTATATACAAGCTTAAAAATACAATTAAATAACTTCTTCAATTCCTGGCAGCTCAATAATGTTGATGTAAAACAAGATTATCATCACAAATAAGCTTAGCCTGTACAAATACGACTATGCTCCCAAAACAGTAATTCTGGCCAGCGTAGTACCACATGTTGCAACATAGATTTGAAAAGGAAAACGGCAAAACTTCACTTTATAACCTTCATGAAAGATATAGATACATCTCTTAGAGTTGTAAACAAACAAGAAACACCACAAATTATATTTTGTACAACAAGATATATTCTAAACACTAACAGGTGTCGAAACAGGATTTGTAATTTCAAAATTTGGACAGAACTTGTCACATGTTGCGTCCCATACTTCGAATCCATAAAAGCTAAATAAGAGTTTTACATAAACATAACAGTTGTAGGTCTACGAAAAAAAGTGTGTTCTCGAATTCCAGCCAAAAGGGCTAAGTTTCTCTCTTGTGATTTTGAAGAACAACTTGTTAGATAATGTTCTAAGGTTCCTATACTTCAGGTGAGATGAATTTGAATAGAAGAGGTGTCAAAATATAGTCTCAAAAGTGAGGTTAGTCACATGTACAGCTGTCCCTAAAAGGGCTGCCCAAAAATCATACATATATGCCTATATATATATCCTTCACCTCCTTTTAAAGTTATACGTAATTCTAATTAGAATATTACCTAAACACTCCACTACAATCCCTTAAATTATGATCACAATTTCTGTTAAGCAAGTTAGCAACTATCACAACATTTCAAGTTCCCAAAATGAGAGTAAAACATATTGTAGTAATTAAGCAACGGTAAATCAACACGCGCCTCTTGGTTAATATTTATGGGTGTTACAAAATAACCATCCAAAAAGTAGTACAATCCACGCCCCGCAAGCCTATCAATTATTTGATCCATAAATGACATTGGAAAATGATCTTTCTCGGTCCATGCATTTAATATCCAGTTGTCCATGCATACTTGCCTGCCAGTGACCAACCTCATAGGTACAGGTTCAGCTTTTTCATTTGGAACCACCGTGATGCCTCCTTTCTCTGGTACATATTGTACGGGACTTTCTAACTTGCTATTGACAATAGGGTACACCACTCCTGCATCTAACCACTTGATGATTTCTTTCTCCACCACTTCTTTCATAGGCAGATTTAGCCTTCTTTGATGCTCAACACTTGGCTTGCATTCACTATCCAATTTGATTTTATGAGTGAAAATCCCGGGAGGAATCCTCGCAATATCAGCAATGCCCATCTGATGGCTTTAATGTATCATTTTAACACCTCGACCAAAAATTTCACTTGCCACTCAAGCAAGTCCCTTGCAATGATGATGGGCAAAGTGGTGTTCGCTCCCAAGAATACATACCAAAGATGGGATGGGAGTGCTTTTAACTCAAGTTTGGAGGTTCTTCGGTGGATGGTTTATCTAGAAAACTCTCTCAATTTTTTAGATCATTATCAAGCTTCAATGGATTTTTAGAATGAGCACCTAATCCCGATAGAGCAAGAAAAACTTCATCATACCCTTGCACTTTGTCCTCGTCATAATTTGGAAGGACATGAGCATGGGGTTCAGCCATAGACATCATTTCACTCACACTAGCCATTGCTTCATCAATTACATCAATTGTTGAGACCACATGGATGTCATTAGGTTGCTTCACCGATTTGCACACATTGAATGTAACCTCCTCATAATTCTCCCAAAACTTAACTCACCATTTTCAACATCTACCTGAGCTCTTTCGGTTACCAAAAATAATAGGCACCTCCGCATCAATCTCATAATCCAAAATAACAAAGTCAACCGGAAAGATAAATATATCCACCTTTACCAAGATATCATAAAGTATTCCATTGGGGTATTTAATAGACCGGTTAGCCATGAGAAGCCGCATTGTTGTGGATTTAGGTTCGCCCAACCCAATTTGTTTGAAAATAGCATACAACATCAAGTTAATACTCTCCCCCCAAGTCATACAAATCTTTGGAAAATTGAAGCATCCCATCGGTACATGGGATGGTAAATGCCCCCAAATATTTTTTTTATCACATTACTGGTCATAACGGCACTATAATTATTAGTAACTACAATTGTTTCCAAGTCCATACTTCTTTTCTTGGTGACTAGTTCTTTCATGAATTTCAGGTATCCCAACATCTCCAATAATGTTTCCACTAAGGGAAAGTTAATGGAAAGATACTGGAACAGATATAGAAATTTCTTGAATTTCGCATCTACATCTCACTTTTTGAGCCTTTGAGGAAAGGGGGCGGTTGATTTTGGACAGCGATTTTAGTGGCTTTGAAAAAGAAGCAACCCCTTCCTTATCTATTTGTAGCTCTTCTGTGGTACTTTGCCTTGAACTTTCTTCATCCTCTTTGGGCATGTTATTCTCTGGTGCTTGGCCAGACGTCTCTACATCAATGGTGTCTTTCTCTTCTCTACTAGTGTTTGCCTTATCATTAACTTTCACATCACCACCTACCACTTTCACACTTTGTGTCAAAACTGCTAAGCATCTATCATGATCAACCTTTCAATTCACCATATCATTATTTCCACACCTTTCTAATGGCTTGGAGTCTAGCTGGACTGAGAGTTGACTCATTTGACATTAGAGTAACTTGATAGATTTTGAATGAGAGTTTACTTTATTGTTCAAGGATGAGAAATCAACTTTCTTTCCTTAAGCATGTCGTCAGATTCTAAGACTTTATCTAGGATACGCGATAAAAACTCATCTACTCGAAGGCTTCCTGAACTGCCCCTAGATTTTGGAATGCCACCCATTTGCTTGTATTACACACCATAGTTCTCTTCTCTCCTCCAAAAGTCATTTTGGTCAGCCCAATCTCGATTGTTATTTCTCTCTCTATCCTCAATAAGTGTGTTCCAACCTTGATTCCCTCCTGATTTTAAAGACTCGGGAAAGAACCCTCCTCGAGTCTGGACACTTTTTTTACCTTGTTGTTTTCATCAACACTCTCCAACGCCTGTTTTCTCAACAAATCCATTTGGTACATCATTTCTCTAATGTTTTCATCCCACTCTTGATCCTTTTCAATTTGTTCCTTTGCCATACTGAAGTTCAAAGGAAACACTTGATATTCTTGAGTATACCAAGCACGGTTGATTTTTGTCATTTTATCAAGAAGAGTAGATGCCATTTGAAATGGTTGTTGCATTATCCCTCCTCGAACACACTAGTCAGCCACACCCTTGTTGACTGAATTTAAACTCTAGTTGAAATATTTTAGTATCACATTGCCTGGAAGACCATGAGGTCTACACTGTAGCAACAGTTTTCGAAATCTCAGCCATGTCTTATGAATAGGTTCACCATCTAATCGCTTAAAGTTCTAATATTGTCCCTCAACTTCACCATCTTCGAGGGTGGGAAAAACCTTATATAAAAATTTTCGGTAAGCTCCTCGCAAGTACTGACTGACTTTCTTGGTAACTTGTCCAACAACTTTGTTGCCTTCCCCATTAGAGAAAAAGGGACCAATCGAAGTCAGACCGATTTCTGCGAGATGTTCTTGAATGAAAATGGACCAGACACGTCTACGAAATTTTGAATATGTTCATGGGGATCCTCATGAGCCAGCCCTCCGAATAGACCTTTCATTCGAAATAGTTGCAACATCGTGCAAGTCACATGGAATACAACATTTCCCACGACTGGAGGTAACCGAATAGCACCCATACTACCCAATTGAGCCTCATTGACATCGTTCAAGCTATCGATGTCATCATGATGTCCAAGTTGGCTAGTGTTGCTCCCGTTCACACTAATCTCGTCACCTATTAAAGAGCAGCCAACAAAACACACAAACAAGGTAAGTCAATTCAACTACAAACAAGATTACATCACAACTAAACTTCACTAAAGGAATTGTAAACACCATTCCCCCGTAGCGGTGCCATTTTGTATAACGCTCAACTACACTTCATCCAATTCTAAGTGTAGGCGATTGCAATCTGGCATAAACTCAATGAAGAGTTGGAGTCGATCCCACAGAGAGTGATACGGTAGAGACATCAATTAGGAAATAAAAGACGTGTTCTAATCGATTATAGGAATAGAATTTATTGAAACAAGTATAGTAAATTGAAAGGGTTGAAAACTAGTGTCAAATGGGGGGAATTGGATTTGTCAATTAACAAATACGAAAACAAGAGAGTATTCAAGTAGAGAGGGATCCTTGGAGGGTGTGATCAATTAATTTCCAATTTCACTATACGGGTGATTACTAATTACTGAAATTCATTCAGTCTTACTGGGAAGGCTAGGTTTTAGATGTGATAGCCATCTCTCGATCAACTATCACGATTCAAGAGAGTTCTCTCAAACCTCAACAAGCATAACAATTATGAACAACCCAAAACCTCGATTAATCTAGACTTTTGAGCTAGATTGGTAGGATCGAATTCAGACTCACTTTCTCAAGTTGAACCCACAACAACCCAATCACTACAATCATCAATTGATAACTTTAATTCCAAAACCTCTTTCTCAAGCAAGAAAAGAATACTAAACTAAAACTGAATTTGTCACTATAATTCATAAATTAAAACTCAGTTATCAATCAATCCCACTTCAAATGAAAAAATAAATTATTTATCACCAGCACCCATAAGCTAATTGAGACAATTAATCACACCCCCAAGAATGCGGGTTTTAGCCAAATATTATAAACCGTAGGAAAATTTTACCAACTATGTTCTCCAGAAGCTAGGTAACAAAATTAGAGTCTTCAAAATGCTTGAAATCAACTTATAATCAAAACCCAACTCCAAATTCTACTCAAAAACTACTAAAACCATCGTTTGGATAAAAAACCCAAAGATAAAAATGTGTCAGAACCCTTTTTTTTCTTTTCAAAAATCAATGTATACGTTCCCAGGTTTTAGCCTTCCGGGTAATTTGGCAGAATAAGTCAAGCCTACCCATCACCTTTGCAGCTTGAGTCTTCACCCTTTCTATATTGTGATTTTAGGCGATCGAACTCGAGCTTGCTGACCTAGTTGAGGATGGGCCATTTACCTTTCTCATCGCCATTTTAGCTTGCATATTCACTAATCATCCTGTAACTTTAGGCAGGCCGAATATCTTTTGCCGATCCAATCGGCGCATCGCCAAAATGTACCCTCTACTGCCAAGTTTCCTTTGTCTAAGAGATGGCACACTGTAACTTGCTAGAGGGCCACTCGACGAGTCGCCGAGTGGTCTCAGTGATTGTCAGCCTTGCCTTCATAACTGCAATTAAGCACTTTAACATCAGTTTAAATCATCAAATAGGCATTGAAGACACTAATACTATGAATAATTAGCCCTAAATTAGTCAAAATCCCAGACTCATCAACCAGCTCTACTACAAAGGAAAACTAAGCAACAACTTTATTTCCCACTAAACCAACTAACTCTAGCTCATCTACACTTCAAGAACCCCATAAGCCTAACTATATCCACCTACTCTAATCTCCAAGGTATGAGCATAAACGAGCAGCAACTCTGTTGCACCACACATCAACTAACTCTAGTTGACACTCCTAGGCAACTCTACCCAAGAGAACATCAAAACAATGATGTAAGGAGGCTTGACTAAAACAAAGATGATTCGACTAACTAATTCTAGTTAATACGACTCAAACTAAGGAATTAGAAAATCAACTGATCTACTATTCTTTATAACTTAGGAGTAGATTTACAATGTAAGCATAACTGACAGAAAGCTCAAAATACAACAAAGACTCTTTAGCACTCTATCAGGTGTCTTCTTGAGTATGAGCAGCGTTCTTCCTTGAAGATGGCATTCTCTTTGTAAGCTTATGAATTTCCAAAAATTCAAATTCTTTTTTGTCAATTCTTAAGTTTGTGTCTTGTGAGAAGAAACTATATCAAATGGACACAAACCTCTTGACACTACAACATTGGCTGAAAGCCTACTTCTCTTAAAAGTAGGGCACCAACCTCATCAGAGTTGCCAGCTTTGTGACAATGCCTTTTCATTTTTTTCACATACGCAGCCTTTCCGAGACTAGGTCCCTTGCAGTGTGTTCTTTGTGAGTTCTTGAAAATACATGCTAGTTGTCTCTCTCTTTTTGTATGAATAATGTTGTTTGTTTATTATTGTGTATATTAGTCACCAACAAGAATTTTGACCACTGAAACAAATAACCTCGTTCGCCCTTCCTATTGTTGAAGTACGCTACACTTTTCACCAACCAACCTGGCAAGATAGCTTTACAGTTGTACACCATTTTGAATCTGGACGAGACCACTCTGCTAAGGACTAGGTCCTTGCATTTGTGAGGAACATCAAAACACCTAGAATAAAATATGTTTCCCATTTTTAATGATGACACACAAATATTCCTCATGCTGAGTTTATTCATTCATTTCCCCTATCGCCAATCCAAATAACAAAAGACCATTTCCTGAATCTAGTCCCTTCTTAGATCCCTAAGTTTGTTAAATCATCAAAAGTTAACATCAACTCCAAAATAACATTTTCTCCTTTTTTGATGATAATAGACTTATTCACCTTCTCCTCTCTTTCACCGGCTACCTTTATCAGTATGACTCTTCAGGTAACTGGACTGGTCCCCTTGTTTCTTCATTCCCAAAGTTTGTTAAATCATCAAAACTTCACATTATCAGCTAAATAGCATTTCCCCCTTTTTGATGAAGACAAACTTGTTTAGCTTCTTCCCCTTATCGGCGTGACCATGTCCTCTTCAAGTAATCATGTACCTGTTTAAACTAGTTCCTTGGGAGAGTTTTTGCTTAATTGTAAAAATAAGATTCTTACATCCGAGTTTTATGTTAATTTCAGCATATTAGATTAGGCGCTCACACGATCCAATGGGTTTGGTCGTGAAAGAGATATTTAGGAGAGAATGGTTGATTAAGATTGAAGACTTGAATTAAGGGATACATTACACACAATTTCTCTATTCTAGCTTTTTGTTAGGCTATTGTGTATCTCACTTCAACTATGGTACAAAATTCTTACACAGTGGAATTTTAGGTGATTATTTGAAACCATAGGTAAGATTAATATATGTGATATGAATGTATGTATAGTTAGGTAGTTTTTTCATACTAATCACATGAATCTTAAATAGTTTTATTATTGTACTCCCTTTGATTAAAAAAGAATGACCTAATTTGACTTGCCATATGATTTAAGAAAATAAAAAATAATAATTCAATCTTGTGGTTCTAAATTAAAGTTATATCAAATGTACCAAAATATCATTTAATATTATGCCCTTAAATATGCCATGTGGAAAGCTAAATTTAAAATATTTTCATAAAATAAAAAAAAGTTATCTTTTGGAAACAAACTAAAAACGGAAACAAAAGTATTTTGGATTGGAGGAAGTATTTTGCCTATTTTTTAATATTATAGTTTACTTTTTTGATCTCCAACAAATAGCATCACAACCCAAAGTAATAATATAACCAGTGGTAGAACATGAATCACCTAATAAGGTGTTCCAATCTGCATCAGAAAATCTTCAAGTACATTAGGATATTTTTTATAGAACAAACCACAATTTTTTGTTTCAATTAAAAATATCACAACTATTATTATAGGATGTCAATTATCATTACCTGGCTTGTTTGTGAACCTACTTAGTACTTTACTGCATATTCAATATCAAGCATAGTACAATCAGTCACATATCTCAAACTTCCAATTAAGCTAGCATATTTCTTTTAATTTACTACGTCATTTTAACGTTCAACAGAAAATAAGTGAACACTTGAATCAAAATAAGTTACAACATGCTTGTAATCACGAAAGTATATTTTTTCAAATTTTTCTCAGCATAATGTGACTGTCAAGGAAAATTTCATCACATGTTCTTGTTTTTTTTTTTTACAAGAATTAAATATGCCTTACCAAGATCTTTCATATCAAAATGGCTTCTAAGAATATTTTTATATTCATGAATAACATTCATGTTAGAGCCAAAGATCAATAAATCATCAACATATTGGTAAATAATGTGCATTATTCCAAGATTTATGATTTATGCACTTATCACAAACATTTATTTTAAAACCATTTTCAATCATGCACGAATCAAATTTTTAATGTCATTGCTTAGGTGAGTGTTTCAAGACATATAAAGATTTAGTAAGTTTACACACTTTGCTTTCTTGGTCTGCTTCAACAAAATACTCGGGTTCTTCCATATAAATTTCCTCTTTTAAGTCTCCATTTTAAAAATAAAAAGTTTTTACATCTATTTGATGAATTTGAAAATAAAAATTGCAGCTATAGTAATTAAAAGTCTTATGAATGTAATTTTTATTATAGGAGAAAAAGTATCAACAAATTCTAGGCCTTCTAGTTGTTCAAAACCTTTTGCAACTAGTCTAGCGTTATATTTATCAATAGATCCATCCGGTTTCAACTTTTTTCGTAAGACCCATTTCCACCCAATAGCTTTCCAACTTGGTGGTAAATCATCTAACGTCCAAGTTTTACTACAAATTAGTTATTCAATTTCATAATATAAAACGTCTTTCCAAAATATAGAATCATGTGAAGATAAGATTCTTTCAAAACGAGAGGGTCATCTCTAATATTAAACACATAAAAATCATGATCAAAATCTTTTTCTACATTAGCTCTTTTACTTCTTCTAAACTCAAAATAATCAATTTCTTTATTTTTAAAACTAGAAGTAGAAGAACTAGGTAGTGAAAAACTATTTTGTTCAATCGTTTGACTGTACTATTTTTAGAATCAAAAGGAAATTTATTTTCATGAAAAATACCATCACTTGATTTAGTTATAACATTTTTTTCAAGATTAAGAAATATATAGGTTGTACTATTTGAAGCATTACCCAAGAAAAGCACAAATAGTAACTTTCTTACAGTACTTTGTAATCTTGGGATCCACTCACAAAGGCTAGAGAACTCCAAACTCTTAGATATCACAAAATTGACTTGTAACCTTTCCATAATTGAGAAAGTGTCAATTTAGA
Organism: Solanum commersonii; assembly: GCA_029007595.1. Taxonomy (NCBI): domain Eukaryota; kingdom Viridiplantae; phylum Streptophyta; class Magnoliopsida; order Solanales; family Solanaceae; genus Solanum; species Solanum commersonii. Next base: position 1,453,384 of record JAJTWQ010000007.1, read on the forward strand.
TATTTTATGAGGCACACGATTTAACACATAACAGAAAGCCAAAATAGCTTCACCCCATAATTTAAAGGTGCATGTGACTCAATAAGCATGACATTAGTCAATTCAACCAAAGTTCATTTTTTTCCTTTCTGCTACTCCATTAGATGTAGGAGAATGCGGAGATGTAGTTTCTTGATTTTTTCTAAATGATCTAACAAAAGAATTAAACTCAATTGAATCATATTCTCGGTGTCCATCACTTCTAATTCTTTTTATTTTTCTACCAAATTGATTTTCAACCTCATGGAGATATGTTTTAAAACTTTCAAAAAGCATCACTTTTCTTTTCATCAAGTAAACATATGTAAAATTAGAAAAATCATCAATGAAACTGATAAAGTATCTATTACCTCCACGAGTTAAAATTTCCCCAAGTTCACAATATTCGTATGAACTAATTCTAACAAATCAATTTTTCTTTCAACTTCAAAATGAGGCCTTTTAGTGATTTTGGCTTTACTACAAGTCTCACACTTTTCAAAATTATTTTTAACCATTGAGATTTATTTATCTTTTCTTTTATTTGTATGTATATAGGTCTAGTTTTATTAACCATTTGATTTAATCCTAAACTACTCATGATTTTAACATAACGATCATTAATATGACACAAACGATCATGTCAAACATTAGTATAAGAAAGCATAAAAAAAAGATAGAAACTATATTCATTTCAACATTCAATTCAAACATCCCATCACAAGCATACCCCTTTCCCACAAAATACCTTTTTTCACAATTACATATTGATCATATTCAATAATTTGTTTAAAGCCTGCTTAATAAGAAGAAAACTAGACATCAATTTTTTTCTCATGAAAGGAGTATAAAGTACATCTTTCAAAGTTAACACTCTTTTAGAGGTAAAACACGATTCGATATCTCCTGTTCCAATCACTAGAGTAGTGTGAGAGTCGCCAAGCATGATGGTGTTGGGCTCCTCAAAATGAATATTTTTAAACCAATCTTTGTCACAACAAACATGACGGTTTGCATAAGAACCATCCCACCATCCATCAACACTCTCAACCATGTTTATGTCTATAACAACAGCCATAAAAGTTCTTCGGTAACATTTGCCTGAGGTGTAGGACCACATTTTCGAAATATGCAAAATCCGGCAATATGGCCACTCTTGCCACATACAAAGCATAGTCCCTTATCTTGAACTTGTTAATTTTATACTTGGTTAGTTTAACCTTTTTTTTTCTTTGGAGGTCTACCATTATTTTTCTTGATTTTTTTTTTTTAGGCTTCATAGAAGTATTTTCGTGAGAGTAGCATTATTTTAACTAATTAAATTTACCTTCGTTGTGATGTTTCTCTCTGATTGTAAAAGTGCATGTTGGCCTCTTGCCTCCTCTTCCATATGGATTTTCATTTTCAACATTTCAAGAGTGGTTTCCTTTGGTTTGTGGCACATAGTTGTTTTTAAATTCCTTCCAAGAAAGTGGAAGTTTATTTACTATGCCACAAATAATAAAATTATCTCCAATTTTGACCTCCTTAGGCCTGACCTCTCCAAAAATCATTATAAAGTATTGAGCTTGGTCTACCACTGATTTGTTTTCCACCATATGCCAACAAAAAATTCTACTGGACACATATTTTTTTGGCTCCAACATCTTCGGTATCATACTTACTCTTCTATGCCTTCAAAATATTCTTTGGACTATAGTAAGTTCTGTCATAATAATCATAAAAATTATCAGATAGACATTTAATAATATAGTACAGACACTTATAGGAATCACCATCATACTGTTCCACTTACTCTAGATGAGAAATGGTTTCATCATAATTTATAGAGATGATGTCAACTTTATTAGGATTCTTCTTAGTGAACACATAAGAGATATTGAGAAGATATAGGAGATAAACATATACTGACATAGAAAGATAAGAGAAAGATAACAAGGCTAAATTGCATGCTTTATTAAAATAATGACTGCAACATAAATACATGAATTCATAACTTTAAAAGCTAAACAAAAGGAATAAAATAAGCTAATGTTATCTCCAATAACTGAAGCCTAAAATATAGCAACCGACTAAAAAGATTTTTTCCAAAACTGTAGCCTTATTTATCTGAATCTAATGCTACTTTTAAGTTGTATATTGATTCAACAAAAAGGGGAATATTCTTTAGATTTTGAGGCACCACTTTCAACAAAAGACTAAAGTAGAAAAGTATTGTACCCTTCCATCTCTTGAAATGATTACCGTTGAACTGAAATGGCTTATTAAGACATCTCATCTTGACATCCGTAGATTTTTCAATTGTATCCATTATGAATCTCTGTAAAATTATTAGTCTACAAGATTACAAATTACAGTTGAAAATAAAATGAAGAAATAAAAATTTCTTCTGGATGAGGTGTGGATATCTCGCTCTCTTTAAGTAGATTCAGGTCCACTGCATCAAATATTTTCACCGGACTGGCAGTAGTCCTTCTTGACTTTTTCCCTCCAGGATACAATTGCCTAATCAAAAAATGTAACTCAATAAACTCTAGACAACAGTTGTAATTAACGTTTCAAAGATAATTTAACCAATTCTAAGTGTCAACGATCGTTAGTCAGTATATAACCCAACAAACTGAGTAGGGGTCGATTCCACATAGAGTAGCTTTCTTTGAATTCAATTATTAAAGTATGACAATGACCTTTGCAACTGAGCAACACAACACTTACGAGTTTCATAGTCAAATTTAAAGATGTTGTTACTAACCCACTTGAAATTATCAATAAGAAACAATCACATAATTAGAAAACACATGGGGGGTTTACTAACCAATTGTCGAACTTAACTTTATGGGTGTATCTCATTACTGATAATGCTAATTCATTGCGGGTAAAGGGGACTATAACTAAGGCAACTTTCTCTCGAACAATTATCTCATTTATCTTGTGTTCTCTTGAACCTCAACACTATCTAAGAAATGACCAACCCACACTCTCATCAAATCTAGTCTCTCAAGATGGATACAAAGGCTAGCGCTTGGGTTTCAGTTTCTCAAGCTAAAACCATCAAGACCCACTACTAAGGATGCCAAATTACTACGTTGGTTTAATCTCACACTAAATATGCAATACGGACATTAAACCACCATAATAATTTAGACCCGCTTCAGATTAACACCAAAAATCACTAATCTATAACACCCATTTAGTAAAATTCAACAATTAGTCACATTGACAAACCCCAAAGGTTAGAGTTTTAGCCAATCATAGTGAAATGATGAAATTCAATACCTGCCACGTTATCCATAGCTGGGTAAACAAAATTTGAAAGTTAAAATTAACTAAAATCTTCTCTATTAGAAGAATAAAATGGGAAACCTTGATAAAATAACTTGAAATCCACAAGGGTAGTGTTTTTCCTCTCAATCTTTTGTTCCTTACATTTCTAAATACTTTCTCTCTTGCAAAAAAGTCTGATGTGAGGCTTTTTGGGACTAATCCATGAGGAAAGTAGGGTTTCATCGACCATTCGGCAACTCGCCGATCGTCCTTCGTCTCGACATCATTTTGCTTTTCTTCTTAGTCCAGCTACTGTAACTTTAGGCGAGCTAGATTGAAATTGTTGTGTCATTCCGCGATTCACCTTTTTGCCTTTTAACTTGCCCATCAGCTCTTATATGGGTTTCCATCTGGACTTTTGGAGAAGAGATCGTCCTTCACTGATGTAATCAGCGACTCGCCAAATGGAACTACTTCTCGCCGAAATTACCCCTACTACAGTCTCAGGGTTCTGTAGGTTTAGGCGATAAAGTAGCAACTAGGCGATTCGCTGAGTGAACTCGGCGATCTCCAGGCTCGCTTTTCTTCATTCTTTCAGCTTGCTTTTTTCCTCTTTGCCAAATATTGTCCTTGCATTGTTCCTTAATGCATATACCTAGATATCAAGGGTTTTACATCATTTATTAGAACAAACTAAGCAATTGAGGACACAAAATCATTTTGAATTAAGCCCTAAATTAGTCCAATTCTCAAACTCATCAACACCCCCTACTTAAACTTTTGTTTGTCCTCAAGTAAAATTCAAGTTCAGCAGTTGAAACAGGATGTCTCAAACAGTGCTGCACAAGACTCAATCATGAATGCACACAACAAAACTCAACTTACTTATCCAAGGATCAATTGTACACTCACAGATTCAAGTTGTGACTCACCATTATCAAAGATTCTCAAGTTCACAATACTTGCTTAAATGCAAGTTCAAGCTCAACAAAGTTACCCAAATGCCCTCACACAAAGAATGATTCAATATTCACACACAATTGTTCAACAAATTATAGCTCTAGAATCACAAAGAACTCTCACACTCACAAAGATGAACACATGCATGACTTCACCCATATGTTTGCCCTTATTTTCCAATCAACACTTGTTTCAGCTTACTCAAGATCAAAGAGGTCTTTTCAAGGCTTGTCACAAGTCTGAGTGTAAAGGTATAGTTATTTAGGCTTAGTGGCTATTATCATCATGAAAGGTGGTATCAACAACATTTACTTTCCTTTTCTTCATCATTCTTATTCATGCTCAAAATTCACACCTTTATTCACTTTCCATGGAATACTGGACACCCCATTTATTTTGAAACTTTCATAACTTTATTCCATAACTTTTTTCATTCTTCTTTTCTTTTTCTCTTTTTTTTTGTATGGAAGGGTTCCATCTTTCTCAAAACCATGGGTCAAGGGGGACTTCTTTGCACATCTTGATTTACCTTCCTTTCACTACACCCCCAACGTAGTCTCTTGGACAAAGTGGCTATTCAAACAAACCACATTTCATGAGGATTATGGGTGAAGGGATAAAGAAAGGTCACAATTTCATCAAGTTTCTTCCAAGGAAAAAGAATAAGGCTGAAAGGGTGTTCAAGCAGAGTTCACACACTCACAAGGTACGCCACAAAAGAGGTATAACGTAAAATTGTTTCACTCTTTAGAATTGTTGCCTAAGATCATTTCAAGGGTTTGCATCACTTAGTCAACCAGACCAACGGGCTAAATTCTAGGTGTCATCACACATGGTTCACGGTAATCTCCTCACATAAGGAACGGAACCAATATCAAACAAGACTCCACACTTTCTCTAGTGTGCAATGTTCATCACAAAAAACTCAATTCGATCATCGGCTAGTCACCACGAGATGCAAAAAGTTCACATATTTTCTACCCAACTTCATTTGGCCTCATCGTAGCCCCACATTCATTTTTGTTCAATTAAGAGCACTATTCAAGTCATCAGTATTGATCATGACCGATACTCAAATAAATAACTTTTTCTGAACGAGCAAGGGACTTACTGCCCAAACACATGCCCCTACCAAAAGCATTCAACATTGTTCTCAATGTGATTAGAGAACAAATGCTACCAAAAATGACAAATAAAAATGAACTACTGCTATGTAAACACACAAAGCAAAGAGACAAGGAATCTTCACTAGGCGCCCATTTGGTGAGAAGGTGTAACAGTCACCGAACTACTTGGCGACTCACCCAATGATTAGATACCTCTGTTATTTCCAGTGCGCACCATATTTAGAAAAGGGAAAATGGAGGAGTTAAAATAGATTGCCGAACCGGTTGATGCTTCGTATAATGGTGTTGCATCCTAGCCGACAGATCCAATGGGTTAGGCCATTTGAGTTGGGGCCAAACGGCGGAGAAAATCAGGTCACCCAATCACTTTGTTGAGTCACCGAATGATGACAATTCCCTCCTAAAGTTGCAGTGTCACAGCTCTATTTTCAAAGCCTAGAAGGTGGACTAGGTCGGGTTCACCAAACCAATCTGAGATTCGCCAATGGTATCGTCACCTCACACAATTTCTTGCACCTGCAAAACTAGCGCACATTATTTGAAGTACTAACACTTGGGTTGCCTCCCAAGAAGTGCCTTATTTAATATCGTGGCACAATGTGGAAGTGTTCTCAAGAATCTTCCAGATACACCACTTCAATAAGAGAAATCTCTTGGAATTCGCCAAAATACAACTTCAAGCATTGCCCATTCACTTTGATTGCATGTCCCTCTTTACCTTCAACTTCAATGGCACCATTTGTGAACACTCGTGTTACTCTGAATGGGCCTAACCATTTGGATTTGAGCTTTCCTTGAAAGAACCTGAATCGAGAGTTATATAGCAAAACCTAATCTCCCACTCTGAACTCCCTCTTAAGGATTCTAGAAACATGCCACTTCTTCATATTTTCCTTGTAAAGAGCTGAACTTTCATACACCGTGAACCTGAATTCGTCCAACTCATTTAGCTGATCTACTCTCTCTTTTGAAGTCTTTGTCCAGTCCAGATTTGGAGTGTTCCATGCCCATAATGCTTTGTTTTCCAATTCAACCGGTAAATGGCAAGATTTTTTGAAAACTAGCTGATACGGCAATATACCAATTGGTGTTTTGTATGCAGTGCAATATGCCCATAGATCTTCATCAAGTTTTCGAGACGAATCAATCCTATTAGCATTCACCATCTTGGCTAGGATAATGTTGATTTCCAGATTAGACATTTTAACTTGGCCGCTCGTTTGGGGATGATACGGAGTCGCCACTTTATGTTTCACTCCATATTTGCTCATTGTGGATGCAAAATACTTCTTGCAAAAATTGGATCCCACATCACTAATGATAGCCCGAGGAGTACCAAATCTAGCAAACATGTAGCGTTTTAGGAATTGAACAACATGTTTCCCTTCATTGTTTGGAAGTGCAACAACCTCTCCCATTTAGAAACATAATCTACGGTCACCAAAATATACTTATTACCAAACGAACTCATAAATGGGCCCATGAAATCTATTCCCCAAACATCAAATAGCTCAACCTCTACAATGGGCGGAAGAGGCAACTCATGTCTTTTCGACACCGCACCTTGTTTCTGACATTGAGTGCACTTCTTAACAAGCTCATGAGTATGTTTGTAGAGAGACGACTAGTAGAAGCCACTTTGAAGGAGTTTAGCAGTTGTTTGTACACCATCGTAATGACCCCCAACCGGTGAAGCATGACAAGCATGGAGAATTTCGATGGCTTCTTCTTCCAGAACACATCTCCTAATGATATGGTCTGCACACTCTCTAAATAAATAAGATTCATCCCAAAAGTACTTCTTAACATCAAACAAGAACCTCTTTTGTTGGTAGAAGTTTAGTTCGTCTGGCATTAATCCACACACTACGTAATTGGCAAAAACAACATACCAAGGAGGTTGTTTGAGAGTTACTGTGAATACCTATTCATCGGGAAAAAAATCATTTAAGTCGATCTCCAACTCGTCATTTTCCTTGCCTTCCATTCTTAATAAGTGGTCAGCCACCTGATTTTCACAAACTCTCCTATCTTTGACTTCAAAGTCGATTTCTTGAAATAGTAGCACCCACCTTATCAATCTTGGCTTGGCATCCTTCTTTGCCACCAGATAACGCAGTGCAACATGATCAGTGTGAACAACCACTTCAATACCTAGAAAGTATGCTTGGAACTTCTCAAACACATAAACTACTGCAAGCAACACTTGTTCTGTAACTGTATAGTTACGTTGAGCACTGTTTAGAGTTCTGCTTGCATAGTAAATGGGTTGAAATAGTTTGTTGCATTTTTGCCCCAATACAACACCTAATACTGTGCCACTTGCATCACACTTTACTTCGAAGGATTATGACCAATCAAGACTAATGATAACCGGGGTGAAGATCATTTTTTTAAAAAAGCATTTGAAAGCCATCATGCAAGCAACATCAAAGTGGAATTTCACCTCCTATTCTAAGAGTTTGCATAGAGGATGTGCAATCTTTGAGAAGTCTTTAATGAATCTCCGGTAAAAGCCGGCATGTCCTAAGAAACTACGAATACCCTTCACCAAAATTGTGGTGGTAACTTCTCAATCAGTTAAATCTTTGCTTTATTAACCTCCAGTCCCTTTTGCCACACTTTGTGACCAAGAACTATACCTTCATTTACTATGATATGGCATTTTTCCCAATTTAGGACAAAATTTGCTTCCACACATCTTTGGAGAACTTGTCCTAAGTGTGCTAAACATGTTTAAAAAGCGTCAACCAAAACCTAGAACTCATCCATGAATACCTGCACTAAATCTTCCATAATGTCAGCAAAAATATATAACATGCAACGTTGAAATGATGTCGGAGCATTATATAACCCGAACGACATTCATTTGTAAGCAAACTTTCGATATGGGCAGGTGAAGGTGGTTTTCTCTTGGTCTTTCGGAGCAATGTAGATTTGGTTATAACCAGAATACCCATCCAAAAAGCAATACCATCCTCTCTCTCAGAGTCGATCAAGCATTTGATCCATGAAAGGCAAGGGAAAGTGATCTTTCTCAGTCTCGAAGTTTAACTTTCGATATTCCATGCATACTCTCCATCTGGTCACCGGTCTTATAGATACAAGCTCCCCCAATTCATTTGGGACTACTGTGATGCCTCCTTTTTTCAGTATACATTGTACCAAAGTTACCCATTTGCTATCCGCAATAGGGGGATCACACTTGTATCCAACCACTTTATTATCTCCTTTTTCACCACCTTATGCATCGATGAGTTCGATCTCCACTGTTGTTCAACACTCGGGTTACAATCACTATCAAGCTGAATTTTGTGAGTGAAATTACTTGGTGGAATTCCCACTATGTCAGCGATAGTCCAACCTATAGCTTTGATAAGCCTTTTCAATAGTTCAAGGAGTAAATTTACCTTTCATTCGAGCAAGTCAGCTACAATGATCACCGGTAAGGTGTTATTTACCCCCAAGAAAGCATATCGGAGATGGGAGGGAAGTACTTTCAACTCCAGATTTGGTGGTTCTTCTGTTAATGGGTTTGCGGGAGGACTTTCTCAAATTTTTTGATCAACGTCCAACTTCAATAGAGTCTTTGAATACCCCCCCCCCCGAGCGTGAAAGTGCAGCTAGTACATCTTCATAGCCTTGAATTTCGAATTCATCATAGTTAGCAAGCACGACTTTAGTTGGTTCACTCATACACATCAAATGGCTCACACTAGCCACCGCCTCATCAATAACATCAATAGTGGAGACCACGTGAATATCACTTGGGTATTTTATTGACTTAAAAATATTAAAGGTTACTTCATCTTCATTCACCAAAAACTTCAGCTCTCTACTTTCAACATCCACTAACGCTCTCACGGTTGCCAAGAATGGTCTTCCCAAAATGATGGGAAGTTCAACATCTATTTCACAATCGAGAATGAAAAAATCAGCCAGGAAAATGAATCGGTCAACCTTTACCAAGATGTCATATAGTATCCCCACATGATGTTTAATTGATCAGTCATCCATCAAGAGTCTCATTGTTGTGGCATTCAGTTCACCCAACCCAAGTTGTTTATAGATTGCATATGGCATTAAGTTGATGCTTTCTCCCAAATCTCATAGGGCTTTAGCAAATTGGAGCATGCCAATGGTGCAAGGGATGGTGAACGTTCCAGGATCTTCTCTCTTTTTGATCAATTCCTTACTCATAATTGCACTACAACTATGAGAAACTTCAATCGTCTCAAAATCCAAGATCCTTTTCTTTGTGACTAACTCCTTCATAAACTCAGCATAACCCGATATTTCCAACAATACTTCCACTAGAGGGATATTAATTTATAATGTCTTGAACACCGATAAAAACATATTGAACTTCCCATCCTGATTCTTCTTGTTGAGACGTTGGGTAAATGGAGGAGATATTTTGGGTAAAGGTCGCATAACTTTTGGGATTGGATTGTGTTTCTCCACATCTTTTTGTGGCCCTTTGGCAATGCTTTGATGGATAGGTGTATCTTCTTCCTCCATATCGTTGTCTTGTTCATGCATTTGAGCTTCTTCATTACCCATCACATCGACTAATGCTACCTTTCCACTACGAGTAACCATAGCCAGCCCTCTATCATCATCTTCCATTGTCATTTTTGGTTTCAATTGTGCTGAAAGTAAACTTAACTGACCTTCAAGTATCTTGATTGCATCTGCGTGAGAGTTCACTTTATTATTTAGTGATGAATAGTTAGCTTTCATCCATTTTAACAAATCATCTGAGCATTCAACTTTATCAAGGATGCGTCACAACAAATCATTCACATGGGGACTACTTACACTCCTTTTCGATTTTGGGCTCTCCCTCGAGTGAGTTTGGTCCTCTTCATGATCATCCTCCTTTTTCCAATAGTCTTTTGCTCTTCCCCCTTGTGATAGTTCCAACCTTGATTCCCACCTCGCTATAAATAGCATGGGTGGAAACCCTCCTTGTATCTCTTGGAGTTCCAACCTTGATTCTCCCCCGACTTTGAATAACCTGAGGAAGAACCCTCTTCAACACTAAACACTCCACTTGCGCCTTAGGTTTCCCACATTCTCCATCATATGCTCTTGTAATAGCTCCATTTGGGTCAACACTATTTCCTTATCAAGTTGTTCTTATGTCATTCTAAAATAAAAAGGAGAGACTTGATCCTCTTCAGTGTACCAAGCTTGATTTATTTTCGCCACGTCATCAAGAACAAATGAAGACACCTTAAATGATTGCAACATTATTCCTCCTCGTACAAATTGATCAGCCACTCCTTTATTAATCGAATTAAGAGTCCGGTAAAATATTGTAGTAGCAAATCATTGGGTAGCCCGTGAGTAGGATATTTAAGTAAGAGTTTCTTAAACCTCACCCACGTTTCATGGATGGGTTCACCCTCGCATCACTTGAAACTTTGAATGTCATCTCTAAGTTTCATCATCCTTGATGGGGGGAAATAATCTCACAGTGAACGCTATAATAAGCTTTTCCCATGATGTGATGGAATTGTTTGGTAACTCGGCCAACCACTTGTTAGCCTCCCCCTGTCAAAGATAGTGGAAATAACCTATGTCAGATTCACTCTAATGACAAATTCTTGAATAAACGTGAGTAGGACATTTAAGTAAGAGTTTCTTAAACCTCGCCAGTGTTTCATGGATGGGTTCACCCTTCCATCTCTTGAAACCTTGAATGTCATCTCTAAGTGTCATCATCCTTGATGGGGGGAAATAATCTCGCATTGAATGTTATAATAAGCTTCTCCCATGATGTGATGGAATTGTTTGGTAACTCGGCCAACCACTTGTTAGCCTCCCCCTGTCAAGGATAATGGAAATAACCTAAGCCAGATTCACTCTAGTGACACATTCTTGAATGAACGTGAGTAGGACATTTAAGTAAGAGTTTCTTAAACCTCACCCATGTTTCATGGATGCGTTCACCCACTCATCGCTTGAAACTTTGAATGTCATCTCTAAGTTTCATCATCCTTGATGAGGGGAAATAATCTCGCATTGAATGCTATAATAAGCTTCTCCCATGAAGTGATGGAATTGTTTGGTAACTCGGCCAACCACTTGTTAGCCTCCGCCTGTCAATGATAGTGGAAATAACCTAAGGCAGATTCACTCTAGTGACACATTCTTGAATGAAAACGGGCTGCACACCTCTATAAAATTTCTCACATGCTTATGTGAGTCTTCGTGTTCTAGCCCTCCATAGAGTCCCCTCATTTGGAGGAGATGAAGAGTCGTGCTAGTGACCTCAAATATTGCATTCCTATCAGTTTGTGGTACGAAATTGCACCCATTTCACCAGGTTAGATTGGTTGTAAACACTGTTGATATCATCGATATCGTCCCAATGACCTGCTGGGCTACCATTCACCTCTTCCTCACTTATTGTTACTTCTATTTAGTCCAACCACAACTACACAATGTAGTCTAAGATGATTCAACTACACACAACAAATTAATAAGTCAAATCTTCACTAAAAAAACTCTAACTAATACCAATTCCTGGCAGCGGCGTTGTTTTGATTAACGTTTCAAAGGCACTTCATCCAATTCTAAGTGTCAATGATCGTTAGTATATAACCCAACCAATAGAATTTGGGTCGATCCCAGAGAGAGTAGCTTTCTTTGAATTCAAAAATGAAAGTATGACAATGCCCTTTGTAGTTGTGCAACACAACACATACGAGTTTCACAGTCAAATTTCAAGATATTGTTACCAACCCACTTCAAATTATCAACAAGTAACAATTAGATAACTAGAAAACACTTGGGGTTGACTAATCAATTGTCGAACTCAACTTAATAGGTGTATCTCATCTCCAATAAAGCTAATTCATCGCGGGTAAAGTGGACTATAAGTAAGAAAACTTTCTCTCTAATAATTACCTCATTTCTGTTGAGTTCTCTCAAACCTCAACACTATCTAAGAAATGACCAACCCACACTCTTATCAAATCCACTCTCTCAAGCTGGATACAAAGGCTAACTCTTGGGTTTCACTTTCTCAAGTTGAAACTGTTAAGACCCACTACCAAGAATGCCAAATTATTACATTGGTTCTGTACTCCTCTCTCGAGCAAGCAACAAACTCTGTAATCTATCACACTAAATATATAATACAGACGTTAAACCAGCATATTAATTTAGACCCGCTTCAGATTAACACCAAAAATCATTAATCGATAACACCCATTTAGTAAAATTCAATAATTAGTCACATTGTCAAACCCCCAAGGTTAGGGTTTTAGCCAATCATAGTGAAAAGATGAAATTCAATACCTTACACATTTTTCATAGCTAGGTAAATGAAATTTGGAATTAAAATTAACAAAAATATTCTCTATTACAAGAATCAAGTGGGAAACGTTGCTAAAATCATTTGAAATCGACAAGCGTAGTGTTTTTGCTCTCAATCTTTTGTTCCTTACGTTTCTGAATACTTTCTCTCTCTTGCAAAAATCAATTTATACAAGTCTCAAGTTTCTATAATATCAGGTGATAGAGGAGCAACTAGGCGATTCGCCAAGTGAACTCGGTGATCTCCGGGCTCGCTTATCTTCGTTCTTTCAGCTTGCTTCTTTGCTCTTTGACAATTAGTGCCCTTGCTTTGTTCCTTCATCCATATACCTTGAAAGCAAGGGTTTTACATCATTTATTAGCACAAACTAAGCATTTGAGGACACTAAATTATTTTAAATTAAGCCCTACATAAGTCAAATTATCGGACTCATTAGGTTGAGTCCAAAGCCCCACAAAAAGAACACCCCTTCAACTAATAAGAACTCTATCTTCTGTGTGTAGCCAAACGAAATGAAGAACACCACTATTTATAGTTGAAGATGTCTTCCTACCAATGAATATGAAGATAATAGGGTAGTGAATCGTGAAAATAAATGGCCTACAGGTTACATAGGTTACAAGGTATACTGGAGGACTAAAGAATGAAATAAAGTGAGGGCATCCAACACCACTAACATGCAAATGAACAGCTTCACAATGCCACAATAATGTGCATCAAATGAAATGTTAGAAAGGGTAGAAAACTACAATTAAGGCTCAATACATTGATTCCAAAAGATAATGTAAAAGAGGCTAACGTCCTTCAAATGGTAATATGCACCTTAACAATATATTTTTATAATATTAAAATGCTACAAAAACCAAGAAATTTTCTATCACCATTATGGGTTTTTGTTGTTTGCACCCTCCGATTTTAGGGGGGTGGGACTTTGGGTTATGATTGTTGTTTGTACCTATTGGGCTTATGGTGGTTCGATTAGGTTATTATTTGATTATATTCTCTTCTCTTCTGTTATTGACGTGATAGCTAATGAGCTGTGAGTTTGTTTTGTGGAAGTTAGTCCTCCAACCATGGGTAGTTGACTATTGTTTCTTAGTTTTCTTTTGAGAAGTTTGTTGCCTTGCATTGTACGTATGTTCTTGATTCTGTTCCTTGTTTCTTGTATCCTAATTTTTTTCCTAATTATTGATTTTCTATAATATTATAACTTGTTTAGTTATTTATCTTAAGCTTTCCTTATTACTTGTTGTACATACTTGCTTTATATTTGGAGTTCAATCAGCCGATTCCTAGTGAGTAAGGTTTTTGGTACTCATACTACACTCATGCTCTCTACAGATCATAGTTTGAGTTTTCACTATTGATTTGGACTCGTGCGGAGCAACTTAGAGCTCGGAGACTAGGGTGAGATCAAGGCATTTAAAGTTACTAGTTTTCATCTATTTTGGTTAGTCTTAGTCTATATATTGTATTCTGAGAAATCATATGCTTATGTTATATATGTAAAAAGCCTTCTACTCTTATTTTGATTAGATGCTCTACTACTGACTGATTTCTGGTCTTGGGGGATTGTTTCTTGTATTACATTTCTGTTGATTACCCTTTCTTTCCTTTTTTATAAGGTTTGCGCTTCTTGTTCTTAACTTCCGCTTGATAACTCATTGTTTATGGCTCTGGACTAATGGTTAGACTTATTATAATACCTCGGACTTGGGAAGGGCCATGATAACAATTTTTAGGAGATTTTTGGTGCCATCTGATAGAGGCCAGCCATGACACGTGGACTAAGCCATGGACCGTTAGCTTGTTCCATGGATTGGCCACCCAATAAGGTCCAGAGGACCTCGAACCACTACCAGAACCAACGAATAGTCATTGGGTCAATGATCCATGGTTAAGGGTCCATGGATCATGACCCCCAAATCTAACTTTAGATGTTATATGATAGACCGATAGGATAGGCCGTCGATCAGACCTCGGTCCGTAGGTCGTGGGTTGACAATTATTTTTAGGGGAAGTTGGGTCTTTTCCCAGTTAGTATAGCCTTATACTATGTCCTTTTTCCTTTTACTATGACCCCCATATCAGTAATTTAACAGCCAAATTTTCCTAATTGAATTCATTCTCTCAAGTTTCTAAAAGAAGAACAAGTCTTTTCTCTGAAATATTTCTCTCTCTAGATAGCTTGAAGAAGAAGGACTCAACCTAGGGTATCATGTAAAGTCTCCATCCCCCCATTGAAGATAAGCAATTGGCTTTGAGGTATGATAGTGTTCATCTATGGATTCCTTCCATTCATAGAGTTCCCATATTCTCCTATTTTCATAGTTATAATTCCCCAATTGAGTTAGGATTTTCTTCAACTTCCATGGGTTTTCTTCATTATATATTTAAATGATTGAATTATGATCTCTTATGCATGAATTGATGAAATACTATGATTTTATGGTGATTTCCCCATGAACCCATGTAAATCCCATGTTTCCCAATTATGATGATGTGTTGTGGGTTTTGAATTATAAAAGAGGCGATTATGTGATTATTCATTTCTAATGAAATATATGAAAATATTTTTAGGATGTTTTGAGAGTGAAGTATCAATGATGACGTAGTTATTGTGTTATTGAAAGGATTTTCTCATATACATATGAAAGCATGATTGTGAAAGGTTTTTCTCACATAATAAAGATTCTTAGGTTGAAAAGTCTTCTCACCTAATTGAAGCAAAGAGAAAGAGCTATTCTAATGAAACCTATTTTGGATTGGTTATTTAATAATACCTTTCCATGGATTACTTAAGATTTAGCTTTGATTGGCAAGATGACGTGCCCTTCCATGGATAATAAGAACAAGTAAGAAATGAGTATTCCATGTGATTTATGTTTGGCACCAAGAGGATATTGAGATTGAAGCTCTCCCGTCAGTAGAGGTCGAGTTTCTAGAAGCAATCTTCTTATCTGATAGCTATGTGCTCCCATAGAATGGTAGTCTAGATAGACATTAGCAGGTGGATCCATGTAAGCTAGAACTTCATGGTCCTTACCTTAACAAGTGGGACAACCTTTTTTAGTGTTGGAGACACTGTGGGATCATGTTATAGCTCACATAGTATCTATATCGGTTAAGGATACTTCCCACAATATTAATGAACTAAGGTTACTTCAAGAAGTATCTTATATTTGTTC
Source organism: Solanum commersonii (assembly GCA_029007595.1). Lineage (NCBI taxonomy): Eukaryota > Viridiplantae > Streptophyta > Magnoliopsida > Solanales > Solanaceae > Solanum > Solanum commersonii. The sequence goes on from JAJTWQ010000007.1 coordinate 1,469,271, forward strand.
AAAGGTTCTAAAGATGTTAGCTTGCATTGACCATGTTTTAGGACTTATGTTTTCTCACCCTTCTTATATCATGTTTTAGCTTTGTCAATTGCATGTTATGAAATGTACTATTTTAGCATGATTTAAATGTTTTTTCATGGCTATCATACTTGGTACGTTGTTTTGTACTAATACATACTGTTGCCTATATTTCCCCAAATGTAGGGTTCGATCGTCAGGGTCCTTAGTTTCGTGGCTAGCGATTGATTGCAACATTTTTGATCTTTGGTGAGTCCTCATACTTCGAGGATGGATTCTCATTCTTTTGATTTTCTGTCTTACTTTCACTTTTTGACATGACGTATGGTCTAGGCCTAATTTCATTCTATTGTACTAGATGGCTAATCAGACAAGTGTTTTAGACTTCCACTTTACTTTTATAAATAATTAGACTTGAAATGTTGTCTTTACCTCTTTTGTTCTATTTCTTTTGTTATGAATGCTAAGTGGCTTGTATGGGGTCACTGGAGGTCCTATATGCCATGATACATCTAGGGTGTACCCCTCGGTCGTGACTAACTTTGTATTAAAACACAAGGTTTAGAATGGTCCTAGGATGTCTGATAAGCCACACCGAGAAGATTCTTGTTCATTAGTGTGAAGCGTGCCACATTTATGAATGAGAGGCTACAAGATGTTTAGTAAACTCCACTTCTTTCATTACTTTAAAGTCATGCGATAGATTTGAGATCTATAAGGTCTCTCTCCTAATGCTTTTCTGATGCTCTACAAAATATGGCTACTCGAAGAGCTTATACTAAAAGAAATGTGAGGGAGAATGCGAAACAAGAATCTCCCCCTCAAGCTCCTCAAGCTCCGGTTGATCCTTTGGCCGAGCAAGTGACTAATGCAATGTTTAGGGCTGCCTTACAAGTATTAGCTGAAGCCATGGCGGGCCAAGCTAATAGGGAGGTTGTGGTTCTCGTGAATCCAAATATGGGTACGATGGCATCTAAAGTAAGGACTTCACCAGAATGAATCCTTTGGAATTTTATGGTTCCAGGGTTGAGGAAGATCCTCAGGATTTCATTGATGAGATTTATAAAGTGTTAAGGATCATGGGAGTGACGCCCGTGGAAAAGGCGTAGTTGGCCGCTTATCAACTTAAGGGGTTGCTCAAATTTGGTTCAACCAATGGAATGAAAGAAGACCAAAAGATGTAGGTCTTCTTAATTAGGAAAATTTCAAAGTTGCCTTACTTGGTAGGTTCTTTCCCCTTGTGATGAAGGAGGCAAACGTGCTTGAATTCATCAATCTTCTACAAGGAAGTATGAGTGTGAAGGACTATGCTTTGAAGTTCACACAATTGTGTAAATATTCTCCTGCAGTGGTTGCCGATCCTAGGGAAAGGATCGGGTGTGTTTGAAATGGTGGTTAAAGAATGTCGTACCACCATGCTCATTAATGACATGGACATCTCTCATCTCATGGTTCATGCTCAACAGATCAAAGAGGATAAACTTAAGGAAATGTCTAAGGAGACAAAGAGGGTTAGTACCAGTGATGGTAACTTCTCTCATGCAAGGTTTGATGGACATGATCATTCTAAGTTCAGGCAAATGTTATCCGGTCAAATTTCCTCCAATGCTCCTCTTAAGTACAACAAAGATAGGGTGTCTAGCCCTAAGGCTCAAGGAGGGAATGACAGTTGATCTTTATTGCCTATGTCTACTTGTGCTAGGTGTGGAAAGAAGGATGAGGGTAAGTGCCTAGCCGACACAGATGGTTTCTTCAATTGTGGTAAAAGTGGTCATAAGATGAGGGATTGCCCAATGCTTAAGGTTAAAGGAAGAGAGGGCAAGCAAGCTCCTCGTAATGGTTCGGGTTGCAATGCTCCCACGAAAAACCGATTCTCTACACTCTACACTCGTGGTGAACAAAAAGGTTCTCACGATGTAGTTACCAGTATGTTGAAAGTCTTCCAACTTTATGTTTACATTTTACTTGATCCTTTTGCTAATTTGTCTTATGTTACACCATATGTGGATATGAGGTTTGATATTCTTCTGGATCTGTTGTTAGATCCTTTTTCCGTCTCTACTCTTATTGGTGAAATTTTTATGTTTCCTTGTCCCATAGAGTTACTCTTGTTGACTTGGTAGAGCTTGATAGGCTATATTTTGATATTATCGTTGGTATGGATTGGTTGCACTCATGTTATGTTTCTATTGATTATATCACTCATATAGTCAAGTTTCAGTTCCCAAATGAGCCTGTTCTAGAGTGGAAATGAGGAAATTCTCAGCCTAAGGGTCAACTTGTCTCTTTTCTTAAAGCTAGAAAGATGATTTCTAAGGGTTGCATTTACCATCTAGTTAGGGTAAGGGATGTGGATTTAGAAACCCCTACACTTGAGTCGGTCCTTTTTGTTAATGAGTTTCTGAAAGTGTTCCTAGATAATTTACCCGGTATTCCTGCCAAAGAGGGAAATAGACTTCGGTATTAACCTTCTCCCAGATATGCAACCTATTTATATTCCTCCTTACTATAGGGCTCTGGCATAACTAAAGTAATTGAAAATGAAAGTCCTGTTGGATAAGGGTTTCATGCGATCGAGTATCTATCTATGAGGTGCTCAAGTTTTGTTTGTTAGAAAGAGGGATGGTTCTCGTGGTATGTGTATTGACTATCGCCAGTTGAACAAGGTGACTATTAAGAATAAGTATCCTTTTCCAAGGATAGATGACTTATTTTACCAACTTCAAGGAGCAACTTACTTCTCTAAGATTGATCTTCGATCAGGTTATCAACAACTAAGGGTGAAAGAGGATGGCATTCCAAAGTTGGATTTTTGAACTCGGTATGGTCATTATGAGTTATTGGTAATGTCGTTTGGGTTGACTAAAGCTCAGGCGACATTTTATGGATTTGATGAATAGAGTGTTTAGACAATACCTTGACATGTTTGTGATTGTGTTCATTGATGATATATTGATCTATTTGAGAAGTGAGGATGACCATATTGATTATTTGAGGATTGTATTACAGGTTTTGCAGGACCAACAAATCATTGCCAAGTTTAGAAAATGTAAGTTTTGGTTAAGGTCTGTAGCTTTTCTTGGTCATATTGTTTCATGTAAGGGTATAGAGGTAAAGCCTAAGAAGATGGATGCGGTCAAGAGTTCGCCTAGACCTTTATCCCCTTTGGATATTAGAAGTTTCTTGGGTTTAGCTAGCTATTACCGAAGGTTTGTTGATGGGTTTTCTTTGATTGCCTCTCATTTGATAGCTTTGACTTAAAAGAAGGCTAAATTCATATGGTCTAAAGCATTTGACATAAAATTCAACAATTGAAGGATAGGTTTACTTTCGCTCCGTTGTTGACCTTAACGGAAGGGACTGATGGTTTTGTTGTTCATTGTTATGCCTCGAGGGTTGGGCTAGGATGTGTGCTTATGCAAAATGGGAAAGTCATTGCCTATGCCTCAAGGCAACTTAAGATTCACGAGAAGAATTATCCTACCTATGAACTTGAACTAGCAGCGGTTGTTTTTGGCTTTCTGATTTGGAAGCATTATTTGTATGGTGTGCATGTAGATGTGTTTACTGATCACAAGAGTTTGCAATATGTGTTTATTAGAAGGATTTAAATCTTCGCCAAAGAAGCTAGCTTGAGTTATTGAAGGATTATGATATGAGTGTTCTCTATCACCCTTGTAAGGCGAATATGGTGGCAGATACTCTTAGCAATGTTTCCCATATTGAAGAGGAAAAGAAGGAGTTGGTTCAAGATGTTCATAGATTTGGATGATTGGGCATACAATTAGTGTACAGTTAATGGACTCCACCAAAGGTGTTGTTATGGTTCACAACGGCTCGAAAATGTCCTTTGTGGCGGATATGAAAGCCAGCAATTTCTTGATCCAGTTTTAGTTGAATAGAAAGAAGCAGTGCTTAAAAAGTCTGTCGAGGCTTTCTCCCAAGAGAGAGATGGTGTATTTAGATATCAAGGTCGGTTGTGTGTTCCTAATGTTGATGACTTGAGGGAATAGATCTTGTCAGAAACCCATAGTTCTCGGTTATCCATTCACCTAGGAGCCACCGAGATTTACCATGATTTGCGGGAGTTTTATTGGTGGAATAGGATGAAGAAGGATATTGCAGAATTTGTGACTAAGTGTCCTATTTGTCAGCAAGTGAAGGTTGAACATCAGAAATTGGAAGGTTTGTCTCAAGTTAATGGCATTCCTGCTTGGAAGTGGAAAGATTTGAAAATAGACTTCATTATTGGTTTGCCTCACACCCGGTGATAACATGACTCTATTTGAGTTATCAGATCGAATGATGAAATCGGCTCATTTCATCTCTGTCAAGGTTTCTTATTCAACGGAAGATTATGCTAAGTTATAGTTGAGAGAAATTGTAAAATTTCATGGATTGCCCTTGTCCATTATTTCCTATCGTGGTGCCCAATTTATTTCTACATTTCTAAAATGTTTCCAAAAGGGTCTTACTACTTATGTTAAGCTTAGTACGACCTTTCATCCCTAAAAATGATGGGCAAGAAGAGCATACTATCCAGATTTTTGAAGACATGTGGAGAGATTGTCTGAATGATTTTAAGGGTAATTAGATGACCATTTACCATTGATTAAGTTTTCTTATAACAATAGCTATCACTCGAGGAAAGGTATAGCTTCATTTGAGGAATTGTACGGAAGGAGGTGCAGATCTCATATAGGTTGGTTTGAGGTGGGTGAGGTGGCCCTAATAGGCTCCGAATCGGTAAATGAAGCTATGGAAAGAGTTTGACTTATTAAAGAAAGGTTGAAAACGGCTCAAAATCCGCAAAAGTCATATGCCAATGTAAGAAAAAAAGATCTTGAGTTTGATGTTCATGATTGGGTTGACTTGAAAATTTCACCCATGAAGGGTATAATGAGGTTTGGGAATAAGGGGAAGTTTAGTCCCTGTTATTTAGGCCCATATTATATTTGGAGGCATGTTGTTAAGGTTTCTTATGAACTAGATTTGTGTAATGAGTTGCATCGGTGCATCATTTCTGCACATCTTTATGTTGAAGAAATTTATTGGTGATCCGACATCCATAGTTCCCTTAGAAAGTTTGGGAGTTACGGAGCATCATTCCTATGAGAAAGTTCCGGTTGAGATTTTACATCAGCAAGTCAAGAGGTTAGCGAAAAAAGAAGTGGCTTCCATAAAAGTGTTGTGGAGGAATTAGTTAGTTGAGGGTGCTACTTGGGAGGCCGAGGCCGATATGATGTCCCAATATTCTCATAATTTTCCTTCTACCCCTACTCTAGCTTGAGGTAATGAGTTCATCATGGTTTACTCTTTGTGTTGGAGTCACGTACTTTAGATATTCCTATGATTTCTTCAATTATGCATGTTCATGAAAATGTTTATATTTTGAGAAAATGAGTTTATTTGATTGATATCTACATGTTTATGTGCATTGTGTATGAGTTGCACATAGACTTCATCATATGATGTTTTGAACATGATTTAGCCTGTAGTTGATGGTTCCTCCTTGGATATGTGCATTTATGAGATTGCATTCATGTTGGGCTGCTAGGTTTTGTTACTATCTTCTTTATGAGGTTTTAAATACGTCTTAGCTTGGAGTTGGTATTCCTTCTTGGTTGTGTGCATTTTGATAAAGTTTGATGCATGATAGGTTGCTAGTTTAGAGTCCTTTTCTCTTATGATATCTTCAATCTCATTCGAGGACGAATGATCCCAAGGGAGAGATAATGGAAAACGTCGAACATGGGAAGGGCCATGATAAATGTTTTCAGAAGCTTTTTGGTGCCATCTGACGGAGGCCAACCACGACACATGAACTGAGCCACGCTCCATGGATTAGCCACCCAACAAGGTCTAGAGGACATCGAACCATGGCCATACCAATGGGCCATCGTTGTGTTCATGGTCCATGGTTGAGGGTCCATGGATCATGGCCATACCAATGGGCTTTTGATGTTAGACGACGGACCGATAGGAAGGGCCGTCGGTCAGACCACAGTCCGTTAGTCGAGGTCCGTGGTTCATAGGCGGACAATATTTTTAGGGGAAGTTGAGTCTTTTCTTAGTTAGTCTAGACTAATACTATGTCGTTTTACACTTCACTAAGACCCCTATATAAGTAAGTTTACCCCCAAATTTCCCCAATTGAAATCATTCTCTCATATTTCTAAAAGAAGCACAAGTCTCTTCTCCAAAATATTACTCTCTCTAGAAATCTTGAATAAGAAGGATTCAACCTACGGTTTAAAGTCAAGTCTCCATTCTTCCATTGAAGATAAGTAATTGGCTTTGAGGTACGATAGTTTTCATTCATCGATTCCTTCTATTCATGGACTTCCCAAATTCTCCTATTTTCAAAGTTAGAATTCCCCAATTGAGTTAGGGTTTTCTTCAACTTCCATGGGTTCTCTTGATTATTGAATTAAATGATTTAATTATGATTTCTTATGCATGAATTGATGAAATACTATGATTTTATGGTGATTTACCCATGACCCCATGTAAATCCTAAGTTTCCCAATTATGATGATGTGATGTGGGCTTTGAATTATGAAAGAGGCAATTATGAGATTATTCATGTTCATATGAAATCTATGTAAATGTTTTAATGATGATTTGATAGTAAAGTATCAATGATGACATAGTTGTTGTGTTGAAAGGATTTTCTCATATACAAATGAAAGAATGATTGTGAATGTTTTTTCTCACATAGTAAGGATTCTAAGGTTTAAAGGTCTTCTCACCTAATTGAATAAGATAAAGAGCTATCCTAATTCTTGGTACATTGTTTTGTACAAATGTATACTCTTGCCTACATTTCCCCAAATGTAGGGCCCGACAATCAATGTCCTCAATTTCGTGGCTAGCGGTTGATTACGAGATTTTCGAGCTTTGGTGAGTCCTCATGCTTAGAGGATAGATTCTCATTGTTTTCAGTTTTTGTCTTACTTTTAGTTTTGGACATGATGTATGGGCTAGGACTAATTTAATTCTATTGTACTAGATGGCTAATGAGACAAGTGTTTTAGACTTCCTCTTTGTAAAAATTTTGCACTTGAAATGTTATCTTTACCTCTTTTGTTCTATTTCTTATGTTATAAATGCTTACTGGCTTTCATGGGGTCTCTCGGGGTCCTATACACCATGTTACATCTAGGGAGGACCCCTGGGTCGTGACACTTACCTACTAGTGGGGTGTAGTAGGGTATCATCATGACATGAGAAATCGGATCGTGATATTAAACCTATTACTGTTACAATCTTTGACACTTGCATCTTATTACAATTGACCCTCCAGCTGGACGTGAATAATGCATTTGTTCCAGATCACCTAATCTAGATATTTATATGTGCCAACCTCCTTGGTTTGTTCATCCGAATTTTTCTATTACGTGTTCAAATTAAAGAAAGCAATTTAGGCCTAAAGCAAGATCTTTGCGCTTAGTATTCTGAGTTAAAGTAGATCCTCATTCAGATGGGATTTCAAAAATCCAACTCTTATTCTTCACTTTTTATTTGTCATCATAGTAGAATGCTGATTTACATTATCGAATATGTTGATGACATTATTATTACTAGGTCCAATTATGATTATATTCAATAGGCTATTCAAGTTATTTATCTTGATTCTCTCTCGAAGATTTGGGACAATTGCACTACTTCTTAGGTGTTGAGGTCCTTCGAACGCTAGCTAGAATCATTCTTTCTCAAGCCAAGTATGTTTCTGATCTTCTAGCTGCAATAATATGTCTTAATGTAAACATGTTCACACACCATGAGTCCCTCTACTTTTCTATCCCTTAAGGATGGTACAACTTCTGTGGATGCCACCTTGTATCGTCAAAGCATTGGTAAGATTTAGTGTTTATCACAAAACCGTACACAAGCTTTGATTCCAACAAGTTGTCTAAATTTATGCATTCTCCTACACAAGCACATTGGTATTTTGGTAAATATTTTATGCACTATCACCAATATACAAAGATTTACGGGTTACAATAACAAGAAAAACATCTCTTGGGTTGACTATGTATTTTGATGCGGATTGGGCCGGTGATATTAATGATAGGACTTCTACTTCTAGTTATATTCTTTAGTTTGATAAAAATTCCATTAGTTGGTCCTTTGAAAATTAATGTATTTTATCTTGTTCTTCTACATAATCAATTGTAGCTTTTGCTCGTACTAAAGTCAAGTGGGTTCAAAATCATCTTGCAGAACTACATGTCAAGCTGCCTGAACCACCAACAATCTATTGTGATAATGTATGTGCCATTTATCTCTTTAAAAATCCTATCTTGCATATCAGGATGAACCACGTCAAAATTGATTTTCACTTTGTTAGAGATCAAGTGTAGGATAACTAGGTGCATATTCAACAATTACAATTTGTGGATCAGCTTGCAGACACATCTACAAAGTCATTGTCTCATCTGCTAGCTCTTTCACTAACATCTTCTAAGTTTAAGGTTGTATTTAACCTTCAACTAGTGAGGGCGTATTGGAACATCTTCTCTATAATTGTGCATAGTCAGTTGCAGTTTTTAATTAGTTAGTTACTGCTCATTAGATTTGTACGACACTTTTATTATTAAGAGTCCACTAGGAATATAACTCTTATAGTATAGGAGCTATCATTGATCTTCACTTGTATTAAAAGTCCCTCTAAACATTCTAAAAGACATAATAGATTTCATAGTTTGAATGTTGGATCTTTAAACGAGAACAATTTTTTTTGTTGAGTCATAAGATGGCAAACTATTTGCTAAAGGATGTAAAATCGGAGGGTTGTATTCTCTAGATGAAATAAATCATCAACTCTTTTATGTTTTCAATAATCCTTCCTCCGAAAAAATTTGGCAAAAAAAGAGAATGGGTCATCTTTGATAACGCTCAACTACACTTATTCCAATTCTATGTGTCGGCGATCGCAATTTAGTATAAGCCCAGTGCAGAGTTGGGGTCGATCCCACAGGGAGCGATATGGTCTAGAATTCAATTACGAAGTAAAAAGAGTATTCTAGTCAATTGTAGGAAAAGACATTATCGAAACAATTAAAGTAAATTTAAGGGGTTGACAACTAGTGTCAAATGGTTGAGCAATTAACAACTATGAAAATACGGGAGAAATCAAGTAGAGAGGGACCCTTGGGGATGTGATCAATTAAATAACAATTTTGACGTTGAATCTTAGTGGTTAGGCTAGGCCTTAGATGTAATAGCTATCTCTTGATCCACTATGGTGCATCAAGAAAGTTCTCTTGAACCTCGACAAGCATAACACAATGAATAGCCCAAAATCCCAATTAATCTACTCTCTCTCGCTAGATTTGTAGGATCAAATTCAGATTCAGTTTCTCAAGCTAAATAAACAATAACCCAATCATTACAATCATCAATTGATAACTTCAATTCTAAAACCTCTTTCTCAAGAAAGCCTAGAACGCTAAACTAGAACTGTATTTGCAACTACAATTTATGAATTAAAACACAACTATCAATCAAACCCACTTCAAATCAACATTTAAATTGTTAAATACTAACACCCATAAGATAATTAGAACATTTAATCACATGATCATACCCACAAAGAATGGGGATTTTAGCCGCACATTATTAAAATAAAGAAAATGTTAGCAGCTAAGTTCTCCATCAGCTGGGTAGAAAATTACTAGCTTTCACAATGCTTGAAATCAACCTAAAATTGTACTCAAAAACTCTAAGAACAGTGTTAGGATAAAAAAACCAAAGTATGAACTATCAAACACTTAAAAAATTTGCTCAAAATTTTGGGGACTCATGGAACTCCCTCAAACTCTTTTAAATTTAACATTTATACTCTTCTAAATTTTCAGCTTTAGGATCGATCAGCGCAATCAGTCGACATCCCCGACCAAGTTGGTGATGTGCCAAATGCTCTTGTCCATTCCCTTTTCAGTTTAAGTGGGCACCATTTATGTTCTGTAACTTTAGGCGGTCTAAATATCCTTCATCGATCCATTCAATGGTTCACCGAGGTGCCATTTCCATCGCTGAGTTGGCTTTTTCCTAGGGTTGGCCTGCTGTAACATTCGGCGAGTTGAAGTACCACTCGGCGAGTGTTCTTAGTGATTGTTAGCCTTTCTTATCTTCAAATTTTTCAACTTTTTCGCTCTTTTTTTCCCGTTAATGTCCTTTCCTTGTTCTTTTGCCTTCATAGTCGTAAATTAGCATTTAAACATCCATTTAGAGCATAAAATAAGCATTGAGGACACTAAAACTATGAATATTACACCCTAAATGAGTTGAAATCCCAGGCTCATCAACCCTCAACAATTTTTTTTATATCTTATGCCCTAAAGAAATTTAATTAATGTTTCTAGTTGGGAAAAAAGGAAAATATATTTGTGTTAGTTGCGAAATAGGAATGAATTGCATAAGTTCTTTTTCTTCGTCAAATAAAGTTTTGAGATCTTCTCAAGATAAATTATGTTGTGATGTGTGCATGTGGTCCAACTCCAATTCTATGTTTCAAACAATTTAAATACTATGCAAGTATTGTTGATGATTATACTCGTTACTCATGGTTTTTCCTCTTAAGAAGAAATCTGATATTTTTAAGAACTTTCTTAAATTTCTAAGGCACATTAAAAGTCATTTTGAAAGGAAAATAAAAAAATTCAAAGTGATGAGTACAGGTTAATTCACTTAACTAAGTTTGAAATTACTTATCTCACTGTGGAATCCATTATCAAGTTTCTTTCCTGCACACCCAGAACAAAATTGTGTGGCTGAAACGAAGCATCGTCATATTGTTGAAACAAACTCACCTTGTTATTATAACCTAACCTCCCTTCTAAATATTGGGTTAATGCTTTTCCAACAACATTTTTTTTTGATAAATTGCATCTCTTCAACAATGATGAAAATGGAAACTCCTATCTTTATTTAATCGTCAATCTGACTATGTGATTCTGAAAGTTTTTGGATGTCAGTGCTTTCCAAATTTAAGACACTACGACAAAAACAAGTTTTCTAAGAAAACCTATCCTTGTGTTTTTCTTGGATATTGTCCTATTCACAAGGCTTATAGATGTTTTGATCACTTAACTAATAAAGTATGTATTTCACGATATGTTGTTTTTGATGAAAATATTAAACCATATAATATATTGCTTGCCTTCTAAAAGTTTATTGAGCAGATGACCAGATAACCAAATCACAGAACTCAAATCAACTTGCTTAAGAATTAAGAAATAATTTTGTTGAAAAGCACAAACATCTATAATAATTATGGAGAACTATGAACCTTAAAGATGGTAGAACGGTGAGCCGACTACAAACCAAATGAGGGGGAACCGTCAGCTACAACAGTCTTGTCAACATAACCATAAATCTATTAGATGCTTTTCTACAAGCCTCAAGTCAAGAAAACACACTAGAATTCCGTAAGCTAATAATATATGCCACTATCCCCCACGTCTTCATCAAGTGAGAACTAGGAAGCCTCCCTTTCTAACTCAAAGATCATACGAATCTTGAAAACAAAACATATTATTGGAAGCTTACATGTAAGATGTTGCTGGATGAATTCATGAGCTTTCCATACTCGGCCTTATTTTTCCAACTTTGGCTTCATATGGTGTTTTTTCCCTTCCAACATGTAGAACTAACCTTATAAATCACCTCATAACATTAAATATGTAAATCATCAAAAGCTTACAGCTGAAACAACCTTCACATGAAGCCCCTACAGGCTATAGGAATGCGAAGAAGGCACACGGAGGCCTCTTAGGATTATTAGGATACTAGTTTCTGGACACGTGCACGTGTATCCCATATTAGTCAATATATTTTTTTAAAAATAACATAAACAATATTAAAATATGTGATTAATAACTCAATTGTTTTTATTAATTATAAGACAAAATGCTAGCTCGAAATAAGTAAGAGGCTCATCTATTTATTTTATACTCATGTTCGCACACAACTCACAAGCACACAAATACAAAGAACGATAGAAATAAAATGAAAATGGAGAATAAAGTGATAAAATAAATATGCATGGTGATAAAGAACATAAATTATAATACCTTAAAAGACATGTTTTCACTATAAGATAATTTATGCCCATATAAAGTAAACAGAATTACATATGAAGTAACAACATCAATTATTACAAAAAAAGAAAGGAATACAAAGAAACTAACCTAACGAATTGATATAGTGTCACCTGTTGAAGTTTTATCCCATATAAATTGGTTATAGGCTTGGTGTCATTTTTTAAGATGAACGAAGTTGATTATAGAAACAAGTCCAAGGAACTATCAAACCTACCAACAACTGATGTGTTCATTACTATAGAGTTAGATTCACAATAGAACTAGACTAATAAATCTTAATTTATGTATCACTGAGCTACTATATCATGTATGGGACTAACGTCAACTAGTAAGACTCTAAGTATAGCTAGTATAGGACTCTTCTCACATATAAGGAGCTTGTACCCAATAATTTAATCATCAATACAATCATCGATTTGTCTAAACCTAACGTGAGATTTTTTCATGGTATCAAAGCTTTAAAACATTTCATCTCTTTAACGTATCAGATCCAAAATCAAAATAACCACACGATCGAATTGCAATGGCCTCTTCTACCAATATTATATGAAACTCCTCCCTTCACCATCTTATTGTTTCCTGTTCCATTAAAATCAAGCCAATAAACTATGTTATATCGAGGACACAAATGTATTATTTGATTCAGGTGATGAGATTAACCTAACTAATCACAAAGAATGAACCAAGTAAAAGTACTAATTCTAGTGGACAAATTGTTGAGAAAGCTGTAGCAGATTAGATGGATGCCGAAGATGAATCCAGTATTGATGGCTGGGAGGAGAAATATGTGTTGCTATGGAGTTGGATCTTAGGCACCATGATTGAAGAAAGCATGTACCTGAATATGGGTTGCTCAATTGCCAAAGAGATGTGGGAATGCTTGGAAGAAGCCTATCTTCAAGCAAGAGAAGATAAGGAGTTCCAACTCAAACAAAAACTGCAAAAGTTAGGCTAGGAACCAAAAATATTGATGAATATATTAAGGAATGTAAAGGAATATGTGACGTCTTTGAAGACATTAGGTCCCAAGTACATGACTTTTAGGATTGTCATGCTAGGTAATGCACCATATCTCACTCTTAATCAATTTGTTAATGTTCTCAAGGTTTTGATATGACAAAGGATGAAAAAGAAGTGCCACAACAAAACCATAACATGGAATTCTCTTCCCAAAGGGGAATGGGAAGAGAATACTACTCTCAAAGAAGAGGAACAATAACTTCAACTCTAGAGGAAGGGGTTTCATGCCTGCTGGACAAGGAACATGTTCAAATAATAGTAAATATGGATCGGGTTCTCAGAACACAGTCCTTCAAGTGGATGTCAGGAGAGGAACAATACAAAAGCATCTCAAATCTGTAGTAGGAATAACCATACTACTCTTAAGTGTTTCTACATGTGAGACTACTCTTACAAAGCTATAGATGAGCTACCATAAGCATTGGATGCTGCTAATCTACAAAACACTACTAATGACACGTTGTATGTTGACTTAGGAGCAAGTAGCATATGACACACAACACAAGGATTTTAACTAATCTTAAACACTATAATGGACAAAGCAAAATCATTATTGGAAGTGAATCAAAGTTATTCAATACACATTGGAATCATATCCGGATCAGGCCTGAAGTTATGAGAAGTTCTTGTAGTTCCGAAGTTTAAAAAAAAACTACTCTCAGTTAGTAAACATGCAAAGGATAATTGTTGCACTCTTGAATCTAATGAGAATAACTTTGTTGTAAAGGACAAGAAGACAAGGACAAAGCTGGCCAGGGGATCTAAAAGAAATGGACTCTATGCTTTGGAAGATAACAATCTATATGCTTTAACTGTTGCACATGATTAGAACACATCAAACATCATATGGCATACTAGATTAGGACAACCTAGTTTGAGGTCTTTAAATGTTTTGAATAGTAATAGTTGCATCAATGTTAGTAGTTGGAATAAAATGCCTACTGTTTGTTCTAGTTGTTAGTTGGGCAAAAGAAGTATAACTACTTTTGGTTTGAGAAATAAAATTGAGAAGAAATCTTTATTGAAAATCCATTACGACTTGTAGGGACCTACTCCTGTTGAATCTTCTCAACCTAAGAAATATTATGTCGTGTTTGTAGATGATAACACAAGATATACATGGATTTATCCACTAAAAAAGAAATCTGAATTCCTAGAAGTCTTTGTAAAATTCCCAAAAAATGGTGGAAAAGCAATTTTCAAAAGAAATTAAGATATTTCAATGTGATGGAGGTGGTGAGTTTTTTAAAATAGACTTCATCAAACGTTTCGAAGATTGTAGAATCCTGAGACATATTTCATGTCCTAACACAGCAAAGAAAATAAGGTTTGAGAAAGAAAACACAGGTGTCTTATGGAGACTGACTTAACTCTACAACTTCATGCTAATCTACCTTTGTTTTTTTAGTTGAAATTTTCCTTACTGCATTGTTCCTCATGAAGAGATTGCCCTCCTCAGTGCTAAAGATGGTGACTCAATTTGTTAAGTTATATAGAGAAAAACCTGATTATAACAACCTGAAAGTGTTTGGTTGTAGATGTTTTCCATATATCAAGGGTTGCAAAAAGTTCAGTCTAAATACTTACCCTTGGGTGTTCATAGGATACAAAAACTTACACTTTACCCTTGGGTATTCATACGATACAAACACTTACACAAAGGATATATATGTTATCATCCCTCTACAAGGAGGGTGTACATATTGAGGAGTCCACAAATTGCACTCATTTAGGGCTTTATTTTAATAAAAATAGTGTCCTCAAATGCTTATTTTTTCAAAATATCTCATGAAAACACTTAAGTTTCAGGTATTTGATGTTTTAAAGGAAGCATGGACACTTATGTGCAAAAAGGAGCAAAAAGGCTGAAAAGAATGAAGAGGCTGAAGCCTGAGCGCATGGTGATGTGCCGAAGGGACTCACTTTATCTTTTGTTTAAGTACTTTAGGCCCTGAAGGAGCAGGAAAAAAAAGGCGATGAAAGGAGCATTCGGCATTTCACCGAATAGATCTACGAAGCAGTATTATGTCACCCAATGACACAGAGCACGACAATGCTGAAAGCTAGTGCAAGACGGCGATGAACTACACCAAAGGGCGAATCGCCAAGTTAATTGGCCATTCCAACTAACCTCGCCGAATGATCCGCCAGCACTAATTGTTGAAGTCTATAAATATTAAACTTTTTATTAATTTTTAGACAGTCGGACCATTATTATAATTTTCACAATAGAATAGTAATTTTTTGATATTTTTACCATAAGTTTGAGAGGGTTGTGGAGACTTGAAGGAGAAGAGGGTTTTCATCTTCAAGATTTGGAGTTGGGCCTCTTGGATTCTTCATTCTTAGCATGTAACAAGACTTAAATCTTCATACCCATTTGAATGCAAATTCATTTAGGTAAATTTCTATCTATTGTTCATGTGTGGCTAAAAACTCCCATTCTTGGGGTGTGATTTAGCAAAATATGTGTTGATATTGTCATTGGGTCTTGCTTGTTGATAGGTTAGATGTATTTTAATGGTGATTTCACCTAGGGGTTATGGTTTAATTTAATAGGTTTGTAGTTGCAAATACAAAACCACCCATGTGTTTTTGGTTTGCCCGAGATGGAGGTCACGAAACCAAGACAACTAGACTGATGGCCTAAGGAGTGGGTCGACATAAGGTTCAGCCCAAGAGGGTGAGCCCTAGTCCCATATCCTAACACTCGAACTATAGGTTAGTGTCGTTGGTCACTATAAGCATCGAAATGGCGCCGCTGTCGGGGAGTGGTGTTATTTGAGAATTGTTTTATCAGTAGAATTTGTGTTCTTCTTAGTTGTAGTTTACTCACTTAATATTTAGTTTTGTTTCGTAGGATTGTCTGCATCCAAATAGGGTAAGTAAGCCTGGCAAGTAGTATTCAAGAGTTAATGGAGTTTCCTCCATTAGAGGTAATGAGCTTCCGTGATCATATCCTCACCTTCAAGGAATTGGAAAGTGAAAGGATCCATGATACATGGACAAGATGTTGGTTGACCAACTCCTTCCTGGCGGGATGTTAAAGTAGTTGTATATAATAGCAGTCCAACTGCTTGACAATATGGCTAAAATTAGCCAGGAGGTTGAGAGGGATTTCTTGATAGCTGCACTGATGACTCAAATTGATGAGTTGAAAAGAAATATGGTGAAGGTCGAAGCTCAATGTAAAAGGAAGGATACATACATTCCCCCTTATAATAGAAGAAATAATGAGAACAAGGAGTTCAAACGCATCGAGGGAATGCTCTCAACAATTCTTCGCAAGGTGACCGAGCAAGACAAATTGCTGGAGGGATATAAAGAAGATATCGAAGGAATAAAATGAATTATTTGGTCTCATTCCAAAGCTGTCCAACTGCTCGAGGACCTAATAAGACATGCGTTGCCTCAACTCCATCCGCTGAGAAACTAAGGGTTGCCTAATGAGGATATGGCAAACTCCAATCTTGGCTGAGTCTCTGACTAATTGGGATTGTATACAACACTGATTATTATTTGGTATTTTGTGCATGATTTGAGGGACTCCCACTTCGCTATACTTTGAGTTGAAATGTTACGCGGTGTGAATAAAAGTTTCTTTGTTTCTTCATTGAAATTGAGTTATATAAGGTTAAGTTGCATTATCTAGGGTTGCGGGGTGAAATTTGAAAGGGTGGATTAAAAAAATAGACGCATTTAGCTGATCGGTGAGATGAACAAAGTCCCCCAAACTGCTCGGAGGTTCTCCTAACGTCCCCATTTTATCTTTAACTGAATACTTTATGTATTCATTGATCTGTGACTTTCGGCGGTTAGTTTAATTTGGGAAATGCACTCAGCGGCTCACCAAAAGATTTCTCGTTCGCCGTTTCTATGCGCCTTTGTATCATTTGTACATCATTTTCAACTATTAGTCTAATAAGATAAGAACTTCTCCAACTAGCTTGCCTAAGAGATTCCACACATAGAAACATACATTGATTTGATGTATAATCTGAGGTAAAGGTAAGGGTTAGTAAATTAGACACACGTAGCTGAACCAAGGTGTGCGGTGAAATTCCATATTAGGAGGACCAATCACTTAGGAATACCTAACTTACATAATTTGCATGGAAAACACTAGGAAATGATTACTATTATTTGGATTAACGCGTTAAAAACTTCTGGGGAATATATATACCCTAGTTTCTCTCTCTCATTGATAACACCAAAGGTTGAATCTTGCTCTCTTATTACTTAAACAACAATCAGTTATTTGTTTCACAGATCCTGCCCTTTACTTGTCTCAAACATAAGTTGACTAAACGAATATAATAGTGAGTTAAGTTTAAGTCTAAACCATATTCCTCGTGGGATCGACCCCAACCTACAAGTTGGATTCTTTACTATATAATGATCGCTTATACTTCTTTAGAGAAGTGTAATTTTAGTATATCAATAATCTTTGAAGAAATGAACTTTGATCTTAGTCTTTACTCAACTCAAAGCTTATGTCATAAAAAAAAATTATAATGTTTGTGAAGGACTTTTGAAAAAAGCATATATGAACTTCTCTTGACTTGACTCTTAACTTTCCTTGATTGAATTTGTGCACTCAAGATTGTGATTTGCGATAGGAAAGATCTCATGATGTTTAGGAGTGATTTTAGATAGTTAAACCTGAGAAACGATCAAGAAATCACTGTCGGGAAACAAGTCCACGACGCGGAGATGCATTTACATATTTGATCGTGAAAGTTATTTTTGAAATAGAGGAGTACGCGTCTTTTCCGTGATGCGAAGGTGATTTTTGTGCAATGGGGGAGAAAATTGGCAGCGCCGACTTACGTGCTAAATCCTGCTAGACTTTTTTGTTCTTTGTTTTCTCACCCCAATTTGTCTAAATCCGATTCTTTTTCTTAATCCCTCTTTAGATTCAAATACCCAGTATATATACAAAAGGATCTAACTCAAAACAAACCTTAAATCGATATGATTTCATCAAGAACTCCACAATCCCATCAAATATCAAGAACTAAAACAAACTTCAAGAACATCATACTTTCAAATTTCTCGAAATAAATATCGCTGAAACAAACATGATTGGCACGTGGGTGAACGAACCCAATGCTATGAAAGTCTCACACACCTCGAAGGATTGAATCCTTGGCGAAATCCACAACCAAACTCACAAGAACTTGACGAATATTTAACTTCTCTTCTCTCAAAGCCCTAGTGTATTTTGTAATTGTGTAAACTGAACTAACTCAGTTTAGACCCCACATAACTTACTAGAAACGAAATAATTTAATTGGGTAGTTAAAGACCATACCCTTCCAAAATCCAGTTTAGACTTTCCTTATTTAATTGGCTAGTTTAGAGAATTCTCTTGCTCTTGACGACTAGTTTGCTCCTCCGCCAGTACCGTAAATAGCTCCTCTAGGTGCAGCCATGTCTGGTGGAGCAACTGATGAAGAGTGGGCCCTATTACCCTGATTTCCATTACCTTGCCGACTCTTAGGACACTCTTACATGTAGTGACCCTCTTGTCCACACTTGAAACAACCTGTGGAGCGATCATGGCATTTACCTAGGTGGGTTCTACCTCACTTAGCGCATGCAGGAGTGATAAGTCCACAAATTGGACTCATTTAGGGCTATATTTTAATAGAAATTGTGTTCTCAAATGCATATTTTATCACAATATTTGATGAAAACCCTTAAGTTTCAGGTATTTAAAGTTAGAAGGAAATCATGGACACTACATCACAAAAAATAAATGAAGAGGCTGAAAAGAACGAAGAAATGAAGGCCTGAGGATCGCCTAGTCTAATTGGCAATTCGCTAAAGGATTTTACTTCAAATTTCATTCTAGTGTGCTGAGCCTAAATCAAAAGGATCAAGTCGGCAGAAAAAAGGTACAATTAGTGCATCACCGAGAAGTTTCATGAAGCAGTACCACGTCACCCAATGACCCAGAGTACGATGATGCTAAAGGATGGTGCAAGACAACAATGAACTACACCAAAAGGTGAATCGCCGAGTTGATCGGCGATTCTGATTAACGACACCGAATGATCCACTGCAGCACAAATCTGTTGAAACTATAAATACAAATTAGAGTTGTAGTTTGAAGTGTGGAATAATTGTTATAATTTTCATATAGAATAGTACTTTTTGATATTTATGCTCTAAGTTTGAAAGGGTTTTGAAAACTTGAAGAAGAAAAGGGTTTTATCACCAAGGATTTGGACTTGGGTCTCTTCGATTCTTCATTACTGGCCTATAACAAGACTTAAATCTTCATACCCATTTGAATGCAAGTTCATTCAAGTATAAAATTCTATCTCTTGATATGTGGCTAAAACCCCTAATTCTTGGGGTGTGATTTAGCGAATAAGGGTTGAGATAATTGTTAGATCTTGCTTTTTGATAGTCTATTCGAAGTTCAAGTGTGATTTCGGTTAGTGGTTCTGGATGAATTTGTAGTTGCAAATACAAGTTTATTTATGTGTTTTTGGCTTGCTTGAGAGAGGTCGTAAAACTAAGACCACTATATTGATAGTCAGTGTAAGTGGGTCGACATGAGGTTCAGCTCGAGAGAGTGAACCCTAGTCCCATGTCCACATACTCAGCTTGAGAGAGTGAGTGGGTTAAGGTGTAGGCTGGTTATCATGCGGCAAGTGGGTGTCCGAGAGGAACGCATTTGAAATAAGGTAAATTGCTCGAGAGAGAGCTTATCCCCCTTAAAGTCTATCCTAGTCATAATTATTCTATGAATCTTCTATCGAAAGCATTTACAATCTCGCTTAACACGGATTCCCATAACATCCCAAGGATCCCCTCTCATTACTTATAAATCCTTGTTTAGTTTGTTGTTTTTACTTTCTTGTGACAAAACCCCCATTGTTAATTAACAGTCTTGTGTCCCTTTTTTATTTACAATGTTTTTAGTCGTTAATGTCTTTAGCTATGCCTAGTTAGAACTAAATTTTATTTTTCTATTAATTCTCAAAACCACTCCCTTGGGAACGATCCCAACTCTTGGTTGGGTTATTATACTACTGGACGATCGTAGACACTTGTATTGGAAGTTGTGTCCTTGATTATGCAAACATCAAAATGGCGCCACTGCCAGGGAGTGGTATTATTTGAGAATTTTTAGATTTGTAGAATTTTTGTTCTTCTTAGTTGTAGTTTACTGACTTAATCTTTTGTTATGTTTTGTTAGTTTGTTTGTATCCAAACAGGGGAAGTGAGCATGGCGAGCTATACTCGGGAGCCAATGGAGTTTCCTCCATTAGAGGTAATGATGTTCCAGGATCGTATCCTCACATTCAATCAATTGGAAGGTGAACGAATCCACAAGCGATCAATCAATGCCTAAATCATGACATTCCCAACATAGCTATCCTTGACTGCTTCTATAGAAGTCTTGGTCCTGTAAACCAAAGGTTGGTCGACCAACTCATTTCGTGAGGCATTGCGAAACAACCATATGTGATAGTAGCTCAACTGGTTAATCAAATGGCTGAAATGAACTAAGAAGTAGAAAAGGACTTCATGTTGGCCGCCCTACGGAATCAGATAGATGAGTTGGACAAAAAAATGGTGAAGATCGAATTCCAGCATAAGAGGAAGGATAGATACAACCCTCCTCATGAGCGAAGAAGTCCTAAGGACAATGAGGTTAAACGCCTTGAGGGAATGCTTTCAATCATTCTCCATAAGGTTACAGAGCAAGATAGAGAGCTGAAAGGAATTAAGGAAAACATTGAAGGAATGAAGCGGATGGTTTGGTCTCATTCCAGAGTTGTTAAGCTGCTTGACAACCTCATGGGTTATGCATCGCCCGATCTCCACCCGTAACAAAATAAGGGGTTGCTTAGTGATACAACAACTAACCTCAAAAATGGAGTTTGAGTGCACACTTGTGTCGTGCTACGACGTTAACTATGGCGCTTTTTGGGAGGCAACCTAAAACCCTCAAATGTTTGTAATATGTTATTTTTGAAATAAAGGTGTTTTGATTTTGTAGGATCGGGCATGAAAATTTTATGAACGGTGCAGGATGAATTACACAAGTCTAATTAGTGAATCACCGACTAGATCGGCGACCCCAACAAAGACCGTCGTTTGGATCATCACTTTGACTGAAGGTCCTATAAAACTCGGTGAGGTAGATAAACACTCGGTGGATCACTGAGTAGCGGAGCGAAATCAACTAATGTCACCGAATGGTTGAGATCTGGATGGTTTTTATAAAACTACAGGTTTTGACTTTCAACCTCTTTCATATTCTCTCATTCTCAATTTTTGCAAAATCGCACCTACTTAGTAATTTCAAAAAATTTGCATCTCTTGAGTATTTTAGCTGATTTAGGAGTGCTTGGATCGGTACTAATCTGCTGCCTCGCATCACAGTCTTGACTTAACTTGCCAAAAAAGTTGGTTCTCCAAACCTGCATTTAATTGTGATATTTATACTCTCATTGCAAGTAAATTTATCCTATGTCTTGTATTGTGCCTCTGTGATAAATTTAGATTATTCAAGTGCCTCTTTTGATTCGCAAATCTGATGATTTAGCATGAATGAAATTTTATGAAGTTCCCCTAAATACTGTTTAAGTTGGGAAAAGGCCATGAAAACTGTAAGATTAATTGATCTACTGAATGTTTTGATTTTGCTTTCGGGGGTTGCGGGGTTGAAGTCGAAAACATAGGTTAGGAATAGGCACATAGGGTCATTTAGCGAGATTGGTCGAGCTCGCCAAACCACTCGGCGGTTCACCTGATGATCCCATCTCGCCTTTAACTTCATTCTACCTATGATATGGATTTTGTGACTTTTGCCGAGAAGTCTTTGGACACCAAAAGCCTTCGGCAACTCGCCGAAAGTTTGTCCCATCGCCGACTTGTTATCATTCTTGAGCCAACTCCTATTGGCGAGCTCGGCCTAGCTCACACAAGCAACTTTGCGATTTACCAATCTGATCGATGAGTTTTTCTGCAATTCTGTCCCCATGAATTTGATTTAGTCCCTTTAAACTTCTTCTCAATTCTTTGTAGAAATGGCTAGATCTAAAGTTGCAGGAATAAGCAGGCCATCTCAAGGTAAAAGCAAAGGGATTATCATCAACGAGGATGCAACTGCATCCAGAAATGAGGTTGCTAAACTTTCCACAACTAGTGGAAAAGGCAAGGGCAAAGACAAGACCCTTGAATTATCAGATAGAAGCACTGACAATGATGGATTTTATAGAAATGACCCCAACCAATCTGACAGTGAAGGTGTGGATTCTGATGAGGATGATATGTTAATAGCACAAAGGGCTGAGCGGCGAACTAAGAAGCTGAATGATCCATCTAGGGTCAAAACTCCCTAGCCTACCACCACTACACCTACAGTTCAAGAACATGCAATGGTATTAGCGCCTCCAGTATAGGGTCCCCTGCCTAAGTCAAAGAATCAAGTAAAGGCTGAGGGGCTGAGGAAAATTCTGGAGGAAAAGTGTATTTCCATAAATGGGGTTATAGACAGGCACCCAGAGATAATGGAGTGCCTGAGGTAGCACAAGTTCCAAATCTTCACGAAACCCCATGGCCCTTATATTCCAAACTGTGTAATTGAGTTCTAGAGTGCATATAGTGATCTAATACCCCATAAAAAGTAGCTAGTTGCAACCTTCAAAGAAGTTGACTATGTGGTTGTCAAAGGCAGGAAGGTAACGTGTGATAGTGAGGTAATCAATGCAATCTTGGGCACGTCTATGAATATTGGGGATCACTGCCAGCACTTGATCAGAACAAAGAAGCTTGATGAGATGAAAAAATGGTTAGCCCCACTAATTTCATATGTGACTCCGAATTGGTTGGCAGAAGGAGTTTCGATCGAAAAGAAAGAACTAAAAATAGCCGCAAGGTTATGGTTCGGTTTTATCAGCAGCACAATTATGTCATCCTAGAATGAGTCGATCACTCGCCTTGCCAATGCAGCTTTCCTGGGTTTCATCATAGAGGAGACTCAGATAAATTTGGGTACAATCATTGCTTTAGAGATACTTATGCGTTCAAGGCAGAGTTGAACCTCACTTCCATTCCAAGTCTTGATCACAGAATTATGCAAACGAGCCTGGGTGCCTCGAGATGCCAAGAAATATGTGGAAGTGATGCCCACATCCTCTATTGATATCTGAAGGATTGAAATCGAGTACCTTAAGGATCAAGAAGAAAGGAAGAAAGCAACATCGGTGGAGTTAGTAAACACAGAATCATCACCTGCAGAGGCACCTCTGCCTACTCCGGCCCATGGGTCTGCAAGTATATCCATTACCACTGCTACTTCTACTAATACTCCAGGTTCTTCTGTTGTTGCATGATCTCCCAGACCCACTTTTGTTGTTGTTCCCCGGCCTCCACTCATCCAGGCTTCCCTACTCCGGATGGGACAACTAGCCCTTTCTACTAATCGTGAAGCTGCTAGTACAGAGGCCTCTGTTCTACGCATGATCCAAATTACCCTAATAGATGTTTTGACACCTCTAAGCACTGTCATTGAGACCCTAGAGGCCAAGATAGCAGTGTGTGAGCACAACAAAGGGCCCACAGAAGTGGTGACGGCTTTAAACGCTACCATTGTTGAACTGCAAAAAGATGTAAACCACTTGAAGACCATTGATGTATCCCTGGTCTTTGGAACAGTGGAGATTCCAGACGTGCCAGAGATGACTTATACCACCACTGGACATAGGGATAGAGCGAAGCAAATAGCTGATCCTGAGTCAGAAGCAGAAACTAATGAAGAGATGCATGAGGAGACTGAGGGAGCTACAGATGAAGACCTGACTGAGATAGAAGCAATTATGATAGATGATGTTGTGCAAATTTCCTTAGCACATGTTGCTGGATTCAGTGGAGATGGTCCTTCTGGGAGTCACTCCGGACACTAAAGCCCAGACAGATGGACCTACCAATTAGCCAGGATCCCCTCTTTACCTCCCTCTCTATCTTTCTTTAT
The DNA here is from genome assembly GCA_029007595.1 of Solanum commersonii. Lineage (NCBI taxonomy): Eukaryota > Viridiplantae > Streptophyta > Magnoliopsida > Solanales > Solanaceae > Solanum > Solanum commersonii. The sequence continues at coordinate 1,493,418 of JAJTWQ010000007.1, forward strand.
TTCACCTTTCGGATTCGGTGTTAATTCCATTTGAAGAAAAATTGCTTTTATTTGTGGTGGGGTGAGGCCTACCTTTGTGTGCTTTTGATATTCGTATGTCATGTATACTTGGGCTTTGTGCTTAAATTATATTAAACACTGTTTCTGTGGATATTTTAGATTATGGCTTCTTTTATTTTAAATTCAGAAATTTTGTGTCACCTCTCATATGTTGAAAGTGGTTGTTCTTTTGCAAAATTTAAGTCTCAGTTCTGATAAATATCAATGACTTGAATAGTGCTTACAATCGAACAAACATGAATGTACGGCTACAATGAGGCCAAATGAAGTTGCATAGACAATATGTTAACTCTTTGTATCTCATTGTGATTAGCCATTTATCAAATCGATTTTCTTGTGATTACCATTACACACTAGCGAAAGTGTGGAGTCTTGTTTGACTTAATTATCGATGCCTTTTGTTATAAGCTTACCTAGAACCGTGCATGAAAAAACCTAGAATTTGCCATGTTGGTCCGGTTAACTAAGTAAGACTTTCTCTTGATATGATCTTAGGCAACTTCGAAGAGTGTTAACCAATTTGACATATACCTCTTTTGTGACCTACCTTGTGAGCGTATGATTCTCTCTTGAACATCCTTTGAGCCTTACCCTTCTTTGGAAGAAACATGATGAAAGAATAACCTTTATTTATCCATTAACCATAATCCTTGTGAAATTGTGGTTAGTTAAAGATCAAACTTAGGCCAAAAGCCTAAGTTGGGGGTGTGGGGAAAAGAAAAAGGCAAGTCAAGAAGTGCAGGAAGGTTTCCTCTTACCCATGCTTTTAAGAAAAATGGAACCCCTCCATATAAAAAAAAGAGAAAGAGAAAAAGAGAATGAAAAAAAAAAGAAAAATAAAGTTCAAAGAGATGAGGTTCCCAAACAATCCATGGGAAGCGAATAATAGGATGACCTATGATGCAATAATGAAAATAATGAAGGAAAAAGGAAATGAAGTGTTGTGAGTACCACATTTCATGAGGATGAAAGTCGTAGAGCCTAAATGAGCATAGCTTTGCACTCAGCCCCATTACAAGCCTTGGAAAGACATTTTTAATCTTGAGTGAGCTGAAACAAATGTTGATTGGAAAATACGGGCATACCTATGGGTGAAAGCATGCATTGTGTTGTTCTTTGTGGGAGTGAGAGTTCCATCTTATTCTGAAGCTTTAAAATATGAATCATTGTATGATTATGGAATCATTCTTTCTGTGAGGGCATTCGAACACTTTAGTTAAACTTGAACTTGCATTTGAAGCAAGTGTTCTGAGCATAAGGTTCTTTGATATTGGTGAATCACAACTTGAATTTTTGAGTGCAGATTTGATCTTTGTATAAGTAAATTGAGTCTTGTTGTGTGCATTCATGATTGAGTCTTATGTAGCACTGTTCGAGACACCCTTTTTGAATGACTGCACTTGAGTTTTCTTGAGAAGAAGAAAAAGTTGAAGTTGGGGGTGTTGCTGAGTCCATAAATTGGACTCATTTAGGACTATATTTTAATAGAAATTATGTCCTCAAATTCTTATTTTATCTCAATATCTGATGAAAACCCTTAAGTTTCAGGTATTTGAAGTTAGAAGGAAAGCATGGACACTACGTCGTAAAAAGGAACGAAATGACTGAAAAGAACGAAGAAATGAAGGTATGAGGATCGCTAAGTCAACTTGGCGAGTCGCCGAAAGATCTTACTTCATCTATTGTTCCAGTGTGCTGAGCCCTAAAGGAAAGGATCGAGTCGGCGAAAAAAATGAGCAGTCGGCGCATCGCTGAGAAGTTCCATGAAGTAGTACCATGTCGCCCAATGACCCAGGGCACGACAATGCTAAAGGATGGTGCAAGACGGTGATGAACTAAACCAAAAGGCGAATCGCCGAGTTGATTGGCAATTCCGTCTAACGACACCGAATGATCCGCTGCAGCACAAATCTGTAGAAACTATAAATAATAGTTAGAGTTGTAGTTTTAAGTGTGCAATAATTATTATAATTTTCATATAGAATAGTACTTTTTGATATTTTTGCTCTGTGTTTGAAATGGTTTTGAAAACTTGAAGAAGAAAAGGGTTTCATCTCCAAGGATTTGGACTTGGCTCTCTTGGATTCGTCATTCTTGGCCCATAACAAGACTTAAATCATCATACCCATTTGAATGCCAATTCATTTAGGTATAAATTTATATCGCTAGATGTGTGGCTAAAAAACCCAATTCTTAGGGTATGATTTAGCGAATATGGGTTGAGATAATTGTTGGGTCTTACTTGTTGATTGTCTATTCGTAGTTTAAATGTGATTTTGTTTAGTGCTTGTGGATGAATTTAATGAATTTTTAGTTGCAAATATAAGTTTATTTATGTGATTTCGGCTTGCGAGAGAGAGAGGTCGTAAAACTAAGACCACTAGATTGATGGCCAGTGTGAGTGGGTCGACATGAGGCTCTTCTTTAGAGAGTGAACCCTAGTCCCATGTCTACACACTCAGCTCGAGAGAGTGAGTGGGTTAAGGCGTAGGCTGGTCTTCATGCGGCAAGTGGGTGTCCGAGCGGAACGCATTTGAAACGGGCTAAGTTTCTCGAGAGAGATCTTATCCCCCTTAAAGTCTAGCCTAGTCACAATTATTCTATGAATCTTCTATAGAGAGCATGTACCCAATAATCTACCTTAACCCGTATTCCCGTCACATCCCAAGGAAGCCCTCTCATTACTTAGAAATCTTTGTTTATTTTGTTGTTTGTACTTCCTTGTGACAAAACCCCTATTGTTAATTGACACTCTTGTGTCCCCTTTTAATTTACATTGTTTTTAGTCGTTAATATCTTTAGCTACGACTAGTTAGAACTAAATTTTATTTTTCTATTAATTCTCAAAACCACTCCCTTGGAAACGATCCCAACCCATGGTTGGGTTATTATACTATTGCATGATTGTAGACACCTGCATCGAAAGTTGTGTCCTTGATTACGCAAACATCAAGGAGCCCAATTACCTCATTGTGCCACACCACCCTTAGATTAGGCAGGTCTAGCCCTGCAGTGCTGTTAATTATTACTATTTTACTAACCTTTGTTTCTGGGTGCAAGTGCACTAGTAGATGATGGAGCAGGTCCCTTTTGATTCTATTTGAAATAAAACCGATTTGCATTATTTTTTTGCTGCCTGGACTCATTCCTTGACGTCTTAGCCTTCTTAGTTCTGAATTCCTACATATCCCTCTACTTCTGTTCCTCAACCTACTGCACATAAACCATTAACCGCACTATATCATTTCAATTATTAGCATTGCATCCTTACCTTCCTTACTCAATAGGGGAGACAACCCAGTAACAAACAAACTCATTCTACTACTCATATCTGCAACTATCTCCGAAGCATAATGGGATAGTTGAGTGAAATTCAACCCATACTCATGAACACTTTGTGTATAATGCTTAAGAGTGAGAAACTCTCATACCTTGTCCTCTCTCAGTTCTCGGGGAAAGAAACTCCCCAAGAAGGCCTCCTCAAAACAAGGCCAACTCGCAGGTGGTGCTCCCTCACCTCTACCCTTCTTTCTCCGGTCAAACCAAGTCCTACAAACATTATTCATCTGATATGCTGCTATTTCTACTCATTCAACATCGGGAACATGCATAACTTCAAATATATTTTGCAGGTCTTCAATAAAGTTCTCTGGATCCTCAATAGTGCTTGAACCAGTGAAACTTGGAGGATTCATCCTCAAAAACTCTCGTATCCTCGAAGTATCAGCCACTTCCTATCTGGCTCCTCTTTGTTGTCCAACCTGATTAGTCATGACTTAGCTCAACATTTGAATCGCTTCCCTGAACTGAGCATTGGTAACTTCTCCTTGAGGTTGCATTTCAGGTGCATTAGGTACCCCTTGCTCCTCAATATTACGCCTAGCAGGACGACCTCTGACAGCTCTTCGTGGAGGCATGATTAACAGAAAGATGCGCACAAGTATGAGTTATAAGAAACATTTTAGAGATCAAACTCTAACACACGAAATGAGTGTGAAAGAAGTGAGGTAATTTCCTAAGTGTTGCAGCCTCCTAATTATAGATGTGGCACGCTTCACACTGATAACTAGGACTCTACAAACACGGCTTCATAGACTCCCTAGGATTATTAAACTCTGTGCTCTGACACCCACGAGTCTACACCCTGGGCGGGAATGGCACTCAATAACCATTGATGGCCCCAACCGAACCCTTGGTCTGGCTTACTTACTCAGCGAAAGACTTAAACATAAGAAATTGTCTCAAATTATAACACATGCAATAAGTTAAAGAGATATAAAGCTTAGCCAAAATGGCAACTCAGGTCTTAACATATACAACTGAAAACGAAAAGACTAAAGAACTATGACTACTCGTCTATGAAGCCTCTAAAACAAAGAGGGATGTTGGGACAAGACCCTCGATCATCCTAATAACTGAAATACTAGAAAGCAATGTAAAAAGGACCCCTCTGTAAAGCAAGAAGGCTCACAAACTAACTGTGAGTGCTCAACTGGATCAACGATGTGATGGATGTTGATCCTGATTACCTGTGTCTGCATCATAAAATGATGCAGGCCAAATGACATCAGTACATTGAATGTACGAGTATGCGAGGGGAAAAATAAGCATAACCTAAGCTTGAAAGGAATCTGAAAGGATAACTTACCTTGGCTTTACCACTACACCATTTTTGGCCTACGACCACCCTAGTAAAGTGTAGCGTAACCTTTGACATTAGGCAACAGTTTTTAAATGTTGTTGTCACAACTACACTTATAAAGCGTAGCCAAAAGAGGTATATGGGCACGCTTTGTAGTGATGCATTAGCGACACCGTTTTTTAATTAGACTACACTTAAAAGCGTTGCCTTTGCTTTTTTTTTGGTCACACTTAAAAGGTGTTGCCTTTTATATCTCATCTAGAGAAACACTTATAAGTGTAACTTTTCTTATGTACAAGATAACATTGGACGTCCTACAACAATACTTTTGAAGTGTGGCAATGTTGTATAGAATTTTGTAGTCACAATTTTCTATTTTTAAGAATAATAATTTTTATTTGCATATATTCAATAATCACATAATTAAATATACAAGTGACCTAAAGTACAAAATTAACTAATAATTAAATCGAAGTTATATATTTCACATAAACTTCGAGAAACATGTCTTGTACAATCAATACTTAGAAAGTGATTTCTTAAAGATATCTACTATCAATAAATTCCACAAAACCAAATGCATTCAAACATATATGACAATAGTACTACAAAAACTCTTCATCGTTCACTACAATAGATCGAGTTTTACTTCTGGCCACAATTCCAATTCAATTACCGGCCTTTTCCTACACATTCAAAATAAAATTATAAATTAGTGAAATAAATCATGTATTTAATATGCTTAAATTCACAGTAAGCTAAACCAATGCATAACAATAAAGATAGTGCATAATTGGAGAGTATTCACTGTAAGCCAACCAATTCAAAAGTGGAGTCCTACTTTTAGGCCTGAGGAAGAAATACCTATAGTTGCTATTTGGATTTCTCTACCGGAGCTACCTTGGCATTGCTATCACAAGGACATCTTGTCAACCCTTCTAAGTCCTATTGGAAAAATTTTGTACTTGGACACTGCTTCTATATAAAAAACTAGAGGAAGTGTTGCTAGGGTCAAAGTCCAAATCGATCTTACCAAAGAGAGACCTCCTCATGTGTGGATGGGGTTAAATGAAGAAGATATTAACATAGGGAGGTGGCAAACTATTGAATATGAGCATATTCCGGATTACTACATGTATTGTAAACACCAAGGACACTTGTTACATGTTTGTACTATTAAGCAAAGAGATGATGAATTTTAAAAAAGAAAAGAGTTGGAGGCTGATAGGAAGAACAAAAACAAAGGGGAACAAGGCAAACAAGATTCCAAAAACATGCAAATGCAATACACAAATAGAGAGGATGGAAACAACAGTTCACAATACCAGCAGCACCAAAAACAAGGAAATAACAACAAGTCAGCTGATGAAGAATGGCAGACTCAGTAGTGGAAAGCTTACAGGCTAGTTCAACATAGCATGGACAAACCAAAATCTCTTAAGGAAGCATTGCAGCAGCAGTAGACTCATCACACAGGTATGGCTACTAATTCTGCACTCCCTACTTCTAATAATTTCACTGATCTTTCTATGCAGGATCAACCAAACAATCAAGAAGGAGCTGAAAATCAGAATTCAAAAAATAAGGATACAATGGAGACACAAATTAATAATAAGTCAACCACTGACTTACCTTCCATAGCCAACCAATTGTTAAATAATTTCGACAAGGAAAAAAAAGAAAAAATTCTTAAAATCAAAGCAAAAGGATCACAGGTATTGACTCTACTACTCCCCAACCCCAGAACCCTTTTGTTAATTGTTTGGATGAGGTTGTTGAAGTTACTAGAGGGTTGGAAGGAGGGTGTCAGGAGAATAAATTGAGTGAATAAATTTCACATTTCTTCTCTGAGTTAAAGAGGTTGAGAAAGTAATCACTCATCCGCCTTTGAGTTCAGCCCTCATGCTGGAGGAGTATTTCGCAGATGTTTTCTGAAGGAACAAGTAACAAAAACACAATCAGTTTATTATTTTCTTTTGCTAGTAAATCAAGTTTCAGTTAAAGATAAAATGGAGAGAGGGGATCAAGCAACCAAGCAAACTTAATATATAGTAAATTGGTTACCTGCTTATGGTATCTGCAAAATGTTCCATGCATCCAACAAATGTTCTCAATCCATAAGTTTTATCACAAGGAGTACAACAAAAATGAGTTTCCATAGTCTCAGCAACAACCATAGTTTAAGATAAAATTAGTCATATAATTTAACTATTAAAAGAAAAAAACATCAGACCAATTTTTCTATTACGTGGGATAGGGAACACGAATATACTGAGAATTAAACATCCACTTATCGTGTGATATAGATTCCTATAGATACCATTAGAAGGTAATCAAACATCTACTGGAAAAGCAATTCGATTGAGGGAAAAAAAGCATCTTCAACTTATGCTTAGAAACAAGGACCTAATAGTCTTAGTTACTACTACTAGTACTCTATTTAGCTTTCCTAAATGATAGACTCATCTGAGGCAGTGTGTCTTAGAGTAGCCAGAACTAACCAACTTGCAGCTCTCTGGGGCAAGGATGTGGCAGAAGAAGAACAATATTTTCTTGCTTGTTGATGACCGTACTCCTTCCTACTGATGCTAACCTGGCTAGCCCTGTCATCCCCTGAAGCTTGTTTTGCTTTACTCATCTTGACTCCCTTCACCGGAGAGGATAATTCCTTTAGTAACATACACAGAGAATTAAAGTGGCATTCAATTATCAAAAACATAATAGTTAATTAGATTGAGTGCAGACTGAGAGATATTTGGAGATAGGATGCATGATACTCACATGAGGTGTGACGGTAGTTATTGTGGTTGTAGTTTGTCTTGATAGTGGGGCTGGGAGAAATCCTTCACCAACGTTATAAGGGACATCATTTAATTTGATGAGAGTAGTTTTCTTGTTTCCAGTTGAGTAGTTCATCATGTTATCCCCAACTTCATAGCAAGTTTCACTAGATATGGTGGAGACAGTAGCAGTGACTGTTCGTCTTTCAGGGACAGGCTTGACAGAGGATGCTTGGTTGTTGTTATGAAAATTATTAGTGTAAAGCAACAAGGAAGGAGGAGCTATGGCAGTAGAAGAAGAGACTGAGGGTGCTGTTTGGACCATATGATGATCTTCAACTTGGACCACAACCTGAGGGGACATGTTCAACCACTACTCTTGCAGACCATGTTTAGCCAAAGGAAACTACCCTGGGGTTTGTACAGTTTGAAGCCACTCTTAAGCGTTTTTATCTTTGCAGCTTTTCCCTCAGCTGCTGGGGGAGTATTTTTTTTCTTTTCTGGGGTTAATTGTTGTTAGCTCCTTGCTCTGATCATTTGAACTCTCTATTGCTACATCTACTACTTGCACTCCCTATTTCTCACTTCCTTGTTCCACTTCCTTTCTCTTAACTTCAACAAATTATTCAGCCGACAACATAAATGTTGTAATCGCCTTATAAATTTCTTCCAGTTTAGACACCAAGTTCAGAAACTTATCCTTTATTCATCACCTAATTAACATTTAACAGTCGACAGAAATTACTAGTACTAAAAATATCACAACTCCTACAGTAACATGCATATCCTACAGTACCAAGAATCTCTCTACTTCCTCACTAATCAAACATAATTAAGCCCCACCTCTCCCTTTCCATTTCACCCTAACCAGAAATAACAACTCAGAGAACCATAGAGGGGAATAGTGCATTTTTGATGGATTAGATTAGAGACATTAGAAATGATTGAGTTCAATATCTCAAATGTGAGTTACAACATAATATAAACTATGGAAGTGTGAGTTACATCTAATTCCACATGCAAGGCAATAACATACATATAGGTTGATTAATTAGAATACCTCCATTTTTCCATGAAATCTGAATTGGCTATCATTAATTGTTTCTTGCAGTTTTCCTGCCACAGAAACAAAACATGAAGTACAATTACCAAACGGGTTAAGTATTAATTTGGAAACCACTCAAATGATAAACTTTTGTCTTTTGGAAATAAATACCATTGATGGAATAGCTTTCCTTGAAGTTTCAATAGCTTTGGTTTCTTGTTGCTTCTTCTTCAATTCAAGCTCCTCAATCTTTTTGCTCCAATAAAAACACAACCATATATGTTTATATATCACCAATGTAAAAGCCTAAAAAGACAGCCTCAAATGGATGTTGTTGAGAGCTGGAGCCTTTAGAAAGCTGAAACAACAAAATGTTTTGATGTAGTGTCAACTCTAAGCCACTTGCTAAAGTTGTTTTTCCAGATTTTGTGAGCTCCCTTACATTAGACTGGCCCTTAACATGGTTATTCCCTTTTTGGTGTTTGACTAGCTCCCCGACCCTTTCATAGCATCTTGTATATGAGCTAGCACATCTAATTTTGTATCCATGACATCTTCTTGATAACAACTTACCTTATCAACCAAAAAAAATTAGTGTCCATAAGTTTGTTTTTGTTAGACGAGCTATCTCAAACAAGGTTATACATAAAGAAGTTACACATTTAACGAAATATCGATGTGAGTAATCAAGAACCCTTTCCCCAACCTAATGGAAGCATGAAATTATAGAAAATCTGATAATATCATCACAACCCATTAAATATTGATTATCTATTCTTATTTGTATTGCTGATGTGCACAAAAGCTAGTTTTCCCGAATGAAATGCAAAGATTCCATTATCTTTAATTTTTTCTTCTTTTATAATTAAGCTGGTGGATGAGATCAATGAATATGAGACAGTGGACAAGAAAAGTTAATACCCTAAAAATGTCCTAAAGAACATCAACTCCTAGAACAATTGGATCCTTCTTGTTGAAGATACAATTTGGTACGATCTTGAGCACACAGGGGAAGACTGCTTCTTCAACAACTTCCTTCTTTTTTTATTCCTTGATAGTGTCAATGTAAGCTTTAAACTGATCAAATACATGATATATAATATCAGCCATAAAAACTTTGACACCAAGTTCATCTGAAAGTTCCCGAGCTCCCTATGTCACTTTAACATCAAAGGCCAAGATGGTTGCATACTCTTTCTTCTTCTCAAGCATAACACTAGCTTTTATGACATCCTTTTTATGCACGAGACCTATGCCAATCCCACTGACAGGTATGCTTACTCTTGGGGTCTTAAAAAATTCCAGAAAAGCTTCTAATGATCCAAGTGTAGTTTCTTGAACATTTACTCCCTCTCCACTTTTGTCGATCTTGCTCATCACTGACTTCATATCTTCCATAGCTGCTTCTTTGATGTCTTCCACATCATCATCAGGCCCCACAACATATAGACTAGTGTCAGTAATCGCATGCTCAAAGCCGTGAACAAGAATAGAAAGAACCAAGGGGGGGAAGGAGAAAGCTCTCGGTCTCACTTATTCATGGAAAAATACCACTAAATCAATAGCCATGTAGTAAATAGTGAAAGCATCACACATCAGTAGAAGAAAATGCCAATACACCCATGCAATGGCCTGAAAGGTTATGGCTCACCAGTTGAACTTCCAAGTCAAATTTCACTGAAGTAACAAACTACACAAGAACAACCATTGGATTTCTTACAACTATTCCAAGTCAAAATAGGAGGGTATTTGTACAGCTATTCCAACAATTTTTTTCTCAAAGGTATCACAAAATATCCGACTTAGGAAATCATAAATTCTGAACAGAATTGATATGCTCAGGGACATCATGAGTAGAACAAAAAGAAAAGAAGAGACTATATGTGCCCAAATTAGAATAACCTTCCAATGCTCTTGCACAAATTTCACCATATTTGTTGAACATGAGACATCAAGTGCATTGGTTGGTTTCCTGACAAGAAAAAATAGAAAAAGGAAAGAGATGTACGTGCAAAGAGATAGCTCCTCCACTTATTATTTTTCGTCAATTACGAAGCTTTCTCCAAATCTTTACGAAAAGTTATTTGACTTCTAATAGTAATCAGGACTCAAAACTTATATCCAGTAGATGACACCCTACTTTGCTTGATTGATCCTAGAAAAACTAATGCTAATTTTATTTTTAATTAAAACGAAATCAGGAACCCAAACATAGCATCATCTGATTTTCACAACAAACTAATCTAAGATTCAAAATACATGCATTTTCTAACAATAGATCAATCAAAATAAAATCCACTTCTGACTCTCTGCATTAAGTTTCCTACCTAATAGACTTCCTAAGCTTGATCCTAAGACTGACCAAAAATGAGTTCACAGATTTACAAGTAGTGAATAATACCTGGGAGGTTACCTTGATACCTTGGGCAGCCTTGATTTTCTTATGACGCAAAAATGTTCCCTAAAAGGATTTTTCCCAAACAAGAGAAGGCACTTTCATCAGTATGCCATTAGATAAATCACATATCAAATAAATTCAAAGAAAAACATGACAATCAATTCATTCTTAAGATTTATTTCATGCTCCATTGACCACAAGGTACAAAAGTACAAAAATAATTAGGGCATAACTGAACCTGCAGACTTGTGTCTCATGTTCGGAAAATTAAATAAGTAATGTGCATATCTTGATTGTGGGAAAAGCCTATTTTAACAGGGGAAATTGTAATTTGAACACAAATCTAGAAGCCTCACAGCAAATTTTTGATCTTCTGTTTCTTTTGTTCAGAGAAAATTCAAAGTGGCAAAAACCAAGTGTGTTATCAGCAATCTAGGATTAATGTAGTAGGTCAACAATTCCATGTCCATGAAAGCATCCACAAGCTTGAAATGATTTACATATATCTCAAAAGACAGGGGTCCAAATAAACCAGGGTAGAGGTACTGTTAAAACAAGGGACCAAAAGAACAACTAACATCATAAACTCAACTTTCAATACAGCCACATAAATCTTGAGCTAGAACCCCCACCCACAAAGTAAACCTTTATTTTTTGTACGAACCATTTGGTATTGAGGAAACAAATAACTCTAGCACAGTCTGTTACCTTCACAAGCCCAGACGAGAAGAAGGTTGGCATATTCACCGTGTGACTGAATCTATCTTTATCGCCACTGCTCGTAGATTCTCCGATTCCTCTAAATTTGAAATCCTTCGAATTATTTCTCTCGTCTCTAGGACAAAGGTAAAGAAGGATTAGGGAAATCGCCACATTCCATTGATAAGGAAACTGGAGAATTTTTGGGTGAAATTGAGGAGAGCAACTAGGGTTTATGGTTTAATTTTTGAGTAGTTCTTTAGGCAAAGAGCAACACAAATTTTGGTTTGGGGAAAAATGTTTTTACATTTGTATAGAGTGTTTTTTTTTGGCCAATTAGAAATTGGAGGGAGAGTTGATTATATGGGAGGCAATACAATATTTTGGTGAAAATTTTAAGATAATTATAAGGCCATACCTATCAAGTGTTGCTTTTAGAATTATAAAAATAGCACACTTCAAAAGTGTAATCATATGTGTAAATAAGTGTCGCTAATTATGTAATGATTTGGCAACACTTATAAAGTGTAGCCTATACCATTAAACGATACGCTTTATAAGTTTTGACAATATTATCGTAGTCAAAAGGCCAAAACTAAGGCTATGCTTTAAAAGCGTTGATAAAAATATTTTAGGCAACACTTTACAAGCGTTGTCCAGATTTACTATGGCCTTATGCCTAAAATGGTGTAGTGTACTCAACTCATGAATAACTCAAGTCAAATGCAAAGTACACAACAACAATAGGGTGCAGTTATACAAAGCATTTAAAATAGTAGGTAGTATACAAAGCATTTAAAATACTAGGTAGCAATTTAATTTGTTAAAGAAATGGAATAGCAACACAATTTACTCATATCATAAAGTAATATAATTATTGTGGGAGATTCTCAAATCGGCAACCACCGCTATGAGCCTAAGTGGTGATACATCGTCTTGCCCACACTGCCAGAACTGTCATATACTTTGTCATCATATAGAATGCCTTAACTAAGTGGATCCACTAGTCAATGCTTAGAAGCACTAAGGAATCATCTAAAAAGTATGATCCTTTTTCTACCCATGATGGCTACATGGTTTATGGAGACTTGAGTTATTATGAACTCACATTTCCATATCGGTGCTCAATACTACTCCAAAAATATACTTGGCTCATATGTTTTAAAAACAAAACTCTTTCTTTGGCCTGAGATAATTACTCAAAACTTAGCTTAAAAGCTCTCTTGGAAATCGGTGTTTCCTTTATTGCTCAAATGTGAAAATATTTTAACTCTTGGGAATACTTACTTCCCGTATAATCTTTGAAGAAATGAACTTTGCTCTTACTTTTTGCTCAACTTAAACCTTATGTCATAAAAACAACGTTAAAACTTTTGTAAAAGACTTTTGAAAATAACTCTATGAACTTCTCTTGACTTGACTCTAAACTTTCCTTGAATTTAAGTTATGGATTCAAGGATCGTGATTTATGATAGGAAATATTTCATAATGTTTAGGAGTCTTTTTAGATAGTTAAACCTGAGAAACAATCAAAAATCACTATCTGGAAACAAGTCTGCGACGTGGAGATGCATTTTAATATTTGATCCCAAAATTTATTTTTGAAACAAAGGAGTCCGCATCTTCTCCGCGATGTGGAGGTGATTTGTGTGCACTGGGGGTTGAAGTACGCGATGCGAACTTGCGTTCCAAAACCTGCTTGATTTTTTCCTTCTTCGTTTTCTCACACCAATTCACCTAAATTCTATTCTTTTTCTCAATCCCTCTTTAGATTCAAATACCCAGTATATATACACAAGTATCTAACTCAAAAAAACTCTTAAATCGACACGATTTCATCAAGAACTCCACAGTCCCATCAAATCTCAAGAGCTAAAGCAAAATTCAAGAACATAATTCAAGAACATCATACATTCAACTTTCTAGAAATGAATTTCACTAAAAAAAAACATGATTGGTGCGTGGTTGAACGAACTCAATGCTATGTAAGTCTCACATCCCTCGTAGGATTGAATCCTTAGCGAAATCCACAACCAAACTCGCAAGAACTTGATGAATGTTGAACTTCTCTTCTCATTTCTCATCTCTTCTCTTCTATCAAAGCCCTAGCGTATTTCATAATTGCGTAAAATGAACTAACTCAGTTTAGACCACACATAACTTACTAAAAACGAAATAATTTAATTGGGTAGTTAAAAGACCATTTTACCCTTCCAAAATCCGGTTTAGACTTTCCTTATTTGAACAACACAACTTCAAATGGGTATATCTCACTCTTATGAAATCTGAATCGCACAAAATTGGTGGCATTGGAAACATAATTCCAAGATATTTCCTACGGTATCTGGAATCACATCTAACTCATCTTGAGCTAAGAGTTATGGTCATTTGAATTTGACCAAAAACTCTAACATAACTTGGTTTATCCAATTTTCCAGATTTACTTTATTTCCAAAAATCACTCTTTCTAATTCTATCTCCTTGTAGTTTTTTCAAATGACGAGGTTTTACAGAACAAGATGTACCGTGACTTACGGGAGGTTTATTGGTGGAATGGGATGAAGAAGGATATTACGGGATTTGTGGCTAAGTGTCCTAACTGTCGATAAGTGAAGGTTCAGTATCAAAAGGGGCTTGGCACTCATGTTAAGCTTAATACAACCTTTCATCCGCAAACCGATGTGCAAGCGTAGTGTACTATCCAAACTTTGGAAGATATGTTGAGAGCTTGTGTAATTTACTTCAAGGGTAACTAGGATGATCATTTCCCTTTGATTGAGTTTGCGTACAATTATAACTATCATTCAAGAATTCTTATGGCTCCATTTGAGGATCTATATGGTAGAAGATGTAGATCTACTTAGGCTGGTTCGAAGTGGGTGAAGTTGCTTTGCTATTTCTTTAATTGGTACATGAAGCTATTGAGAAAGTTCGGCTTATTAGAGAATGATTAAAAATGACTCACAGTCAATAAAGGTCCTATGCCAATGTTAGAAGAAGAGAGTTTGAGTTTGATGTAGATGATTGGGACTATTTGAAAATTTTACCCACAAAGGGTGTGATGACATTTGTAAAGAAAGGGCAACTTCGTCCTCATTATGTAGGCTCATATCAGATTTTGAGGCGTATTGGTAAAGTTGCTTATCAAATTGATTTACCTAATGACTTGGCATTAGTGCATCCGGTTATCCATGTCTCGTTGTTGAAGAAATGTGTTGGTGATCCAATATCTATAGTGTCTTTGGAGAGTCTTTGTAACATCTCGCAAATTGAAGGAACTAGAAAGATCCAGAATTAGAAAGTGTGATTTTTGGAAATAATAAAAATCTGGAAAATGGGTTAAGTTAAGTTTGAGTTTTTAGTCAACTTCAAACGACTATAACTCCTAGCTCAGAATGAGTTAGGTGTATTTCTAGATATTGTAAGAAAGATCATGGAATAATATTTCTAATGCCAATGAGTTTGTACGATTCTTAGTTCATATGAGTGAGTTATGCGCATCGAAATTTGGGTTCTTCAAGAAGGAAAGTCCAATATAGATTTTAGAAAGGGCATTATGGTCTTTTCACCACCCAATTAAGTTAATTCGTTGTTAGCAATTAAATTGGGGTCAAAATTGAATTGGTTCAGTTTAGACAACTAGAAATTTATGCTAGGGTTTTTGCAGAAAGAACACACAAGGAGAAAAAAGGAGAAAGAGCAAAATTCGTCGTTCTTGAAGGTTTAGATTGTGGATTTCGACAAGGGTTGATCCCTAAAGAGGAATGTGAGTCTTTCATAATGTTGAGTTCATTCACCCACGCACCAATCATGTTTATTTCAGTGACGTTTGTTTTAGAAAGTTGAAACTTGATGAATCTTGAATGGTGTTCTTGAAGTTTGCCTTCGTTCTTGAGATACGTTGAGACTGAGGAGTTCCTTTAGGTTAAAATGTTCTTTCCTTGAGTTGTTTGAATTAAATTCTTTTGTATACATACTGGATATCTAAATCTTAAGGGAATTTGAGAAAAAGAACCGAGTTTAGGTGAATTGTGGTTAAAAAATGAAGAAGGAACAAGTCAGGCAGAAACTGGGTACCAAGTCACGGACCTGTTCTTCAGAAGTGTAAGTTTCCCTTCGCGTCACAGATAGGTCACGGACCTCTCTACCTCAAAAGTTATTTTCACAACCAAAATTTAAATACACCCTTGCGTCGCGGACCCATCCAAAAACAATGATTATTTTATCTTTTCTCATGTTTAGCTATCTAAAACCATTCTTAAACATCATGAGATATTTCCTATCACAAATCATAATCCATGAATCCATAATTCAATTCAAGGAAAGTTAAGACTCAAGTCAAGAGCAGTTAAAAGTCAAGTCAAGAGAAGTTAAGAGTCAAGTCAAGAGTCAAGTTAAGAGAAGTTCATAATGTTTTTCTAAGAGTCTTCTTAAGACTTGAGTTTTGAGTTGAGTAAACAGTAAAGTTTAAAGTGCATTTCTTCAATAGAGTATATCGGGACTATGTATTTCCAATGAGTAAATGTTTTCACATTTGAACAAGAAAGGAAACTGAGGTTTCCAAAAGAGCCTTTGAGCTATTTTTGAATAAAGAGTAAGAGAAAAGTTCATTCTTCAAAGATTATTCGGGAACTAAGTATTTCCAAGAGTTAAAATGTTTTCACATTTGAGCAAGAAAGGAAACTGAGATTTCCAAGAGATCTTTTAAGCTTAGATTTTGGGTAATTATCTCAAACCAAAGAAAGAGTTTTGTTTTACAAACAAATCAGTAAAAGTAAATATTGGGAGTAGTATTGAGCACCGATATGGGGATGAGCTTGAGTTCAGATAACTCACGTCTCCATAAACCATGTAGCCATCATAGGTAGTAAAGAATCATACTTTTTAGATGAATCCTTAAGATGCTTTTAGGATAGACTAGTGGATCCACTTAGTTAAGCGTTCTATATGACGGCAAAGTAAAGGACAGTTCTGGTAACGTGGGCAAGACGGTGTATCACCACTTAGGCTCATAGTGGTGGTTGTCAGTTAAAGAAACTCCCACAGAATCTATATTAATTTATTATATGAGTAAAGTTGAATTTGTTATTGCATTTTCTTTAATGAACTAAGTTGTTTTCTACTGTTTTACAACCTTTCTATATATTGCATGTGTTTTATTGCTTTATATTGAGTTAAGTTATTCATGAGTTGAATAAATCCAAGGTAAGTGTTTCTTTCAAATTCTTTTCAAGTTTAAGTTATGTTTAGCATTCCATCTCGCATACTCGTACATTCAATGTACTAATGCCAATTGGCCTACATCTTATTATGATGCAGATGCAAGTAATCAGGATCAGCATCCACCGCCTCGTTGATGCAGTTGAGCACTTAGAGTCAGTTGGTAAGCCTCCTAGATTTTTGGAGGATCCTTTTATTGCTTTTAATACTTTAATTTATTAGGATGTCGTGGGTCTTGTCCTGACATCCATCTTAGTTGTTTAGAGGCTTCACTGACAGAGTTAGTGATGTTAGTTCATGAGTCTTTTACCTTTCCTTTTCAGTTAAGTTGAGACTTGAGTTGCCACTGTGGCAGTGAATGCTATTATAATAAATTCTAAGATATATTTTGAGTAGTTCAGTTTAATTGTTTTAAAAGTATTTATCTCGATTAAAGTCTTTCACTGAGTAAGTAAGCCAGGCCAAGGGCTCGCTTGGGGCCATCAATGGTTCTTGAGTGCCGGCCATGTCCAGGGTGTAGGCTCAGGGCGTGATAAACTTTGTATCAGAGCCCAGAGTTCAAGAGTCCCAAGGAGTCTATCAAGCAATGTCTATAGAGTCCTAGTTAACGGTGTGAAGTGCGCCACATCTATAATTATGAGGCTGCAACATTTAGGAATTCCTTCACTTCTTTCATACTCACTTCATATGATAGAGTGTATCTCTATAAATGTCTTTTTCTAACTCGTGCTTACGCATAACTAATTTTGAGCTGGCCTATGGTCAAAAGAGCCTTTATTAGGCATTTCTTTCCTCGTGAGCTAATAGAAGCAAGGAGATGGTTGCCGACATGAGGAGTAGGATGAGTTTATTTGTAGTTAGGTTGACTCGTCTGTCAAGAAAGAAAAGTAAGGAAGCCATGTTAATAGGCTCCATGGACATAGCAAGGCTGATGATCCATGTGCAACAAGTTAAGAAGGACCAGCTGAAGGATAGAGAAGAGTTTGAGAATAAGAGGGCTAAGACATCAGGGAATGAATCCGAGCAGAAAAAGAGTAATATGAACCGATCTTCTTTCCAACATAAGCAGAAAGGACTTGCTCCATCATCTGCTAGTGTACCTGCACCAAGGAACAAATGTGAGTACAATAGTCTGAATTCCAGAACTTTAGAGCTAGACCTGCGCATTTGTAAGGTAGTAAGGCACAAGGGGGTACTAAGACTCCTACATGTGCTAAGTATGGTAGGAGCCACTCAGGGGTGTGTCGTGATAGCTTCACTAGTTGCTTCAAGTGTGGCTAGTACGGTCATTTTATGAGAGAGTTTCCTAAGAGCAGACAGAGTAATGGTAATAGGGGCAATAGATCCCAGTCTTCTTCAGTTGCTGCACCAGATAGAACTACATGTAGATGAGCTACTTCAAGGGCAGGCGGAGAAGGAAACCATCTTTATGCTATCGTTAGTCACTGAGAACAAGAGGATCCGCCAGATGTTGTCACTATTATGATATAAGTCCTCAATTAGGATTATCTTCCTGAGCAACTTCTTGAGCTTTCAGTGTTTCTACACATGATGGTGAGTTTATTCTAGCAGAAAGTGTCTATCGTGATTATTTCATTTCCTTCAATCACAAGAGTATCATGGTTGATTTAGTTAAGTTAGACATGGTAGATTTTTATGTCATTCTAGGTATGGACATGCTTCATGCCTTCTATGCATCAATAGATTGTAGAACTCGAGTAGTCAAGTTCCACTGAATCAGTGAGCCAGTTATAGAGTTGAAGAGTAGCTCAGCAGTGCCTAAGGGTCATTTTATTTCGTACCTTAAGACGAGAAAGTTAGTTTCCAAGGAGTGTGTCTATCACTTAGTCCAAGTTAATGACTCTAGTGTTGAGATACTTCCTATTCAATCAGTTTCAGTAGTAAGAGAGTTTCAATATGTTTTTCTAGATGATCTTCCTGGAGTCCCTCCTAAGAGAGAAATAGACTTTGGTGTAGATATTATTCTTGATACACGTCCTATCTTTATTCCGCCATATAGCATGCCACCAGCAGAGTTTAAAGAGTTAAAAGAGCAGTTGAAAGATATTTTAGAGAAAGGCTACATTCGACCAAGCATTTCACTTGGGGCGCTCCTATCTCAATTGTGATAAAGAAAGATGGTTCTCTTAGGATGTGTGTAGATTACCATTAGTTGAACCAGGTTACCATCAAGAACAAGTATCCTCTTCTGACAATTGATGATCTTTTCGATCAGCTTTAGGGTGGTGCTTCTTGGTTTTCTATGATACGACCTCAGATCTGGCTACCATCAGTTGAAAGTCAAGGAGTATGATATTCCCAAGACAACATTCAGGACCAGTTATAGTCATTGTGAGTTTTTTGTCATATCTTTTGGTTTGACTAATGTGTCTGCACCATTCATGGATCATATGAATAAAGTATTTAAACCTTGTTTAGATATGTTTCCTATCTTCTTCATTGATGGCATACTAATCTATTCGAGGAATGAGGAAGATCATGCTAGTCATCTCAGAAAAGTTCTCCAGACTCTAAGAGATAGAGAGTTGTATGCAAGTTCTCCAAGTGTGAGTGTTGTCTTGAAGTCTTTGGCATTCTTAGGCCACATTATGTCTAGAGAGGGAATTAAAGTTGATACTTAGAAAATAGAGGTAGTGCATAGTTGGCCTAGACCTACATCTCCAACTGATATTAGGAGTTTCTTGGGGTTGGTTGGATATTATAGAAGGTTTGTCGGGGGATTTTTATCTATTTCATCTCCTTTGCCCAAGTTGACTAAGAAAACAGTGAAGTTTCAATGGTCTAAAGCTTGTGAGAAAAGCTTTCAGGAATTGAAAAAGAGGTTGACTACTACCCAGTATTGACCTTACTAGAAGGTAGGCAAGGCTTTGTTGTCTATTGTCATGCGTCTAAATTTTGTTTGGGTTGTGTGTTAATGCAGAATGGAAAACTGATAGCTTATGCCTACATGAGAAGAATTACCCAACCCATGATCTAGAGTTCGTTTCCGTAGTATTTGGTTTGAAAATATGGCGTCATTATCTTTATGGTGTGCATGTGGATGTGTTTACCGATCACTAGAGTCTTCAGTATGTGTTAAGTCAGAAAGAGCTTAATCTCAGACAGAGAAGGTGGTTAGAGTTACTAAAAGATTATGATATGAGTATTATTTATCACCCAGGTAAGGCTAATGTTGTTGCTAATGCCTTGAGTAGATTATCTATAGGTAGTAATACCCATTTTGAGGAAGATAAGAAAGAGTTAGCAAGAGAGGTGCATAGACTTGCACAGTTAGGATTTCGACTAATGGATTTCATAAAAGGAGGAGTAGTGGTGATAAATGAGGCAGAATCATCACTAGTGTTAGAAGTAAAACAGAAGCAAGACTAAGATCCTATTTTTCTTGAATTAAAGGCAAGTGTACATAAGCAAAAAGTGATTGTTTTTTAACAAGGGGGAGATGGTGTTTTGAGATATCAATGTAGATTGTGTGATTAATTTCAAGGGTAATTGGGACGATCACCTACCTGTCATTGAGTTTGCGTACAACAATAGTTTCATGCTAGCATCCAAATGGCTCCATATGAGACTCTTTATGAGAGAAGATGCAAATCTCCTATTGGATGGTTTGAAGTTGGTGAAGCTGGATTGATAGGACCAGATTTAGTTCATCAAGCTATGGGGAAGGTAAAAGTGATTCAAGAGAGGTTGAAAATGGTGTAGAGTCGTCAAAAATCCTACACTGATGTTAGGAGAAGGGAGTTAGAGTTTGAAGTAGATAAAGGTTTCACCCATGAAGGGTGTTATGTGATTTGGTAAGAAGGGGAAGCTTAGTCCCCGGTATATTGGGCTTACAGAATATCCAAGAGGATTGGCAATGTAGTTTATGAGTTAGAGCTACCACAAGAATTAGCGGCAGTCCATCCGGTGTTTCACATCTCCATGTTGGAAAAGTATATGGGCGATCCTTCATTGATCATACCAACTGAAGATATTTGGATCAATGATAGCTTATCTTATGAAGAGATTCCACTTCAGATTCTAGATCGCCAAGTTCGCAAGTTAAGCACAAAAGAAGTAGCATCAATCAAAGTTATTTGGAGGAATTAGTTTGTTGAGGAAGTTACGTGGGAATCTGAGAAAGATATGAAGAGGAGATATCTTCCTCTCTTCAAATCTGTAAAAGTTTCAAATTAAGGTACTAATCCTTTTCTTGGCTTTTATTTATCAAATTAGCATGTTTTAATTGCATTGCTTGTTGGGTGTTTGAGCTGAATATTAATGTTACACCCAAAGCCTAGTAAGTGTAATCTCATTCGAGGATGAATGTTCCAAAGGGGAAATATTGTAACATCTCGTAAATTGAAAGAACCAGAATTAGAAAAAGTGATTTTTTGAAATTAAAAAAATCTGGAAAATTGGTTAAGTTCAGTTTGAGTTTTGGGTCAACTTCAAATGACCATAACTCCTAGCTCAAAATGAGTTAGGTGTGTTTCCAGATATCGTACGAAATATCTTGGAATAATCTTTCCAATGCCTCTAAGTTTGCACGATCCGGAGATCGTATGAGTGAGTTATGCCCATTGGAAGTTGGGTTGTTCAAATAAGAAAAGTCCAATCCGGATTTTAGAAGGGCATTATGGTCTCTTCACCACTCAATTAAGTTAATTCATTTTTAGCAATTAAATTGGGGTCTAAATCGAATTAGTTCAATTTAGACAATTGGAAATTTACACTACGGTTTTTGGAGAAAGAACGCAAGAAGAGAAAAGAGGAGAAAGAGCAAAGTTTGTCGTTCTTGAAGGTTTATCTTGTGGATTTCGTCAAGGGTTGATCCCTAAAGAGTATATGAGTCTTTCATAGCATTGGGTTTGTTCACCCACGCGCCAATCATGTTTATTTTGGTGAAGTTTGTTCTAGAGTGTTGAAAGTTGATGAATCTTGAATGGTGTTCTTGAAATTGGCCTTCATTCTTGAGTTAGGTTGAGATTGAGGAGTTACTTGAGGTTAAAATGTTGTTTCCTTGAGTTGTTTGAGTTAGATTCTTGTGTATGCATATTGGGTATCTGAATCTAAAGGGAATTTAAGAAAAAGAACCGAGTTTAGGTGAATTGGGGTTAGAAAATGAAAAAGGAACAAGTCGGGCAGAAACTGGGTACCAGGTCACGAACCTGTTCTTTAGAAGTGTAAGTTTCCCTTCGCGTCACAGATAGGTCATGGACCTCTCTGCCTCAAAAGTTATTTTCACGCCCAAAATTTAAATACACCCCTGCGTCACGGACCCATCCTAAAATAATGATTATTTTATCTTTTCTCATGTTTAGCTATCTAAAATCATTCCTAAACATCATGAGATCTTTCCTATCACAATTCATAATCCTTGAATCCATAATTCAATTCAAGGAAAGTTAAGAGTCAAGTCAAGAGCAGTTAAGAGTCAAGTCAAGAAAAGTTAAGAGTCGAGTCAAAAGAAGTTAAAAGTGAAGTCAAGAGAAGTCAAGAGTCAGGTTAAGAGAAGTTCATAAAGTTTTCCAATAGTCTTTTACAAATGTTTTAACTTTGTTTTGAGACTTGAGTTTTGAGTTGAGTAAAGAATAAAGTTTGTAGTGCATTTCTTCAAAAGTGTATATTGGGATTATGTATTCCCATAGAGTAAATATTTTCACATTTAAACAAGAGAGAAAACTTATATTTCCAAAAGAGCCTTTGAGCTAGTTTTCAGTAAAGAGTAAGAGTAAAGTTCATTCTTCCAAGAATATTCGGGAACTAAGTATTCCCAAGAGTTAAAATGTTTTCACATTTGAGCAAGAAAGAAAACTGAGATTTCCAAGAGATCTTTTAAGCTAAATATTTGAGTAATTATCCCAAACCAAAGAAAGAGTTTTGTTTTTACAAACATATGAGCTAAAGTATATTTTAGGAGTAGTATTGAGCATCGTTATGGGGATGAGCTTGAGTTCAGATAACTCACGTTTCCATAAACCATATAGCCATTATGGGTAATAAAGGATCATACTTTTTAGATGAATCCTTAAGAAGCTTTTTGCATAGACTAGTGGATCCACTTAGTTAAGCATTCTATATGACGGCAAAGTATAGGACAGTTCTAGCAGTGTAGGCAAGACGTTGTATAACCACCTAAGCTCATAATAGTGGTTGTCGGTTAGAGAAACTCCCACAGAAACTATATTACTTTATTATATGAGTAAAGTTGAGTTTGTTAGTGCATTTTCTTTAACTAACTAAGTTGTTTTTCACTGTTTTACAAATTTTCTATATATTGCATATGTTTTATTGCTATATATTGAGTAAAATTATGCAGGAGTTGAGTAAAGCCAAGGTAACTGATTCTTTCAGATTCTTTTCAAGCTAAAATTATGTTTAGAATTACAACTCACATACTCATACATTCAATATATTGATGTCAGTTGGCCTACATCTTATTATGATGCAGATGAAGGTAATCAGGATCAGGATCCAATGCCTCTTTGATCCAGTTGAGCACTAAGAGTCAATTGGTGAGCCTCCTAACTTTCCAGAGGATCCCTTTATTGCTTTCAGTATTTTAATTCATTAGGATGTTGTGGGTCTTGTCTGACGTCCATCTCAGTTGTTTAGAGGCTTTATAGACAGAGTTAGTGATGCTAGTTCATGAGTCTTTACTTTTCCTTTTCAATTAAGTTGAGAATTAAGTTGCCACTTTGGCAATGAATGCTATTATAATACATTCTAAGTTATATTTTGAGCAGTTCAGTTTACTTTTTTTAAAAGTATTTATATTGCGTAAAGTCTTCCATTGAGTAAGTAAGCCAGGCCAAGGGTTCACTTGCGGCAAGCAATAGTTCTCGAGTGTCGTCCACGTCCACGGTGTAGGCTCGGGGTGTGACAATTTTGGTATAAAGGATAGTCGTTCTTCTGAAAAACCTCCGATTGAGATTTTGGACTGGCAACTTCGGAAATTGAGAAATAAAAAAGTTTCTTCAGTAAGGGTTCTTTGGAGGAATCAGTTAGTTGAGGGTGCTACTTGGGATGCCGAGGCCGATATGATATCCCGTTATCATCATCTCTTTCCCTCCATTCCTACTCTAGCTTGAGGTATTTATTTCTTCATAGTTTATTCTTTAGGTATCATGTGCCTTAGTTATTCCCATCTTTCCTCATTTCTCCATATTCATGAAAATCTTGAATTTTGAGAAAAATGAGTTAACTTGATTGATTTTTTCATGTTTATATGTATTTTAGTATGAGTTGCATATAGACCTTATGAGAAGATGTTTCGGGATATGCTTTAGCTTATAATTGATTTGTCTTCTTGGAGATGTGCATTTATGATATGACATTCATGTTGTGCTATTATATCAAGGTCCTACCTTCCTTATGATGTCTTGAGTTCCATTCGAGGATGAATGTTCCCGAAGGGGAGATATTGTAATACCTCGAATTTGAAAGGAAGGAAAAGTTGCAGATTTTCATAGTTGGTGTCCCCACTTATGGAACCACCTTTGGACCATTGGTGCTTCTATGAGCCGTCGGTGGAAATCGTTGGTGGTAGGGTTAAATGATTATCAAATATCATGTTCCAGTACCTTTTTTACGATTCACTAGGATGGTCCATCATTCATTGTACGAGTCATAGGTAGGTCTCGTAAGTGAGTCCTAGACTTAGTAAACTTTTGAGGGTCAAAGTTGGGAATGACACACAACTTCTATTGATTGTAGGAAGACCAACAGATCGTACATGGGTCCTATCGTTGAGGTTCCAGAAACGAGTCCCTGATCCCCACCAATGGAGGACATGAATCCTGTCGTTGAGGTTCTAGAAATAAGTCTCTGATCCCTACCAATGGTCGACATGGGTCATTTTGTTGAGGTTCCAAAAATGAGTCCCTGATCCCAACCAATGATGGAGCAGGACGGTCCGTAGTTGGACCTACAGACCAAAGCTTCAACCATCGGTGGAGGTCAGGTAGTTTTATTTTAAGGGCTTTAGGATATTTTCCTAACTATTCTACCTCAATAATATGTTGTTTTAGCCTCTACCCTAAGCCCTATATAAAAAATTTGAACTCTTAAATTACCCTATTTAACTCATTCCCTTAAATTCTCAAAGTTGATCAAAATTCTTCCCCAAATATTTCTCTCTCTAAAGCTTGAAGAAGAAGTCTAAGGTTTAATGGTCAAGTCTCCAATTCATCATTTCTTGTTGGCTTTTGACATCAAGGTATGATAGTATTCACCTATGGAGTTCTTTCCTCCATACAGTTCTTGAATTCTCCAAATTTACAAGTTACAAATCTCCAATTGAAGTTAGGGTTTTCTTCCATCTCATGGGTTCCTTTTGAGAATAATCCAATTAATTGTTTTATATATTTTTATGCATTAATTGAAGTAATTACATGTTTTAAAGTTGAAATTCCATGAACCCATGCATGACCCATGATTTCTAGACTTTGATGATATGATGAGGCTTTTGAACTATGAAAGAAGAATTTATGAAGATATGCATGTCTCTTATGAAATTAATGAAAATTATTTAAGGTTTATTTGAGAGTGAAGCATCGATGTTGTTGTTGTTGTGTTGGAAGGATTTCTCATATACTACTCAAAACATGAATGTAAAAGGATTTTCTCACATAAAGGATTCGCAGGGTTGAAAGGTTTTCTCAAGTAAAAGATGAATCAAGATTCAAGAGTTATTCTAATGAACTCAAGCTTGAATTGGCTACTTGATCGTGCCTTTCCATGGATAATAAGATGAATATGGCTAATGACTATTCTATGGAATTTATGCTTAGCACTGAGAGGATATTAAGATGGAAGCTCTCCTGTAGGAGAGGCCATGTTTCTAGTAGCAATCTCCTTATCCCATAACAATGTGCCACCACAGAATGATTATCAAAGATAGATCTTAGCTAGTAGATCCACTTAAGCTAAAAGTTTATGGTTCTTACCTTGGCAAGTTAGGACATCTCTTCCTGGTGTGGGATAGACATTGGATTCTAGTTTTTAGCTCACATGGTCTATGTCGGTTACTGACAAATTTCCCACAATAATGAACTAAGGTTACTTCTATAAGTATTTCAAATGTGTTTTAAAGATATTTTTCTTGCATTGACAATGATTTCGACTTATGCCTTGTAACTTGTTATTTTAAGATTTAGTTTGGTCATTGTAACAGCCCAAAAATTTCTAAGTCAAGACTCAAAACATTCTTCATTGTGAACGGGATTTTTCTGAGTGATTTAAAATTTATTTAGGTGTTAAGGTCACTAGATGTAACACCTCTAGTTTCAAAAAGAACTAAAGAGAAATTTTTTCAAGTCAACCATCAGTTTTTTTAAGTTTTGGGTCAACTTTAATCAACCATATTTTTTAGAACATAAAAAGTTAGGTGGTCCATGACCTATCAAATTAAAGGTTCTCAAGTCCTCTTTCCAACGCCACTAAGTTTGCCTCAATCAGAGTTCTGAGTAAAGAGTTATGACTGATTTACTAGAGACGCTCCAACCTGGTAATAGCTCCGTGATTGGTCCGTGTTACGGAGTGAATATAGACCTCACTGTCCGCTGGAAAAATATTCCGACTTCCAACTCATTTTATTTATTTCATTAAGGGTATTTTAGTCCTAAAAATCCTTAGAAAGTCATTTAAATTACCATAAACGTGTAGAAAAATCAGTTTTTCATATTCAAACCCTCTCATTCAGTCCAAAGTTTCTATGCCCAAGAACTTCAAGAAACGGTAAGGCTAGGGTTCATCTTCCAAGATTTTCCTTCAAGTTTCTTCAAGAACATTGTTCTTTCTAGGTATGTGAGGTTTCTCATAGTGATAGAATTGTGCATCCTCATTCCAATCATGAAATTTTATCCATGGATTCGTCTTGAAGTTGATTGATTGAATTTCTTGAGAAGTCCTTGAGTTTTAACCTCATTCTTTAATAATGGTGTCTTGTTGAGTCCTGGAGGTGAGGGTCTGGCGAATGAGTGATTGTTCTTCATAAATTTTGTGTGGGTTTCATTAAAAATATTCTAGGTTCATGAAATTTTGTGAAATTGGACAATGGAATTGTATTGGGTATGAGTTGAATCGAGTTTGGCAGAGGAAGAAAAGAACGGCCAAATAATTGCTCCCATGTCTGCGTGTTAATATTTCAGTCTTCAGCTAGCCACCCCCTCTCCGCATCGCGGAGAGGATACATAGTCTTCTTTCTCAAAAGTATTTTTGCGACCAATATTGTAATTCCCTCTCCGCGTCATGCCATGTATACGCCAGGTTGCTTGACCTTTTCTTCTTTGTTCCTCATCTCATAAGCATTCTTTAAAATTGCACATATGTTCTCTTCTTGATCCTAACTCGTAAAGTCTTCATTAATCCTTGAGAATGTCTCCATGTCAAATTCACATGTCTTCATTTACACTTTGAATTAAGGTAAAGTTAAGAGGAAAGTTCAAGAGATCCTTTTGAGTCAAAGTTGAGATTTCTTTTGAAATTGATTCTAGTTTCGCACCAAGTTTTGAGAAGAGTTGTATTCATGAATTTCTATATGGTTATTAAGGTGCTCGAGTTGAGGTGCTCATGTACATAATTTCGCATGAACCCTATGAATTGAGTTATAAATTTTGAGATCATTTGAAAGTTAATCGTTGTGTTTCGAACTGAGTTTTGAGAAAAAAATTAAAGGTTCTATGTAATAAAGTAATAAAGACTTAATAGTTTCTAATGTTATATATATATATATATATATATATACACATACATATGTACCTATGTTGACTATTGGACTTGGAAGATAAATTCATAAGTGCATGTTTTCAAGAATGTAAACATGTCTAATGTTTTGAAGAGTATTTCATTTCACTAAGAAGTGCATTCTTTGAAATTGGTAAATTGAGCATAAAGTTATATCAATTATTTTGGGAGTAGTATCTAGCACTAAATTGGGTTAGAGTCTTTTATGATTCGGAAGTCCCATAAAACTACGTAGCCAGCGTAGGATAGGATAGCATTGACTCTTCATGCAACTACTCACCGCCTCTGAGAAGGCTAATGATTCCATAGTCACGATATCATCCTATACCCCAACAAAGTATACGATGGCCCTGGAAATGTGAGGTGAAACGTTCTATCATATCTAGGCTCATGGTAATGGTTGTCGATTAGAGAAACTCCTCACAAGTAAAGTGTATTATTTTCATGGTGCTTTCATCGTATATTATATTGAAATGTTTAAATGGTTTTCATGTCATACTCATGTATTGATCCAGTTACGTTGCTTCTAATCATTCAAGACAGTAGATTACTCTAACCTTATCGCTTACCAGTACATTGAATGTACTGATGTCATTCAACTTTCATCATTTTATGATGCAGATATAGGTGCTGAGGATCATTAACATGCGCTTCGTTGAGGCCACTATTCTTTCGCAGACAGTAGTTGGTGAGTCCTTCTTACTTCCAGGAGACCCCCAATTTCATATCAATTTTAGTAGTGGTTGAGGTGTCGTGGGTCTTGTCCCGACACCTATCTTGAATTGTTAAAGACTTCATAGACAGAATAAATTAGATGTTTGCATGGCTTTCTCAGGATGCTTTATTTAGAATCTGATTCATGTTAAGTGTTTTGCAAGACTGTACTTTGAAGACTTTCTTAAATGTCTAAGTGTTCACCTATTTTAATCTTTCGTGTATTGTTTAGTGTCATGTGAATCATATAGCCAGGCCAAGTGTTTGCTTGGGGATCAAAAATGGTTCTCGAGTGTCAGGTACATCTAGGGTATAGGCCCGGGTCATGACATTCATTGCATGTCATATAAAGTCTTTTTAGCATGATTGCATGACTCTTATGCATTGCTATCATACTTGGTACATATCATGTACTAACACATAATCTTTCCTAAATTGTTTCACTAATGTAGGGTCCGACACTCCTACCTCCCACACTCATGGATAGATTTATCTTTAGTGTTTTTGAAGGGATTTGTGAGTCCTCATATTCCAAGGACGAGACTCTTTTATATCCTTGTGTGTTTTCATTACAGATTTTTTAAGTGATTTATGGGATACATCCCAATCACTCCTATGATGTAATAGATGGATTTAAGACTTATGTTAGAATTCCCCTACTTTTGTCAAACTCTCTTTATGATATAAAATGTCTTTTTAACACTTTAAGATTCTATTACCGTGTATATGTATGCTAAGTGGCTTGTGTAGGGTCTTTCAAGGTCCTATACGACATGTTACGACTAAGGTGTACTTTGAATCGTGTCAAAAATTGCCTAGGATAAGTATTGTAGTTATACTAGTAATAGTAAGCATGTACTATTCATGCAAATTATAACTTTGTATTGTAGTAGGACTCTAAAAATTTCTACTATAAGACTATCTTCTCTATAAGGAGCATGTACTCAACAATTTTAATCATCAATACAATCATTTATTTCTCTAAACCTTACGTGAGATTTCTATAGTCATGTGGTAGTTAGAAGTTGAAGTATTGAATTAGTAATTAGTGCGCATTACTTGTTGTTTCTATTCTGCCTCCAAAATAAAGCATGAATATATTGTTGTGGTTCTTTATTAAAACAATTATTGTCAAAAAACCATCTAAGGTATCTCGGTTTTTCGAGTTTCATATCTAAATTATCAAGTGTGTAATTTTTTTACTTGAACTATCACCAATCATTTTTCAAATTGTAGCTCAACTATCAATTATTTATGTTTCCTACTTAAACAAATGATGATATTTCAGATAGGAAAAGTGAATCTCTTTCATTTGGCCAAACATATTTCTTCAAACTAGACTCTTGCTATTACTTAATATATAGGTGTTAGACATCCACTTTTGTCTCTACTTTTCGTAATTTTTACTCATTTGACTAAAGACGCTAGTTTATCCCTTTTTTAAGATTTAGTGCTATTAAATAACATCCACATTATTTTAGTATCATGTTATGATTATAGTAAGAATTATTACTATTTGTATTATCATTGCCATTATTATCACTATTGTAACTAATATCTCATTCTTTACATCGCAAAAGCATTTCTTTACTTTCTTTTGCATTTATCTTTTATTTTATAAAAAAATATATTAAAAGATACTACTATACATTTATCATAAATACTGGTGATTTTTTTTATAATAAAAAACAAGTGTTGATTTAATTTATATATTTATTTACTTAGTAATTTAGTAGTTAATTTATATATTTTTGATGGAATTTTATTTAGTCCAATATATGCCCAAATTTTGATTCCTTTAAACTTCACATTTGGTCAAATCTTTGTTTTTTATTTACGAAAACCTCTTTACTTTTTTCCTTTCATGTGAAGAATATTATATTCCCCTAATTTCAACCCCAAATCAATATTTGCTTATTTTTCTACTCCCTCACAATTTTTTCCATTTCGATATCATCTATTAGCCCGTAAGTTATGTATGTTGATAAATCTCCTTTACCTGAATGTACTTTTATTTAGACAAAATTATGTGATGAAATTTACTCTAGTGTTACCCATGCTATAATATTAATGTTTTGTTATTATCTTTAAAAAAGTTTCGAAGTAGTTCTTGGAGGTATTTGAGTGTCTTAAATTGTCAGGACTCAAATTACGGGATCTGTGAGCACTTGCCCTATTTTTAATAAGGTGCGTTAATCCTTACCACCATATCAAGAATATGCGGAAAATCAATTTTTGGATCTTATAAATTTCAGTGATGTTATAATTAATACTGAAAGATCCATTAAAAAGATAATTAATTGAAATCCTAGATCCACTTTTGGTAGAGATATTGTTTTAAAAAGATCCTCAATTCAAGTACGCATATCAAAATAAATTTAAAATGAGAAAACAAAATTAAATGAGACATCACAAATATTAGGGGAAACATTCTAAAGCATATAGGGAAAAAAGAATAGTGTTGACATTTTTAAGAAATGGAGCGGCAAAAAGAATGATTGACATATCTCTCAATGGATTGAAATGACCTTCAGTAGCTTTCACTAATTTTATTAAGCATGCATGGGTTTTAAATAGACAATATAAAACACATAATCTGCATTATTTGAAATTTGAAACAACCTAAAATATCTCAACTCCTCAAGAAACCTAACTAAATTTCAAATTTCAAATTTATCTTAAACTAAACGACTTATTTTTCTAAAAACTATTGCAGTAACAAAAAGCAAACTTCAACGCTCATGCGTTACTTTATTTACTGCAGTTGAAAAATGTTCCTCCTCAATTTCTTCTTTGGTGGTTGATGCTGGATTCTTTTCATTTTCTTTGAACTTGAAATTTTTTCTTTTTTTCTTTATCTTCTTTTGGTTTTTTTCTTCAAAAATACCTTCCATGACATTGTGTTGTGAAGTAGTTTATTTGAAAGTGCTTTTATTTGAAGTTTAGAGAGATTTGCAGGGAGAGGTTGCAAGGGTCTTTCTTCCACCACAACATCACAAATCACATATGTTTCAAAATATGGTTTTTACAGAAAAATTTGATAGTTTTTGTTTGAGGAAATTTCTGGGGCATTCAAAGAGAAGTTGTTGTTTGCCATTATTTTTGGTTAGAAATTGATTTTGAAAAGATTGTGCGTTGAAAGATACATAGGTTGAAAATAGTATCTCGTGCTAAAAACTACTGTAGTAACTAAAACCAAACTTTAAATAGTAACTACAATAAAATAAAATGATAACCAAACATTGCATCTATCAAATAGATAATCTAATCTTGACCTGCATTGACGTGAGACAATTAGAAAAAAATAAACTCAAGAATAGGAAATCATAAAAGAGAAATTATCAATTGACCTGTCAATGAAAGTATCACTATATCAACATATTAAAAAGAAACAATGTTATTGTCGCAGGATGACATAATTTGAAGTTACAACTCACTGAATAAAGAAAACCTACTAATGTTTGATTTAAAAGATGAATGCATGCTTAAGAAAGATATGAAAGAAATGACTTTTCTTTGTTGAACATGATGTACATGAAACTTTTTGTGCATCTTTTTTGTTAGCTTTCATATTATTAACCAAAAATTAAGGAATTCCCTCATGGTAGAGTGTGAAGTGTTATACATAGTGAAAACTTGTTATACCAATCTTAAACAGTTAAAAAAGATTCAAGCTAAAAAAATAAATAAGAGCTAACAGTAAGTATTCCTAAGGCATAAATACAGTGGTCTCATCATCTGATATACACTATAATTCTTGATTAGTATAGTGCAAACGCTAATTTTAAACTAAAACATAATTCATATATCACATTGCATGAATTTCAGTAGGATCTCTTTATGTACCCTCTTATTCATTTTATTGGAGTGCAATAGGCTCTGAGGAATTCCCTTTGAGTCAATGAGATGATACTTCACTTCAACTTTTAGCTTGACATCACTAAAGTTTAAAAGACTCTGCCTAAATTGTTGGATTAACTCTGTACCAAAATTGAGAACACCGTAAAATAGAAGTGTCCCAAATAGAGGAAGAAGACAAAGATCATACATATCTTGAGGATAAATTTGAGTCGGTAGGAGGTCACAACCAAACAAAAAACCAAATTCCTAAAAATGTTCACTTTATATGAGAACCTGGTGGTTTCTCTTATAGTCATAGGGTTTTCAATTTGGTTACATTTCATCCCTTTTCTCTGTTTCAAAGTGTTGGAGAAACCTTCAATGACACTGGGAAGGCTTCTTGAACACATTGAAGTAGGGAGTAGGGTTGTCTATGAAATGTAACCAAATTGAAAACCCTATGAGTGCAATATAAACCACCAGATTCACATATATAGTGAATATTTATAGGAATTCGGGTTTTTGATTGGTTTTGACCTTCTACCCATCCAAATTTATCCTCTTGATATGTATGATCTTCGCCTTCTTGCTCTATTTGTGACTCTTATGTTTTACGGTATTCTCAATTTTGTATGACAATATATCTCCAACCAATTAAGCAAGGATAGATCCAGGAAGTTGATACAACACAATATATTACACCTACAGTGCAATTAAAAGTGCAACCACTCTTGTACCCCTCAACAATAACTTCAAATTTAGTCAAATTTTTATTAGGCTCATGATTTCTCTCTCTTGCAAAAGCACTACTATAATTATTATAGAATTATTCACAATAACCTCTACAAGAAGTAGAGATATAAGATGAAATTCTCCTACTTCATAGTCATCCAAACCTCCCTTGTAACTTCTTGAACCTATATAAGATATAATTAACACCAAAAAGTTGTTAGTAAAAGTAATAAACCTCACAGGTCACTCTCTCACCTATATCACTAAAATTATTGCACTCAGTTTTATTTCCACTCGAGGATGTAGTCAAAGGTCACAGGCATTTGACCCAGACTCAAATGATTTCACCACTCAAGCGTATCCATTTGTCTCTTCATAGTTCTAAAATCTTAAACAAACTCAAAGTAAGCTTTCGAATATTGGTTCATAATGGAGTTTATGTCACTAACAAAGGATAAAACACACTAACGAAGAGGGAATAAAATAAACGCACATCACAACTTAAAGAGAAAAATACGAAACAAATTGCACTGAAATGAAATACAAACATAAAACTAGATAACTCTAGTATGAAATAATTTTAATTGTAATTTAATTATAAAATTCAAGAGAATAAAAAGGACAACAAGAACCAAAAGACTAAATTTTAAAACTAGACAACAAAGTAGTCAAAAACACTAAAGTGATTATGTTTTTAATTTAAGGAATTTAAGCATCGGTCTTCAAGGCTCTCAATTTATTTGACAAAATCCAGTGAAAAGTCACCCGAAAAATCGACGAAATCTTCTCAAAATTTTAGTGATAAGAATAAGAATTTAATACACCCACTTCATAATTATCACAAATCTGACTATTTCTGAAATTTGCATCTTCTTCCTCAAAATAGGTTTGAATTTTCACTCAAAACTAGTTCAAAGCTATACCAAATGAACCCAAATATCATATTTGAAATCCCTTAGAAGTTCTAGATATTTTGAAGTAATTAAAGAAGAATGAAAAAATAAAATGCATATTAAAGATAAAATAAGAAAGAAAATAATGCCTCATTTGAAGTAAGTAAAAAACTACTTCCTAATTTGGACAAGTAATAACATGATGAAATTCAACTCATACATAAATAAGCTTACCAAAATATATTCAAAAAACATCAAATAGAGAGGTGAAGATACAACCTACAAAACTCACTAGGAGTATTCACCAAAAAATATTGCCTACCACAATAATATTAATCATATTCCATTTATACTACTAGAGTTAACTAAATTAAGAACAGACATAAATACCCCTAAATACATGCATGTCATACTATGAT
Source organism: Solanum commersonii (assembly GCA_029007595.1). Taxonomy (NCBI): domain Eukaryota; kingdom Viridiplantae; phylum Streptophyta; class Magnoliopsida; order Solanales; family Solanaceae; genus Solanum; species Solanum commersonii. Next base: position 1,527,609 of record JAJTWQ010000007.1, read on the forward strand.
TAAAAAAATCCTAAAACATAATGTTTATCTTTTCATATATTGGTTCTTTGATTTTCATACTCTATTTAAAAACTCTACGCTCTTGATGTTAAAATAGAAATCCTTCCATGCAATGAATATTTCCTGAACTTGCAATACCTTACACCAATACTTTTTCGATCTATCTTTACCTCTCAAAATATCTAATATCACCAACCTCTCAGACCTCCTAATTGGGGCATTTGTGCATTTCCTTTTCGCATGTCCAATTTTTCTCTACCTTATTTCCCTCATCTTGTCTACCATAGAGGTCACTCTTACCTTATCCCAAATATCCTCATTGCTAATTTTATCACTTTTTATCTACCCACACATCCATCTCAACATCCTCATTAATTTACCATGCATCTTCAAAACATTGGAGTTCTTGACTTGATAACGCTCATCTACACTTCATCCAATTCTAAGTGTAGCTAATCAAAATCTAGTATAAAGGCAAAGAAAAGTTGGGGTAGATCCCACAGGGAGTGATATTGTAGATTATTCAGTTACGAAGTGAAACATGTGTGCTAATCGATTTTAGGGATACAATTTATTGAAACAATTAAACTAAATTACAGGGGTTGACTGCAAAGGTCAAATGGGGGGAATAGGATTTTCAACTAACAACTATGAAAATAGTGGAGTAATCAAATGGAGAAGGATTCTCGGGGATGTGATCGAAAATGCAAATTTCGCTATATGGATGATTATAATTTACTAAAAGACATTGAATCTTAGCGAGTAAGCTAGGATTTAGATGCAATAGCCATCTCTCGATCAACTACTACGATTCAAGCGAGTCCTCTCGAACCTCGACAAGCATAGCAATAAGAATAGCCCAAAACCTCAATTAATCTACGCTCTCGAGCTAGATTGGTAGGCTTGAGTTCAGATTCACTTTTTCAAGCTGAACCAACAATAACTCAATCACTACAATCATTAATTGATAGGATTAATTATAGAACCTCTTTCTCAAGCAAGCCTAGAATTCTAAGCTAGAATTGGATTTATAACTACAATTCATGGATTACAACATAACTAGCAATCAAACCTAGTTCAAACCAACATTTAAATAAGTAAATAATAGCACCCATAAGCTAATTAGAATATTTAATCACATAATCACACCTCCAAAATGTGGGTTTTAGCCACACATTATAAAAAGGTAAGAAATAATTACCAACTATATTCTCCATTTGTTGGGTAACGAAATTCGAGTCTTCGCAATGCTTGAAATCAACTTAAAATCAAAATAAAACATAAAATTCTCTTCAAAAACTACTAAGAATAGTGTATAAGTAAAAAAACCTAGAATTAGAATATGTAGGATCACCCTTTTCTCTTTTCTAAATTCAATTTATACGTTCCTAGATTTTTGCCATCTAGGTCATTCAGCAGAATAAATCGAGCGTCGCTGACCAGGTCGGCAATGTGCCAAATGCTCTTGTTCATCACCATTTTGGCTTGGGTCTTCATTCTTTATGTGTTGTGATTTTATGTGATCGAAGTCGGGCTCGCCGAATTAGTTGGCGAAGCGCCAAATGTCCCTTTTTATCATCATTTTTGCTTGCATCTTCACTAATTACTCTATAACTTTAGGTGGGATGAGGCTCCTTTACCGATCCAATCAGCACATCGCCGAAAGGTGCATTCCACCGCCAAGTTGTCTTTGTCCAAGGGCTGGTACGCTATAACCTTAGGTGAGCTGAAGGACTACTCGGCAAATCACCGAGTGGTCTTAGCGATTCTCAGCCTTGCTTTTCTTCAACTGCTTCACCTTTTTTGCTCCCTTTTACCCAGTAATGTCCTTGTCTTCCTCTTTTACCTCCAGAGCTACTAATTAACACCTAAACATCAGTTTAGAGTATAAGATAGTCAATGAGGACAATATAAACTATGAATATTAAGCTCTAAATGAGTTGAAATCCAAGACTCATAAACACTCCCAACATAAACTTTTTCTTGTCCTAAAGTAAAGCACACTATCAATTAGTTCAACGAGGATGTTTACAAATAGTGCTACTCAAGATTGAACATGAATGTACACAAGAGGTTCAAACTACCCATGCAATGGTAAAATGTGTGCTTTAAGTTTCAAACTATGACTAGTTATCATTAAATAGAACTCAAGCTTACAAACCTAACATCAAATGCAAATTCAAGCTCAACAAAAACATATGAATGCCCTCACAACAAGAATGATTCCATACTCACTCAAAGATCATCTAGTTTTCAGCATTTAGGAATCAAAAGCAACTCTTACACTCCCAAAGATAAACATATGAATGAGTTTCCTCATAGGTTTTCCCATATTTTCCAATCAACATGACATTAAACTCAATGAAGGTCAGAATGGTCTTTCATAGCTTGTAACAAGGCTGAGGGTAAAAGTATGATCATTTGTCTTAGTGACTTCTACCTCCATGAAACATGGCCTGCATTTCACCTTTTCTCCTTCTCTTTAACTCTGTTTGATTTACACAATCCACCCTATGTTCTTTTAAGCATGGCTCATTGGATACCCCATTCCTTTTATCCATTTCACAAATATTGTTTGAACAATTCTTTTCTTTTTTGGCTTTCACTTTTCTCTTTTTTCTCCTTTTGTTACATGGAGGGGTTTCGTCTTTTTCAGCATGATCCTTCAAAGGCGAATTTCTTAAACTTTTTGAGTTTCCTTTTTTTTCACCAGACCCCCAACTTAGGCTTTTGGCCTACTTTGGATATTCAAATGAACCAATGCTTCATGAAGATTACAGGTGATGGGACAAAGAGGTCAAAGTTGCTCATGTTTCATCTAAAGAAAAAGGTAGGCTCTAACGGTGCCAAGCAAGGTTCACACTCTCACAAGGTTGTCACAAAGAAGTATAATGGAAATTGTGGTTCATTCTCCACAAACAATACCATAGATCATTTCTATCATTCGCCTACATTAGTCGATTGGACAAACAGGGCAAGTTCTAGGTATTATCAAGCACACATTTCAAGGCAATCTCACCACACACTGCATACAATACAATCATCAAACAATACTCTATAATTTTAGCTAGCATGGAACGACTATCATAGGATTCATTTCAACAACTAGCGAGTCACAAATTAGATGCTAAGAATTCCCATCTGACTTATGCAACTCAAGTTTGCCTCATGGGAATCGCACATGCATATAGTTCAATTAAGAGAACTATTTAAGTTATCGATATTGATTGCAATTGACACTCAATTTTGCAAAAGAACAACCACATTCATAAATATCAAGAGGTGACAACAATTTTAATTTTGGTCAACTAAAAATGAATTAAGGGATATGAGATGAGACCGCCAATAGCCTCAACTTAACCTTAGCATTGTCCTCAATGCAAAAATAAAAGTAAGAACAGAAAAAAAATGAAAGAAAACTAAATGAAAGGAGTGGGAGCAGAAGAACCTTTCACTATATGGCCAATCAGCGAAGCTTGCTTGAGACCCCGAACAGTTATATGAACCACTGAATCGAAGATAGGTCACCAAAATATCCAGGACGATTGCCCTTCAGTTGGAACAAAAAGGTAAATTAAATTGTGCTCGCCAAACCAATCGGTGAACCGCCGAACACTCTAAAAGATTCACCAAAATTTCCAGAACTGTGGTCCTCCAATCCGAACCAAATCACAACCGCCTAACTACTCGGTGCACCGCCGAAAGGATCTTATCAACGCATAATTGCTAGTTCCTGCACATTCAATAAACATTATTCGAAAACAACTAAAGCTTGGGTTGACTCCCTAGAAGTGCCTGATTTAATGTCGTGGCATGATGTGGAAATGCTCTCATGCATCTTCCAAATACACCACTTCAGTTACCGATATCTCCTAAAATTTACCAAAATAGAGCTTCAGATGCTCCCTATTTAGTTTGAATGTTGGTCCGTCTTTACCTTCAACTTCAATTGCCCTATTTGTGAATACTTGAGTTACTTTGAATGGGCCAGACCACTTCAATTTGAGTTTACCCGAGAGAAGTCTCAAACGAGAGTTATAGAGCAAAACAAAATCACCTACTCAGAACTCTCACTAAAGGATTTTAGTGTCATGTCACTTTTTCATTTTCTCCTTATAAAGGACTAAACTTTCGTATGTTCTCAACAAAAATTCCTCCAATTCATGAAATTTATTTACTCTCCCTTTCGAAGCATTCTCCCAGTTCAGATTTAATGCCTTCAGCACCCATAGTGCCTTATGTTCAAGCTCGACCAGAAGGTGACAAGATTTGATAAGTACCAACTGATATGGTGACATGCCAATTGGTGTTTTGATAGCGGTGTGATACGCACAAAAAACATCTTCCAGCTTTCGAGACCAATCCGTCTGTTTTGCGTTCACTGTTTGTGCTAGAATGCCCTTGATCTCTCGATTTGAAACCTCAACTTGGCCCCTTGTTTGTGGATGATAGGGTGTTGCAACTTTATGCTTGACTCCGTATTTGTTCAACAATGAAGCAAATAATCGGTTGTAGAAATGATACCCTCCATCATTGACAATAGCACGAGGGGTACCAAACCTTGAAAAAATGTAGTTCTTTAATAAATGCACAACACTCTTGCCTTCATTGTTGGGCAAGGCTACAACTTTCACCCATTTTGAAATGTAATCAACTGCCACCATAATGTACTTGTTTCCAAAAGATCTCACAAACAGACCCATGAAATCTATTCCCCAAACATCAAATAATTCAACCTCTAGGATGGGATTAAGAGGTAGCTCATGCTTTCTTGATACCCCTCGCTCTTGGCATTGTATGCATTATTTAACAAAGCCATGTGAATCTTGGTACATTGATGGCCAATAGTATCAACTTTGAAGCACTTTAGCGGTTGTTCGAATCCTGCTATGATGTCCATCCATAGGCGAAGCATGGAAGGCATTGAGAATTCCATTAACTTCTTCTTCTGGTACACATCTGCAAATGATATGATCTGCGCATTCTCTAAATAGATATGGTTCAACCCAAATATACATCTTTACATCGAACAAGAATCTCTTTTTTTGGTAGAAGTTTAGGCCCTCGGTGTATTATTCCACACGCTACATAGTTAGCGAAGTCATAATACCAAGGTGAGTTGCCTTGGGTTACCCTCGTCACTGTTTCGTCAAGAAATTTAGTCACAATGTCCCTCTCATTGCAATCAACTAGGTTGGTCTCTAACTGAGACAAATTATCCGCCACTTGGTTTTCACATCCCTTCCGATCCTTCACTTCAAAATCCATTTCTTGTAACAACACCACCCACCAAATCAATCTTGGCTTTGCATCATTCTTAGCCATCAAATATCTAATGACAACATGATCTGTGTGCACTACCACTTTGGTTCCCAACAAATATGCTTTGAATTTCTCAAATACATACACCACCGCTAACAATTCCTGCTCTGTGACCGTATATTTTTTTTGAGCCACATTCAGTGTTTTACTTGCATAATAAACAGGATGGAATAGTTTCCTTTTCTTTGACCGAGAACATCCCCCAAATCTACAACACTAGCATCACACATAAGTTTAAATGGGGAACTTCAATTGGAGGCAATAATGATTGGGGCTGATACCAAATTTTCTTTCAAGCACAAAAACTCTTTGAGGCAAACATCATCAAAATGGAAGGTAGATTCCTTCTCTAGCAATATACAAAGAGGGTGAGCTCTATTGGAAAAGTCTTTGATAAACCGCTTGTAGAAACTCGCATGTCCTAGAAAACTTCGGTCATCTTTTACCGAAATAGGCAGAGGGAGCTTGGCAATGACCTCGGCCTTCCCTTGATCCACTTGCTTTCCTTCCCCTGAAATTTTGTTCCCCAAAACACTTCCACCCTTTACCATGAAATGACACTTCTCCCAATTTAGAACTAGGTTGATTTCCACATAACTTTTAAGGACCTGTCCATGGTGTTCCAGACATGTTTCAAGTGAATCACAAACGACTAAAAAATTATCCATGAAGACCTCCATTGAGTCTTCCACCATATCTGTGAAAATTAAAAGCGTACAACATTGGACTGTCACTAGAGCACTGTACAACCCAAAAGGCATCCTCTTCAAAGCAAAAGTCTCATAGGGACATGTAAAAGTGGTTTTCTCTTGATCTTCCCATGCAATGGAAATTTGGTTGTACCCGGAATAGCCATCTAAGAAACAGTACCATCCACGCCCCGCAAGCCTATCAAGCATTTGGTTCATAAATGGCATTGGAAAATGATCTTTCTCGATCCAAGCATTTAGCTTTTGGTAGTCCATGCATACTCTCTAACCGGTGACCAGCCTCATAGGTACGAGTTCCCCTTTTTCATTTGGAACCACCGTGATGCCTCCTTTCTTTAGTACACATTGTACGAGACTTACCCATTTACTATCCACAATAGGGGTACATCATGCCTGCATCTAGCCATTTGATGATCTTTTTCTTCGCCACTTCTTGCATAGGTGGGTTTAGTCTTCATTGATGCTCAACACTTGATTTGCATTCACTATCCAATTGGATTTTATGAATGCAAATCCTGGGGGAATACCTATAATTTCAGCAATTGTCCATCCTATTGCCTAATGTTTCATTTCAACACCTTAACAAGCAATTTCACTTGCCACTCAACAAGTCTGCTACAATTATAACGGGAAAAGTATTATTTGCTCCTAAAAATACATACCGAAGATGAGATGGAAACACTTTCAACTAAAGCTTTCGAGGTTCCTCTATGGATGGTTTAGCGGGAGGATTCTCTCAATTTTTTAGATTAATATCAACCATCAATGGGTTTTTAGAATGAGGACCTAATCTCGATAGAGCAGCCACAACTTCATGATACCCTTGAACTTCGTTTTCATCATAATTTGAAATGACAGCAACGATGGGTTCATTCATACACATCATTTCATTTAAACTAGCCACTGATTCATCAATCACATCCATTATTGAGACCACATGAATGTTTCTATGTTGCTTCATCGATTTACATGCATTCAACGTAGCCTCCTCATCATTTACCCAAAACTTCTACTCACCACTATCTACATCCACAAGAGCTTTTCTGGTTGCCAAAAATGGTCTACCTAAAATAATAGGTACTTCAGCATCAATCTCACAAACCAAAATAACAAAATCGTCTAGAAATATGAACCTATCAACTTTTACCAAAAAATCTTAAAGTATGCCAATGTGGTGCTTAATAGATTGATCAGCCATGAGGAGTCACGTTGTTGTAGACTTAGGCACACCTAATCGAAGTTGTTTATAAATTGCATATGGCATCAAGTTAATACTAGCTCCCAAATCAGATAATTCTTTGGAAAATGGGAGCATCCCAATAGTGCATGGAATAGTTTACGCCCCTGGATCAACTTTCTTAGTAACCACATTGTTTGTCATGATGCAACTACAACTATGAGACACTTCAACTGTTTCAAAATCCATACTCCTCTTCTTGGTGACCAATTATTTCATGAACTTTGCATATCCGGGCATCTCCAACAATGCTTCGACTAAAGGAAGATTTATTGATAGCATCTTGAACAAGGCAAAATATATCTTGAACTTTGCATCTTCATCCCACTTTTTTATCCTTTGAGGAAAAGGTGGGTTGATTTTGGGCAACGGTTTCACTGACTTTGAAGAAGACGTATCCATTTCCTTAAATGTTTGTAGCTTTTCGGTGGTGCTTTGACTTGGACTTCCTTCGGCCTCTTCGAGCATGTTATTCTCCGGTGCTTGGTTGGACCCCTCTACATTAATGATATCCTTATCTTCCCTCCTAGTGTTTGCATCATCATTCACCCTCACATCACCACCTACTACTTTCCTATTACAGGTCAAAACCGATAAGTATCTGTAATGATCAGCCTTTGAATTTGCTATATCATCAATTGCACATCTTTCTAGTGGCTTGGAGTCTAGTTGAGCTTAAAGTTGATTCGTTTGACATTCTAGTAACTTGATAAATTCCAAAAGAGAATTTAATTTATTGTTCAAGGATGAGAAATTAGTCTTCATTTCCTTAAGCATGTCATCAGATGCTTCGACTTTTCCTAAAATACGCGATAGCAATTCATCCACACGAAGACTTTCTGAACTACTCCTAGATTTTGAGCGGTTACCCATTTGCATGTAACACGCATCATAGTTAACCTTTCTCCTCCAAAGATCATTTCGACCAGCCCAATCTTGATTGTAACTTCTCTTTCCATCCTCAGCAAGTTTGTTCCAACCTTGATTCTCACCCAGATTTAAAGAGCCAAGGTAAGAATCATGCTCGAGTCTACATCAACACTCTCCAACACCTATTTTCTCAACAATTCCACTTGGCTCATAATCTTGCTAATATTTTCATCCGGCTGTGGATCCTTTTTAATTTGTTTCTTTGTCATCCTGAAGTTCAAAGGAGACATTTGATATTCTCTCGTGTACCAAGCACGATTAAATTTGGTCATCCCATCAAGAAGAGTATATGCGATTTTAAATGGTTGTTGCATGATTCCTCCTTGAATGAGTTGGTCAACCACCTCCTTGGTGACTAAATCGAGACACCAATAGAAATTTGGTCAGAAGACGTTATTTTGGTGTCCATGAGTTGGACATTGGAGCATAAACTTATGGAACCACAACTAAGTCTCGTGAATTGGTTCCCCATCCAATCGTTTGAAACCCTGGATATTATCTCTCAATGCCATCAACCTTGAAGAAGGGAAAAAATCTTATGTAGAACGCCTCGGTAAGCTCATCCCAAGAGGTAATTGAATCCCTTGGTAGGTAAGCTAGCCATTTTATCGTATTCCCCATCAAAGAAAAAGGGAACCACGAAAGTCGAACTGACTCCTGTGAGATGTCCTTGAATGAAAATGGATCACACACGTCCACAAAATTCAAGATATGGTCATGGAGATCCTCAAGGGCAAGTCCTCCAAACAAGCCTTTCATTTCCAATAGCTGCAACATCGTGCTAGTCACATGGGATACCGCATTACCGAATAGCACCTACGCTGCCCAATTGGGCTTCATTGAAATCATTCAAGTTACCGACGTCATCATGATGTCCAAGTTGGCTAGTGTTGCTCCTGTTCACACTCATCTCGTCACATGTTCAAGAGCAGCCAACAACAAACACAAAATAAAGTAAGTCCATTCAACTACAAACAAGATTAGATCAAAGATACACTTCACTAAAAGAATTCTAAACACCACTCCCTGGCAGCAGCGCCATTTTTGATAACGCTCAACTACACTTCATCCAATTCTAAGTGTAGGCGATCACAATTTATTATAAACCCAATGAAGAGTTGGGGTCAATCCCACAAGGAGTGATACGGTAGAGAGTTCAATTATGAAGTGAACGACATACTTTAATCCATTGTAGGAATAGAATTTATCGAAACAATTAAAGTGAATTGCAGGGGTTGACAACAATTGTCAAATAGGGGGAATAGGATTGTCAATTAACAAATACAAAAATAGGGGAGTAATCAAATAGAGAAGGATTCTCGGGGATGTGATCGATTAAATGTTAATTTCGCTATATGGGTGGTTAAAATTTACTAAAAGACAATGAATCTTAGTGGGTAGGCTAGGCTCTAGATGCAATAGCCATCTCTCGATCAACTACTACGATTCAAGATAGTTCTCTCGAACATGCACAAGAATAACAATAAGAACAACCTAAAACCTCAATTAATCTACTATCTCGAGCTAGATTTGTAGGATTGAGTTCAAATTCATTTTCTCAAGCTGAACCAACAACAACCCAATCACTAAAATCATCAATTGATAGGATTAATTCTAAAACCAATTTCTCAAGCAAGACTAGAATACTAAGCTAGAATTGCATTTATAACTACAATTCATGGATTAGAACACAACTACCAATAAAACCCACTTCAAATCAACATTTAAATCAGTAAATAATAGCACTCATTAGCTAATTAGAACATTTAATCACATAATGACACCCCTAATAATAGAGATTTTAGCCATACATTATAAAAGACAAGAAATCATTACCAACTATATTCTCCATCAGTTGGGTAACAGAATTCGAGTCTTCACAATGCTTAAAATCAAAACCCAACTTTAAATTCTCTTCAAAAACTACTAAGAACTTTGTTTAAGTAAAAAAAAACCAGTATTATAATTTTTAGGAACACCCATTTCTCTTTTCAGAATTCAATTTATAGGTTCCCAGATTTTTGCCTTCGGGGTCATTTGGTGAAATAAGTCGAGTGTCATCGATCAAGTCGGCGATGTGCTAAACGCTCTTGTCCATCACATTTTTGGCTTGAGTCTTCACACTTTCTGTGTTGTGATTTTATGCGATCGATGTCAGGCTCGCCAACTTAGTTGGTGATGCTCCAATTTTCCCTTCTTAGCACCATTTTTGCTTGCATCTTCAATAATTACTCTGTATCTTTAGGCGGGTTGAGGTTCCTTCGCCGATCCAATCAGCGCATCGCCGAAGGGTACGTTCCACTACTGAGTTGCCTTTGTCCAAGGGCTGGCACACTATAATTTTCGATGGGCTGAAGGACTACTCGACAAGTTGCTGAGCGGTCTTGGTGATCCCCAGCCTTACTTTTCTTCAATTGCATCAGCTTTTCTACTCCCTTTTGCCCGATAATATCCTTGCCTTTCTTTTTTGCCTTTACAACTGCAAATCAACATCTAAACTTCAATCTAGAACATAAGATAGGCAATGAGGACAATAAAACCATGATTATTAAGGCCTAAACGAGTCAAAATCTCAGACTCATCACTAGCTAACACTTCACCACATACAATAATGACATTTTAAACACGACTCTATAAAGATCACTTTTAAATTTCATTGATACCTCTTCATTATAGAAGACTCTAGATGCAACCCTCCACTTCATGCCTCAATCCACAACTAAGATTAGAAGAAAATTCCACAATTTTTTTTCATTTTCTCCACATATATTCGTCTCAAGACATAAATTTTTTTCAACTATTTTATTTATTAAATATTCTTCCTTTGCTTTAGAGCTACTATTTTCTGTCAAGAAACTACCCTTTTAATTAAGAATGTCAAAGGAAAACTATGATTCAGAAATAATACCTGGGATTACAATACCTTTGGCAAAGAATATAGCCATATATTATAGCCTACATCTATCCCTAGCTCAATATATTTTTCATCCCAATATAAATAACAATAGTGAATAATGTGTTTTTAAATTGATTGGTGAGAGTTTGTAAAGTGTTATTAATTTGATGAAGACTGAGGCATAGTTGTCTAGAAAGATATGAAACCGTAAACAAGGATATGTCAAGTTTTAACATTGGAGCACTCATCGTCCCATGTCTCTTTATTTTTTTTTACCAAAAGTATCAGTAAATTCTATATAAGTCTTGAGCATATATATTTTTTTGTGTACTTCTGCCAATTTCTTAAGCTAATTTTTTTCTTTTTGATGTTAAAGCTGAGAGTGCAAGATGGGGGCGGGGGTGAATTAATCCATTTTACTTTTCTTAGTTAACTAACTATTTACAGTCGACTAGATCGTAATTAAAAATTAAAACAATGAGTAAAGTTTGGTAAGGAAATTCAACATCTGATTGATGTTTTTATACTAGTTGGGATCCATAACTAATCATACTCCAGTCCCCTTGGGTTGGAGAGTTGTTCTCTTCTAGCTTTGTGATATTGACGTGGTTACAAGTATAGATTCTAAATCTACACTTACCTCTTACTTTTTATTTCTTTTCAATCTTTTGATAAAAGCCCGCACCAAACTAATTTTCTCTCTTCTCGTTTTTGGATACATAGTAACTCATTCAGAAACAATTTGCTAAAAGTAGATGAGAATCCTAAGAAGGTTCAGTCATCAAGTATATTGATCTTCAGCAACCTCTTTCTTTTTATAGAGATGATGAAGGCTTCTTTCATTATTTTAAAGTAGTGCCATAGGGTTTATCTATGTAAAGATCCTTCTCGTAATCTTGTCCTATGCTTTTTAAGATATGACCCCTCAAAGATCTTACGTGAGAAGAAATGTAGGTGACAATGTGAAGACCGAGGTTCCTCAAGTTCTGGTTGACCCTTTTATCGAGCAAGTGACTCAGGCTGTATTTCGGGTCACATTTTCAAGTTTTGGCTCAAGCTATGATTGGCCAACCAAATATAGAAGCCTTTGCTCTCGTGAACCCAAATGTGGGTATGGTGGCGACAAGGACAAGAGACTTCATAATGATGAATCCGCCAAAGTTCCATGGTTCCAAGGTCCATGAAGATCTTCAAGAGTTTATTGGTGAGGTGTATAAGATAGTGGGAATTATGGGAGTCTATACGATATAGAAGGTGAAGTTGGTCGCTTATCAACTCAAGGGTGTTGCTCAAGTTTTGTTTGAGCAATGGAAATGTGAGAGTGCTATTGATGCATGTCCATTTGATTGGGAGAAACTTCAAGGAGCACTTCTTGATAGTTTCTTTCCTCTTGAGATCATAGAAGTGAAAGCGCTTGAGTTTATTAATCTTTGACAAGGTAATATGAGTGTGAAGGAGTATGTTTTGAAGTTTACTCAATTGGCTAATTATTCTACAACTATGCTTGTCAATTCAAGGGAAAGGATGCGTATGTTTGTGTCGAGTGTTTCAGACTTGGTTGTCAAAGGGTTTTGTACCTCCATGTTGAGTAAGGAGAAGTATATCTCTCGTTTGATGATACATGCCCAACAAATCGAAGAGGAAAAGCTCAAGGAAAGGGCAAGAGAGTCCAAGAGGGCAAGAACTAGTGATGGTGATCTTTCTCATTCTAGGTTAGGTAGACAAGGTTGTTAAAAAATTTTGCAAAGATTTTCTGGTAAAGGTTCTTCTAATGCACCAATCCCTAAGTTCCACAGGAATTGGGTGTCTAACCCCAAACCTCAAGGAGGTTGTTGTATCCTCTATCCATGCTTTCTTAGGGTGTGGTAAAAAATATGATGGAAAATGTTTGGCTGGAATGGATGGTTGTTGTAATTGTGGTAATTGTTGAAAGAAAGGTCACAGCATGAGAGATTGCCTATTGCTTGCTACAAAGGGAAGGGATGGTAGGCAAAGTTCAAGCTAGTGGTTCCGGTTTGGGTGCTCCAAAGCAAAATAGATTTTATGCTCGTCTAACTCGATGTAATCACAAGTGTTCTCCAGATGTTGTGACCGATATGTTAAAAGTCTTTCATCTTGATATTTATGCTTTATTTGATCCGGATGTGTAACACCTCACGATATAATAAGGTAAAAGGGAGTTAAAGGGCATATCCACAAGTCAAAAGTAGGCCAGGGACCCTTCACGAGACCCAAAATGGTTCGTTTAGGGCACAATGGTTATTTAAGGCTAGCATACTTGCCGTGCAGGGCGTCCAGGATTTGGAATGACCTGGACGGCTCCATAAACGGCCCATCAAGAGGTTTACAACCCATTTAGGGCCACTAGCCAAACCGTTTAGAGTTTTTAGGAAGGGGGGGGGGGGTCTCCTGGACGATTCCCTATATGGTAGTGAGACCTTCTATGGACCGTCCAGCCTTCCTTTTTGGTGACTCCATTAGTTTTTAAGCTAGGGTTATTTTAGTCTTTCCCCTAAATGTTTGGTATATAAACTATATCGTTTTAACCCTATTTCAAGACCTATATAAGTGAATTAGGTCCTAAAACTATCCATTCAAAGTCATTCACTTAATTCCTAAATTTCCCTCCAAGATCACCCTCAAAATCCTCTTAAGAACTATGGAATAAAAAGCTAGAGTTTCACATCAAAATTTTCAATTTAGCATAGATTGTGGGCATTGACCACTAAGGTATGTTACTATTCACCTATGGAATCCTTTCCTCCATAGGGTTCCTAATTTTTTTCAATTTTACAAGTTAAATTTTTAATTCAAAGTTAGGGTATTATTCAATCTTCATGAGTTCCTTTTAATAATAATCCAACTAGTAAAATTAGCCGCGTCTCGCGTGGGAATTTAATATCATCGAATTCATAAAATAATACTTAAAACCTATTAGTGATTAAACTAAAACTCTATATTATCTTACATACAATCTTACATAGTAACGAACTTTGATAATGTAAAGCAAAATGATAATTATAACATGTTATCATTTATCCTTTAATCAATCATCTTTGATTTGATTTTATAATTTATCATTTTCCTTCTAGGAACCATTACCATTTGATATTTTTGGGGAATCAAATGAACATCAACCTGAGATATTAATTTTCTAATAAATACATAATTATTGGTAAAGAGATAAATAAATTTTAAAAATCTGAAAAAAGTGAACAAATATTCAAATTTTAACGTGTAGAAAGTTTTGCCCTACCTTTTGTTTTGCATATATCATTTTAATGTTCCCATTTAAATGTATCATTACTTCTTATTAAAAAGGAAAATTAAGGGGAGAATGTATCATATTGAACAACAATATAACTTATTATATATACTTGAAAGGGATAAATATTACACAAAACTATTCAGCTTATTTGGGTGTTTTTTTAAAAATTAACATACCAGAGTGATGAAGTTCAATTTAAAACTATACTTATATTCCAATTGCAGTGTCGAGAAACACCTCTATTACTTCAAGAAAAATATTTACAACTTGCAGTAAACTTGAGAATCTATCCATACTTCATATTTAATATGAGCAATTAATCTATTGTATACTTGTCTTTGAGAATAAAAGAGGCTCCAGTCTAGTAATATTCCTCTATAGGTCATCCGGTACAACATCCTTGAAGCCATGTGAAAAGTTTATTAATTCCTGGTTCACTTCGCACATCAAGGTGCGGTAAATTTTTTAAGGTCTTTATGTCCTTTCAATGGCATACCAAATTTGAATTTTGTGTTCTAAAGGTTGTAGTATAGATCTTTATGGATTTTTTTTATTGTACTCAAACAATATCAGTAGATAAAACTTGGGTTGAAACTCAATTAACATGTGTTATTTAATCTGTACTAAAAAAATACTTATAAAAATAACTTTGCAGAAACAGAAACAATAAAGTTTAAAGTATGTACTCAAAAACTACACTTAATAACATAAGCATAAATTTATAATTGTAAAAAGCATACCAGGATCTATAATAATAGAATGAAATAGAAAGGAAAATATTGAGCCTACTGAATGTACATTGTCCCCTTAAGGAAATTATTCATCTCTAGTACCCAAGGTTTAAAGGAATATATCCTCTCAGGATAAAACTATTTATTTCACCAGTATATTGATACAAAAATAATGGTGTCAGTGAGCCAATTAACATGAGCAGAGTACATGAATATTTAAGTGTGTAGTATAAGAAGAAGTTCAGACTTTTCATTGTTTAAAGTGAGTGAAAATCCCTCTCTTTATAGACAACAAAGGATAGTGTGAACAAATGCTTATTCTGCATTATCTGAAAGGTCACAACCTTTAAAAAGTTACAACCCTTCGAAACGGTAACAACTAAAAATCGCAAATCTTCATAAAAATCACAATTCTTCATAAAAGTCACAACTTTTCAAGAAAGTCGCAACTCTTCATATTTCATTACACCTTTTAAAATCCAACAATGTGTACTTCATATATCAATTCAAAGCTCTAATAAATGACATTAACTTTCAATCTATATTGTACCGCCCCTAGACAAAAAATGATTAACTCAAATCATCAAACGTAAAGAAAGATTATGGAGAAACGGTAGACTAATGCATGCAACAATGCAAGTATACATATGATTATAGGAGAAGCATTCACAATTCCAAAATTTAAAAAGAAAATTATCAAGGTATAATTAGTATATACATCTGAGCAACTAACTCACATAGTTTGTCCCAATATTTCTTTCTTGTACCAGTTGCTTAAACTTAATTTTGGCCTAGCTTTATTATCGGGTTATCACTTGCTTAAGTGAGTTCAAAATGGGTTGATATTTATACATATGGAATATTTGGTGGAGGCTTAATTTAAACATGGTGGTGATGATTGTAAAGGTTTCAAAGAGGATAGGAACGCTAGTTTTGGAAATAAACAAATTAAAAGAGAATTTTAGTTTGTGGTTGTGCCACGTAGGTGGACTTATGGTTCTATATATATATATATATATATATATATATATATATATATATATACTACCTTAAAAGCACAAACTCCCTAACTTTAATGTTAAATTACTATAATACCCCCAACTTAATACACCCAACTCATTATATATTCTATATTTAATATTATATTTATATACACTATATTATATTAAATGCAGACACATTTTCACATTGATGGGTAATGACTTTTTCGAAAGGTTGTGTCTTTTTTTTATAGAGTTATGACTTTTTCGATGAGTTACGACATTTCCGAAAAGTTGTGATTTCTCTGAAGGATTGTGACTTATCTGAAAAGACGTGATAAGCACCTTTTTCATACTATCCTTTGTTGTCTATAAATAGAGAAGGTTTCTCACACTTTTAAACTACGAATTTTGTAAGTTTTCAATTCTTCTACTTAAAACAAGAAAGATTGTGAGAGTTGTTCGATTATGCAATTACAATATATATTTTTGTGGGTAAATTAGATAGATCAATAAAAATTGATGAAAAAAGGAGAATGAAATAACTCAAGTTCAATGCTTGTTCATTGACAAGAAGTTCAATGCTTTTGCAGCAACTCTTCCTTGACAAGAAGTTCAATGCTTGTTCGTTGCACAAACTACAACTTGGTGTTCAGAATCTGAAAAGTCTCAAACTATTGGAGAAAGAGTATTTGATCAATAACTTTTTTGAAGAATCCAAACTACATTTAATAAGTACTCTTTCATTTTCAATTTATTTGTTGTGCTTTTATTTTTATTCAGGTTTATATAGAATGCTCTTTTTTCCTTGGGGGTGAGGACGCATCTTTAAGACTACAAAGTTAAAAGACATTTTTATATATTCTACATATGATCCTTAAATTAAAAGTCTTCTTTAATTTTAAAATTTTCATATAAAATTAAAATTAGACCAATCTATATCAATCTTCTTCTTTTTTTATCTATACTACCTTAAAAGAATGAATTAATAACTTAAATGTTAAATTATTATAATACCCCCAACTTAAAACACCAAATGAAGTATATCTTCTATATTTTATATTGTATTATATTTATTTATGTGTATTATATTATATTAAAGGCATGCAACTTTTCACATTGAAGGGTTGTGACATTTTCGAAGAGTTATAACTTTTCTGATGAGTTGTGACATTTTTGAAGGGTTGTGACTTTTCTATAGGGTTGCGACTTTTCGGAAGAGTTGTGACATTTTCAAAGGATTGTGACTTTTACAAAGAGTTATGACTTTTTCGATGAGTTCTGACCTTTCTGAAGGGTTGTGACTTCTTTTTTGTAAGGCACCACGAGCAATTTTTCATAAACTACCCTTTGTTGGCTGTAATAAGAGGGCCTTCATCAAATTTTTAAACTACATTTTAAAAAAATATTATTATTATTATTCTTAAAACACACAATTTAGTATATCTTCTATATTTTTATGATAAGAAACAATATGCACATACTAGCACTACACATTTTAAACTATAAATGGAGGGGTTTCCTCACATTTTTAAACTACAGTTTTTTATGTTTTCTATTCTTCTCTTCTTAAATCCTCATGTTTGATATACAAATGTTGACAATCTCAAAGTTCAGTGAAATTAGAACACTCCATAATATGAATGTTAAATTAATCTAATACTCCAACTAAAACATCCAATTTAGTATATCTTCTATATTTGATATAAATATTAATTTATATTATATTATATTAAAAGTAAGAACACCTACAAAACAATAATAAAAAAGTAATGCACTACGGGAAAGGGAGTAGAAAGTTTATTTAAGAGGTGTGTAACTAAGAGATTTAAAGAATGACTAATTTTTTATTTAGCAACGTTCATATTATTTTTAAAAATAGTGTGGTACATGATTTGATTTTCATGTGCAATGCACGTGCATCAAAACTAGTATATATATATATATATGATTGATTGTATTCTATCTTTTATGAATGAATTAAAGTAATTGCATAATTTTGAGTAGAACTCATATGAAGCCATGCATGATCCATGATTTTTTTACTATCAACACATAATGAAGTTTATCAACTAGGAAAGGTGAATTTACGAAGATGCCCATGTTCTTTTATGAAACTAATGTAAATGATTTGAGGATAATTTGAGAGTAAAATCTCAATTTTTTTGTTGTTGTGAAAGGCTTTCTCACATACAACTAATAACATGTTTGTAAAAGGTTTTCTCACAAAAGGGTTCATGAGGTTGAAAGGTTTTCTCACCAAAGTTTAATCAATATTAAGGAGCTATTCTAAATGAACTTTAGCTTGGATTGGTTGCTTAATTTTTCCTTTCCATGAATGATGATACGAATATGATAAATGATTGTTCTATGGGATTTATATTTAGCACCGACAGGATATTCGGATGGAAACTCTCCTGTTAATAGAGGCCAAGTTTCTAGTAGTAATCTCATTATCCCATAATAATGTAACACCATATGTTTTCCTAGATAGGCGTTAGATAGCAGATCCACTTTTGCTTAGACTCCTAGTTCTTACCTTGGCAAGTAAGTTCATCCCTTTTTGGTGTGGGTAAAACACTGGATTTCATGTTATAGCTCACATTGTCTACGTTGGCTATATGCTAAAATTCCCACATTAATGAACTAGGGTTACTTTAAAATTATCTCACAAGTGTTTTAAAGATGTTAAGTTTGCATTGACCTTAATGAAAGTCTTTTGCTTTCATTTTTCCTTAGGGTTTTGCCTTAGGGTTTGAGAGACAAGTGAATGGGGATTAAGAGATGAAAATCTGATTGTTTAGGGTCTTTAATTAGTCAAGAGATTCGTTAAGGGTTTTCTTAGAGGAAAAAAGACCAAAACCACCCTTTTTACTATTTTTCGGTCGGCTAATTCATTACTACACTGTATTAGGTTACTTAAATAGTCTTAACTATTTACTCGAAACTTGGATTGTATGGAATTTGGTGGCATCGGAAAGAATATGCAAATACTTTTAATTTGATAGGTTATGAACTACATAACTTGTCATGCCCCGAGACTACCCTTTTGACGTAAAAACGGGACCTAGGACCACGAGTGACCCTAGGGTAACCCTAAAGCTGGCATATCATAAGCATACTAAAACAACTGAATATAGAGATACTGTGCAAAAGATTAAAATAGTTGATAATTGAAAGATGGGAAATACCCAAAATTGATCTAATATATATAAAGCACTATGATTTTAGTGATACTAAACATTAACTCAAATGCTAAAGTTGAAGCTAATACTATGCATGGAAAAGCCTCTACTGACTAGAGTTGTTGGGACATGCCCCCAACTAACCCTAGCAAAAACATAAACTGAAATGAAAGACTAGATATGAAAAATACATGTTTGTTGTCCTCAAAGTATGAGGACTCACCACTGAAGCTGCTGAATACGGATCGGAGACCTATCTATGTGTGATCTAAATGCTGAGTACCTGAACCTACATAATGAAAGGATGTAGCGCAGAGTATACGTCAGTACTTGGAATGTACTGAGCATGCATAATATAGAATATAGCTGAACAAATGTATAACTGAACAAAGCATACTGAGAAATGATATAATCTGAACAGAATAATAATACTGAAATATACTGAAAACTGAGCTAAATGTAATGACCAAGTACTAATCCTCAACATGACAAGCTAAGACTTAATACTGATGTATAACTAAAAATCTCGTCAAATGCACTAGAGTTTGACTGTGGGAGCTACTATTAACCGACATAAAACAACGTGAGCTAAACGTGGAGTCGATGTATACGCCCCATCGAGAGGACTCAAAATACCATGTTAGGGGTATAAAGGCATGACTGGCATGATCACTAAATCAGATGCCCAACAGAGGGGACTTATAAACCTATGGAGGCACGTAGTTTTGGGACTATGACGACACACTGAACCCTAGTCTAACTAGGTGCTAAGTCTACTCCCAACTAGAATGTGTATGAAACAACTTAACTAAAATACTAGATTAGCTCAATATTTTGACATGCTAACTGAGAATGCAACATTTAAGTACTGACAATATAACATTCACAATTTGAAGCATGTATATATGTTTATCTGTTTAACTGATCTAGTAAGTGTTATTCATGAAGTAAGAGATTCTACACAACTAGGATTCTGAGTTTCATGCAATTAAGGAACTAAGAAACAATGTTACAAAAACATGATAATCTGATTAAGAACACTGTAACATCTACATCACAGCAATATTCTGAAGTTCTAGAAACCCTAGGTCTAAACAAGATATAGGGAAACAAGAATCTGACTGAATTCTATGGACCTAGTGGATGAAAGGAATACACTAGTGAAATCCCACATATCTAGTGACAAAATCTATGGAGAAATCCTTCGATTTTGGGGTGGAAAATGAAGAAAACCTGTTGTGTGTTCTTGAGAAAGCTATCACCTTTTTCTACCCTTTTTTCTCTAAGTTTTGATGAATTTTGGTGAATAAATGTTTTGTTATGTTTTGACTAGGTTATTAGTCTTAAACTGAGAAACACGTTGTAGTTTAGGAGTAAAACGATATAGTATAAAGGCCACAATGCATAGAAAAAATACCTAAATGACCCTACCTTAAAAGCTGATAAAGGTCAGCCATGGAGGTACCAACGGTCCGTGGGTTGACCTACCAACCATAGGTAGGGTTCATTGATCAAGTCTCCCCGATAGGGATTCACTAAAATGAGCATAACATTTTACTCAGAGATGGGATTTTAGTAAAGTTGGTGGGGTTGGAAAGAGGATTCAATTATCTTATATTTGATAGGTCATGGGCCACCTAATTCATTTTGTGCTAACAGTTATAACCGTTTGAAGTTGACCCATAAGCTATTTCCCTCTAACTGGCTACTAACCCTCACCTACGGTTAGACATATGGTCCTTAGGTCCAACCACAGACCGTACTGGTTGACTGTGGGTGGGATCATAGACTATAAATATTTGGGCTTTAACAACGGAACCCCACCTACAATATGTGGTCCTACCTACGGTCGGTGGGTGGTTCCGTTGGTGCTGGCCAGATTTTCTGAAAACTAGGATTTTCTTCATTTTGAGATATGGAAGGAAAGAGCTGTGATCGCTACCATTAAGTACTAGAAACTGATTTCTGACTAAGGTAAGTTCCAAGAAAATGTTAATATGTTGAAATTGCAAGAACAACTGACGGAACATGATACTAAGGCTGAATTTATGAAAGTGTAAACTAGGAGACATGAGAGGAACTGTTAATTCAAGTTGAAATAGAATTGGAAGGAGAGAGATAAGGATATTTGGCCTACGTGGCTACTTCTGCTTCCCAAGTAGCTTCCTCTATGGACTAGCTCCTCCACAAAACCTTCACTAAAGCGACTTCTTTATTTCTCAACCTATGAACCTGACGGTCATAGCTCCTCTTCATAAGTGAGAATATCCTTCACAGCCACACTTTCTAATGGTACTATCGATGATGGATCACCCAAACATTTCTTCAGCAAGAAAATGTGAAAGACTGGATGGACTGCTGCTAGTTCTGTTGGAAACTCTAACTCATAAGCCATTTCCAACCCTTTCAGGATATGTAAGGACCTACATATCTCATACTGCGCTTTCCTTTCTTGCCAAATCTCATCATCCCCTTCATAGGTGATACATTTAGGAAAACCCAATCACTGATTTCGAACTCGAAGTCCCTTTTCCTCACATCTGCATAGGACTTTTGACAACTCTGAGCTATTTTAAGTCTATCTCTAATGAGTTGAACTTTTTCCATGGGTTTATTAACCAAATCTAGCCCAATAAATGTTGCTTCACCTACTTCAAACCAACCAATTGGAAATCTACATCTATGCCCATATAATGCCTCATAAGGGGTCACTAAATACTTGAATGGTAGATATTATTATAGGTGAACACTATGAGATGTAGGTGATCATTCCAACTACCCTTGAAATCGATCACGCAAGCTCTCAACATGCCCTCTAAATTCTCAATAGTACGATCTCCGTAACCATCCATCTGTGGACGAAATGTTGTACTGAGATTTACCAAAGTACCAAAACCTTTTTGAAATGATTTCCAGAAATGAGAGGTAAACTGAGGACATCTATCTAACATGATAGACATGGGAACCCCATGTAACCTAACTATCTCATGGATGTAGAGTTTAGCATAATTGTCCACTGAATCTGTAGTCTTGACAGCCAAGAAGTGAGCGGACTTAGTAACTCTGTCTACTATCTCCCAAATGGAGTCATGATGTCTGTAAGTATGAGGTAAACTCGTATTAAAGTCCATGTTTATCACTTCCCACTTCTATGTTGGAATACCAATCTTGTGAGTCATACCTCCCTATTTCTGATGTTCTACCTTAACATGTTGACAATTAGAACACTTAGCCACAAAGTCTGGTATGTCCCTCTTCATGCCATTCCAACAAAAGAGTTCCCACATATCACACTACATCTTAGTGGCACCTTGATGAATTGAATACCTGGATTTATGAGCTTTTGTAAGAATTTACTGTAACAACTCACTCACATTAGGAACACATAAGCGACCCTGGTAACAAAGCACACAATCTCCCACTTGGGAGAAAACCTTAACTTTTTGTTGATGAACTACACCTTTCAACTAAAGTAATATAGGATAATTATCCTGTATTTCCTGAACCTCCGCTACCAATGAAGATTTTGATCTATTCTGGACTATCACACCACAATCTGACATGCATGTCCGTAAGGCCAACTCCTAAGAGAGCAAGAAGGTGAACATCTTTTGCTAATTCTTTCTCAGCATGTGCTACATTACCCATAGATAATCTACTAATATCATCAGCTACTACATTGGCCATACCAGGATGGTAAAGCACATTATATCAGAGTCCTTGAGAAATTCAAGACATCTCCTCTTACGAAGATTAAACTCTTTCTATATGAACAAATACTGGAGGATCTTATGATCGGTGAACACATCTACATGAACACCATAAAAGTATGTCTCCAAATCTTTAGGGAAAATACTACGGCTTCAGGCTCGAAGTCATGAGTCGAGTAACTCTTCTCATATACCTTAAGATGTCTAGAATAATAAGCTATGACCTTACCTCGCTGCATCAATACACAACCTAGGCCTACCTTGGGTGCATTACAATAAATAACATAACCGTCTGAACTATTTGTTAAAGTCAAGATAGGAGCTCTACTCAACCTAGTCTTCAATTCTGCAAAGCTTTTCTCCCACTCATCTGACCATTGAAACCTAACCTTTCTCTGAGTCAACTTGGTCAATGGGAAACCTATGGATGAGAATCCTTTAACAAATCTCCTGTATTAACCAGCCAAACCTAAGAAATTTCTGATATCTCTTGGAGAGGTGGGTCTAGATGGGTCTGGGCCATTGTTTCACCACCTCTATTTTTTGAGAATCCACTCAAATTCCTTCACTAGCTACCATATGACCAAGGAAAGTGACAAACTGTAACCAAAACACACACTTGCTGAACTTAGTCAATAACACGCGATCTTTGAGAGTTTGCAGAACAACTCATAGATGAGTCGTATGCTCCTCCTTATTACGAGAATAAATAAGGATATCATCTATAAAGACAATAATGAACAGATCCAAATACTGTTTGAACACCCTGTTCATTAAGTCCATGAAAGTTGTAGGAGTTTTGCTTAGTCCAAAAGACATTACCACAAATTCATAATGACCATACTGAGTCCTGAAGGTTGTCTTTGGAATGTCACTATCTCTGACTCTAAGCTGATGATAGACGGATCTGAGGTATGTCTTAGAAAAGCAACTAGAACCCTGAAGTTGGTCGAACAAGTCATAATCCTGGAGTGGGATACTTATTCTTGATTGTGACCTTGTTTAACTGCCATAGTCAATGCACATTCTAAGAGAACCATCTTTCTTTTTCACGAACAACATCGGAGCACCCCATGGAGAGATATTAGGTTTGATGAAGTCCTTATCTAGAAGGTCTTTCAACTGTTCTTTCAATACCCTAAGCTCACTTGGAGCTATTCTGTAAGGAAGAATTGAAATGGGCTAGGTAACTGGAAGGCGATCTATTCCAAAGTTGATTTCCCTTTTGGGAAGAACTCCGAGAAGATCATCTGGAAACTCATTCACTATCGGGACTAGCTCAAGAGTTGGGGTTTTGGAGTTTGAATCCTTAACTTGAACAAGATGATAGAAATACCCTTTGGAAATCATCTTTCTGGACTTAGGGTAAGAAATGAATCGACCTACAGGCACTAAGCTACTACCCTTCAACTCTAAGACTGGCTCATTTGGAAACTAAAATCGAAAGATCCTAGTTCTACGATTGATAGAGGCATAACATGAATGTAACTGATCCATGCCTAGAATGATATCAAAATCTACCATTTCTAAATCTACAAGATCTGCTGAGGTGACTGTCTGAGAGACTGTGACAGGGCAATTTCTGTATACCCATCTAGCTATAACTGGGTCACCAACTGGAGTAGAGACTGAGAAGGGTTCTGAAAGAGTTTATGCATATGCATTAATAACACAAGTTTCCTTCCATTGTTGGTACCAAGTGTAGGCCACTCCCTTCAACTAATAGGCAGCCAAATATGAACTTTTGACTTGAGTGATGCCCATATTATTTTTTACCTCTTTATGTTGTCGAGAAACTTTTATAGATCTTATTCTGACTTAGACACATGAAACTCTGTCGGGTTTATCCAACTAATGTCTTGGGGTCTTGCTATAGCAGTGTTAGTTGTGGCAGAGCTGGGACTACAACCTACTCATTTACCTAGGTAGTCATGGTCTAAGCAAGTACTTGGTAAGCAACCCTAAACTCGGCATGCATGACTTGCTTCTTCAACGGGTATGCTAGAGCTGCTGGTTGATTCTTTATATTAGCTCTTCTGGAGGCATTTTCTGAATGTGAAAAGCATGAGTTAGAAGGATATTGAATAAAGTTCATACTCATGCACGATAAGAATAAAAAGGAAAGTGAAGTTTTTCTTGAAACTCTTTGTAGCCTCCCTCTCATTAAATGTGGTGAACTTCGCACCCATGAAAGAGACTCTACTTAGTGTGGCTTTTCAAACATCCTAGGACTCTTAAACCTAATGCTCTTATACCAAATTTGTCATGCCCAGAGGCTACCCCTTGACAAAAACACGAGAGCTAGGATCACGAGTGATCCTAAACTAACCCTAAAGCTGGCATATCATAAGTATACTAAAACAACTAAATATAGACATACTATGTGGAAGCTTTAAATAGTAGATAACTGAAAGATGGGGAATACCTAAAACTGATCTGAATATATATAAAGTACTATGAGTTTAGTGATACTGAATAATCACTCAAAAGCTAAAGCTGAATCTAATACTATGTCTAAAAAAACCTCTACTGACTAGAGTTACTGGGACATACCCCCTACTAACCCTAGCAAAAATTGAAACTGAAATGAAAAACTGAATATGAAAAACACATGTCTATTGTCCTTGAAGTATGAGGACTCACCACTAAAGCTACTGAATATGGATCGAAGATCGATTGATGCGTAATCTGGATATTGAGTACCTGAACCTACATCATGAAATGATATAGCGCATAGTATGTGGCAGTACTTTGAATGTACTGAGCATGCATGATATAGAATATAGCTGAACAAATATATAACTACACAAAGCATACTGAGCAATGATATAATTTGAATAGGAAAACAATACTGAAATATGAGCTAAATGCAATAACTAAGTACTAATCTTAAACATGGCATGCTGAGACTGAATATTGAAGTATAACTGAAATATACTAGAGTATGACTGTCGGAGCTGCTATTACCCGACATAAAACCACGTGAACTAAACGTGGAATCCAATGTATACACCCTATCGAGAGGACCCAATATACCTTGTCAGGGGTGTAAAGGCATGACTGGAGTTATCACTTAATATGATGCCCAACAAAGGACACTTATGAACCTACGGACGCACGTAGTTTTGGGACTATGAGGCTACGCTGAACCCTAATCCAACTCGGTGCTAAGCCTACTCCCAACTAGAATGTGTAATTCATGAACTAAGAGAATCTACACAACTAGGGTTCAGAGTTTCATGCAAGCAGCTAAGCAACAATGATATGAAAATATCATAATCTGATAAAGAACACTATATCAGCTAAATCACAGTGATTCTATAAAGTTCTAGAAATCCTATGTCTAAATAAGATATTGGGAATAAAGAATCTAACTGAATTCTAGGGACCTAGTGGATGAAAGGAATCCACTAGTGAAATCCCACATACCTAGTTAAGAAATATACGAAGAAATCCTTCAATTTCAAGGCTAAAACTGAAGAAAACCTGTTGCGTGTTCTTGAGAAAGCTATCGCCTCTTTCTTCCATTTTTTTCTCCAAGTTTTGATGCATTTTGGTGAATAAAGGTGTCAGTTATGATATGACTAGGTTATTAGGCTTAAATTAAGCAAAACGACGTAGTTTAGGTGTAAAATGGTGTAGTTTAAATGCCCCAATACATAGTAAAAAGACCTAAATGACCCTAAGTTAAAAGCTGACAAAGGCCACCCAGGGAGGGACCTACGGTTCGTGGGTTGACCTAATAACCGTAGGTAGGGTTTGTCTGTCATGTCTTCCCGACAGGGCTTCACCAAAATGACCATAACTTTTTATTCAGAGATAGGACTTTAGAAAACTCGGTGGCATTGGAAAAAAGATTCAATTATCTTACATTTAATAGGTCATGGGCCACTTAATTTCTTTTGTGCTAAGATTTATGACCGTTTGAAATTGACCCATCAGCAATTTCCCTCTAACTGGCTACTGACCCTCACCTATCAGATCTACGGTCCGTAGGTCCAACCACACACTGTGTTGGTCAGCCGTGGTGGGATCAGAGACTCTAAAGATTTGATCCTTAACGACGGAACCCCACCTACGGTCTGTAGTCCTACCTATAGTTCATACACTCAAATTACACCTCACTAAAGAAGTATAAGAAATCGTTATCAAGTAAAGAACCCAACTTGGAGGTTGGAGTCGATCCCACGAGAAATATGGTTTAGACTTAAACTTAACTTACGATTATATTCATTTAGCCAACGTATTTTCGAGACAAGTAAAGTGGAGGAATTTGTGAAATAAATTCTGGAAAATATGTGAGTAATCAGTGAGCAAGATTCAAACTTTTGTTGTTATCAAGATGAGAGAGAAACTTAGCTGTCCGTGTTCCCCATAAGCTCATAATGCGGTAATCCTAGTAATAGTATTCCTTTCCTAGTGTATTACATGCAAAGTGATAAGTTATATAGTATGTATCTCTAATTCTTTGGTCCGGCAACTAGAGAATTTTACCCCGCACCTTGGTCCGGCTACGTGTGTATAATTTACTAAACCTTACATTTACCTTTAACTCTTATTAGACATCACATCAATGTATGGATTAGTTTTCATCCTCGCACCAATTGACATTAGACTATTAGATAGTATCACACTAAATCTATGCTGATAATTCTATTCCTATTAACTACCTACTTGGTCTGGCAAATAGCAACAAGGCGAGTTCTAACGTTGGCCACTGTTAAAAAAAATTCTAAATGAAAGAAATATCAATGCATGCAACAACACTATTCAAGAATTACTTAGTTACTATTCATACTTTGTTAATCATCATGGTTCCCACAACCCTAGTTGTGGATTTAGTTACCTATAGTAGCAAGAACATAATTCATATTTTTAGATGAAGAAATCATGAACTTACGTAATAAGTGGAAGAAACCTAGAATTTTAACTTAAAATCATTAAAATCAACTTAGGAAATCAAGAATTGCTAAAATTGCAAGTTGATCTCCAAAGCCAAAAACTAGAACTAAAGTAATAAAGTCTAACCTCCAAAAATGAGGTTTACATGCCCTATATATAGAAAAACATGTCCCGAATAAAAAGTAAATGAAATAAAGAAATAAAGTTCCTTAACGCGGTTGCATTCGACGACACTAACCTACAGACCATGGACTGCCTTACAGTCCGTAGGTCCCTTCCGTGGTTTGGGACTTAAGCAATTTCCCACAACTCAAAATCTCCCCCTCTCAGTGACATTTAACGGATCATCAATATGGGCTGTGACGTGATCCACAGTCCATGGATTCACCTCTGTAGTTCCATACTTCAACTTTTGAATAGGTACTAGAACCCCCTTCTCTAAAGCATTTGACGAAGCTACAGGACGACCCGTAGGTCGACCTACGGTTTGTCAGTCGTAACCGTGGTTCCACACTTGCTCAAAAATTCCCTAATTTTCCTTCAAGCCCTGCTTGTCCATCTACAACTACCACCTACGGATCGTGACTGGACCTACAGTCCGTGGGTCACGTTCGCAGATGACTTTTTCTACAACTTTCTTCAGTTGTGTCTCTGTACTTCCATGTCTGAACTTATTTCCTGCAAACAAGATAAAAATACATTAATACCAATACAAAATGGCTCTAGACACAGAAAACTCTTAAGTGAAATGTGTTAAAAATATCGTAAATTCACGGTATATCAACACCCTCAACTTAAATTCATTGTTTGTCCTTAAGCGATGCACTAAGACTCTTCACGACACCTATGTAGAAGCATGCATTCAAGCTCAAGCAATCACATGGCTTTCTATCCCAACTCTCCTTTCTAGTTTATATCGTTTCTCTTAGACTCAACAAGATAACTCATGTGGATCAAAATATGACAAAGATCAACCAATAGACACAAAACATACACTTTTTTCACAATCACACAGGCACCAACTTTCCGACAATGTAACTAGTGCCCTTACTTCAAACAAAATCCTTTTTCACACAATGAATATGATTTTGAGTACACGAATTCATTCAACACTCACGCACAGAAGTAACTTCAAGTATAGTTAATACTCAATACCATAAGTGTGCCCTTATTTTCACTTCTTATATTATCCAAACTAGTTGCTAGGATCACTATAGGACTTTCTTAGCTTGTAACGTAGGCTCAGGGTCAGGTGTGGTACATTTGGGTACTTTTTAGTGACTTTATGCCCTCCTTGATATTACATTGGATTTTTACCTCTTCCTTGACATACTTTTGGCAACTTTTCATCCCTTTTTCCTTCCCTTCTCTTTTCAATCAAGGATGTGACTTTTGACTTTATGACACTTGTTTATATCCTTTTTTTTCACTTTATATTTCTTTAATTCTTTTCACGCTTTCACTTATCACATTCTTTTGCCTTTTTCGCACAAAGTCACATTCTTTTTAATACTAAACTCTTTGCATAACCTTTTTTCATTAGGTTTCCTCTTTCATAGCCACCCTCAACTTATGCATTTTGCCTTAGTTGAGGACCACAATGTCCGATTTCGGACCAGTTCTAAGATCAAGGTCACTTTTGACTTAGCCACCCTCAACTTAGGCTTTTGGCCTAAGTCAAGGTGCACATGTCAAAGGAGGGACCGGTGCCAAGACAACATTTTAAGGGAAGGTGAGTTAGGTGAATCAAAAGAAATGGTCAATTTTAGACTCAAATATTTGGATCAAAAGTGAAAAATGCTACCATTTGGTTAGATCATTTTAGGCTTAAGTGGACTAATTTGAACAATAGCCTATGATCACTTCCCAACTTGTAGACTAGATTATCCTAGAATGACCAACGGGGCAAGTTCTAGATTGGCACAAAACTATCTGAACATTTAACTATCCTCACACACTCTTGGCACCTTGTTTCATTACCAAATTATCAAATTACCCAGTTCAAGTTTTTAGCATAAGTCATGGGGTCACATCGGTTTTTATCATGTCACATTCAGAGCCAACACTTTCAACTCATTCTAGGCCTACAAATTTTAGCACATATCACATTTTTTATGGATAGGTATTATTTTCTTCTTTCATGCTC
The DNA here is from genome assembly GCA_029007595.1 of Solanum commersonii. NCBI lineage: Eukaryota > Viridiplantae > Streptophyta > Magnoliopsida > Solanales > Solanaceae > Solanum > Solanum commersonii. The sequence continues at coordinate 1,557,626 of JAJTWQ010000007.1, forward strand.
TTTCCATCATACTTTATTCTTTCTCATACTCCTACACATACAATCCTAACACATGTCGGTTCAATAGAAATAAAAACAGTCTCTTGGGGGAAAAGAACACAGGCAAGAAAACCCCAAGAGAGCACTATAAGTTGGGTTACTCAGATCTCACCCTATCACTCATAATCCATTTACCCCACCCCTAACAAAATAAAGTGTTATTTTCCTCCAAGCACACAAAAAATAAGCAATAAAAAGTAGGGTGAATGTGAAGCAAACCTGTGGCGCAAATGCGCCGAAGAACTCAATAAGTGGGTGGGTCCGGTTTCCCGGAGCCCGCTGGATCAACAAGAGGAAAGCCATTAGTTTCACTCATATCTATCATCTCAGCACCATCAGTAGTGCTCACATGATGGAGAACACATACAATATCACACCAAAGGTCAAGATCCACTTCTTAACTTTCAATAACAACAATGAACCGAAATTCAAAGTGAAGGGGTAGTCGATTACCTTACAAGCAAGGGAAGTGGGTGAGAGGAAAATGAATTGGGAATATGGGGAAATGTAAGGGGAGTGATTTATGGGATATGGGAGTAATATGGAGGGATTTAAGGAAAGGAGATGTTTAAAAATGGTTGGGGGAAGGGGGGGGAGTTTTGGTAATGGGGGAGTTGTTTTTAAAAATGAGGGGTTTTATTAAAAGTTATCCGAGTCGGGTCAGGCAAACCCTAGGTTAGGACCTATGAAACCCCGTCGATGGGCCGTGGGTCAACCTATGGACCGTAGGGCACTCAATACTTAAAATGATTGAGGACTTAAAGGAATGTAAAAAATTAAAGGAATGAAATCATTTAAGCTTTACAAATATACTTACTCATCTCTGAAATTTAACATAATAAGTGACATATAAAAATACACTTGAACTCTATTGGGAAATTCTCTAACTGACAACCATCATTATGAGCTAAGTGATGATACAACATCTAATCCATACTGCCAGAACTATCATATATCGTGCCGGGATATAGAGCACCTCAACTAAATGGATCCACTAAGCTTTGCCCAAAGACACTAAGGATTCATCTAAAAAGTATGATCATGTATCCATGTGGGCAAGGGATGGTTTATGGGGGTTGTGTTTTGTTTGAACTCTCCCCCATATCGGTGATCAACACTACTCCCAATAATATATATTGTTGCTCAAATGAATAAAAACATTAGTTTTTCTTTGGTTTGAGATCATTGCTCAAACTATCTTCTTAAAAGAGGTAACTACTCTAAACTGTCTCTAAAACTCATAGTTCATTAAGAAAATGAGGTTTTCTCTTTGCTTAACGTAAAAATACATTCTGGGTTGAGATAATTATTCAAAAGGGGTCTATTTAAGAGGTAATTTCTCTATAATTAATCAATCTGAAAACACTTATAACTTTTCTCAAAAAGTATACTCTTTTTCTTTATGTAAGAATGAAACATTTGGGAAATACTTAGTTCCTTTATACTCTTTCTCACACTGTTCTTTACTTTCTCAAAACTCAATTTAAACAATAATGTTTTATTCAAAAGATTCTCAATATGAATTCATTGAATACTCAAAATAGGGTTCATGCTGAAAAACAACCATGAACAATCAATTCAATAATCACAATTCACAGTGTACGATAATTCAATAATTTGGAATAGGAATTTAATAACCAACAACTCAAGAATTAAGAACTCAACATCAACTCATCTCAAGATTACTAAAATCTAGGGATAAAACACCAGATTACTCTTTTACTGATTTGAAAGTATATATAGGGTGTGAGGACGAATTAGTCCAACACTATGATAGCCTTACATACCTGGGAAGAACAAAGTTTTGGCAAAATAGATAAAATTTGAAGAATGCTTGAAAACCCATGTTTTTCTCATCTTGAATCCTTGCTCTAAGTCTTTGAAGTGTTTAAAAAGGTAAAATAATGTTTTAATATTGTTTAGATCCTTAATTAGGTGAAAAAGGGATGTGGTTTAGACTTAGAAGAGTGAGAAAATACTGAAATACCCCTCTTTAAAAGCTCATAAAAACTATCCACGAAACTATCTATTGTTCATGGTTTGATAATTGATAGTAGATCCCATCCATAGAATTGATATTGAATTTTTATGGGTCAAAAGTCCATTTACGGGTCCTAACGACAGTCGGTAGTTGTTCTTACGGTCCGTTGATTGGATCCGTAGGATTTGGGTCCCAAAATTTGACTCGCAATACTCTACCAATGACTTGACAGGAAGGGTCTTCGTCCAACCTACGTGTAACAACATGTTCCCGTCATTATAGAAAAGCCAACGGGGCCAATTTTGAGTCGAAAAACTTTGTCGTAGTAACTTGAGAATTCCTAACCTAGTCCAAATTTGGATGAAATCAGAGTTAGTGAGGTCTAGGGAAATCTGGTAACAAATGAGAGATCTAATAATGAATTTGATTGCATGAGTGGATATCTAAGACATAAAGGAGATCGTACGACTTTATGAAAATGAATTCGAAAGAGTAGAACTCTAAAAACTGATCTTAGCGTGAACGCGTATTTTTTTAGTGTCACGGGTTGAAGGTGTGTTGTGAAATTGGAGGTTGGAACTCTTAATTCGACTCACTGTTTCCGTGCAAGCCGCCAGGGCGGGATAGGGTCGGCATACCAAACCAGTCGCAAATTAAGTCAGAAATAAACCCAAAAATACCATTATTTTGTAAACTACGTTCTTAAGAGTTAGGAGACAAACAAGGGAGACTTCTTGACCATTTTTCACCATTCTTGAAGCTAAAGGTAATGTTTTCACTCCTCGAATCCATTTTTCAATCCATAGAATGTAAATTCATGCGTAATTATTATTGGAGAAGGGTTTTGGAACTGTTTTGGATGGTGGAAAAGAGCCCTAGTTGCATATTAGGATCATGGGTTTGGCCTAAGGTTGATTATTCTGATTGTAATTCAGGTAATTAGGCCTCGTTAATTGATCCTTGCGTTATATTGATTGTTTGTAGACAAACAACAAGCGGAAAGTATCCGAAAAGGGAAGAATCAAGTTTCTTAGGAGGGTTCAAGCTTTTTTTGGGGCAAGTGATTGTTTGATTTCTTGTTTGTATGATGTATGTTAGCAATTGCTTCATTGTAATACATGTATATATGCGGATGATGCACTATTGATAACACCTAATGCAAATGAGTATGAATAAATGATTGTATTCCATGAATCAACACTTGATTGTATGATTATGAGAATGTACATTATGATTGTGATTGTGGCTTGTTGAATGGATCTGGTGTTATGTTCCAACACTCTAACTTGGATCAAGTGCCACGTTTTGGCGCATGGGATTGGGTGTCACACCTGGCACACTAACTTGGATCGAGTACCACTTACCGGTACACTAACAGTTTTAGTATGTGTTCCATGAGAAGACCATTGACTTGTCATATAGATGTATTATTGAGAATGTGAAATTGTACATTGATCCTGAAATAATGACTGATATTGTATATGTTCGGTATATTCTTGTATTATTCTGTTTTGGTTACTTCGATATGTTTCACTTATTGAGATAGCCACAGGATCCTACCAGTACACTCTAGTTGTGTACTGATACTGCACTTGATCTTTCTTTGTTCAGTATAGGGCATCTTCAGGCGGATACTGACAGACCTCGTTTAGAAGATCAGTGACTGGGATCAAATTCAAGGGTGAGCTAGTTCTTCTAGGCTTACATGATTTCTCGTTATGTTTAGTCCATTTTATTCGGACTTAGACTAGTATTTTAGTTATTCTTATGTTTAGTTTGGGGTTGCACCCATTTTCTTAGACTTTTCTTTAGTAGATATTTTGGTACATTGACTTTCAGGTTCTGGACATTATTTCTGTAATTGTTTTGATTAGACTTTAAGAGTTTATGGGAACTCCTTATTTTTCCTTTAGAAATTTAAACATGCTTCTGTATCTTTAAATGCTTTCGTTTTCATTAATTTGGTTAGTTGGGTTGTAGTAATGGTTCTCTCACAGGACGGTTAGTGTGAGTGCTAATTACGGCTACTCTGGTCGTGACAAAGTTGGTATCAGAGCCCTAGTTTCATTGATTTCAATGTACCAAAATGAGTTCTAGTATAGTCTTGCGGAACAATATGGAGATGTTTGTACTTTTCTTCGAGAGGCTATAGGACTTTAGGAAAACTCTTTGTTTTTTTTGTCTCATTTCATGCTATAACTTGGTTCCAATTGGTATCCAGTGATCCAAATTGGTATCTAATCTCATTTACTCTTCTGTCCGCAAATGGTTTACACTAGGTCCAATGGCGTCAGGCCCATAGCTCCCGTCAATGCGCCAGCTGAGGAATCCATAGCAAGAAGTCGTAGTTGAGGCAGGGATAGAGGAAGAGCAGGGGGCAGAGGCCGAGAATAGGTAGCACCTACTAGGGATAGAGCTCCGGTTGAGAATGCTCCCAGTAATGAGAATTCTCATACGTATCATGAAGAGATAGAGGAGAATGTTGAGCTTGAGAATGATGAGGATGTTGGACAAGTGGAAGAGGTGCATGCTAAAAATACATGTATTCCTTACTTAGACCCACTGTTAACTCAACATATTATGTCTTTCCTAGAAGGATTGGTTGGTCTTGGAATTCTTCCCTTAGTTCAAGCAACTCAAGCTTCTGCTAATCCCCCTATTGGTATCATTGTCCCCAAGGTGGGTGGAACTGTAGGTACTGATGCATTTTTCCATCCTTTGTTGGGTCCTGAAATTATCGGTAATGAGCATGAGATGTTGACTAAGTTCTTGAAATTGAAACCGCTTGTGTTCCATGGTTTCGAAAGTGAAGACGCCTATGAGTTCATTCTAGATTGGTTTGAGAGGCTTCATAAGTTGGGAATTGTCCATCAACATGGAATAAAGTTTGTGACTTTTCAACTTCAAGGTGAGGCTAAGCAGTGGTGGAGAGCTTATGTGGAGTGCAGATCTTCAGCTTTACCCCCACTCACTTGAACCCAATTTTATCTTTGTTCTTGGAGAAGTATGTGCCCCAAACCTTTAGAGATCGTAAGAAGGATGAGTTCATGGCTTTGGAGCATGGTGGTATGTTTGTGGCTCCTTATGAGGCTAAGTTTCATGCTTTGTATAGATATTCCACACAATTGGTAAATATTGAGAAAGAGAGGATCTGACTATTCATTAAGGGACTAAATTATGAGTTGCACGTATTGTCTTTTCATATGACCTCTACAGGAAAAAGATTCAATTAGGTGACTGATTTTGTGAAAAAAGTAGAAGGAGTTAGAGGTGACGGGCAGGCTAAGGCTTTGTCTAAGAAAAGCTAAGAATATAGGCAACTTTCAAGGTTCTTACTACAGAGGTTCAGGGAGGCTGACACTTGCAGCCTAGTCAATTTGGTTCATTAAACCCGCTTCTACAGGTAATTACTCGGGAACTCCACCTTGGAATTTGATTCGAGATAGGCAAGGAGCCACACCTTCGACGGGCAGCAGACCATCTTTCGATCACACTCTTTATATTATGGAGAACTTGGGCATATGAAAAGAGATTGTCCCCACCTGTGCATGTTTGATTCTGCACAACAGAAGACTAGAACTGTGGTACCCATGGGGAATGGTAATAATGGTGAAGTACGTCCACAAAGTGAGCAAGGAGGAAATTAGCGAGGCTATGGAGGTCGGGGAAATGGTAACGCAGGTAGAGGTACGGTGCAGCCAGGCAGTGAAGTCACCCATCATGATTATAGGGCTCAGTGTTATGCCTTTTCAACCAAAACCGAGGCGGAGGCGTCTAATGTAGTGATCACACGTACTATTCTTGTCTATGACCGGATGGCTAATGTATTATTTGATTCGGGTTCTACTTATTCTTATGTGCTCGTTCAGTTTGCCTTAGGATTTGATATGATTTATGATGTACTTAATGCCCCAATCCATATTTCTACCCCAGTTGGTGAGTCTGCCATAGTCACCCATATCTATTATGCTTGTCCTATCTTGTTTATGGATTTCAGACTTGGGCTGATTTGGTGATTTTGGATATGAATGACTTTGATATAATCTTAGGCATGACTTGGTTGTCCCCCTATTATGTTGTGTTAAATTGTAATATGAAATATGTGACTCTAGAGATCCCCGATAGGGAAAAAATTGAGTGGGAAAGGGCATACAAGACTAAGTTAGCTAAGATCATATCCTTCATTCAAGCTAGGGAATTAGTGGACTAGGGTTGTTTGTCTTATTTGGCTCATATTCGAGATGTTGCGATTGAGTATCCCTCTATTTAGTCTATTCCTACGGTGTCTGAATTTAGAGAAGTGTTTTCTATGGATTTACGTAGTATGCCTCCGGATAAAGATATAGATTTCTGCACTGATTTGGAACCTGGTACCTTCCCCATTTCCATCCCTCTGTATCGCATGACTCCAGTAGAAATTAAGAGAGCTTAAGGCTCAAATCCAACAACTTCTTGATAAGGGTTTCAGCCGCCCTAGTGCATCCCCATATGGTGTTCCCATCTTGTTTGTTAAGAAAAATGATGGTAGTATGAGGATGTGCATAGATTACTAGCAATTGAATAGGGTCACCATTCGAAACAAATATCCATTGCAAGGCGCATCAGTTTTCTCTAAGATTGATCTAAGGTATGGTTACCATCAGTTAAAGATTAGGCCTGAGGATGTACCCAAGACGTCATTTAGGACCTTCTATGGGCACTATGAGATTTTAGTAATGTTGTTTAGGTTGACAAATGCGCCTGTGGCTTTCATTAGTTTGATGAATGGTGTGTTCAAACCCTTTCTTGATTCATTTGTGATAGTATTTATTGATAATATTTTGGTTTATTCAAAAAGAAAGTAAAAGCATGTCGACCATCTTCGTATTGTATTGGGTGTTCTAGGGAAACAAAAGTTGTATACAAAATTTTCTAAGTGTGGATTTTGTTTGACTTCAACTACCTTTTTGAGGTATGTAGTTTCAAGGGAAGGGGTAATTGTAGATCCCCAAAAGATCGAAGCGGTTAAGAATTGGATTCAGCATAGCTCTGTTGCTGAAGTTAAGAGTTTTGTAGGGTTCGCTAGCTACTATCTTTGATTTGTTAAAAACTTTGCTTCTATTGCCTCACATCTGACAAGGTTGACCAAAAAGGAGATACCTTTTGAAATGGACTAAAAATTTTGAGGAGAGCTTTCGAAAGCTCAAGACACTACTGACCACAACACCTATTCTAGCACTACCGGTGGAAGGTAAGGATAAGAATGTTATAGCTTATGTATCACGACAATTGAACGTGCATGAGAGGAATTACCCAACACATGATTTAGAGTTGGAGCAATAGTGTTTCCTCTTAAGATCTGGCGAAATTACCTCTATGGTGTCAAGTGTGAGGTGTTTACTGATCATCATAGTCGACAATATGTGTTCACTCAAAAGTATCTGAATTTGAGACAGCGAAGGTGGATGGAGTTACTCAAGGATTACGATTTGACCATCTAATATCATCCGGGTAAGGCTAATGTAGTGGCAGGCGCACTAAGTCGGAAGGCGATGAGTATAGGTAGTCTAGCTTGCTTAAGTGCATCCAACCGACCTTTGGCTAAGGAAATTCAAACCTTAGAGTCTATGTTTATGCAGTTGGACATCTCAAAGAAATGTGGGATGTTAGCTAGCATTGAAGTAAGGGCCACGTTCATTGAGGAGATCAAGGCCAAATAGTTTGAGGATGACAGTTAGAATGAGCTTAGAAAGAAGACAGCGTCTGGCAAGGCACAAGAGACCACTCTTGATGCGGGGTGTGTGCTCAGCTTTAAAGGAAGGATTTGTGTTCCTAGAGTGGGCCACTTGATTAAGAAGTTATTCACAGAATCACATGGTTCACGATATTCCATTCATCCGGGTGTGACCAAGATGGACCAAGATCTGAAGCGACTATATTGGTGGTCGGGCATGAAAAAGGATATAGCGAAGTTTGTGGCTAAGTGTCAAAATTGCCAACAAGTCAAATATGAGAATCAAAGGCTGGCAAGTTTGCTTCAGAGAATGTCAATTCCAGAATAGAAGTGGGAAAGGATAGCTATGGATTTCGTAGTTGGTCTTCCCAAGACATTGAGGAAGTTTGATTTTATTTGGGTAGTAGTTGACAAATTGACTAAGTCGACCCATTTTATTCCAGTCAGAATAGATTACAATACGTATCAATTGGATAAGGTGTATGTAAAAGAGATAGTAAGGCTGCACGGGTTGCCCCTTTCTATCATCTCAGATCGTGGTACACAATTCACATCCATGTTTTGGAGGAAGTTACATGATGAATTGGGCACACAACTCACTTTTAGTACAACTTTTCATCCGCAGACGGACGGTCAATCGGAGAGAACTATCCAAGTGTTAGAGGACATGTTGAGGGCATGTGTGATTAACTTTGGAGGACATTGGGATAAGTTCATACCTTTATGTGAGTTCTCTTATAATAACAGTTACCACTCCAGTATTGATATGACACCATTTGAGGCACTTTATGGGAGGGGATGTAGATCACCCGTAGGATGGTTTGAGGCTAGAGATGTAAAACCTTTGGGGGTTTATTTAGTGAAGGATGCTCAAGATAAAGTGAGGAGCATTCAAGCTAAGCTTTTAGCAGCTTAGAGTAGACAGAAAAAGAATACAGACCATAAGGTAAGAGAAATGGCATTTCAGATTGGTCAGAAAGTTCTTCTTAAGGTGTCACCAATGAAAGGGGTGATGAGATTCGGCAAAATGGGCAAGCTTAGTCCTCAATACGTTGATCCATTTGAAATTCTTAATTGTGTAGGACCAGTGGTTTATAGATTGGCCTTACCTCCTAGCCTATTGGGAGTTCATCCAATATTTAATATGTCCATGTTGAAGAGATATCATGGTGATGGCGATTACATCATGAATTGGGACTTAGTGTTGTTAGACAAAGACCTCCAATATGAGGAGGAAATAATTGCAATTCTTGATCGTGATATCCAGAAGCTGAGGACCAAAGAGATTAAATTCGTGAAAGTTCAATGGAAAAATCGTCCAGTTGAGGAAGCAACTTGGGAAACCGAGAAGGACATGCAAGACAAGTATCCCCAGTTGTTTGATGATTCAGGTACTACTCCACACTCAGTTTAGCCTATTTTTCCTAAGTTTGTCACTCGGGGACGAGTGATGGGTAAATTGGTATCTATGGTAATGACATATTCCCGTCATTATAGAACAGCCAACAGGGAAAAATTTTGGGCCAGAAAATGTTTTCGTAGTAACTTCAGAATTCCTAGCCTAGTTCAAATTTGGATGAAATTGGAGTCAGTGAGTTCTAGGGAAATCTGGTAATAAATTAGAGATGTAATAATTAATTCGATTACATGAGTGGATAGCTAAGATGTAAAGGAGCTCGTACGACTTTACGAAATTGATTTCGGGCAAGTAGAACTCCCAAAACTGATCTTAGCGTGAACGGGTAGTTTCTGAGTTTCATGGGTTGAAGGTGTGTTTTGAAATGGGAGGTTGGAACTCTTAATTCAACTCACTATTTTGGTGCAGGCTTCCAGGGCGGGGCAGCTGTGGTGGGATAGGGGCCGCCATAGCGGGCCAGTCGCTAATTAAGTTAGAAATAAACCCCAAAAACGTCACTATTATGCAAACTTCATTCTTAAGAGTTAGGAGAGGAACCAGGGCGACTTCTTGACAATTTTTCACCATTCTTGAAGCAATAGGTAAGGTTTTCACTCCCCGAATACATTTTTTGATCTGTAGAACGTAAATTCATGAGTAATTATTGTATGGGGAGGGTTTTGGAACTATTTTGGATGGTGGGAAAAAGCCCTAGCTGCATATTAAGATCATGGGTTTGGCCTAAGGTTGATGATTTTGATTGTAACCGGGTAATTAGGGCTTGTTAATTGATCCTCGCATTATATTGATTGTTTGTAGACTAAGAACAAGAAGAAACAATTCGAAAAGGGAAGAATCAAGTTTCTCATGAGGGTTCAAGCTTTGTTTGAGGTAGGTGATGGTTTGATTTCTTTTTTGTATGATGTATGTTAGCAGTTGCTTCATTGTAATACATATGTGTATGCGAATGTTGCACTATTGATCACACCTATTGCAAATGAGTATGAATGATTGATTGTATGTCATGAATCAACACTTGATTGTATGATTATGAGAATGTACATTGTGATTGTGGCTTGTTGAATGGATCGGGTGTTATGTTCCAACACATTAACTTGGATCGGGTTCCACGTTCTGGCCCATGTATGGGATCGGGTGTCACGTCCGGCACACTAACTTGGATCGAGTACCATGTATCGGTACACTAACAGTTTTAGTATGGGTTCCATGAGAGGACCATTAACTTGTCATATAGATGTATTATTGAGAATGTGGAATTGTACATTGATCCTGAAATAATGAATGATATTGTACATGTTTGGTATATGCCTATTTTATTATGTTGTGGTTACTTGGATATGTTTCACTTATTGAGATAGATTGAGATAGCCGCATGATCATACCAGTACACTGTGATTGTGTACTGATACTGCACTTGCTCTTTCTTTGTTGAGTACAGGGCATCTTAAGGTACCTACTGACAGACCTTGTTTAGAAGATCAATAATCAAGATGGTGAGCCAGTTCTTCCAGGTTGCCATGAGTTCTCGTTATGTTTAGTCCATTCTATTCTGACTTAGACTAGTACTTTAGTTGTTCTTCTGTTTGGTTGGGGTTGCACCCATTTTCTTAGACTTGTCGTTAATAGATGTTTTGGTACATTTACTTTCAGGTCTTAGGCATTATTTCTGCAATTGTTTTGATTAGACTTTTGGAGTTTATGGGAAGTTCCTATTTTTCCTTTAGACATTTAAACCTTCTTCCATATATTTAAATGCTTTAGTTTTCGTTAATTTTGCTAGTTGGGTTGTAGTAACGGTTCTCCCACCTTAGGGTTAGTGTGGGTGTCAATCACAACGGTCTGGGTCGTGACACTACGGCCCGTTGGTTGGAGTTGTCATTCACAGACTCAGAAAACTCTGATATGGCAGTCTCTGGTAAAATAATCTTAACTTTTTATTGCGAACATGAAATGAGGCAAACTTGGTGACGTTGGAAAGAGGACTCAAAGAACTTAATTTGGTAAGTAATATGCCACCTAATTTAGTATGTTCTGAGAGATATGATCGTTTGAAATTGACCTAAGTATAATTTTTTGTCAAAACTTAATCGGTAATAAAGCTATCAACTCAACTTTGTGCCAGGGGTTCTTGTGACCTTAAGTCATTTCCAAAAATCATTCCCACACTAGAATTGACCTTAATACGAAGAACAATTAAGAATCACTTGGTACAACCTTATACTCAAATGAAGAATGCTTCAAGTCTTAGTTTTAAAAAAATTGGGGAGTTATAAATACTCTACTAACCTACATATCAGAAAGTTCAATTAGTAATTTTTACTCAATTAACTTTGCTCTTCTTCATATTAGTATTATAATGCGGATGAAGATGAATAGCTGTAAGTTTTTATTATTGTATAGATATCTGTTTGTCAATTTTTAATTAATATTCTAAATTTTTGTCACAGTTGAAAGGTATAATATTACCTATAGTAGATTTTTCATAGCTATGAGATATTTTTGCCCCTAAAAATCTATAATATTGTCTATCTATTAGAAATCAGTCACAACATAAATAAGCGAATAATCTCTTTTTAAACCTTTAATTAATAAACAAATTATTTAATGAATAGAAATATAGAATGAAGAAAACAATTTCATTTATGTGTCGTATTATAAAAGCTCAAAAGTCAAACTCATTTTTCTCTCTCAAATCTCATTAAATATTATTGAAATAAAAAATATTATTACTTTAGCTTTTCTTAATTTTTGTAAAAAAATATTCACATCTTCTTATTTAATTCTCCCAATAACATACCTATGTAGTTGAAAAGGTCACTAACATAAATCAATGAAGCCCAAAAACACATTTTCCCGTTATCAGCCCAACTAATCAATTCATAAAACCTTTTCTTATTCTTTACGTATTCATCCTTTTTTATCCTCACTAGATTTTGTACCTTTTTAATTATTTTCTTGCCTTAATATTTCACAGAAATTAAAGATAATTTTATTTATTTTATTCACCATTTAACGCTATTAATCACTTTTTCCTAATAACTTTCTCTATTCCTTCTTCCAGATGTACTAAATCTCTCTCTATCTCTCTCTCTATATATATATATACTAGTTTTGAGGCACGTGCATTGCACATGATTATTAAATCATGTATCACATTGATTTTAAAAATAATGTGAATATTACTAAATAAGAAAATTAAGTAAATAATTATTATAAAGTGAATGATAAAGTATAAATTCCTATGAATAGTGTATGTAATTTTCTTATGATTACAACCAAAAGTTAGTCACTTTTAAAATCTCTTAGTTACACCTCTTAAATATACTTTCTCCTCCCTTCCCCATCGTGCATTACTAATTTTTTATTCTATTGTTGGAGTTCTTACTTTTAATATAATATAATATAAATAAATATTGATATAAAATTAAGAGATATACTAAATTTGATGCTTTTTCGTTGGAAAATTAGATTAATTTAACATTCATGTTAGAGAGTGCTCTAATTTCATTGAACTTTTCGATTGTCAACGTATGTAAATTAAACATGAGTTTTTTAGAAGAATAGAATAGGAAACATAAAAAACGTAGTTTTAAAATGTAAGAAAACGCCTCCATTTATAGTTAAAATAGTGTAGTATTAGCATGTGCATATTGATTCTTGTCATAAAACTTGCAACACTTCAGAAAGGTCAACTCATCGGAAAAGTCACAACTCGTTGGAAAAGTCGTAACCATTCAATGTAAAAATGGTGTCTTATTTTAATATAATATAAAAATATATATATAATATTCAGTATAGAAGATATACTAAATTTGTTGTTTTAAGAATAAGAAGAACAATGAAAAACTTTTTTAAAATGTAGTTTGAAAATTTTAGGAAGCCCCTCTTTTTATAGCCAACAAAGGTAGTGTGTGAAATTTTTTTTTATTGTGCCTTGTAAAAAAAGTCACAATCCCTCAAAAAGGTCACAACTTATCGAAAAAGTCATAACCCTTTGGAAAAGTCTCAACCCTTCGAAAAAGTCACACCTCTTCGAAAAGTCACAAGCCTATAGAATTGTCACAACACTTCAAAAAGGTCACAACTCATCAAAAAAGTTATAACTCTTTTAAAATGTCACAACCCTTCAATGTGAAAAGATGTTTGTCTTTCATAAAATATAATATAATATAATATAATATATAGAAGATATACTAAATTTGGTATTTTAAGTTGGGGTGTTATTATAATATAATGTTTAAGTTAGGTAGTTCATTTTTTTAAGATAGTGTAGATAAAAAAAAAGGATAGATATAGATTTGTCTAATTTTAATTTAATATGAAATTTTAAAAAATAAAGAAAACATTGAATTTGAGGATCATTTGTAGAGTATATAAAAATGTACCCACAAAAAGTATTGTAATTGCATAATTGAAGAACTCTCACAGTCTTACTTATTTTAGGAAGAAGAATCAAAAACTTGCCAAATTTGTAGTTCAGAAGTGTGAGAAACCCCCTCTATTTATAGACAACAAAGGATAGTATGAAAAGATATTTATCATGCCTTATCAGATAAGTCATAACCCTGCAGAAAATCACAACCTTTTAGAAATGTCATAACTAATCGAAAAAGCCATAACTCTATAAAACAAAAGTCACAACCTTTCGGAAAATTTACTAACCATAAATGTAGAAAGGTATCAACTGTTCATATAATACAGAGCAAATAAATAAATATAATATGAAATATAGAATATATATACTAAATTGAGTATTTCAAGTTGAGGGTTTTATAGTAATTTAACTTTCAAGTTTGGAGTTCATGCTTATAATGTAGTGTGTGTGTGTATATATATATATATATACATAAAATAAAGTAAAAACATAGATAAGGCGGTGTGACGCCTCTTTGTGGTGTTCATTCATATTTATCTTTTTTCTTCTTTTTTGATCATATTTTCTTATTTAAATCAATATTTTATAAATAATTTATTAATGGAGGTTCATTTACAATAAAAACTCTTCACATGCCAATTTACAAGAAGTAATTACCCATAACTCACACCTCTCTAATTTTCACTCTTACAAAAATTTATTTTTTATAACCTTCTTCTAATTATATAACGGCAATATTTTCTAAAAATATTTTAATTATTTTTTCTATTTATTATTTTATATATATATATAAATATTTACATATAATATTTAAGCTGGATAATAAAAAAGTCAGGTGACGTGTTTAATTGGGCTGCATCACTATTTATCCTCTCTTTTTTCCCTGAATTTTGGCATTCTTTTGTTACTTTCCGTACATAACTTAATTTCCGTATATTACTTCTTTCAGATACATATTATTTTTTTAAATTTGAGGCTTCTACAATTTATTAAATTAGGGAAAAGTGGTCTATCAATTCTCGACGCAGCATTAAGGACTGATTTAAGCGGGCGAGTAAACAATTATTAGTTGGTTGTGGACTAGAATCATGGTGTGTTTTCATCATTAGCTTTTAATCCGTAAATTACTTTGGCAAATATACTAAGTCAACATGTTATGTTAGTATTCCTTTTGCATTCCTTTATTGATCACATTTGGCCAACTTAGTTATCGATTACATTTAATCAAATATATTTATGATGGTTGATAAAAAAATATTGGAATTATATAATCAAAATCATATGATATGAATAGCTTTAAAAGTAATATACGCAAATATTTGAGTGTATTTCAGTAGTAATTGTTGGTAATAAGGTTTCAAAGTTGGAGTAGGAATCCTAAGTTGATTAGAATTTTTTATTTATGGTATTTACTTATTTATGTTCAATTAGGATCTGTTAGTTAGAATAGTTTGTAGTCATAGTTTAATTTGATTCTTACTTTTATAAATATGGATGTTACTAGTTATTTTCAATATACAGAAAATATACATAAAGCCACCCGCTGGCAGCAGAAGCTCTTTGATTTTCTATCGAAATCGTAGAAGCTCTGATACCAATTTGAAGGAAATATACATAATAGATAGAATTTGAAGCAAGATTGAAGAACCTTTGAGTTTATAAATAAAATAATTTCCTTCAAAATGGTATTAGAGCTTCTACGATTCCGATAGAAAATCAAAGAGCTTCTGCTGCCAGCGGGTGGCTATGACTCATATATGCTGCCTGTTTGACCAATGATCATGTTGACAAAGGTTAGACAAATGATAGATGCATGAAAAACATAACAAGAGGAAAGACTTACAAAAATATGGCAGATTAAAAGAAGTGCAACTAAGCACAAGAGGAAGGAACTCTTCTCTGAATTAAAAGATAGAGAAAGTAAAAAAATACAAAAAGAAAAGGAGTTGATGGAAACGACATCAACGAGAGTTGGAGAGAGAGTCCTCCAATACAAATTTTTTTTAAAAAAAACACAAAAAGAAAAGTAATTCATGGGAAGGGCATCAACGAGAGTTGGAGAGAGAGTGCTCCAATACAAAAAAAAATGAGTTGATGGGAAGGGCATCAACGAGAGAGTTGGAGAGAGAGTACTCCAACACTAAAAAAAAGAAGACCAAAAACAAAATGTGTTGGTGGGAAGGGCATCAACCTTGGAAGTTGGAGAGAAGTGCTTCAACACAACTAAGAAAAAAATATTGTGAGTTAGAGAGAAAGTGCTCTAACACGTGGAAGTTGGAGAGAAGGTGTAACGACCCAAAATGGACGTGATGGCACTCGTCTTATCCCCACCAAGACAAGTCAGCCTAAACCTCAATCATTATGATGAAGTGTGAAAATAAACTATAAATAAAAGTTTAATACTTTAATATAATCCAAAAATTCATAATCAACTCAAAAATACCTCTAAAATCTGGTTGTCACGTGTACAAGCCTCTAAAGTATTACAATTGATTCAAAAGAACAATATGGTCACAAATAAAATTCTTTCTAGAGTAGAACAAGATCATAAATAGGAGTAAGAAGGTCCACTAAGATGACAAACAACTACCTTACAAATCTCCATAGGAAGCCTCGAAAAAGAAGAGAATAGAAAGTATCACAAAGATCCAGGCTCATAACCTAAAAAAATGTAGATGCAAGGGGTGAGTGCCAAACCACACAGTACTCAGCAAGTAAACTCCTAAATAGAAGCTAAGGGAATATAATATGGATACTCCTTACCACCCCAACCAAACCTCCACAACTACAACCTGCATAAAATCAGCCTAACCTAACAGTTCAAAGTTAACATAACACATAGCTTAACAATAATACTCTAACAATTAAATGTCCTCAACAACAAACTCAATATTCATCCATCATAACTTCCATAGATAGGCACTCAAAAGATCAGCAACATACAAAATCAAGTTCATCAATAATAAAAATGTGCAATGCAATGTCAAGTATGCTAATGCATGTCTGACCTAACGATACACACCCGTTGTCTCTCAGTTCGGGATCCATGGAGGCATATCTATCCATGCATCCATCGCGGTGCGCGACACTTCCCTCGATAATAGAATCCATCACAGCGTTCGATATGTCCCTCAAGATGTAGTATCCATCACAGCACGCGATACATCCCTCGAAGTGGTACATCCTCTTTAATTTCTTACTCTTTCTCAATTCACATAACACTTGTCACAATCATGTCTCAGAACAATGCAAATGACATGTTCACACAAATAATGAGGAGATGGTCATTTTCATAATAATACACAATTCACAACAACACAATGATTCAACAAGCCTTTCAAACCATTCTCAACACATCACACACCATCAATTAATCACACTGCCTTTTATTACCCTTTTTTCATCATTAGAATTAATCAATATGGACAAGTCAAGCCATCACCAAGTCTCATTACCCCCAAACACATATTACAAGGAAATACACATACACTTAACATGGGTTTAGAAATCCACTTGCCTCAAACAATCGAGCAATTATTTCGGGACTTGAGTCTTCCCCTTTCGTTGAACTTCCAAGTCAATGCAATCTATTCAAATACATAATCACAATAAGCTTTCGAAACTAACAACACTCATATTGCTATATATCTAGCCTAGACCCAAAAACTCACTCAAATTTATATCAATTCTCATATTCTTAAACTTTAAGCCTAGGGTTATGACTCAATTCCTCCAAATATCATGAATCTAATTATATTAATATAACACAATACATCTAATATGTAATTAGGATCAATATATCAAAACTTGAATCGATGATTAAATAAACAAAAATTAAAGCCGAAACCAACTGATTAAAAACCCACTGGCGCACCACAAAAAAAAATTGCTGAACAAACCTATTCCTAAGGTTCAACCTTTATTCAATATGCCACCCAATATTAATAATAATCAAGATCCTATGATAAGGCATAATCATTATATAATGATTGGGTCATAAATACCCATGAACATTTTTGTCGCCAAGTCCCAAAATGCTACCGCTAGTGCAACTCTAACATGGAAATTTCTAGTACTTTTTGTTTGTTTCTCAACTTCAATAATATCATATACCGACTATCCATGTATACAAGTGCAAGAATTAAGGTTTGATTATAATTTTACCTGAAGTAATGGAATCATGTTGACACCTCGGCCTTTTGTCCGTGAATTTCAAGCGGCAATTGGCTTCTACAATAACTAGTACTATATTAAACCGTATAAACTTATGTTAATATATATGGGTCAAGTGGTATATGTATTAATAAATTATGGACTTGACTCATTAACCATTAACTAAATAAATTAATTATTTAATAAATACATGTCAGTTAAGTAACCATAGTTATCGAATAGTTCAAAATTCCCATAACCAACTCCCCCGACTAATCATAACTGGCTCGGAACAAATATCGGGAGGGCTAAAATGGTAGTTTTATAAAATTTTCCAAAAATGACCTTACGGATCATTACAGAAGGTGCTCCAACACAACTAAGAAAAATATACAAATGAGAATTGAAGAGAAGTACTCCAACGATTGAAGATTGAAGAGAAGTAATCCAACATTTGAAAGATTGAAGAGAAGTACTCCAACAATTGAAGATTGAAGAAAAATACTCCAATACAACAACAATAACAAGAAGAAAACGACAGGAGTATACAACTTTGAATTACGGGAAAATGTTGGAAATAATATTTCACAATTGGAGTAGAAATCCCAAGTTGATTAGGATTTGTTATTTATGGTATTTACTTATTTATGTTTAATTATGATTTGTTAGTTAGAGTAGTTCCTAGTATAATTTTTTGGCTGAATTGAAATAAAGTATCTTCACATTTTCTTAAACAAAATTTATATATGTTACGATCCAGACCGTCGCGATTGGCACTCACACTAACCCTCCAATGAGAGAACCGTTACTACAGCCCAACTACGCAACATAACGATAAACTAAACATTTAAAGATACGGAAGCAGGTTTAAATGTCTAAAGTCATAAACTCCAGAAGTTAACAAACAACTACCAAACAATTGCGGAAAAAATGCCTAGAACATGAAAATCAATGTACCAAAACTCTAATAACGACAAGTCTAAGAACAAGGGGTGCAACCCCGAAAGCTAAAGAATAACAACCATCTAAAGAACTAGTCTAAGTCCGAAGAGAATGACTAAACAAATGAGAACTCATGGCATCCTGGAAGAACTGGCTCACCCTTGAATTCGGTCTTGGATCAATGATCTCCTAAATGAAGTCTGTCAGTAGCCGCCTGAAGATGCCTTGTACTCAACAAAGAAAGAGCAAGTGCAGTATTAGTACACAACCATAGTGTACTGGTAGGATCACATGGCTACTCCCATGAGCACAATATACAACAATCAGTCACAACATAGTATGCAAACACATACAAAATATAGTTCAGTTATCTTTTCAGAGCAACATACAATCTTTCATTATCAATGAGAAGTAGACAAGAACATAATAATCACAAGTGGTCCTCTCATGGAACCTACACCCATACTGTTAGTGTGTCGAAATCTGAGACTCGATCCAATATATGTGTCGGAACGTGACACCTGATCCAATATATGTGACGGAACATGACACCTGATCCAGTCAGCACAACCACAATCACAATCACAATCACACCCATAAATAACAATGCTCGTAGTCATACAATCAAGCAATGGTTTCATGGCATGTAATTATTCATATATATTTACTCATTTGTATTAGATGTCATTCACATTCCTTGTTCTCATACATGCATGCATACAACAAAGCAATTAACCGTCATATATCACACAAACATGAAATCAAACCATCACCTACCTCGAAATCAAGCTTGAATCCTCCTAAGGCACTTGATCCTTCCCTTTCCGGATTCTTTTCGCTTGTTCTAGGTCTACAAACAATTAATTTAATGCAAGGATCAATAATTAAGGTCTAATTTACCCATATTATAACAAACCCAATACCCCAAGACCAAACCTACGATCCTAATATGAAGCTAGGGTTTTTTCCCACCATTAACTTCAGACCAAAACCCTCATCCAATGATAATTACCCATGAATCTAAGTTCTACGAATTGAAAAATGGATTAGGGGAGTGAAATCCTTACCTTTCGCACCAAAAGTCATGGAAAACTGTCAAAAACTCATCCTGGGTCGTCTCCTAACTCTTAAAAATGAAGTTTGCAGAAAAATAACGAAATTTGGGGTTTTCTCTGCCCTCGCTACAGCGGTCCCCCAACCACTACAGCGGCCCTGCTCTAGCGAGATTAATTCTGCCCTGGCGGCTTTCACAATGACAGAACCTAAGAATTTGAGTTCCAAGCCCCCATTTCACAACACACCTTCAACCCTCTACGTTCAAAAACTACCCTTTCACGCTAAGATCAGTTTAGGGAGTTCTACTCGCCCGAATTCAATTTCATAAAGTCGTACGGGTTCCTTAACGTCTTAACTATCCACTCATATGATTAAAATCATAAATAGATCCCCTGATATTACCATATTTCCCTATATTTACCTGACTCAGATTTTATTTGAATCTGGAGTAGACTACAAATTTCCAAGTTACTACAAAAAGTCTTTCTGGCCCCAATTCTTTCCCCGTTGTCTTTTTTATAACGACAGAAACATGTCGTTACAATAGATACCAATTTACTCATCCTCGTCCCCAAGTGACAAACTAGGAAAAATGGGCTAAAGTAAGAGTAAAGTAGTACCTGAATCGTTGAACAACTAGAGATACATGTCTCGCATGTCCTTCTCGATTCCCCAAGTAGCTTTCTCAACCGGACGATTCTTCCATTGAACTTTCACGAACTTAATCTCATTGGTTCTAAGCTTCTGGACATCTCGATCAAGAATTGCAATCGGTTCCTCCTCATACTAAAGGTCTTTCTCTAACAACACTGAGTCCCATTTTATGACGTAATCTTCGTCCATATGATACTTCTTCAACATGGACACATGAAACACTGGATTAACTCCAGATAAGCTAGGGGGTAAAGCCAATCTATAAGCCCCTGGCCCTACACAGTCAAGAATCTCAAATGGACCAATGTATCGAGGACTAAGCTTGCCCTTCTTACCGAATCTCATTACCACCATTATGGGTGACACTTTTGGAAGAACTTGTTAAAAGATTGGGTTATGATTCTCTAGAGTCGGTGTTTATGTCCCTGAATGAGCTCCTTCATCAAAATCAACTACTAAAAACTAAACTTTACAATTAAACTTTGATAGATCTATAAATCAAGAATGTTATCAGGCCACAAACTAACTCATGAATCCAATCTACACTGAAACCCATTGGACTATAACACAACCATCATGACAATTTTTTCTCACATAACCAAAATAACATTCTAAATCAATATCGGATACAATCAAACGTGAACATGAACCAACCACCAGATACTCATAATGCACAAACTATCACAGATCTTATCAAGATTCGTTCTCACAACACAAACTTTCAAGAACTTAAGTTATAAAAAGTTGATCTTTAGACATCGAGCACTCATCATGGGAGGATCAAACTTATCTAACCCAAAGAAGAAAATGATCATGTAACCACCCAGCAAGCAATACACCCAAGTATACTGAACCTCTAACAACACTATCAGGATATTAGATCAGTAGATGTGACTATAGACAAACCTTAAAAAGTTTAGTAAAACTAGAGCCAATGGTCCCCACATCCAATCAGACCTAGTCGGAACGTGACCTCAATGATGAGATGAATATTAAAATTGTTGTACAACAATAACTATTCATGGTAGCTCTTCTATAAGTTCTCATAAGCAAAGTTGAGTGTGTGAAATCACTAGTATACTTTAACTATCCCAAATAACACCAAATCTGACATAACTGAAACCCAAGATTGTCCCAATACTAAGAGAGCAATCATAGGATCTGTACACTTGATCCACCACTAGGGATCCACCCATAGAAGTGAAAACACGCATGTGCATAGGTAGTGAATCAAACTCTAAATAATGTCCAGAATGAAGAAGTTGATCACATAATAAAGTACGGAACCAAGGTCAAATAACACAAAATACTCCTTCCCTAGTGCCCATATAAATAAAATTTCCCTTCATTTGACTCCATCTCTCGATTTTTATCCACCCACAATCAACCAGTCTGATACCCATCACAATATTACAGATACTTGATTCATTAAACCCCATATATTTCTCACAGTATTCCATTGAAGCTAACACTCTTAATACCAACAAACATCATAACTACACCAACCATTTACCTTACTCTCAAACTGTCACTACTATCAAAGTGCTTTCTCTTTCCATTTAAGAATAACATGACATTTATGAGTCACACCTAATACTGATAACACTAATTTCAAATCTAAAATATTTTTCGATCGAGGTACAACAATTGAATCAGACCCAATGTTAACTTCACGCGAACTTTCACATTCCATTTTTCAACTACCATTCATACTATCATGTACCTTATGCCAAAACTCAAAGAAATCCTTGGTCACTCCAATAATTCTATTTACTATAAATTCATAACCTCTACTTACCATCAAATGCCTATGTATCTCATCATAAAAGTCTATGTTGTCTCATGAAAATAGTAGTTTCAATCCCCTCAAAATCCTTAATAACCCTGTATAATTGTAGGTCCATACTGTTGCGTAACCATAAGTCACCTACCATAATCTGAACAATTTAGCCCCCTATATCAATACATAATCTAACACACCTCACTGTTTTTCACCCAAATCAAAACCCAATCTTCATAGAAATTGTTAAGAAATCCCTAGTAAGTCCATACCAAACCAATTCACAAGTATAGTTATATTAGAATTTATATATGAAAATCCATACATCTTTCAACTTCGAACCAAGAGTCTATATGAGAGGTCATATTCCTTCACATCTCTTAAATTCTTCCCATGACGCAAATTTTAAATACCTTGAGTTCTTTAATACACCATACTCTTTTTCCTTTCATTAACTTGCTTACTAGTTTTATCCTTTGACAAACAACCCATGATATTTCTACCTTATCCTCTAACCCAAAACATTACATGAAAACCCCCCTAGGTATAACAATAAAAAGTAACCAAATTTACTACTCAAATTTTTAAGTCCTTTCAAATGCTTCATACTCAATGTGATCGATCATTTCTTACCTTACCAATTCATACCTTGACAAAACACACTACCACAAACCTAAACTCACCATGAAAAACTTGAATTTTGAGTCCAACTATGTAACCCAATTCCTTTATCTGTCAATATTAAGAAAACATACCAGCTATGAATTCACGTATCTTAGCTTATCATTGATCGTCTCTCCATCAATCGTATTGTATTCATCGTAAGAATTTAAACCATACCAGATAACCAACTCCAAACCATAAGAAAACTTATCACCACCCTCAATAAAATATCACGCCCTAAGCCTGCACCCTGGGCGGGACTGACACTCCAGAACCATTGTTGACCCCAAGAGAACCCTTGGCGTGTCTTACTTATTTAGCGGAAGACTTAAACATAAGGAATAGTCTCAAATTATAACTTATGCAATAACTTAAGAGATAATAACTTAGCGAAAATGGAAAATCAAGTCTTAGCGTATATAACTAAAAACAGAAAGACTAAAGAACTATAACTACTCGTCTATGAAGCCTCTAAAAGAAAAAGGGATGTCGGGACAAGACGCCCGATCATCCAAACAACTAAAATACTAGAAAGCAAAGCTAATCCTAGTTACCTATGTCTCCATCATAAAATGATACATGACAAATGGCATTACATTGAATGTACGAGTATGCGAGGGGAACACTAAACATAACATAAGCTTGAGAGGAATCTAAAAAAAACACTTACCTTGACTTTACTCAACTCATGAATAGCTCAACTCAAATGCAGTGTAAAACAACAATAATAGTGCAATTTATACAAAGCATTTAAAACAGTAGGTAGCAATTCAATTTGTTAAACAAATGAAATAACAACTCAATTTACTTGTATAATAAAGTAATATAGTTACTGTGGGAGTTTCTCTAACCTACAACCACCACTATGAGCCTAAGTGGTGATACAACGTCTTGTCCACGCTGCCATAACTGTCCTATACTTTGCCATCATATAGGATGCCTTAACTAACTGGATCCACTGGTCTATGCTAAAAAGAACTAAGGAATCATCTAAAAAGTATGATCCTTTTCTACCCATGATGGCTACATGGTTTATAGAGACTTGAGTTATTATGAACTCATGTCCCCATATCGGTGCTCAATACTACTCCGAAAATATACTCAGCTCATATGTTTTTAAAATAAAAACTCTTTCTTTAGTTTGAGATAATTACTCAAAACATAGCTTAAAAGCTCTCTTGGAAATCGGTGTTTCCTTTCTTGCTAAAATATGATAACATTTTAACTCGTGGGAATACTTAGTTCTCGTATAATCTTTGAAGAAATGAACTTTACTTTTACTCTTTACTCAACTCAAAATTTAAGTCTTAAAATGACGTAATAACATTTGTAAAAGACTTTTGAAAAACTCTATGAACTTCTCTTAACTTGATTCTTAACTTCTTAACATGACTTTTAACATTGCTTGAATTGAATTATGGATTCAAGGTTCATGAGCTCATGTTTATGGATGATTTAATGATGTTTAGATGTACCTTAGAGTGTTAGGATCAACTAGGAAACATAGGTATGTTGTTAAGGAACTAGTAGGGAAAGAAAGAGAAGAATAGGAAGAACTATTGTCCCTGGCGCTCTGAGAAGCGCAGGCGCTCTGGATGGAGAAGCACCCTAGAGCCCAAGTTTTAGAGATCCTTTTGGGGTGCTCTGGCTGGGGCGGCGCCCCATGCCCTTGCCCAGGAGCACTCCGAATTTTCTCCTTCGTTTTTCAACTCTAAACCACCTATTTCAACTTGGTTCTTTCTCCAAACACTTAGGAACAACTAAATCATCAATATATGCAATATCTAACTTGAAATTACACCTAATTACACAAATCAATCTCAACAAACTTCAACAACAAGAACCCACAAGACTTCAAATGAATTAACATCAAGAACTCATAGGATTTGCTTTCAAAACTATATAACTTCGCTGAATTGAATCATGATTGGTGCGTGGGTGAAACTAAACCAATGCTATGTGATCTCACATACCTAGTAGGGATAACCCCTTGATGAAATCCATAAGCGATTCTTGAAGAACTTGACGATTCTTGCTCCTTCTCCTCTTTTCTCTTTTCTCGAAGCCCAAGCGTGAATTTCCAATTGACTAAACTAATATAGTTCTGATTAGACCCCAAATAAACCCCTAAAAATGAAATAAAATAATTTGGTAAGGAAAAGACCAAACTACCCTTCCAAAATCCGGATTAGACTTTCCTTATTTGAACAACCCAACTTCTAATGGGCATATCTTACTCATACAAACTCGGAATCACGCAAACTCGGTGGCATCGGAAATATAATTATAAGATATTTCCTATGGTATCTGGAAGAACACTTAAATCATCCTGAGCTAGGAGTTATGGTCGTTTGAAGTTGACCAAAAACTCAAACTTAACATAACTTAAACAAATTTCCAAATTTCTCATTCTTTCCTAAAATAACTATTTCAAATTCTAGCTCTTTCTAGTTCTTTCAAAAAGCTAGATGTTACAATATCTCCCCCTTGGGAACATTCGTCCTCGAATGAGATTACTCTTACTAGGCTAAGGGTGTAACATCTAACATTCAGCGAAAACACCCTATAAGCAAATACAAAATCTCAAGCATGTACATTAAAGAGTAATAAAAAGAGAATTAGTACCTTGATTTGGAATTTCTCTGGGTTCAAAGAGATATGGATATCTCTTCTTCATATCTTCCTCAGCTTCCCAAGTAGCTGCCTCAACAAATTGGTTCCTCCAAAGGACTTTGACTGATGCTACCTCTTTTGTCCTCAACTTGCAAACTTGGCGATCTAGAATCTGAACAGGAACCTTCTCATAAGATAAAGCTATCCTTGATCCCAATATCTTCAGTTGGTATGATAAATAAAGGATCGCCTATACACTTTTTCAACATGGAGACATGAAATACTAAATGAACCGCTGCCAACTCTTGGGGTAGCTCTAACTCATAATCTACATTGCCTATCCTCTTGGATATTCTGTAAGGACCAACATACCAGGGACTAAGCGTCCCCTTCTTACCAAATCTCATAACACCCTTCATGGGTGAAAATATCAAGTATACCCAATCATCTACTTCAAACTCTAACTCCCTTCTCCTAACATCAGTGTAGGATTTTTTTATGACTCTAAGCTGTTTTCAACCTTTCTTGAATGACTTTCACTTTCTCCATAGCTTGATGAACTAAGTCTGGTCCTATCAATCCAGCTTCACCAACTTTGAACCATCCAATAGGAGATCTGTATTTTCTCCCATAAAGAGCTTCATACGGAGCCATTTGGATGCTAGAGTGGTAACTATTGTTATAAGCGAACTCAATGAGAGGTAGGTGATCATCCCAATTACCTTTGAAATCAATCACACAAGCCCTCAACATATCTTCTAAGATCTGAATAGTGCGCTCTGCTTGACCATATGTCTGAGGGTGAAAGGCAGTACTTAAGTTTACCTTTGAACCTAAGCCTTTCTGGAAAGATTTCCAGATTTGTACAGTAAATTGTGCATCTCTGTCTGAAATAATCGAAATTGGCACCCCATGAAGTCTAACTACCTCTTGAAGATACAACTTGGCATAGTCATCTTCTGTATGGGTAGTCTTTACTGGAAAAAAATGGGTTGATTTGGTCATCTGATCCACAATTACCCAAATAGAATCACACTGCCTGCTAGACCTTAGTAAACCTATGATGACGTCCATATTGATCATCTCCCACTTCCCTTCTGGAAGTTCTATATTCTGACCCTGGAGACTCTTGTGATCGGTAAACATATCCACATGAACACCATAAAGATTATGGCGCCATATTTTGAAATCAAAAACTACGACAGTTAACTCTAGATCATGGGTTGGGTAGTTCTTCTCATGAACTTTCAACTGTCTGGAGGCATAATCTATACCTTTGTCATTCTGCATTAACACACAACCAAAACCAACTCTAGATGCATCACAATACACCACAAAACCTTGAGTACCTTCTAGTAAGGTCAATACTGGGGCAGTAATCAACCACTTTTTCAATTCCTGAAAGCTTTTCTCACAAGCTTCAGACCATTGGATTTTTACTGTTTTCTGAGTTAACTTAGTTAAAGGAGACGAAACAGACGAGAACCCTCTACGAATTTTCTATAATATCCAGACAACCCCAAGAAACTCCTATCAGTTGGAGATGTGGGTCTAGGCCAATTCTACATGATGTTTGCGTAATCAAAACACAACTTCCAATGCAAGTGTCTACGATCGTACAATAATAAAGTAACCCAACCAAGGGTTAGGATCGTTCCCACAGGGAGTGGTTTTGAGAATTAGTAGAAAAATAAAATGTAGTTCTAATTAGTCATAGCTAAAGACATTATCGAATGGAAACATGTTAAATGAAAGGGGGTAACACAAGAGTGTCAATTAATGATGGGGGTTTGTCACAAGTAAACAAAAATAGCAAAAATGCAAAGAGTACTAATCAAGGAGATGGGGTTCTTAGGATGTGATAGGAATACGAGATAAACTAAATTATTGGGTACATGCTTTTGATAATAAATCTGTTGAATATTTGTGACTAGGCTAGACTAAGTGGGGTAAATTCTCTCTCGAGCAACTTACCTCGAATCAAATGGGTTCCTCTCGGGCACGCACTTGCCGCATTAAGAGCAGCCTCTGCCTTACCCCACTCACTCTCTCGAGCTGAGTGTGTGGGAGTAGGACTAGGGTTCACTCTCTCGAACTAAACCTCATGTCAACCTAATCCCACCGGCCATCAATTTAGTAGCCTTAGTTTTACGACCTCTCCCTCGAGCAAGCCAAAAACACAAAGGTGAAATCGTATTTTCAACTACAATTTCATTAAGTTCCACCACAACTACTAAACGAAATCACATATAAACAACAAATAAATCATCAAGAAGCAAGACCCAATAGATAATCTAACCTATATTCACAAAATCACACCCTAAGAATTGGTGTTTTAGCTAGACATGTAACAGAGATAGAAATTTATACCACTATGAGTTTATATTCAAATGGTTATGAAGAATTAAGTCTCAAAACAAGCCAAAAGTGAAGAATCCACAAGACCCAAGTCCAAATTCTTGGAGTTGTAACCCTTTGAATTTTCAAGTTCTTCAAAATCCCTCTCCAAACTTAGAACTCAAAAATTGAAGCAAAGTCCGAAAAATTACTGTTCAAAGCTAAAGAATTGATACTAGAATAATATTCTCAACGAGTATTTATAGTTTTCAAAAAAATTTATTGCAGTGGATCATTCGGCTTCGTTAGTCGAGATCGCCGATCAACTCGGCGATCCGCCCTTTGGTAGGTTTCATCGCCGTCTTGCTCTATTCTTCAGCATCGTCGTGTTTTAGATTATTGGGCGACATAGTACTGCTTCATAAAACTGCTCAGCGACACACCGACTACTTCTTTTCACCATCGATTTGATCCTTTCTTTCAGGGCTCAGCACACTGGAACAAAAGGGGAAGATAAGACATGTTGGCGACTCGCCGAATGAGTTCGGCGATTCTCAGATCTTCATTTCTTCATTTTTTTAGCTACTTTTGTTCCATTTTGCTAAGTAGTGTCTATGCTTTCCCTCAAACTACAAATACCTGAAACTTAAGGGTTTTCATCAGATATTGAGACAAAATATGCATTTAAGGACACTAATTCTATCAAAACATAGCCCTAAATGAGTCCAATTTATGGACTCATCACTGCACTACCTCTATTTTCTAGGTATCAACTTTAATTCCCTCTCCAGACACAATATGGCCTTAGAATGCCCCGGACTCAAGCCAAAACTCACACTTAGAGAACTTGGCATACAACTCTCTATCCTTTAGAGTTTGGAGTAGTATTTGGAGATGACTAGCATGATCTTCTTCATTCCTTGAATAGATTAGTATGTCATCAATGAATACGATAACAAAAAAATATCTAAATAAGGTTTGAATACTCTATTCATAAGGTCCATGAATGATGCAAGTGCATTGGTCAAACCAAAGGACATAACTAGGAACTCACAATGACTATAACAGGTCCTGAATGTTGTCTTTGGAATATCACATTCCTTACTCTTAACTGATGGTAGTCTGATATGAGGTCTATCTTAGAGAAACACGTAGCACTCTGAAGTTGATAAAAAAGA
This sequence comes from Solanum commersonii, assembly GCA_029007595.1. Classification (NCBI taxonomy): domain Eukaryota; kingdom Viridiplantae; phylum Streptophyta; class Magnoliopsida; order Solanales; family Solanaceae; genus Solanum; species Solanum commersonii. The sequence continues at coordinate 1,586,526 of JAJTWQ010000007.1, forward strand.
TCATCAATTCTAGGAAGAGGATACTTATTCTTGATGGTAACCTTGTTCAACTGGCGATAATCTATACACATCCTAAGGGAATCATCTTTCTTTCTCACAAATAAGACCAGAGCGCCCCAAGGTGAGACACTTAGTTGAATAAAGCCCTTATCTAGGAGATCTTTCAACTGTTCTTTTAGCTCTTTTAACTCTGTTGGTTCCATTCTATATGGGGGAATAGATATAGGAGGAGTATCTGGAAGAATGTCTATACTGAAGTTTATTTCTCTCTTAGGAGGGACTCTGGGAAGATTATCAGGAAAGACTTCTGGAAACTCTTTTACTACTGAAACTGACTAAATAAGAGGTATCTCAATACTAGAATCATTAACTCGAACTAAGTGATAGACACACCCCTTGGAAACTAACTTTTTTGCCTGAAGGTGCGAAACGAAATGACCCTTAGGCACTGCTAAACAGCTACGCCACTCTATAACTGGCTCATTAGGAATTTGGAACCTAATAACTCGAGTTCTACAATCAATGGAGGTATAACAGACATGAAGCCAGTCCATACCTAGAATGACATCGAAATCTACCAAGTCTAACTCAACTAAATCAGCCATGGTGTTCTTGTGTTTGATGGAAATGACACAATCACGATATACTCGATCAACTAGAATAAACTCCCTAACATGTGTAGGAACACAAAATGGTTCTCAAAGTTTCTCAGGAAGGACATCAAAATTATTTGCAACATAAGGAGTCACAAAAGATAAACGTGTTCATGGGTCTAGCAAAGCATAAACATCAAGAGTAGAGATTTTGATCATACTAGTGACAACATCTAGAGAATTCTCTTGCTCTTGAAGACTAGTGATCGTATAAAGGCGGTTTGCTCCTCCACCAGTACCGGAAGTAGCTCCTCTAGGTGCAGCCCTGTCTAGTGGAGGAACTGATGAAGATTGGGCCCTATTGTCCTGATTCCTATTACCTTGTCGGTTCTTAGGGCACTATTTCATAAAGTGACCCTTTTGTCCACACTTGAAACAACATGTGGAGCCATCGTGACAGTTACCTGGTCAGTTTTTCCACACTTAGCATATGCAAGAGCCCAGTTATCTCCTTGTACCATACTACCCTAAGACTATGCAGGTCTATCTTTAAAGTTCTGTGAATTCTAACCATTGTACCTTTGTTTCTGGGTGTAGGTGCACTAGCAGATGATGGAGCAGGTCTTTTTTGCTTTTGTTGGAAAGAAGATCGGTTCACATTATTTCTTTGCTGCCCGTACTCATTCCCTGACGTCTTAGCCTTCTTATTTCTAAATTCCTCCCTATCCTTCAGCTTCTCCTCCTCAACTTGCTGCACATAGACCATCAACCTTGCAATATCCATGTCTCATATTAGCATTGCAGGCTTACCTTCCTTACTCGATACACGAGACAACCCAGCAACAAACAAACTCATTCTACTCCTCATATCCGCAACCATCTCCGGAGCATAATGGGATAATTGGGTGACCTTCAACCCATACTCATGAACACTTATTGAATCTTGCTTAAGAGTGAGAACCTCACGTACCTTGGCCTCTCTCAGTTAGGAAAAGAAATGCCCCAAGAAGGCCTCCTCAAAACAAGCCCAACTCGCAGGTGGTGCTCCCTCAACTCTACCCTTCTTCCACTAGTCAAACCAAGTCCTAACAACATTCTTCAGTTGATATACAACTAGTTCTACTCTCTCATCATCGGCAACGTGCATAACCTCAAATACCTTCTTCATTTGCTCAACAAAAACTCTTCGGATCCTCAGTACTGCTTGAACCAGTGAAACTTGGAGGATTTATCCTCAAGAACTCTCGGACCTTCGAAGTTTCAGTCACTTCCTATCAAGATCCTCTTTGTTGCCCAACCTGGTTAGTCACAGCTTGGCTTAACATTCAAATCGCTTCCCTAAACTCAGCATTCGTGACTTCTCTTTGGGGTTGCACTTTAGGATCATTAGGTACCCCTTGTTCCTCAACGTTCCTCCGAGCAGGACGACCTCGAAAAGCTCTTCGTGAAGGCATGATTAACTAAAAGACAAGCACAATAATGAAATAGAAGAAACTTTTTAGAGATCAAACTCTAAGGCACGAAATGAGTGTGAAAGAAGTGAGGTAATTTCCTAAGTGTTGTAGCCTCCTAATTATAGATGTGGTGTGCTTCACACCGATAACTAGGACTCTACAAACACGACTTCATAGACTCTTTAGGACTCTTGAACTTTGTGCTCTGATATCAAGTTTTTCACTCCCCGAGCCTACACCCTGGGTGGGACTGGCACTCAAGAACCATTGTTGGCCCCAAGCAAACCCTTGTCCTAGCTTACTTACTCAGCGGAAGACTTAAACATAAAGAATAGTCTCAAAATATAACTCATGCAATAACATAAAAGATAATAGTTTAGACAAAATGGTGAAAGTCTTAACGTATTCAACTGAAAATGAAAAGAATAAAGAACTATAATTACTCATCTATGAAGCCTCTAAAACAAAGAGGGATGTCGGGACAAGACCCTCGATCATCCTAACAACTGAAATACTAGAAATCAAAGTAAAAGGAGTCCTCCGGAAGGAAGGAGGCTCACCAACTATATCTGAGTGATCAACTAGATCAATGAGACGCTGGATGTTGATCCTGCTTACCTGTGTCTGCATCATTAAATGATGCAGGCCAAATGGCATTAATACATTGAATGTACGAGTATGTGAGAGGAACACTAAACATTTTAACTCTTGGGAATACTTAGTTCCAGTATAATATTTGAAGATATGAACTTTACCTTTTCTCTTTACAGTACTCAAAACTTAAGTCTTAAAACGAAGTTAAAACGTTTGTAAAGACTGTTGGATAACTCTATGAACTTCTCTTGACTTGATTCTTAACTTCTGAATCTTAACTTTCCTTGAATTGAATTATGGATTCAAGGTTCATGATCTCATATCTATGGATAATTTCATGATGTTTAGACCTACCTTAGAGTATTGGAATCAAATAGGAAACATAGGTACTTTGCTAAGGAACTAATACGGAAAGAAGGGAGAAGAATGGGAAGAACTGGTGTCCTTGGTGCTCTGAGAGGCGCGGGGCGCAAGACCTTGAATTTCAGGGGCTGGGTTGGGGTGCTTTTGTTGGCGAGGCACCCCAGAGCCCAAATTTCAAAAATCCTTTTAGGGCGTTCTGGCTAGGGCGGCACCCCATGCCCCTACCCAGGTGCACTCCGACTCTTCTCCTTTGTTTTTCAACTCTAAACCCCCTATTTCAACTTGGTTATTTCCCCAAACACTTAGAAACAACTAAATCATCAATATATGCAAGATCCAACTTGAAATCACACCTAATTACATGAATCAATCTGAAGAAACTTCAACAACAAGAACCCACAAGACTTCAACTGAATTAACATCAATAACTCATAGGATTTGTTTTCAAAACTATACAACTTCACTGAATGGAATCATGATTAGCGCGTGGGTGAACTAACACAACGCTATGTGATCTCAGATACCTCATAGGTATCACCCCTTGACGAAATCCACAAGCGATTCTTGATGAACTTGACGATTTTTGCTCCTTCTCCTCTTTTCTCTTTTCTCTTTTCTCCAAGCCCTAGCATGAATTTCCAATTGACTAAACTGATCTATTTATGATTATACCCCAAATAAACCCCTAAAAGCAAAATAAAATAATTTGGTAAGGAAAAGACCAAACTACACTTCCAAAATCTGGATTAGACTTTCCTTATTTGAACAACCCAACTTCCAATGGGAATATCTTACTTATACAAACTCGGAATCACGCAAACTCGGCGGCGTTGGAAAGATAATTCCAAGTTCTTTCCTACGGTATCTAGAAGCACACCTAACTCATCCTGAACTAGGAATTATAGTCATTTGAAGTTGACCAAAAACTCAAACTTAACATAACTTGAACAAATTTTCGAATTTCTCATTCTTTCCTAAAATGACTATATCCAATTCTAGCTCTTTCTGTTCTTTCAAATAGTGAGATGTTACATAAAACGTATGTAGACTTTTTTTTTCAAATCTTACCCAACAATTTTTAACCAATTTGATGAACATGCGACACTATTATCATAACCAAAGCAAAACAGATGGAACCATGTGTCTCTGAACCTAATTTCCCACTCTACCTGAAGGTACATCTTTGAGACCCTCACAATAAGAGTAAATGTCATTGTCCTCTCCTCTTTCTGAAAGCTAAACTATATCCCATTAATTCTTTTCATTTCTGACTTTAACTCCTTTATTTTATTCAAACAGTGTTTCAACACATCCTACAATTTTTCATATTACCAAGCTACTCACCAAATAGTAGCAAACCACAACCTTTGATACTCGTAAGACATCATTACAATACAAAAATTCGTTTAATCAATAATCCTTATCATATAGTTGCATCTCAATCACAATCCATCACAAACTCTTATTTCCATTATGATCAGTTAGCCCTTGCCATCACCACAAAGTCATCCTTGTCATCGACATGGAATGTCAAACCCAACTATACCAATCAAATTCAAAGGACTAGCTTAATTTTATACGCACTTTCTTACTAAAATTCTCAATTGCCTTTTCACAAGTATACTCTTTAGGACTTTATTTACCCATAAGCTTGTCATTTCAATACCAATCCACTTTGTTGGACCTTATGATGAAATCACCAGTCCTCATTTAAAACCTTCGAGATACATGTCACAACCTAAATGCATTAATACCGTACCAATGATCCACCACTAAAACATCTCTTATAAACAATGCTTAACCTACGTATCCAGTGACAAACTAGTTGGTTTATCAAATATAAATGCAACACCAAATCTCATTATACGAGCATTTGATACAACATATAACTTTTTAATTAGTTAGTATTCACACTTGACAATCGACATATCCATTTTCATATACCACTAGTACCACACTATGAAAGTCTGTTAGATCCACCACTAGAACACATCATACATATCGAGAAGATCGTACTCAAATAGCTTGCACATTTCTATCCATTGAATAACTGTAAAATATTACCAAATCCACTTCGTATCTAGGCCAAGTGATATGCATTATTTCGTAGATTAGATAGTAGAAGTAAAACACTCCATAACTCTAACCAAGTAAGCATCGATACTATTGTAATAGTTGTATAATGACTATTTTTTAAAATATACCCTCAATCTATAAAATCGTAATAGAGATTCTGACCTCGGTTAATACAACACCATTCTCATCATACACTAAACAACACATACCTATAAAACAATATTAACTGTAATTTCCAAGGTCACATTGTTCATTACCTATCCATCCTTTTAATTATTCCACTTTCAATTATCAAACTAATCAAGATAGTGCCTATACCACACAAGTACTATTCCTTCTATTGGGGTAACTAACCAAAAAAAAAAAGAACCACGTTCATAAAATCCCCCAAACTATTGTTCAACATCATCATCAAATATCTTCAAAGTGCTTCATCAAGCCATCACCCTACTTAACCCCTCTGAATCGCTAAACATTCCGAATCTAACCAGACATTCCTTCCATAAGTCTATTACTTTCAGTCAAATTTGACCTCCAAGTAATACACACACTAACTACTCGTATGAAAGAACCACACACGAGTCATCACTATAATAGGGAGAGTGGAATGAAGTGATAGGGAATCAGATCGGACCAAGGATGCACGATGGAGATTCAAGAAGTGAAGATTTTTTCTAAAAGTCATTATAGCCTCTCAAAGATAAGTACAGACGTCTCCGTACTGATCCTCAAGACTCTACTTAGACTCGACTTGTACACATGTGAGACGTATGAACCTGGGGCTCTGATACCATTTTCTCACAACCCAAAATGGACATGATGACACTCGTCTTATACCCACCAAGACAAGTCAGCCTAAACCTCAATCATTATGATAAAGTGCAAAAATAAACTATAAATAAAAGTCCAATACTTTAATATAATGCAGAAATTCATAATCGACTCAAAAATAGCCCCAAAATCTGGTTGTCACGTATACAAGGCTCTAAAGTGTTACAATCGATTCAAAAGAAAAATATGGTCATGAATGACATTGTTTCTAAAGTAGAACAAGATCATAAATAAGAGTAAGAAGGTCCACTAAGATGACAAATAGCTACCTTACAAATCTCCATAGGAAGCCTCGAAAAAGAAGATAATAGAATGTATCACAAATATCCGGGTTCATAACCTACAAAAATGTAGAAGCAAGGGGTGAGTACAAAGCCACGCGATACTCATCAAGTAAACTCCTAAACACAAGCTAAGGAAATAGAATATGGGTACTCCTTACCACCCCAACCGAACCTCCACAACTACAACCTGCATAAAACCAGCCCAACCTAACAGTTCACAGTTAACATAACACACAACTCAACAACAATACTCTAACAATTACATATCCTCAACAACAAACTCAATATTCATCAATCACAACTTTCACAGAAAGGCACTTACAAGATCAACACACAAGATCAAGTTCATCAATGATAAAAATGTGCAATGCAATAAAATGCAATATCAAGTATAATGATGCATGTCTGATCTAACGATACACACTCGCTGTCTCTCAGTCCGGGACCCATGAGGGACATATCTATCAATGGCTCTGTCGTGGTGCGTGACACATCCCTCGATAATAGAATTCATCGCGGCGTGTGATATGTCCCTCGAAATACAGTATTCGTCACTGCGTGCGACACGTCCCTCAAAATGGTACATCCTCTTTAACTTCTTACTCTTTCTCAATTCACATAACACTTGTCACAATCATGTCTCAAAACAATGCAAATGACATGTTAACACAAAAAATGAAGGAGATGACCATCTATATATAATAATAAAGCTGAATATGAAAATGGTGACGTGGCGCTCTCTAAAGGCTTGAATCTTATTTATCTTTTTTTTGTGTTTTTTTTTTGGCATTTTTAATTTCAAAATACATAAAATTTTACTTCAATATTCTACCAAACATTAAAGTGCCATTTTTTATTTCTATCGTCATGAAGGCTATTAATATCTTTTCTTAAAATGGAGATTTATAGAATGTTGAAAGTCGCCATATTTACTTTGTTTCATTAATAATGTTACTCTTCCCTTTTTTATAATATATTTCTTGATTTCTTCTTTTACGCTTTATTTATAGTATTTATATCATTTCCTTAAATCACTTCTTTTTCTTTTATTTTTTTAATATTATTTATCGTGTTATTTTCTTAAATCGCTTCATTTTTTTGTTATATTTTTATTTATTCAATGTAAGAAATATATATATATATATATATATATATATATATATAGTATAAAGTTATTCCTTTTATCTTCTTCATATGTGTTTTTTCCCATTTATATATATATATATATATATATATATATATATATATAGTATAAAGTTATTCCTTTTATCTTCTTCATATGTGTTTTTTCCCATTTATATATATATATATATATATATATATATATATATATATATATATATATATATATATATATATATATATATAGTATAAAGCTATTCCTTTTATCTTCTTCATATGTGTTTTTTCCCTTTATTTATTTTTAATGTATTACCTCCATAACTTATATCTATTAAATTTCCTCTCTTAATAATATCATTAACTCCATGATTTTTAAGTTTTCATATTCATAACCCCCATCTATTAAATTATATAATTTAAGATAACTTATGATATTTCTTCATTTTGTGTCTATATAAATTCAAAATTTAATGTTTCATGAAATCCTAACTCAAAACTATTCTTTGTATTTCATTGTTTTTGTATAATATTATTATACCATCAAATTCATGTTTTAACTTAACACGATGAAGAAGTCTCTTGGATGCTGATTAGTTTGTCAAAGGAGGTGACGGATAAGAGCTCAAAAATTTATGCACTAATTTTGTATTCTTATTTTCTTCTATTTTCTTATGATTATGTTTCAAAGAACGATGTGTGTGTTTGTGTCCTCTCCATCTAACTTCTATAGTTTGGAATTTAATAAAAAAATTTATCATTGTAAGCATGTATTTTTATTTAGATGTCAATTAGTTATTGTAACTTTGTGGGGAATAATACTAACTACTAACCAAGGTTCAAGAATACTATTGTACGGTGAACTATTTATGTTTTCTTCAAAGATTCCTCCATCTTTGATAGTATAAATTCATAAATTTTTATTTCATGAAACCGTTTGTCAAGATTATCCTTTTTATTTTATATTTGAAGTAGTGTTTCCTTATGTTACTATTATAGTATCAAATTCATTCTTAAGCGTAACTCTCTGAAAAAGACTCTTGGATGTTTATGTAGTTAGCTAGAGAAAGTGTAGACAAGAGCTAAGAAATTGTGCATTGATTAATTAATATTTTTCCATGTATTTTCTTTTGATTAAGGTAATAAGAAAGGTATGTGCAT